>OZ007599.1:22610775-23810775 GCA_963931845.1 Maratus michaelseni | reverse complement strand
TTGTCACCATGAACTTTCACAAGAGTTCTATGACTTTCAGCAGCCGATTTCTTGGAATGAAACAGAAACAAAAGCACAGTCCGCAAATACTCTTTGGAAGGAACGAAATTCGACATTTTTGAGCACGAATATTTATATGATGTTATTACTTTGAGAACTTTTGACATTTATGGTTTTCAAGCCTTATGATAGTACAACAAAACACACTATATGTCAAATGATTGAACGTTGCATTAATAGCTGCTGCCATCTATTAAGTAAAACAGCGGGAATTAACCGGTACACCTAGTATATATATGTATATATATATATATATATATATATATAATGATTATACCAACAATCTCTATCTAATTTTTGTCAATTAAATGTCGCAAATTTTATTTGTTACGACTATAATGTGTTTTTTAACGATTTTGTTTCAGATAGGGCAAGTAAAAACCTTGTTTGAGAAAAACGCATGCAAATTTTAAAATACATATTATCAATAGATATTATCATTAAAATTGACTCTCTTCTAAATTGAATATTTTCATGTGGTTTCTTTTGTTCGATTCAGAATCATATAAATAACAATAATATTTAAAAAAAAACATGGAAAACAAAAAATCAAATTTTTGAAGGCTGATGACTCCACTTAAATAGTTAATGTCTGCATATATTCAGGTATTTACGTGTAAAAAGGAGTTTGTGAATGTGTCAGAAGTTTCGCTTTGTTGAGCGGGAAAAATAAACAAATTTAAAACGTCCTTCACTCTTTCTGACTCAGTAATTCAAAGGAAGTCCAAATTATTTCCAGTTGAAAGCAGTAATTCCAGAATTGTAAGGTACCCTGAAAAAAAAAAATCTAAAAGGGGAAAGAAATTAGTTGAACGCTTTAAAGATATAGAACTGGTCTAGTCTCACGATAGAGACTTGTTTGGCGTGTTCTCGGAATGTTGTTGAAAAAACATCTAAGACGAACTAAGATGTCCATTATGATGAAACCTCTATTAACCCTTTCAGGGGCAAAGTGATTATGCTGCTAAAATATTGAAATGATTGAATGACATTAGAAGTTACGAAAACATTTATTTGGAAACAATTAAATTATTTTCTTCATGTAAATTATAAAAGCAAAATTTTATTAAAACGTTCTGAGTGCCATTTGGCAGTTTGAAATTAAAATCAAGTAGTACAATTAGTATACTACCGCCCTTCAAGAGTTAAGAGAAATTGAAAATAACCAGTGAAGCCTTGATTTTCACAAAAAGATGATTGTTGAAAACAGTGCAAACTAGATGCAAATGAGTTACAGTGAAACCTCCTTTATGCACGGTAAGAAAAAACAGCAAGAATTACAGCAAATTTTGATATAAATTTATCAGCCGAATTGACAACATATTTTGCTGTAAATAGACGGCAAAATATGCCTTAAATAGTATTATTTTGCAATTTTACTGCAAAAAGGGCTGCAATCATGATAATTTTACTGCAAAAATGACTATAATTATACTAAATTTTACAGCAAAAACTTCTGCCAAATTAGGAGCATAAATTTACAGCAAATTTTGGTGTTATTTTTGCCTTTTTTCTGACAGTGAGCGACACCTCCGAAAAAGGGACACCTTTCTTTACCGGACAATTTCCTATGTCCCATTTTCTTTAAATAGGGCCTTTGGCCTTTATATGAGGGACACTCAGTAAAAACGAATCCAGAAACGCTTGTTTCGATAAATAAAAAAAAATAAAGGGTACTTTGTTAAAAAAGAGAGATACTTTCGCAAACCCTTTTTTTAAATTCTTGAATGAAACTGAAACCAGTCATTGCAAAAGCTAATGAATTACCTATCGAAGTGTACAAAATTCCTTTTTAAGTCTAGTTTTTTCTCTTTTTTTGTATATAAGTGAGAGTAAAGGATTAAGTTTAATCCTTAAACTTAATATAGATATAAAAAAATATATTTATCACATGAAATTTTGAAGATAAAATCTTTTAATTGAATACAGATTTAATAAACAGATATCATTACCGTTTAATAAACAGAAAGGTAACATCTAAGTAAACAATTTGGAAAACGCATAACATATTTAAAAACGTAATTTCAGGAATTTCCAACATATATTTCCAACATATACAATATTCGGAAAAATATCCGAATACTTTTATTCAGCCCTGTATATGATCTATAGATTTGTATATATACTACATAGGATGCTAAATTTTAGTTTAGTTAGGAAACGCGTAGCACAGTTTAAAATTCTCCTTCTGGAGTTTCTGTCAATAAACGGAAATGTGTTCGCGAACTTTTGTGCTGCCCTGTATATGAAATACAGAATTTATACACACCAAGTAATAGACAAAAAGTGAGTTAAATTTAAAATCGCGTTCAGCAACTTAAAACGCACTTCCAGGAATCATTGTTAACAGACAGTAGAGAATTCTTTTGTGTGTCCCTGTAAATGAACGATGACTGCTATACACACACTATTCTGTAGTAAGCCTCTTGTATTGCATCTTAGTGATATATATAAATTTCAATGCGTTTAAAATAGTGAAACATTATTTAATTAAACCGCAAACGATTTTTCTCCATAGACGTACTGTAACAGAATTCTTTTGAGTGTCCCTGTAAAGTAACTATAAGTGCTATGCACACCCTATTCCATATTAAGCTTCTTGTAATGCACCTTAGTGATATATATCAATTACAATGTATTTGAAATTGTGTAACATCATTAAAATAAACTATAAATCATTTTTCCCCATAGACCGTAATGTAACGGAATTCTTTTGAGTGTCCCTGTAAAAAAACTATAAGTGCTACCCACTTCAGTTGAAATAGGGAATATGCTATAGATAACGACAATAACATATAAAAATTGCAGAGCAATCCGAGCATATTTACAGAAGTTAGAGCACGGACAGACGGCAGACGGATATACGGCAGACGGCCATACGGCAGACAAACCGAAGTCATAAACACTTTCAACTACGTAGGAAAGTGTTAATAAAATGAGAATTACTTGATCGACTTTGGCAGAAATATTGGCAAAAAATTGTTTTCCTGCTTCGCTATTTCTTCGATGCCCGCCCTCATCAGATATAGATTTTGTAGCACTCAGCTATCCGGACATCTTCAGTATTTCCTGAACATGCCACTAGTTTAACCTTTACATTAGTTTTTCTCTATTTTTTCGGAAATAGATAATTTTGATGTTTCATTAGAAAATTTAGTTTCTAAATTTCAAGTTTCAAATTTTAGTTTCAAATCTTTCTAAATTACATACTAATTTATTTGTTATTATTTTTTCTCAATTAATTCATAAAACACTCTTATGTTTTGAAAATCAATGACGGGGTAGAGGGGGAGGGGTGAAGGGTAAATATTTTTTTACTGCCGACCAGGATTTTTTGCTGGCTACCAGATTTTATGAATTGTAAATCCCTGAATAATCGTTATTTAATTTTCTCTCATCTTGAGTATCTTTCTCGAATTTAATTTTCATTAGGTATTTATGTATGTATTACGATGCTATTTCATACCTCCTAATAAAGGACAAAACGACTGGTCCATCTGGACAAAATGACTGGAAATTTATTGAGAGGTTTTACCAGTTAATTTGTCATTTTGAAACTGTAGGGTGCACACAAGGGAATGTAAAATATCTGAAAAAGGTTGCGAGAGGGAGTTCAAATTGAAACTTTATGTATTCATATATAAAGACATAAAAACATTCTTAAAAACACTTGCAATTTAAAGCATTATAGTGGAAAAGATTTCCAATACTTCAGAAAAGCTTCATCTAATCACATTTTAAAAATTAACTTCATAGTAAAGTTGATAAAAAATATATCAATGGGAAGACACTTATATATATATATTATGATATAGGTATATGTGTGTGTGTGTGTGTAGCTACATACTTTACAGATTATTAGCCATTTATAAATATGTTTAGGAAAAAGTTAGGGGCTAATTAAATTACTTGAAAAAAAAGTTTTCTTTTGTATATCATGTGGGATATCGTGTGAAAGATCTCGTAACGATTTTCAAAATAACAAAATTTGTAAATTTTGTGCATTATAAAGTTTAAAACATAACCTACAAATAATATAAAGATATTTTTATAATTGTTGCAAACGCGGTTACACCATGCCTCGTTATATCGCTTATTCAGATATATCACTTTCGTTTCGTGCTCCCCCTCCTCTCGCCCACACTCTTCACACCCCAAAACTAGTCGTTGGGGGCCACCGTAATACTTACCCATCATGGATATGCATAATATAAAATATGAAAATAAAACATGCGTAAACTATTTATAAAATGCATTGCAATTCGAATAAAATCCTGGCTGGATGACGTCCAAAACTTTAAATGCTCTATTACTGAATTGCGTAAAAATCATCCTTATAACTCCAAAATTCATAATCCTATTAACTAACGGTTTACTGCGTCGGATGAAGCGTCTCATTTCCAATTAAAATATATCTTTGAATTGAAATTTGAATGAAATAGAGGGCATGAAAAATCGAAGAGTGTGGAAAATAGGATTCTAAATATCTCGTCAACTCATTATCCGATCGACATCATTCTTTATGCAAAATTTATGTTTTTTTATTGTATTTTATATTCACGCCTTAAAATAAACAATTTCGAAAATTTTGTATACCTTTTATCAGAACGAATATTTCGAGAGTCCGAAAAGAATAGTTCCGGATCATCGAGGTTACTGAAATTCAATAAGCTTCTTCCTATTATTACATACTAAGTACATACCAAATTTCAAGTCTCTATCTCAATTTGTTCGGGGGATAGAGCGTCCCACACACAGTCACACACAAATACACACACAGACAGACGGACGGCAATTTTTTTTTTTTTCTAAAAGTATGTTTTTCGGAATCTCCAGTGTATGAAACGTGTACATCCGTCAAATTTTTTTTTCGATTTCCAAAACGATTACAAGACTTACCCTATACTACGTATGATGTGTAAGCAAAAGAGTCATTGTAAGTAAAGAAAGCACATTTTAAATAATTTTGTGTATGTGTCGATTACAACAAATTCAAGTCTTTATTGTTAAATGATTACGAAATGTTTAACATGCGTATAACAATTATTTTGGAGTATCTGTAGGCTAAAATCTTCATTTTTAGGGTCCCGTACTTAAAACGTATAAACGAAGCCATAAGAATCAATTTTTAAGATCACTCCTGTGTCTGTCTGCCCGTCTGTCAAAGCCCTTTCTCTCGTAAACTATGGGACGTGGAAAGTTTAAACTTCGGAATGTTATAAAGCCTTTTTAACCACATATTTTGCAGATTATTAACTATTCACAAATATGTTTAGGAAAAATTTAGGGGGCTACTTAAGTTACTTGAAAAAAAATTCTTTTTGTATATCATGTGGGATATCGTGTGAAAGATCTTGTAATATCGAACTCAAAAATATATTTGTTTTAATTTTAGGTATTATATTTTCAGAGATATCGTCGAAAATTCACCGCAAAAATATGTCCTCCCTCTCTATTTCCGCATCTACTGAAACTAAAATTATGAAAAAATTAGGGGTAGTAGGAGATTAGTTTAACTTTGCAGGAAAACTATAGCGACATTCCTAGGTACCACAATTTTTTAGAAAAACGCAGTTTTCCGTTACACACAAACTTTACTTTTCGGGTAGTCAGCGGGGGAGTTGGCGGACACTCGAGATATCTATCGACGCAGAATTATCCAAGGATACTTAATAATGATCTTCGAAAAAAATTGTCGGTAATTAGCCGAAATATTAATTAAGTTATTTTAAAAAAAACTTTCTTTCTATATATATCGTGTAGGGAATCGTTCGAAAGATCTCGTAACATCAAACTCAAAAATATATTTGTTTTAATTTTAGGTATTATATTTTCAGAGATATCATTGAAAGCATATTGGAAAAATATGCCCCCCCCCCCCTCCCTACTATTTCCAAATCTACTGAAACTAAAATTATAAAAAAAATTAGGGGTAGTAGAAGTTTATTAATTAATAAATAGTAATTAATAAATTTAAACTACGGAGCCCTTTGAGAGCGAGTTTATAGACTTTTTTTTGCAGTGTACTTGTACTTGACCAATTTATTTTTTTCTTTCTTCGAATAAATCGCGCTATTCTCAAATTGTTACTCTTGATAATAAATTCTGTTACGCAGCTGAAAATGTTTATTTCAGAGTTAATAGCATCTGAATAACCGATATTTCGTGTTGATATCGAATTGAGAATACTGATTAATACACTGTAAAAACTACTCGGACACTTTTCCGAAAATTACGGGTAGCAAAGGAAACTTTTGTTTTCGAAATGTTTCATCCAATATCGGAAATCTATTGGTTTGTATGGTCTTTGAAATAAAGGAACGCTTTTCGGAATAGTGTATAACTCGTAAGAGATTCTATTATATTTTCGAAATGAAATCAAAGAATATTTCTCTTTTTCTGTAGTCTAAGAAGTCAATTAATAATTTTCTTTTCAAAATGGAATCTACTCAACATATAGGATATTTTACTTGCAACAGTTAAGTATTTCATGATTTGACCAATTAGAATACATTTTGAAGGAAGATGTTTTTTATGTAAAGAAAATTATGTATCTGATCTCAACATATTTATTTCCATAACAAATTATAATTAATAACTTTCTTTTCAATATGGAATCTACTCAACATATAGGATATTTTACTTGCAACAGTTAAGTATTTCATGATTTGACCAATTAGAATACATTTTGAAGGAAGATGTTTTTTATGTAAAGAAAATTATGTATCTGATCTCAACATATTTATTTCCATAACAAATTATAATTAATAATTTTCTTTTCAATATGGAATCTACTCAACATATAGGATATTTTACTTGCAACAGTTAAGTATTTCATGATTTGACCAATTAGAATACATTTTGAAGGAAGATGTTTTTTATGTAAAGAAAATGATGTATCTGATCTCAACATATTTATTTCCATAACAAATTATAATTAGTTGCTATGAAAAAAATATTTCACTTATTTAATCGCAAATATTTACAAAAGCTCTTTTGAAAATAAAATTCGAGCAGTTGCATCAAATATTATTTTTTTAGGAATAAAATATCTAAAGATTTTAAGATACGCAACTTGTTTTCCTTGGAAAAAATAAAATCAAAGGGTTTAAAATTTGTTTCAAACTTAATTGAATAAAGATATATATTTATATTTTTATCCTTTAGCTGAAACAAGAGCTAGGAGTTCAGCAACAATTATTGAAATATCCCACATAAAAAGAAAGAAATTTCAAATAAAATTTATTAATTTTATTTTGTTTACCTATGAAACAGAAATTTTATAGTATTTGATTTTTTACCACTTTGCTTAAAATGAAATATAACAGTACGGTAGAAGACGACAAACTAATATCGAATATAATTTTGAATGAACCGACAACTTTCTGAAATCCAAATATTTTAGAGATTTCTTTAAACAGGAATTCCTAGTTCTCTCATTCACTATACTAATGCTACCAGGAGATATGCCTTCAGGGATGACTTTTGAAGGGAAAGTGACTCGAATTATCGTTCTCGTCGAGGAAATCCTAAAATCCACGCTGGCATTGAACCAACAAACATCGGTCCAACTGCTCATTTTGGGGGTCAGTATACAATCCACAGTGTTGAGTGGGCCCCTTTGTCAAAGAAGTAAACTTGGTGAGTTTCTATATGTCATAATCATGTTTAACTTTATGTTTGTCTGTATAACTGCGCATGATAAACCGCTCCTTTTGCTCAACTAATTTGTGTTCATCATTTATATCAATGTGGAAATAATTTTACATAAAAATTTAAAATAACAACAAAATTGTTAATATTGTGAAAAATTGAAAGAAACTTCAAAACTAATACAAGCGTTCTCTTATATATAATTCTTGTAAGTTATAAATAAATTTGGAACAATAAATTTTGAATTGTAATTTATTTTAAAGATAGAGCAAGGTGAAGATTTAAAATCCGAAAATATTTCATTCATGCTTTTAATGAGATACTTAGAGCATAAGATGATACTTTTGGCATTTTGAGAATAATGACGTTAAAGATTAAATATTTCTATTAACAACATTATTCAAGATTACAGATTACAGATTTCGACAAATGTTTAATTGTCGTGTTTTCCCGGAACATAATTCATCTGCATGTTTTACAGTTATCTTTGTCGTTTCAGCTGCTTTTCTTGCTGAACGAAAATCGTCATTTTTTTTCCATCTTCCCATCCATATGATTATACGTTCAAAATACAAAACAGTAAAAATTTTGAATTTCACCTAAAATGTTCTTTAAAATAATGTATAATTCATTAACTATAAAATTAAAATTAATTCAAAATACAAAACAGTAAAAATTTTGAATTTCACCTAAAATGTTCTTTAAAATAATGTATAATTCATTAAATATAAAATTGAAATTAATTCAAAATACAAAACAGTAAATATTTTGAATTCCACCTAAAATGTTCTTTAAAATAATGTATAATTCATTAAACATAAAATTGAAATTAATTCAAAATACAAAACAGTAAAAATTTTGAATTTCACCTAAAATGTTCTTTAAAATAATGTATAATTCATTAAATATAAAATTGAAATTAATTCAAAATACAAAACAGTAAAAATTTTGAATTCCAGATAAAATGTTCTTTAAAATTATGCCTAATTTATTAAATATAAAATTGGGGTTAATTTAGAAAATGTGATTATATACGCTATTTAAAATACAAAACAGTAAACATTTTTGAATTTCATCTAGAATTTTCTTTAAAACAACATATAATTTTATTAAACTTGAAATTGTAGTTAATTTTGAAACTGTGATTACACGGTCAAAAATGTTCCATCTAAAATGTTCTTTAAAATGACGCATAATTTATTAAATTTGAAATTATATTTAATTTTAAAAACATGATTATCCCTCTAAGCATATTTTTCCGTTGTTCAAAAACTACTTAAATTGGCTGTAGATAAATAATATTTTCAATAGAATTGTATTTTAAGATAAAATAAAGAGATATGAAGTATATTTTAGAAACTAAGAGGGAAAGAAAATTTAAATTAATATTAGTTTTAGGAACATTTTTATGGTCAGAGGGTTAAACGCTTAGATTACGAAAGAGTAAAACTTTCCAATTCATATCAAATTTTCATTAAAGTCACGCCTAATTTATTAAATTTGAGATTGTAATTAGTTTTGAAAATATAATTATACGCTCAAAATACAAAAGGGCAAAATTTTTTAATTCAAATATTTTTTGATAATATTAAAATAGTTGGATTTAATTATTTTAATATTATCAAAATCTGGGATGTGGTCGATATCTATTATTTCTAATTAAATCCAATTGCAATAATTTTAAAAGCAGAAATTTTTTTAGAAGCTTACAGAAATCTCCCCTAAATGAATCATGTACAATTACACCAGAATATGTGATCCTATTGTAACGTATACTCCCTGGTGATTTAATATTTTTTAATGTCATATGCTTGAACGTGATCTTCTGTAAATAACAGCTTCTGTTTTCGGTTGACATTTGTACTGATGCGGGACTTCTAAGCTTGTAATTATTGCCGTAATTATTTTTATAATTTGATATTAATGTATTATTTTTAATTTTATCAAATTTCTAATTTTAAAATATTTTTTTTTAAATTTTGATTCAGACCTAATATTTCTAGTTATTATAAGTTGTTAATATCTTTAATTTTTCATGGTAACATAGGTGACAAAAGAAATTTTTTGAACTCGGTAGCATATGACTTAAATAAAGATCTTAGTCTAAATAAATGAAGCGAAAAAAAATCCAGAAAAGTTAATTGCGGGTTAGTTTCTCTAAAACTTCATTTATTAATCTAGTAAATATGTTAAATGAAAGTTTAAATTAATTATTTATATGTAAAAAACGAAAAAAAAAACCCTTTGCTCGTCTGTGGCGCAAAGAACAGTTGATTGACCCATTTTATTGTTAACAAAATAATAATACTTTTTGCTAGATTATTTACGCATGTCACAAGATTCATAAACAGAAAAGTGATCAAATATAATCATGTTTTTAAAATCAACTACAATTTCAAATTTAATAAATTATGCGTCATTTTAAAGAAATTTTAGATGCATTTCAACAAATTTTGTGGTTTTGGATTGTGAGCGTATAATTATATATTCGAAATTAAATACGATTCCAAATTTAATAAATTATGCGTCATTTTAAAGAAAATTTTATATGTAATTGAAAATTTCAAATAAAAATATATATTAATTCAGCTTTTTAACAATAAAAAACACCGAAAGAGGTGATTAGTACTTCTCTATGAAGATACAGAAATATACGCATACAAATATATTTTAGTTTTAATAGTAAACAATACTTTCCTCTAAATTACTTAAGTATGATATCGGTCAATTTATAAACAGAAGAGCGAGATAGTGATATAAATAATATAAACGAATGGATTCAGTTTTTTAACAGTTAAAGAAAAAAAACGCCAAAACAGGACATTGACCTTTTCCTATCAAGATACAGAAATATACATACACAAATAAGCATGGTATTCTCAACAAATTCAACATGTTCTAAATAATATTTTTCTCTAGATTACTTACGTCTGATACAGATTCATAAATAGAAGAGAAACTATAAAAATATCAATTCAGCTTTTTAATAATGTAAAACGCCAAAACATTGCCAAAACGATATTGGTATTTTCCTACCAAAACACAGAAATATAAGTATACAAAAAAGCACTTTATTCTTAACAATAAAGAATATTCTTCTCTGAATTCTTACGTACACTGTTAAAAATTTACAGCAAACTGTCCAGTCATTTGACCGTTTTTATAGAAAACGGTTACATAACCATAATTTAGCTATATTCTGACCATAAAATGAATAATAATACAGTCACAATACAGTTAAATTACAGTTATGTAACCGTTTTCTACAAAAACGGTCAAATGACTAGACAGTTTGCTGCAAATTTTTAACAGTGTAAGATAGAAATTCAACAGTAGAGCGAAATAGGTATTTAAAAAATAATAAACAAACAAATTCAGCTTTTTTTAACAGTAATAAAAAAGCCGACATCGGACACTGGCCCTTTCCTACCAAAATACAGAGATATGCAAATACATTTTAGTCTTAACAATAAACGAATAGTTTTCTCTAAATTACCTACGTCTGTGATACAGATTTATATATAGAAAAGAAAAAAGAAAACATTAATTCAGCTTTTTAACAGCAAAAAACGCAAAATCGGACATTGGACTTTTTTTTACCAAAAAGCAGAAATATACGTATACAAATAAGCATTTTATTGTTAACAATAAAGAATATTCTTCTCTGAATTCTTACGTATGATTGAAATTCATAAAGAGTGGAGCAAAATACGTATTTTAAAAAATAATAAACAACTGAATTCAGCTTTTAAACAGTAATAAAAAAAGCCGACACCGGACATTGGCCCTTTCCTACCAAAATACAGAGATATACAAATACATTTTACTCTTAACAATAAACAATAGCTTTCTCTAGATTACTTACGTCTGTGATACAGATTCATATACAGAAAATAAAAAAATAAAAACATTAATTCAGCTTTTTAACAGCGAAAAACAGCCAAAATCGGACATTGGACTTTTTCTACCAAAAGGCAGAAATATACGCATGCAAATAAGCACTTTATTCTTAACAATAAAGAATATTCTTCTGAATTCTTACGTATGATTGAAATTCATAAAGAATAGAGCGAAATAAAGATTTAAAAAAAATAAACAACTGAATTCAGCTTTTTAAAAGTAATAAAACAAAAAAGCCGATAGCGGACATTGGCCTTTTCCTACCAAAATACAAGAGATATACAAATACATTTTATTCTTAACAATGAACAATAGTTTTCTCTAAATTACTTGCGTCTGATACAGATTCGTAAACAGAAGAGCGAAATAAAGATTAAAAAATAAATAAATAAACAACTGAATTCAGCTTTGTAACAGTAATAAAAAAAGCAGACAGCGGACATTGGCCCTTTCCTACCAAAATACTGAGCTATACAAATACATTTTAGTCTTACCAATAAACAATATTTTTCTCTAGATTACTTACGTCTGTGATACAGATTCATATACAGAAAATGAAAAAATAAAAACATTAATTCAGCTTTTTAACAGCGAAAAATGCCAAAATCGGACATTGGACTTTTCCTACCAAAAGGCAGAAATATACGCATGCAAATAAGCACTTTATTCTTAACAATAAAGAATATTCTTCTGAATTCTTACGTATGGTTGAAATTCATAAAGAATAAAGCGAAATAAAGATTTAAAAAAAATAAACAACTGAATTCAGCTTTTTAAAAGTAATAAAACAAAAAAGCCGATAGCGGACATTGGCCTTTTCCTACCAAAATACAGAGATATACAAATACATTTTATTCTTAACAATGAACAATAGTTTTCTCTAAATTACTTACGTCTGATACAGATTCGTAAACAGAAGAGCGAGATTAGAGAATCCAGGTAGCATGTAGCTCCTTTTAGCTTTCAACTTGAAAAGTGAAGTTGACTAGCAAAGGTTTACTAGAAAACTCCGATATCAAGGCCATGATTTCCGGATTAATAAGTTCATGTTCAGTCAGCCAAGGTTAAGGGTTGCGAGGGAAAAAACTTGTTTGACCAACTCGCTCTTTTGCAAGTTTCGAAATTATGAACATATCTTAAAAATAATAAAAATATCTTTTCAATCTTCTGCTGCTCAATTATAATTAGAATATCCGATTTTTTCCTGGTGCTTTTCATACGCTGACGGAAAGCAGGAAGATGTCTTCAATTAACTGACGTTATTGGGTATTATAATTATGAGTATGAGGTGATGAAGGTCTTTCAAAAAGTCACAGGAATAATGCGAGTAACCTTTTTTTTGTTTGTTTATTTGCTGATAAAATAGACAGTTTTTTGGCATCGCAATGATACAGATTGTCTCAAAAGTCAGTTCACATTTCAAAAATTCATTTAAAAAAAGATCTCGTATCACAGTGCGGTTACACCATAAGAGATGCCAAAATGTGGGATTTTTTGTGGGAATAGGAAAGCAAGAACGAAAAATATTGCGTCATGCATAGATTATGAAATATTTTCCAACACATTCAAAATATCTGGAAACGCATAACACAGTTGAAAACCTAATGTCTGCAATTACTGTATCCAGTCGAAAGAGTATCCAAATATATTCGTGCAGACGAGATTATATATAGATTTGTATATACTACACAGTATTCTAAAATTTCACTGCATTTGGAAAACGCATCACACAATTGAAAATTCCCCTACACTGCAAATTCCGTCAATAAACAGAAATGTTCGTGAGAACATTTGTATAGGATCTATAAAATTTATGTGCACCAAGTAATATGCAAAAAAAAAAAAAAAAAAAAAAAAAAAAAGTTAAATTTAACAAGTTGGAAAACGATTAACATATCTTAAAACCGAATTTCAGCAGCAATCGGAAAAATATCCAAATTTTTGTGTGCAGCCCTGTATAGGATCAATAGATTTGTATATATACTACATAGTATGTTAAAATTTAGTTCAGTTAGGAAACGCATAACACAGTTGAAAAATCCCATTCGTCAATTTCCGTCAATGAGCGGCAATGTACACAAGATCTTTTGTGTAACCCTATATACGATCTATATAATTTATATACGCCAAGGAAAATGCAAAAAAATAGTTAAAATTTAAAAATCCGTGCAACAACGGAAAACGCACTTCCAACCATTATTGTTCAGAGTCAGTAAGTTAACCGAATTTTTTTGTGTGTCCCTGTAAATGAACTATGAATGCTATGTACTCCATAATCTATAGTAAGCATCTCGTAATGCGCCTCAGGAATATATATGAAATTCAATATGTTTGAAATACAGAAATATCATTAAAACACATTACAAATGATTTTTCCCATACGCCGTAATGTAAAATAATTCTTTTGAGTGGCCCTGTAAATGAACTATAAATGCTACACACTTCATTTTCAATACCGAACATGCCATAGTAAATCTCAATAACATATATCAATTGCATGGCAATCCGAATCTATTTACGCGAGTTGGTTTTCAACTTTGTTGGAAAGCGTTAAAAACACGCACCGCTACTGACAACTCACTTCCAGCAATTATTATTAATAAACAGCACTGTAACCGAATTCTTTTGTGTGTCCCAAAAACAAACTATGCACATCTTATTCTATAGTAAACATCTTGTAAGTGCTTCAATTTCAATAAATTTGAACTAATCTAATATTGTTAAAGTACACCACAACCGATTTTTCCGCATTTACTGCTATGTAACAACGGATTTCTTTTGAATGTCCCTTTAAATAAACTATAAATGCAAAACATTTCATTTTTAATACCGAACAAGCCATAGTAAACTGCAATAACATATATCAATTGAATGACGATCAGGGTATACAGGGTTGTTATAATTAAAGTTTGCCTATTCAGAAGGCTCTAGAGCCGGATCTATGGTTCCAAACGAAACAAAATTTCACTAGTACGTAGTTGAAGAGATGCGCTCTGCGAAAATCGAAAAAAAAAATTAGTTACATTTTTCGTCAGTAGGTGGCGCTGCGCCAATATTTAAGGCGATGTTTGCAGATTCATTATACCAATTTCAGTCAATCCAGACGAAGCACACAAATTTAAAAGTTTCAACAAACTTCGACGAACTGCGAATTGTTATAATTAAAGTTCACCTAATCAGACAGCTCTATAGCCTGACCTATGACTCCAAACAATACAGAAAAATGAATATAATTTCATGTGATGTAATCTCCATCAACAAAAATAAATTATGTCGCTCGGTAGCGAGGAAATAACGAAGAATAACATTACGCATGCTCAATGAATCCTCCACCATTTTCAATAACGCATTCCATTCTCAGAATTGTTCTTTCTACAGCATTGCGTAAACTGTCCTGTGAAATTGAGCTAATATGAAGTCTAATACTGTCTTTCAAATCAGAGATTGTCTGACATCTGTCTTTAGATACAGAATCTTTCAAAAATCCCCAAAACCAAAAATCGCATGGTGTTAGATCAGGCGATCGTGGTGGCCAGACTGTTTGAAAATAACGACTTATGATGCGGTCTTCTGTAAAATGGCTTGTTAAGAAAGTCGGAACTGCTTTAGTAATGTGCGGTGGTGCACCGTCTTGCATAAATATGATATTTTGAAGGCAGTCTCGCTGTTGCAGCTCGGGAATCAAAAAATTTAACAACATATTGAGATACCTTCTCCCATTTACGGAACATGTAATGGGTCCTGTGGATGTTAGTTCCTCAAAAAAGTATGGCCCTATCATAAACGTAGCTGTGAAACCACACCACACCGTCACTTTAGCTGCATGCAATGGAACTTCTTGGACAACATTAGGATTCTCTTTCGCCCAAATTCGACAGTTGTGTGTGTTCACTTGTCCGTTTAAATAAAAATGCGCTTCATCACTCCATAGAATATTCCAGGGCCAAGAATTGTCCACATTCATTCGTGCAAGAAACTGTAGTGAAAATGATAGCCGACTTTCGGTATCACGCTGTATTAGTTGTTGCACCCTCTGAATCTTGTATTGATAGTAGCGCAAAATTTGACGCATCACTTTTCTCACAGTGGAAATCGGCATATCGACTTCATTCGCAGTAGCTGGCACACTTGCATTACCAAATGATGACTGGCTTGCTAAATCCACGGCAGCAGTAGCAGTATCTTCAATGCTAGAAATGTCTACCTTTTTTCGTCCTCTGCCAGGAAGAATGTCGAGTTTTCCTGTTTCCTCGAACTTTTTAAGCATTTTGTGAACTCCACGATCCGATATTGGTCCACGTCTAACATCTTTCAATTTCCAGAATTCTCGAAGAGCTGCAGCTGCGTTGCTGTTATTTTGATAAAATAACTTTACAAGAAGTGCCTTTTCTTTCAAAGTTACCATTCTCCACAAAGCGTAGATTCAAATGCTTTTCAGAAACAATCAACTGTTCCAGTGTCAAAGAAATCACAGACACACTTTATCAGCAAGTTTTAAATCGTCAGGCGGTTAGAAGGGTATTTCAAGTTTTCGAAGTTACGACGTCACTTTGACGTCGTTCGTCCAAAATTTGAATAAAATGTGATCTTTTTCAAGCGTTGGGTGAAATTTTGTGATTTTGTGTGTTTCATCTGGATTGACCGAAATTGACATAACGAATCTGAAAAAGTTTACTTTTACCAACTGTGAAATAAAATTTCCAGTATTTTGTATTTTACAAAATAAAGGAATCTGCAAATATCGGCTTAAATATTGGCGCAGCGCCACCTATTGACAAAAACTTTAACTAATTTTTTTTTCGATTTTCGCAGAGTGCATCTCTTCAACTACGTACTAGTGAAATTTTGTTTCGTTTGGAGCCATAGAACCGGCTCTAGAGCCTTCTGAATATGCGAACTTTAATTATAACAACCCTGTATTTACTCGAGTTAGAGCACGGACAAACGGAAGACAGACAGACAAACCGAATTCCTAAACACTTTTCAACTATGTTGGAAAGTGTTTAAAAGGTGCCAAGCAACTCATAAATAGGTTCAGATTTTAAAAATTCATAAAAAATTAATAAATTATTGAATCGAAGTGAGGAAATCGAAGTCTTACACCATAAGACTTGGTAAATATTCGGAAGGGTTGTGGGTAGATTCCTGCATCGGGTTGGGTTACCCGCTTTTACCCGCACCCGACCCGACCCGCGGTTCGGGTCGGGTCGGGTTTGCGCTATATTTTTTCGTTGCGGTTCGGATTCGGGTCGGGTTGACTTCTACTTTTTGTTGCGGGTCGGGTTGCGGGTTGGGGTATTGCGGGTTCGGGTTGACCCGCTTTTCCAAAAGAATGTAAACAATATTTTTGCAGGTTAAAAATATGTATACAATAAGACCTTCATAACGGACACTCTAGAAAATCGGCCTTTTATACTACTTGGAAAGGGGGGGGGGATGTCATTATTTTAATCATTTGATCATAACTCGCTTTTCCTTTTACAAAATGTGCAACAATTTGCAAATGTCAGCAACAAATCTCAGTTTCAGTATCATAGATTTTTCCATTGACTCTTGCTGATAAAACAAAACAAACTGCTAATTCACTAAAAGAATAAATTTTCTTGCGGTTAATCCTTTATCTACTAACAGATTATTATATCTAACTAGCCGCCACTGGCGACCAGTTTGGTCTCCCTTAAATGTATGTTAAACATTGCAACATGTTACATTTATTCATAATTTAATTTTCCCTTAATCCTTCGCCAAATCGGAAGATTCTAATAGACAAATCATGAACTTTTGCGATCATGGTTGCATTTTGCATATTTTTTGGGCACAGGTGTCACATACGCACGTTGGCGCGATTTTTCCCCCCGCCAATTTGGCGAAAACTTTGTTATGGAAATTGTTGTTTATTTACTTTTATTTTTTTTAGTTCTATAAATTATTTTTGATATGTATATCAATATTTATTTACATCAAACTATCATTTATTTATTTTTATTTCCCTTTTTAATTATGAGTATTTTTGTTAGCCGGGAGCAGATGATAAATCGCCAAATATTGTTCCCATCACCATCATTCATACTACATTAATTTAATTTTAAATTATAAGCCTGTCACTCATTTCATTTAAAATACTTAACTTTAATCTAAAATGCTTATATTACATTAATTTAAAATACTTCATACTTTTCATTTAAATAGAAAATAAATAAATAAATAAGAAATAATATCATAAATCAAAACATTTGGTTTCAAAATCAAAGTATCGTTTCTAATTTATACACGCGATAAATAAAAGCTGTATTAGCGATTTTAAAAATGCTAAAAATCTGATTCATTAAACATTATTACATGGTTTCAATTTACGTCAAGAAAAGGTGAAGTTGAGTTGTATAGCACATAATTATGGTAAACTTTGATTGTCTCACTGGTGCGAATTATTTTTTTGACGCGAGGCAGCGGTCCAAAAATTCATTCGCGGAGAACTTGCTTTGCGAATGATTACCTCTATGATTTAATATTTTAAATGTTCACGAGGAATCAATCTTTTTTTTTTTTTTTTGTTTACTTTCATGAATAGAGAATTTGAACTGCGAACCCAATTTAGACTGAAGTTATTGCAGAATATATACATAATTGAACGTAAGTCATCTCTCAAATATTAATGTATTTTGAACGATCTTTCTTAAAATGTAACTTTTATGTAGTTTTATTCGAAAAAATAATTTTGAATAAAAATGGCCGCCTGGCATATGAAAAAGTGAAACGGCCATCCCGGAACTGTTGATGACAGTCACATGACTTACGCTTTTATTTTAGAAGATATTTTAATACAGGGTATCTTTTTTGTGGACTACTTTTCATCGTTGTATTAAAATATAGATTAATTTTCTGTTCCTTCGGTTTCGGGTCCGATTAGAGTATAAATATTTTGGGGTTCGGGTCGGTTTCGAGTTGACTTTAAACAGAATTTTCAAGCTCGGGTCGGATACACAACCCGGCCCGTGCAAAATTCTAATTCCTTGTCCTCAATTTAGAGTGTAGACTGAATCTTTCGGCAAAATATAAAAGTAGTGAAATACTG
Source organism: Maratus michaelseni (assembly GCA_963931845.1). Lineage (NCBI taxonomy): Eukaryota > Metazoa > Arthropoda > Arachnida > Araneae > Salticidae > Maratus > Maratus michaelseni. Next base: position 23,792,090 of record OZ007599.1, on the reverse strand, counting down.
ACTACTTTTGAAAAGTAGTTTGTAGTCGCTACTTTTTAAAACAAGTAGTTGTAGTTGTAGTTAACTACATTTTTGATAAAGTAGTTGTAGTTCTAGTTCGCTAAACACGTAATATAAAAAAGAAGAAAAAATTAAGTCAATTCCTACTTAGGTCAACAAAGAAAAATTTTATTTTAGTTACTTTTTATTAAAAAAAAAAACTGTATTAACATCAAGTGTCATCCACTACAAGTTTAAAAAAATGTATTTGAACTTGAGTGGATGAATAAAAAGTATTTTATTAAAGATTGAAAATTTGAACAAGACATATAAATAATATATGTAGGGAGAGTGTAGTAATAGTGTGTATATAGGAACTAATAGTAGGAATTGAAAAAAAGTAGTTTTTCAGACCCCAGACTTATTCACATTCAAATGCGTATTTATTTTCATAGTTCTGTTCAAACTTTTTGTGAAAATCCCAACAATCAGACAAGCTAAAATCTAAATATGAGCCGGAAGAATTATTCATGGTTGAGCCTGACTCGCAGAAAGAAAATAAGTCATCCCGACCCGAAAAAATAAATAAAAGCAGGCCCGCTGCAGGCCTCTATTCAACGATCTCGAGTGTCCGCTGTTCCGAGGTTTCACTATATTTGAATATTATAGAATATAGATTTGTCCCTTTTTCTATATAAAATATAAAATTGGTATTAGAAATATAATTGTACATTACTTCTCATTATAGAATTAAAACATGATTTATTATTCTTTCATTGCGGGTGCGGGTCGGTTTGCGGGTCGCCGAAAATTATTTTTGCGGGTTCGGTTCAAGTTGCGGGTTGACTTCAAATGGAATTTGCGGGTTCGGCTCGGGTACAACCCAACCCGTGCAGGACTCTAGTTGAGGGCAGTAAAACATGTATGGTCAACTCGGTGTTTTGCAATTATGAACATACCTTAAAACAATAACAATAATGTATTTTTCAATCTTCTGGTACTCAAATATTATTAGAGCATCTGATTTTTCTTGCTGCTTTTTACAGACTGGAAAAAAAAGAGGGGTTGGGGGGTTAATTACCTGACGTTATTGGGAATGAAAATTATAAATATTAGGTGAAAAACTCTTAGAAAAGTCATAGGAATCGAGGCCTTTTTCTCTAAAATTATTCTTAGTTAGAGGTTTTCTTGAGTCAAACTGAGAGTTCCTCTAAGAATATTTTTCCAAAAATGTTTCGAATAGTGTTCTTCATCATATGAAAATCCATATTTACATCAACATAGTTATTTTTATTTTAAGTTACGAAATTTAGATTTTTATACTATCCCTGAGTTTTATATGTTACACAGAGATAAACTTTTTTCATTTTCTAACATTTTAAATAGTAAAAATTCCATTTTTGTACGGCCAAAGCTTACCGAGTTATGACACTTTAATATATATATATATATATATATTTGTACTTTCTGGTATTAAAAATGCGTTTCTTCGTTTTTAGTGCCAGAAAATGCCGAAAATTCATGAAATTCAAAGTATCACAATTCGGTAAGTTTTGGTCACATACAAATGGAATTTTTACTGTTTTACTAGTTAGAGTGCGGATAAGGTTTTTCTAAATATAACTTAGAAGACACAGAGACCGTATACAAATTAAAATTTCGTAACTTTAGAAATATCTCTCTAGACATACATGAATCTTCCTATGATGAAAGATTTTTGCAATTGGAACTATACTTTTAAAAGTAACGGTGTAGGAATTAGATTTTGACCAACTATATGAATTCTTTTTCATTTGATAAAAAGTACTAGAAGTATGGTTCCATGGACTTATATTTAAGGCGATTCTCAAATTCTCTGCTTAACTGCACGAAACTTTCTGACACATTTTCTTTTTAAACGACATAAAATTGACAATACGACCAGACGACGACAATTGAAGCTATGCCTGACTATTGAAGCTATTTGAAATCGAAACACGCTTTGCATTTTTTGATAAATAAATTACGTATCGAGTTATAAGCGAGTCTTGTCACGTGACAACACGTTTTTCTCATTTCTCGGGCTGGCGCGTCTGGAATTTGGTTAAAAACGCCCACTTTGACAGCATTTTCTTAAAAGATATTCTGACTGTATTGATAAATGGAATAAAGCAATTCGATTACATAGTTTCTGAATAAGGAAACCTGCTAATTTCATGCGTTTTTGAAAAAAAATGAATTCAGAAATGTGTCAGAGATTAGCTCTTTTGGATTTGAGAGCTGCCTTATAATATAACTTAACTGGGATTTTAATGTAACTTAGAGACAAAAACTGAATCTTTTTTCAGAACAAAAATTATACGGGAAAAAATGACAGTTTAAGATATTAAAATACGTTGATTTCTTTGGAATAAATTTGTTAAGTTACTGTAAATCACAATGCTTTAACCCCTTCGCAACGAGTGTCTTGTACAAAATTTTTAATCTTTTACCACCGGTTTTTCAAAACAGAAATTTTCGCCTAATTGAATCGCAGAAATGATTTGATAAGGCAAAGCTTACAATAAACAAGTTGGAAATTGTACGTCAAACGTTACAAACGAGGTGCGTTCGTACTATAGCTAGTTATATAAATATTCAGATCTTGATGATTTTTAATTCTGTGAAATGTATTATATCGTCTGCAGATTAATTTCTGTAATAAAATAAGTATCTCGGTCGCTTGACGATTAAACTTCGAAAGCTCCTATAAAAAGAAAGTACCGATTTAAAAAAAAAAATCAAATTTCTTAATAAATGTTTTTATTAATATTTTCTAAAGTTTTGATTCGATTTTTAAAAAAATTGAAATGTCTCGACAAAATTCTGCAAAGATAATGTATCTTAAATTTCAAAACATTCGGTTAGGTAGTTTTTGCGTTGTTATACGCGGACGGACGGACAGACAGACAGACGGACGGACCAGACGACGACAATAGGTGCTACGTATTTATATAATTACGAACGCACCTAAAAATAACTGGTGAGAAAAATCGAAGATTCTGAGCATCTTATGCGTCATGTATACGTGTCGCTCATCCCCAAGGGGTTAAATATAAAGTTTTTTCATAAAAAGAAAAAGAAATGGAAAATCCAGTAATACGGTAATGCAAGTAAGCATAAAGCTTTTCTGATATGAAAATTAAAGTTTTTATCATTACTTTTGATTTTTTTTTTTTTAATTATACACATAAAAAAATAAAACCCAATTTGGGTTGAAAGATTCTTAGGTATGAGGCCAAATTGGACCATGCCTGTTTTGGTTACCACTGTGTATCCATTTTGGGCATTGTTAAATACGCATTTTGGCCACATACCTAAGAATCTTTCAACCCAAATTGGGTTTTGTTTTTTTCTTTAATTAATGATGTATTAGGTATCACTTATAAGGGACTTGTTACCCATTAAACTAGTTTTGTGATTTGCGAATTTTATAATACATTTTTGCCATATTATTAAACAGTTTAATAAGTCAAGAAAAAATGCAATTCTTATGGAAAAATTTGAAATTTTTTTTCTTTTAATAAAATTTTAAACTACACAGATTGGAACTTTGGAAACCTACATTTTTTAACTTTTGCAATATTTATTTTTTTAACAATTTCTTGTTCTTACAAGTGGCTGTAAGGACCCGATTTCCAAAAAGTTAATATGTTTAAGGAAAAATAAATAAAATGTCAGGATATATGTAAAAATACAGTAAAACTTACTATTTTTTTAACATTTCTATTTTACAAGAATTAATTATCTGTGTTACTGAAAAATTCTATGAAATGCATCATAATTTCAAAAAAATCGAGTCAATTGCATAATATACTCGTATGTTAATGTCTTAGTATTTTGATCATGCTGATATATTGAAAAAACACGAAATGGAAAAAAATGAATTTATAGATTGCAACTCTGAGTTATTTAAAGGGTTATTTAAAGGGTTAATTCAGAAATTTGTCAGAAAAAAAGTTCTTTTGGATTCGAGAGCAGCTTTAATACAACTTTAATATAACTTAACTGAGATTTTAATATAGCTTAGAGACAAAAACTGAATCTCTTTTCAGAACAAAAATTACACGGGAAAAAATGACAGTTTAAGGTCTTAAAATCCGCCGATTTCTTTGGAATAAATTTATGATTAAGTTACTGTAAATCACAATTATTTAAGTAAGGTTTCTAAGTTTTTTCATGAAAAGAAAAAGAAAAGGAAAATCCAGCAATAGGGTAATGCAAGTACGAATAACGTTTTTCTGATATGAAAATTAAAGTTTTTATCATTAATTTTGATTTTTTAAAATTATACACAGAAAAAAATAAAACCCAACTTTGGTTGAAAGATTCTTGGTAGTATAAGGCCAAATTAGGCCATGCCTGTTTTGGTTACTACTATGTATCCATTTTGGGCATTATTAAATACACATTTTGGCCTCATACCTAGAATCTTTCAACCCAAATTGGTTTTTATTTTTTCTGTGTAAGTTAACTAATGACAAATGTATTAGGTATCACTTAGGGGACTTTTTACACATTAAACTATTTTTTTTTTTATTTGAGTACTTTATAATAAATTTTTTCATATTATTAAACGGTTTGATAAGTTAAGAAAAAAATGCAATTCTTATGGAAAAATTTGATTTTTTTTTATCTTTTATAAAATTTTAAACCACACAGTTTGGAATTTTTGCAACATTTATTACTTACCCATGATACGTAAATTATGTAATCATTTTCAAAATCGAAAAAAAATGTTTGATGGATTTACACGTTTCAGACACTGGAGATTCCGAAAAACATATTTTTAGAAACAAAAATTTGCAGTCCGTCTGAAACGCTCTACCTCCCGAACACATTGAGATAGAGACTTGAAATTTGGTATGTACTTAGAATGTAATAATGGGAAGAAGCTTATTGAATTTCAGTAACCTCGATTATCCGGAACTATTTTTTTTTCGGACTCTCGAAATATTCGTTGTGATAAAAGGTACATAAAAATTTTCGAAATTGTTTATTTTAAGGAGTGAGTATAAAAGAAAATAAAAAAAACATATATTTTTCATAAAGAATGAAGTCGATCGGATAATAAGTTGCCGTTATATCTGTAATCCTATTTTCCACACTCTTCGATTTTTCATGACCCTGTATTTCATTCAAATTTCAATTCAAAGGCATATTTTAATTGGAAATGAGACGTTTAATCCGACGCAGTAAACCGTTAGTTAATAGGATGATCAATTTTGGCGTTATAAGGATGTTTCTTTTACGCAATTCAGTAATAGAGCCTTTAAAGTTTAGTACGATAGCAAGCCAGGATTTTATTCGAATTGAAATGCATTTTCTAAATAGTTTACACATGTTTTATTTTCATATTTTATATTATGCATATCCATGATGGTAAGTATTATGGTGGCCCCCGACGACTAGTTTTTTTTAATAATGTCTTGTTCTTACAAGTGACTGTAAGGACCCGATTTTCAAAAAGTTAATATGTTTAAGGAAAAATAAATAAAATGTCAGGACATATGCAAAAATACAGTAAAACTTACTATTTTCTTAACATTTCTATTTAAAAGAATAATTTATTTATGTCACTGAAAAACTTTATGAAATGCATCATAATTTAAAAAAAAAATTCGAGTCAATTGAAAAATATACTCGTATGTTCATGTCTTAGTGTTTTTATCATGCTGATATATTGCAAAAACAAGAAGTGAGAAAAATGAATTTAAAGATTGCAACTCTGAGTTATTTAAAGGGTTGGAGTAAAAAGCCTTTTTCTCATATTTTTAATTATCGAATCTTTACGAAACTTCTTCCGAATATACTACGGATGTTTAAATTCATTTTCAGTTAAAAATTGGAAAATTGATATTTTCTTCATTTTTCGCAAAATGAAACGTACCTAATACTCTTAAATCGAATCATTATTTTCTATAAATATTGTAAAGGGTAAGCTATGTTATCTATATATTATTGTGAGATTACAAACCTACATTGCTGTTCAACAATTAAGCAGAAAACGGAGAAAATTGTCATCTCGTGTTAAAGAAACAGTGTGCATCTCAAAATTCACTCACATGTCGGTAGAAAATTGTTCATAACAGCATTTTTTTAAACTAAAAAATGTTACAGGAACTAAAAAGGTGGACTATTTTGTGCAACGTTTTCATTTTCATTTTCAGATTGTATCAAGAAGAAACCATCCAAATAAATTTCGATGAAAATAAGATAATTTTTCCCGCCATTCTATTCTATCCATCCATTATAAGAGAAACCATAGAGGTTGTAACACGTAAAAATACAAAACGTAATGATGCAGCATCATTTAACTTACCAAAATTGTGGCTCGAGTGACTCCAAGGTTACAAATATGGAAATAAATATCCAAGTAAAAAATAATAATAACGAGCGTAATTTGAAAAAGTACGTGAAAAATTAAATGATGGCGTTTCAAATAATAACTTCATAGACCGTTAAATTATATAATATTACTTACCCATCATACGTAGTATAGGACAAGTCTTGTAATCGTTTTGAAAATCGAAAAAAAAAATTTCACGGATTTACACGTTTCAGACACTGGAGATTCCGAAAAACATATTTTTAGAAAAAAAATTTGCCGTCCGCCTGTGTGTGTGTGTCTGTAAATGCTCTATCTCCCGAACAAATTAAGATAGAGACTTGAAATTTAGTATGTACTTAGTATGTAATAATAGGAAGAAGCTTATTGAATTTCATTTACCTCGATGATCCGGAACTATTCTTTTCGGACTTTCGAAATATTCGTTCTGATAAAAGGTATACAAAATTTTCGAAATTGTTTATTTTAAGGCGTGAATATAAAAGACAATAAAAAACATAAATTTTGCATAAAGAATGATGTCGATCGGATAATGAGTTGACGAGATATTTAGAATCCTATTTTCCACACTCTTCGATTTTTCATGACCCTGTATTTCATTCAAATTTCAATTCAAAGATATATTTTAATTGGAAATGAGACGCTTCATCCGACGCAATAAACCGTTAGTTAATAGGATTATGAATTTTGTAGTTATAAGAATGATTTTTACGCAATTCAGTAATAGAGCATTTAAAGTTTAGGACGTCATCAAGCCACGATTTTATTCGAATTGCAATGCATTTTATAAATAGTTTACACATGTTTTATTTTCATATTTTATATTATGCATATCCATGCTGGGTAAGTATTGTGGTGGCCCCCAACGACTAGTTTATTCCGTTAGCATGTTGACAAAATAAATACAATTTCTAAGAAATCTTAAAAATTCAGTTGAATTTTTTCGAATAGGGCTGTGTAAAAGCGAATGTCAAAATAAAACTTCTACAACAGCTCGATTCAGATCGTCAGACTTGTTTATTCCAAATTCTTGAAGAATCCAATGAAAGTCATTTAAAGTATATCCACAGACTTATCTGATGTTCCGACGTAATGCTACTGGAAAGGTATTTCTGGCAATAAAACATTTGAAAACATGGTGTACAAAATTTCAAATATAAATTTGGTTGACACTGACGTCTATACGTCACAGAAGAAGTATTTAAATGAGATTATAATTTTATTTGCAATGCAAAAGGCTTAAATCTTCCTATGTAATTATGGGATTATTTAAATTCACCATAAAGCTTAATAAGGTTCTTAACAATTGAGGGGATTGGGGCAAGAGAGTGCCAAGCCACATTTTTGAACTTATGAGCTATTTCAATTTGAAAATTGGATCCAATACTCAAATCAAGATATATAATCTAAAGTTTTCTCGCCAAAGTCTTAGTAACATTTGAGATATTCTGAGTAACAATATGACATTACTTTAATGATATTACTTATTACGTTTTTTGCAAATTAGTTATCTTCATTGGGGGCTTAAACATCTGGGGGCAAAAACGAAACCTGTCACATAGGCTGCCACCAAGTGACATTAGAAAGAAATGATATGTTGGATATTATAATTTACAATATTAAGCAACAGATTACAGTGTTAAATTTATTTCACCAAAAATGTGGTTTTGCAGTTTCTTGCCCCGATCCCCTCAATTGTCTCTATTTAATTAGTAAATAAAATATCTAAAATAAGACAAGAATAAATACGGCCTTGAACATACTAAATGCTAATCATTCTTAGTGTTAGAATGAAGATTATTAGGTGAACTTCAAAGAGTCAGAATTTTCCAGGAAGTTTACAAGAAAACACTTATTTTAAAGCATACACAGCTAACTTGATCGCAGACGTTTAGAGCTTTCGTTTTTGTAGCTATTATGTTTCTTTTACTTTTTCATTTCTTTGTTTTTTCATCGGCGACACTATACAATGAAGAACACGCCTTTAACTTCTTAAGGTTATTGACCGCTTTGTTATTATCTCTTACAAAAAGATCTTCTGGCAGTATTTTTGTCATTCAATAGGCTTCTTTTCTACTTAGAATTAAATCTTCGAAATTAAACTTTTTGAAGAAAGAAAGTTTGAAAGAAAGAAAGAAAAAATAAAAAATGTAATAAAGTAACGAAAAAGAAAAAGAATGAAAGTAAAAAATAAATAGAAGAGAAAGAAAAGAAAAGAAAGTAAGTAAAGGATATTAAAAAGCATAAAAAATGTAGGGAAAAGAAAGAAATAAGTAAAAAGAAAAAAGAATTCCCAAAGAATTCCCAGCATGTTCTGATGCAAATGCAATGCTTTAACTAATTCAACTTTACTTGCATCTTTTAACCAATTAAACTTAAACTGATATTAATTTTATGTTTAACATAAAGTGAAACTGTTTTTTTTTTTTTTTTTTTTTTTTTTTTTTCACAGACTTCAGTTTAGCGACAAAGTGCGACACTTCCTTGTTAATCTTCAGTAATCCGGTCCAAAGCCACATGAATAATGTGAGGAAATGTGATTTGGCACAAGATTTTTTTTTATCTTTAAGGGTATTCACATTCACTTTGAAGAATTTTGTTGCCATAATAGCAACGCTATTACGGCGCGTTATTTTTTTTGTTTGAAGAATTGGTTCCACTAATACCTTAGGAAAAAAGCTTAGAAAAAGAAAATATTGAACTGAAAGATAAAATTAAGCAGATGGAAAAACACACCATTTTCCGTAAATGAAAACCTGGATATAATAAACTAGTTCCATACTAGTGCCAATGTTTTCAGTAAAACACGAAAATAGCCATTCGACTGGAAATTATGTCTTCTTTCAGTTTATGTTTTAAAAACTGAGCTTAGGTGTTTGGCATAAAATATTTCTTGACTAAAATGCTGTTACAAATTTTGCGCCAAGCAATACACGATGTAACATGTGGTAAAACTAGCTTTGAAAGATTAATTTTGTCGTAGAATATTTTAACTCTCTTTATTGTTTCAGGTAGCTTTCACTACAAAAAGCTACCTATTGCAGTCGTTCGGAGGAAAGCAATTAAAAAAAAATTCGGTATATTGTCACTGATCATAACCCCTAGACCCCCCCCCAAACCACCCTCCGTGCTGTAACTCTCTCATTTATGAAACGATTTGGATGTGACTAAGTATGTGTATAGGACATACAAAGGTCTCGACCGAGTTTGTTGGCCAGCTTCATCCGCCATCTTGTTTCAAAATGTCGACCAGTTAAAAATTGTTATTTTTTTAAAAATTCAAAAACATGTACAAAAAAGTACAAATTGAAAAATATTGTATCTGTTATGTGTTAGAACGTGATATAAGGATTCTGGAGCATTTTTTGTTTTAGCTATATCTGAAAAAGTGGCTAAAATATGGCAGTTTGAAATTCTAGGGTGGCTGACATTTTGAAATAATGTGATTTTTGTTATGCTGTAACTCTCATGCTGAAATTCGCATTCAAATTCAGTATTAACGAAAACCGGTATGGAATCTTCTATAATCGGGTTCCAGGCATTTTAGCTTCGGATGTTTGAGTAAAATGAGTTAAATTTTTAAAAACATGGACTATGAAAGCTATCATTTCCTCCCGATACAGGCCGGAAGGACTTTTTTTTTCAATTTAACAAATCTTTTTTATTTCTATAAAACATTAAATAAATGCAAGAAGAAGTAATAGTCTAAATGAATCACAGTGTTGTCCGTAGGTTTATATCCCCGATCCAACTTCAGTCAAATTTCGTCATTTCTAACTTTTCTGGTCCACTTAAACCTGCTTTTAATTTATGACATCTCTAAATTCATTTACCCTATACAGGGTGTCCCAAAAACATTGACCTCGGCTTTTATTTCTTAAATATTGATCATAGATATATATTATAAATTACAAAGTTGCGTAAAAAAAGGTACAGAATTTTATGAAATCGATTAAAATTTTCAGGGGATTAAATTTGAAGAAATACAAAATTTAAATTTTTAGACGGCCCCCGTACCAAAAAAATTTCCAATGAGAAAAATGTGTCCCATACACTAATAAGGTCATGTACAAAATTTCAGAATTTTATCATAAACAGTCGCAGAGGTATGAAAATACATAAATGTTGACTTAGACCACTTTCCGAGGCCTGGATATGAGTTCGCAAAGGAGAAAAATAATGTGTTCGTGATCGCATTTCAGGGGTCGTACACAAATTACGAAAGAAAACGATGATTCCGTAAATAAATAATAATTGTGCTATTTATTGGTACAAAAGTATCTAAACTGTGAAGAAATAATAACTTTACATTCTAATTTATGATTAAAACCTCAGGAACTTTGTTTAAACATGTATCTGTGACTTTTTATGATAAAATGATGAAGTTTTGTACTTGACTTTATTAGTGTATGGATCATATTTTACTCATTCGGAAATTTTTTGTACGGGGGCCGTATAAAAATTTAAATTTTGTATTTCTTCAAATTTAACCCTGAAAATTTGAATCGATTTTATTAATTTTTGTACCCTTTTTTTTACGTAACTTTGCTATATATAGTATATGTCTATGATCAATACTTAAGGAATAAAAGCCGAGGTCAATGTTTTTGCGACGCCTTGTATATTCATTCCACCTGTGAAAATCGATTAAAAGGTGATTAAAAAATATATAACGACCCCAACGACTTTTCAAAAGTTTCAAACTATTGCAGTTGAAACACTTTATTGTGTTATTATAAAAAGCAATATTTAAGGGATTTACAAAAGTGTCTGGCTTTTCGCTGACCTTGTCTTGTTTTAAACCAGTGAAAATTCTTAAATGTAATAGATATTATTAACCCATTTGTTCCGAAAATTGTTTCTTATTTTTGTATTCCAACTGCTTGATAACTTTGTAATATTCGCTTTATTTAATATGGCATTTAATAAACATTAAATAAGACGAATATATCTATAAAAAAGTTGTACCAATCAAGCAATATGAAAAAAATAAAACATGCTCAACTGGCATCTTACCATTCATCTTACAATTTGGGTAATATGGAGACTTTTGGTTCCGTCTCACTTTTTTGATCGATTTTCATGTGCTATGAATATGTAGCGCAAAAGCTTTTAAAGGACTTTTTTCAAATTATCATGGTCTCATGAAGGAACATCCACTTTAAGTTGTGTGATACATTATAATAACAGCGAGAAGATAATTTCAGTGAAATAAGGTACTTATTTATATTTTATAAGGTTTTATAAGGTAGGTGGGCTTATAAAAGCACTAAAATGCTGAAAACTTCAATCTGCAAAAACTTTTTTGTAGATTGGGTATAGTGAGATAATTTGACTATAACTGCATTTTGATTTTATAAAATGTAACAATATTTTTTAGAATTATTTAATTTATACCATATGTTTATATCCCATGTCTCTTTTTTTTTCAGTGTGACAAGGTTTTCCAAGGATATTTACAAAGGTTTACAAAAGATAACAAAGGTTACTCTCTATTAAAAAAGAGTTTAACTGGTATATCTAAACACTTATGTGACGTGAGCATCCACTTCATAAGCACACTGTCATAAAAGCATCTGATCTACCTCTTTCTAATTCAGATATGTTTATATTACATTTATTTAGAATAATTAAACTTTAAAGTTTAATGGTCAATGGCAGTGCTTAGTATATAATTGTATTTTTTTTTAATATGGGATCATTTGGGTAAACGGTGTCATTCTAAAACAAAACCTATAAACTAACCGAGTACTTTTTCAGACATGCTACGAAAAGACCCCAAAAATAGGAGGAGAATGACCTCAAAATGGCTGTAGAAGATGTCAGAAAGGGCTTATCATTTTAGGCTGTTCATCCTAGATTTAGTCCTGATAAATTTCCATTAATAAACCTTTAAAATGTCTCTTTTATTTCTTAACATACTTAAATTTATCTATAGAGGAGTAACTTTAGTTAGAATATTAAAACACATATTCTTTTATTAATGCACATTCTACCCAAATTTCCCGACCCATAGGGTAATTTGAGTATAGTTAAACTTTTTGAGGTAATAAAAGAAACAATAAATGTAATACTTACTTAGTTTCATTCTATAGCAGAACACATTTCTGAAATACATTCTGCCATTTGAAGTACCTGTAAGATTGTAGAATTACAAACATTCGATAAGGACATACATACTCAAATTACCCCGACAAGGAGAGGTGCCAACTTTTGAAAAGTATTGGATGGGCGCAAAAATATTTTGGTAAAATGGCACAAGATTCCCCCCTTTGGAGGGTGGACGGATTGAGGAAAACGATAACTCTAAAGCAAATTATTATGTTTTAAAATGAAGTAAAGTTATAATTTTATTAAATTACATTTTCATGAGATAAAGACTTTACATGTACTATAATAACATCGTCATACAATGAATAGGGTTACAAATTCAAAGCGCAGAAAGCTAGCCAGTGCGAACAGTATAACTCAGTCAAATAAAAACTCTGTCAGTTGATATATTTGTTGTTGGTGTTTTAAGATATACACACATTAGTTGTTTAATGCAAATTAAACAGGTTGATTTCACTGCTTCTAAGTTCACCATTTTGGCGAAGAAAATAATTTAAACTTACATAATTAGCTTACCAAATTGTATTTGAATGTATGTGAAGCAATTATATCAAAAATGTTATTTTTTTTTTTAATAATAGTTTAAAAATCGTCCAGAGGCTATAATACCTTTCCGACACTCAAACAAGGTTCTAACCCAAACCATTAGTGAATTCCGTCGGAAAATTTTGTGTGTCCCTGTAAACGAACTATAAGAGCTACATACTTGTTATTGAACTCATTCAAGATACTGGTAGGACAATACACTTTCCTAATTAGGTTCGAATTGGTTCAATATTTCGGACGTTATCGTGATGACAAGTTTTGCGTGTTTTACTTTTGTGTGCTCCGGTAAACGAAGTATGAGAGCTATATACTTGATTAACGAACTCATTCAAGATGCTTGGGAAAATAAATACACTGTACTAATAAGGTTCGAATTGTTTTCAGTGTTTTGGACGTTATCGTGATGACAAGTTTTGTATGTTTTACTTTTGTGTGTTCCTGTAAACAAAGTATGACAGCTGCATAACATGATTAACGAATCCATTCAAGTAACTGGCAAAATCAATACACTCTCCCAATTAGATTCGAATCGGTTCAATATTTCGGACGTTATCGTGATGACAAGTTTTGCATGTTTTACTTTTGTGTGTTCCTGTAAACGAAGTATGAGATCTATGTACTTGATTAACGAGCTCATTCATAAAGAAACTCATTCAATCGGACGTTTTCATGATGACAAAATTTGCATTACATATGTAGAGAGAGAGATAAATAGGTAGCTTGATAGGTAGCTTGATAGACAGGTAGAAAGATAGATAAACGCAGTGATCGCAATAGGTCTATTTCTAAAGAAAACAATCACAAAAGAGTCAAATTTTACCATAACCATTACATATTTTCTTGATTACATCAATTTCCTTCGTAAAACCATTTATTAATATGTGAAAAATGTATTATGAAATTTTTCAAGCAAAAAAAACATGTTCTAAGGTTACGGAGTTCCCTTAAAATAAGTCTCAAGCAAAACAAGTCTATTTTTATCCAACTTCCAACAAAGACGATTATATAATTCGTTTGTATTCAAGATGTCCCAATAAGTAATCTGCAAGCAGTTCGTTTTAGAGGTATGATTCCAATTGCAAAAATTTGCATGTGTTCTTCATCATATCAAAAGACATTTACATTAAAATAGTTAGTTTTCAAAATAATAGTAAAATTTAAAGTTTTATGTCTCTTGGGTCAAAGTAAGATCAAAATGTTTGGAGACTGTGGTGACCAGTGTTGCCAATTTAGCGCAGTTTTTATTGCAAAAATGTTTTAAATATTGTTCATCTTCATCATATCAAAATACATTTACAATAACACTAGTCGTTGGGGACCACCGTAATACTTACCCATGATGGATATGCATGCTATAAAATATGAAAATAAAACATGTGTAAACTATTTAGAAAATGCATTGCAATTCGAATAAAATCGTGGCTTGAAGACGTCATAAACTTTAAATGCTCTATTACTGAATTGACTAAAAGAAACCGAAAAAAATAGACCGATAAATTTTTACTTTATAAAAAACATGACTTTTTTTTGGAAAATGAAATTTATTTGGATTTATTAAAGAACGGATAAAGTGTTTTGAAAGGAATATTAAGCGAAACCCTTTATGCGATCTTCGATGACACTTGCCCACTTGTTGCAAAAATGTTTTAAATGTTGTTCTTCTTAATCATATCAAAAGACATTTACAATAATATAGTTTTTTTTTTTTTTTTTTTTTGTTACAAAACTAGCTAACCCGCCCGGCGCACAGTGTAAGATTTCGCAAATCTAGAAGGAAAAAATTCAGGAAATTGATTTTAAGTAATTTCAGTTTTAGACATTTTAAATTACATCTAACACATTGAAGAGAAAAGAGATAAAGTGAAAGCAGTTTAACTCCACAACACCACCATCAAAAGTCGGCTCAAAACCACGTTTTCTTTAAACCTTTTTAGAGCGGCGATTGTTGTAGATGTAAATTGCAAATGATATTTATGGCTAAAAATATACTTATTTTGTTAATATTGTTTTACGATAGTATGGAATCGTTACAACAAAGTATGTACTTTGTATTTTACAATTACGATAGTTATTTAAAAGTGTTGCTTCTTAAAAATAAACTTATAAGTTAATATAAAAATTATTTGAAAATTTAATAGCATATGATAAATTAAAAAAGCTGCCAAAAATTTTGTACACTCTGGTACATTGTAAGGTAATTTTTTTTTGTAATTATATATGCATATAGATATAAAATAAATCAATTTCAGCTGCAACTATTTGCAACTTTTGAATATAAGTAATTTACAGGTACTGAAGTGTTTATTTCGAAAAGAGAATTCTATGAGATATTTATAAATGATGTTACGTTACATAAATCATTTCCAGTGAATTCTAAAAATATCTTGATAGACAATGTATTACACAAATATAAACTTCAACATTGCTCATATGTTATGTTAAACCAGATTAAGCAGCTGATCCATTCGTTTATGATTGACATTAGTCGAAGATAGAGAAGTTGCCATCGCATAAAGAACGTTTTTTAAAGAAAAATAAGAGATGGCTATATTCGAATATAACAATAAGTAATCTCTATATACCAGGCAGAGGTAATAATGACTATGCGAAAAAAGTTGGACGTCCAAAGAAAAATTTTTGTTCAAGTGGACCGAAAAAAAAGTGGAAAAAAAAGGTTTATCCATTCTTCTCAGAACACTCACTAAATGAACTAGCACATGCCACGTGTTTAAAATTAAGACAATTTGGACGAAAGGATGCTGCGGGTATGTTAAAGCAAATATCTTCAAGCCCTAAAAAAGCAACTAAATTAAAAAAAAATCGTTCAAAAAGCCGATACCCGATATTTAAATATTCTCTTGAAGAAGCGTTGGTTATAATAACCACTATGGAATTAAGTTGCCGAAAATACGGGATTACGAGAAACTCTGCGTTACAAAATGATTTGAACATTTATCCATCCTATGAGTAGGTAAAAGATGCAAAAAATGTGCTATCCATCCCAAGAAAACTGCATATTTTCTTAATCATTTGCAGAAGTTAAATTACAATCTATTGCAGATTTAACGATAAAAAGACTTTGTATTATACAAAGAGAGATATTAAATTTTCTTACTAAAGAAAAAGGGTCTGTGTTAAAAAAAATATATAGCAATGTTTTTTTAAATGGGGGGGGGGGGGTCGATGGCAGCGGTGGACAAAGTAGATACGAGCAAAAATCAAATGAAAACAACTTTGAAGATGCAAATATTCTAATCCCATCTGTGGTTCCTTTTAAACTATATGGTTGTAATGCAGAAAATCAAAACTTTATATTATGGCAAAATGCACATCCTTCATCTACTTCTTACTTTAGACCCATAAAATTTAAGTATACCAAGGAAACTGATCAGTCAATAACGGAAGAATTTGAAAATGTCAGAAATCAAATTGCTGCTCTTGCGCCAACTATAGTAGAATTAGATGATCAAACGTAATGAAATAGAGCACAGATTTGAAGATACAATGGTAGATGGCCAAGTGTGCAATATTCTATCTTTAAATAAAGCAACCCAAAAATGATATATCTGTAACGCAACTTCCAAGGTTATGAATAATTTGAAATTGATTCGAACATATACGAGTAATGATCCCACATTTTCTTGGGGCTTATCGACATCATGCACAGATAAGATTTATGGAATACCTTTAACATATTGGTTATAGATAGGATGTAAAAAAAAAGGCAGTGCCGAAAACATTAATGATGCCACTGACAGCGATGGCAGTATCTAATAACTTAATTACTATTTACTAAAATAAAACTCTTCTTGTTGTAAATGGTAGGTATTGTATATTTTTTAAATCTGCACCGAATAAAATAACACTGCGTAAAAGTCAATAAATGGAAATGACGAAAACTCTTTCTATTATGATTATGATAATGTAATAATAATGACGTAAAATGTACAATGTAACGAGTAAATATATATTTTTCCATAATATAGAACCATTTTATCTATAGTAAGTGCAATTTTATTTAATTAATATCAATAATTTTCATAAATTGAATTTTGACCCGCTAGATTCGCAAAATCTTACACTGTGCGGCGTTGCCTAGGCCCGAGATAATTACAATCTCAGAGAAAGGCGTTAAGGCTCCTCTCAGTAAACTTCCCGAATCCCCTCGCTAATGTTATTCCTATGGGCGTAGGATGCATTCGTATTTTTAAAATATCTCCTCAGAAAATTAATATTTTTAACTTCTGTTTTCTTTGTACTATTCTTAAAGAATGTCTCTTTTTTTCTTAGTTGTCAATTTTTTTCTAAAATATATAGTTAATTTTATATGAAACGTTAAAATCTTATTCAGTTTCGCTAAGATTTTAAAACAAAAAAATGTAAATTAAAGACATAATTTAGAAATATTTTGATAACTAAGAAAAAAATAGACATTCTTTAAGAACAATACAAAGAAAATAGAAGTTAAAAATATTAATTCTCTGAGGAGATATTTTAAAAATACGAATGCATCCTACGCCCACAGGAATAACATTAGTGAGGGGAATCGGGAAGTTTACTGAAGAGGAGCCTTAACCCCCTCCCTCCGCATACCCGCAAATATAATGAATAATTTGTTCAAGAGAACCACCGTCACCTACATTAACGCGATCATTAAAAAAAGAATTACATTTTTCTGATAATTAGAACATAACGAAGACGCTACGCTAAAATAGCCGGCAGATGACACCCCTTCCCGACCTCAATTTCAAATCTATATCTTAATTAGTTACCTAAATTTTTGTTCAATAGTAAGTATTGGCAATTATTTCCTATCATTTTCGCAAACTAAATGGAGGGATCGGCCAGAGAAACAGATCTCTTTGTAGTTCAGTTTTTAATGAAAGCAGACCCCTGTCTGAAACTTCCTCGGATTGTTTTCACTGGCGTCGGCAGATTTTTGGTAGTTTCTTGCATAAATTAAAAAAATATATATCAACCGAATTTTTCAAAAATCACGTAGTCCAATGCAGAATATTTTTTTACATATGCTCAGATATTTTCGAGTTGATATCTCAATTAATTTTCTTAAAATTCGCTAATTAGTAAAATAATTTCGAATTCGTTCATTTCCGCTTTCAAATCCAATACGCCAGTTCGTTTCTTTCGCCATTTTGATTTAAAAGATGTTATTTTAGAAGCGATGGTTTATGAGAATCTAATTAATATCTAGGCTAATTATCAAAATATTAAATTTCTGAGAGACAGGTGCACCAAGAGAGGGTTTGGACTACCTAAATCTAAATTTACAGACTTCTAGGTGCGCTAAATTTTCCTAGCCATCTCCAACAGACACACACACACAGAGAGCGAAACTTTATTTTATTAGTATAGATTTAAACTTTTATGGCCTCTGGGTCAAATTAGGAACAAAATGACTGCGGTGAACAGTGTTGCCAATTTAGCGATTTTTATATTCAAAATAACTACTATAACATTTGAGGAGTCATTTTTATTTTATTTATTAATGGAATGTCTGTCATTAAATAATGCCAAGATCACTGTAACAAAAATTCTGTATTTGAAAAAAAAAAAAGAAAAAGAAAGAAACTCACTAAAATAACAACACCCATCGGTATTGGCACAATCTCCGAACATATTTATCCGAATACTATAAGTCCAAGGTTAATTTACAAGGCGTTTGACAATACTACTTCATATTAGACAAATTTTATTTAATATTTAAATCGAAGGCTTCGTAATCGGCTCTTTTAATTGCAGGATTTGTAATAATTTTCTGCCATTAAATAAGTCGGAATATTCTATTAAAAATGAGTGATAAAATCTCTAAACACCCTGTAAAAGTACTTAGAAAAACTTTTTTCATGCATTAGCAAGTAAAACAGTAAAACTTTTATTCTTGTACGCCCAAAACATATCGAGTTATGATGCATTCGACTTCATGAATTTTCATCGTTTTCTGGCAAACGCGTTTTTAGTGTCCGCTTTTGGTATTCTACAACACGCAAAAATTTTATAAGCGTTAAACTTGGGTTTCAGAAATGACTACTACGGTTAATTTTGAAACATGTGATTACGGCTTGTTGTTTACCGAAGCGGCACGTTCATTAGGTAACGTCGAGCCATTCACCTAAAGTACTTATTCTTTGATCTTTTAACAGTAATAGGAGAACCCAAATAATTAGATGTCCGCAAGCAATTTAACGCTCCGAAGCACAGGTTATGTTTATTGTTCAAGTAGAAATTTATATAGGGTGTTGAAAAATTAACCAATTATCGTAAAGGAGTGTGTTTTACAGCATAAATTGTGTGAAAAATCTAAATTTTGTGGCAAAAGAAAAAATTCTTTAAACTTTCTTTGAATTACTTTTTGCCACAAAATTTCTGAATACTTGACAAGTCTTGTAGTGAAAACTGTACTCCAATACGACCATTTGTTAAAAAGTTTAAGAATTCTTGATAAGTGAATGAACTTATTAATCTTGGAACTATTTTTTATCTTTTGCAGCAAAGATTCCAACTTTTTGACAAATCTTATGGTGCAAATCACACTCCGGTACATCAATCTATTAAATTTTTATGAGTATTTGAAATTTGAACTAAGTTATGGGTGTCTTTTAACTATTTCTATTTTTATTTTATTTTATTTTTATTTATTTATTTTTTTTTTTTTTGGTTACAAAAAACAGACACCTTGACAAGTTTTATGGCTAAAAACAGCACTCCGATACGACAATTGTTTAATTTTTTATGAATTTTTGAAATGTGAACGGTCTTGTGGGACACTCCTTATCATATATTCTAATACGAGCAAATCTTGTGTGTGGTTATATATACAGTGGAACTTCCATTTAACGAAGTCTCATCGTTACACTTAAAAACTTCGTTATGAAGAAAATTCGTTAAATAGAAATAACTTAAATTCATGAAATTTTTTTCTTGAAATATGACAAACAGGTATTGCATTCAGAAGCATTTGATTCAGTTTTAATTATGAAGCCGTCTTTTACAAAACAGTTGTGTACGGTCGATGAAATCACGTCACATTCCCAAGCTTTGGCCCAAGCTTTCATCAGCTCTGATACACAGAATCTCAAACTAATGTTTCCACTACATCGGCTTTTTTCTGTCTTTTTCGATAATGTACTTCAAGATTTTTTATTATTCCTTAGACTAATGATTGAAATTTAGCTGTATTGGCACGAACAAAAATAACTTTTATGTTCTTCGATTTGTATTTTGAAGCATGTTCTTTTGGATGTACAAAGCAATTGTCTATCAGCAATGGAAGGTCAGAATGGTACCTGTCTGACTCTAACAAATATTTTTTGTTTCAATGCATCTGACGCCATTGCGACACCTCATCTTCTATAATCTATATCATTGAAGGTAAAAAGGGGATTTTTACTTCCCCCCAACTGTCAGCGCTGCAGTCTCGGAGTGGGAGAATAGTGATAACAAGTGCTTTTCTTAGTGTGAAAAAAAAATTGTTTTATTTAGCACCAAGCAGAATGGAAATTATTTAAATGTGTTCATTTTCATACAATCGAATCCGCTGAAATAAATTTCCATATCCTTCGAACAGCAATCGCTTAGTTTGAATTCTGTAAACGTACAAAAGTGGAATAAACTTCGTTATATAGAATATATTTTTCGTAATGTGGAGATTAATTTACATGTTAATGGTGTTCAAAGTCAAAGTTCTGCAGAAAATTTCGTTAAGTAGAAAACTTCGTTAAATAGGGACTTCGTTAAAGGGAAGTTCCACTGTATATATATATCATGAAAGACGGTAGTTTCTCGAGTGACGCAGCGAAAAACCGAAAACCGTAAGCCCAAAACCGAAGATTCCGTCACTCTCATATATACAGCTAGCAGGACATGAAAGAAAAATCGAAACGCCGACATTTAATATCTCAGCAAATATGAGGCATATCGTTCCGATTTTTTCACATTAGTCGTCTAACTCTATTCTGAAATTTACAGATTTCTACATTCAGTAGATTTTGAGATCTGGAAACCAATTTTTAAGCGAAAATGGGAGATGTAATGGTGTAATGGGCACATAGTTGTTATTTCGAAAATGGATCGAAGGATTTTTTTTAAATTAATATATTATATTAATCGGTTTTAGATGAAGCGAATAAGACTTTGAGTTAACGTAGGAAACTCTTGTTTTTTACACTGTTAAAAATAAAGTTCGACGTTTCACCAAAAAACTGGTGAAAAGTAGCTGAAATTTAGCTGCAACTAAGATCTTGGTGAAAAGTTTCACCATTTTTATGGTGCTTTGGAAAATACCACTATATTGGTGAAATGTTGAACTAATTTTATGGTGAAAGGTTGAACCATGATTCAGGTTTTTTTCTAAACCAATTTTATGGTTAAAGGTTGAACCACAATTCAGGGTTTTTTCTAATCCAATTTAATGGTGAAAGGTTGAACCACAATTCAGGATTTTTCCAAATCCAATTTAGTGGTGAAAGGTTGAACCATAATTCAAGATTTTTTCTAATCCAATTTTATGGTGAGAAATTCTTCCATGATTCAGGGTTTTATCTAATCTAATCTAATGGTAAAAGGTATAATCATGATTCAGGATTTTTTTCTAATCCATTTTATGGTGAATTGTTGAACCATGATTCAGGTTTTTCTCTAAACTGATATTATGGGGAAAGGTTATACCAGATTGAACCAGGATTTTGGTGTTTAATTTATCACTTTATGATGCAGTTAATGAACTAAGATTCAGATTCTGTGAGATTATATTGCTCTAGAGAAGCTTACTAATTTTCTTATTAACATTAAACTGAAAATTATTATTAGAGTTTTAGTTTTTAATTATCGTCTTTGAAATATATTTTAAAAAGAAAATGTAAACAGCTGGTTCAAATTTAATTACACAAAATACTTGCATTTTTTTTTCAGCAATGTTATTACCACCATTCTGCACTTGTAAATTATAAAACATTTCTCCACACTTTTTAATTAGTTACTTATAATTACTTTAGTATTTGTTTATTCACAAATATTCATAATAAAATATAATTTTGTAAAATAATTTTCTTAGATTTAAATACATACCCTGTTTTTATCATCTTTTAATTTAAAATCTAGGAAATAAAATATAGTTTTACTCAACATTACTTACATCGAATTTCTTTAAACAATGTAAATTTTTGCACAGAAATATAGTAAGGGCTCGAAAATTCTGAAAATTTTAAGGTTCCCAGCTGGGAACCTACATGAAAAGTGTAGGTTCCCAGAAAAATTTATGTGTTCCCAGTTTTTTAATAAATTTAGAGCTTAATGAATGAAGATATTGTGTCATATAGACACATTTTTGAATAATAAGCAAAAATTTTAGTTAACGGTTTATCAATTGATGTTTTGACTGTTCTCTATCCAAAAGCACCTCCTCCCTTCATATTCATATAGATGTGTAACTTAAAAGGAAATGTTGCATTACATTTGCACACTAAGATTAAGCATTATATATTGCATTTACTAATTTATTCAAACGTATACAGAACAAATAATTAATATATATATACAATATTTAATTTTTAGGTTCCCGGCCGGGAACCTGAGTGGGAAAAATACGTTCCCAGAAATGATTTCTGGGTTCCCCGGGATACCGGGAACGCTATTTTTCGAGCCCTAATAAATAAAAGCACAAGTCTTGAGAAAAGTTTTTTCCATATTGCACTTGTACATCTTTTATAATCTGTAAATAGACTTGAAATATTTTTCTAAAATTGTTAATTTCTTCTATTTCTATAGATGCTAAAAATTTGATAGTATAGTTGTAGAATTGTTACTTTCTTTTCATAAGATTAAGAAAAAAAGTAATATTTTAATAATAGAGCCGTACCGAGTACTTGGTACTCAGCCAATATCGAGTAGTTGTAAGAATTTCAGTTTTTAAGCATATTTGTCGACAAATGAATTTATAACTGATCTGTAAAAAGTTATTTGAATATATGTATAATATATGCAATAATTCATAAAAACTGTTTACTTGGTACTTACAAAAGACATTTTTAAATCTGTAAGAAAATACTATGATTTTGGATAAAGAAGCAGTGTGTAGAAACAGAAAATACAATAAATGTAATTTAAAAAATTAATAATTAACTTTGTTATATTGTAGATTACAGTGCAAAAACACTTATATTGTTCTACATTTTCAGGAGATGCATTCCTTTTATTATTGTAAATTTGGCCTGCTTCAGAAAAAAAATGTATTCGCTGCGATAAATCTTGTTCGCTCAGCGATTCATCCTCGGGGGTTACTATAACACAAAAGTACCCAATTTTTTAATTGAAAGAAAATAAGGTACTTGTTACAACATGCAAAAACCAGCTTTGATACAGATTTCACTTATCAAATGAGTAATGTTGGGTTCAAGAATCAGTTTTAACTTTTTTTTTTTTTTTTAAGAAAATTGTCTTTAAAAGAGGGCACAATAAATGAAATTTCAAAAAATATGATTATATGATCAAGATGCATGTTTATGAACATATATATAGATACACACACACAGAAGTGTTAACCCTAAGCACACTTCATTTTCACATCAGCGATTCTTTCTTCCACACAATTACTCGGTACTACACTATTTAATAATTAGTAAAAAATATTCCTATAAATAAAGGTGCAATAGTTACACATATGGAAATTTTCTATATTTTCACTATTTTAGGTTTTATACTTTTAATAAAAATTTTAAAACTTTTGGACAGTAAAATTCACATGTACTGCCCAAAACCTCAATTCTGAAAAATTATTATTACTTAATTTATTTAAAAATTAGCATTAAATAAAAACTTAATTTTTCAGATATTGCTGGTTTATTTTCCTAGAAATCCATGTAATATACATATAGATATATCATTTATCTTACCAAGTTATATTACATTTCAGCCTATAGTTCTGTGAGAAATGCTGACACATACCAAAAGTAGCAACAATCTAAGCAATCCCTTTTCGCTTTTCCTCAAATTTAAATACTGTGAACCATCATATAATTTTCCTTTTTACTGTTAGGTTTTAAAAGAATTGCTTGAAAATTATTTTAAAAGCTACATGTTTATAGCATGCACCTCAATTACACAAGATTAACTCGTAACAATAAAAATTGATTTTTTTTTTTTTTTTTTAATGCACAGCAGTGCTGACACAGGAGATTATTTTGTTTGTTATAGTATTTCTATTCAGTATTTTTAAACAGTAATAATCTGTGACGAAGATTATTTTTTTTAAATAGTGGTAGAAAACAGTCGTCAATGGCAGCTCTACAATAGCTGAAAGAAAAAATGGTCATGGACACAATAAAATAGCAAAAAAATTCAGTTGGGTTGCGGTAAGCCCCAAGCTCCGTTTATTGAAAATTACAAATTATATATTTATTAAAAAATATATAAAAATTCAGATTAATATTAACGAAAGTAATTACAGTACAGTTTTCCCTAGACAGTTTCAGGAGAAGGCAACATTCTGTCTACCAAACAGTCTGATAAAATGGTGTTCAAACAGTCGGGTAAAATGGTCGTCAAACAGTTGGGTAAAATGGTCATCCAACTGTCGAGTAAAATGGTCGTCAAAAAGTAAGGTAAAATGGTCATCCAACAGTCGGGTTAAATGGAATAGAACCCAGCATCTGGTTAATTTCTCCACCTGTTTTAATAATAAAAGGAAGAAATTATTAAGATATAAAATTGTTATATTTTCAAAAAACATAATTTTACTTAAATAAATGGAACAAATTATAGTGGAACAATGAGGAATTTTCACGTTTTCTGATTTTACTTTATACAATAGAAAATATCCCTGACGGTTCGGCCTACAGGCACAGGTAGATTTCGAAGACACAGACCGTGGGGTGCCTGTTTGTTAGGAATTACGAAAGAAATAACCTTTTGTCATAATGAAGCAGTTGGGACCGTCCACTTCGAAATCTAACTTGTTTGCAAGCGGAGGTGGCAGGGATTTTTTTTTTTTTTTTTTTTTTTTTTTTTTTTTTTTTTTTGCTATAAAGGTTGGTCCTATAAAAAACTTGCCAATATAAAAGTTTTAGATAATATTAAGAGGATTTATAATAAATTTAAGCGGATTTGATATCTTGTGAATTGACGAAGTTGTGATTTTTTTTCTTCCAACCCCCCCCCCCCCCTTTGGGGCTATTTTTAATTATATCAAAAATCTGTTATACATAAATTATCGGCCCTTTTCCTAGAAGTAATAACTTTAAACGGATTAGATACGTATCATAATTAAGACGTTATGGGTTTTTTCTGTTTTCACAAAAAGCCACCCATTCCCCCGCTGGTTCGAATTTACCCATTAACGAACTTAACCGAGATTTTATGTATCAGTTTGGAAGAGATTTGTGCAGAATTATGGGGAGGAGGGTTGGGTTCTGGGAGTTATAATTGGCATAGATCGGCAAAGAATTTTCAAAAATTCCAACTTGAGGGAAAATGTAATAGGTAGTATTTCTTACAAAATCTACCTAAAAATAAGAACAGTAGATTTGTTTTCTTATTTTGAGCTGTAATTATTGATTGTTAACAGTTTTTATATCGCACTATTTACCGTGTTGTGAAAACGCTACTTTTCCTACGCCAGTCTTGTGATGTCACACCTATAAGAAATGCAACATTTGTTCGCACTTTGGATAGCGTGCGTCACATATTGCTTTTCTTTTCTTCTTGTAATAAAATTTGTGGGTATTAGCATTATAGAGAGCAAGGTACTGTTCTGACCTTTCCCCGGAGTCTTGTTTTTATGAAAAACTTTTTACATTTGTGAAAAATATAGTCATAAGTTTGTGAATTTGAAAAGATTGTTATATTGAGGTTCCTATTTATACATTATAAAATCCGTTTATACATAAGATACATATGTATGTAAAATACATATATGATATGTAAAAGTGACAGATCACATGTTACTTTTAATTGATTAAATTTGTGTAAAATTCAGTTTAGAGATGGAAAAGTTTTGTGAAGTGTCCTGGTTTCAAGGTGAAAAGCTTTGTGAAAGGTTTCAGTTTTGAGATGAAAAATTTTGTGAAGGGTTATTTTAAAAAGAAAAATTAAGTACAAAAATGTTACTAAAAATCTACACAGCTCACAAACTTCAAAAAGTTATCCGTAAATTTTTTTAGGGCATTAGAAAAAAAAAAGTATATTTTTTACAGGCAATATAAGTTGCATTTTTACCATTGGGTTTTAAATTTTCAATTTTAAAAAAAAGAGTCTAATACAAAATATTTATCTCCACCAGATGAAAGGTGAAAATGTGGCTGCACATTTTTTCTCTCTTACTTAAAATACTTTAAATGTCCTAGGTCCTAGTAAACATTATAATGATATTGAACAATATTAAAGGCCATGAAATAATACATATCAGTAGTATTTTCCCCAGAATAAAAAAGGGTAGGGTGCTTCTACAAAAACTTCAGCATAGAAATGAATGTTCTTTCTTAACAGATACTAAAGGTGAAAATAAGCACTCGCCAGTCGCCACTCGTCGATTAAACTTTAAAAACTGGCGATTAAAAATATGGAAAGAATCGGTCAAATGCAGGATTTCCCGATTACCATTTTCTCCTAAATTTCACAATTTTTTCGCGTCCGTTTGACGAAATTCGTAATTTTTACGCTCCGTTGGAAGAAATTTATGATTTTCTGTACATAATCGACGAAATTCATGATTTTTACGTGTCCGATCGATAAAATTCATGATTTTTGGGAGTGCAATCGACGAAATTCATGATTTACGCGCATAATCGACGAAATTCGTGACTTTTACATGCTCGGTTGATAAAATTCATGACTTTTGTGCGTTCGATAGACGAAATTCAAGATTTTTACGCTCCCGAATGACAAAATTCAAGATTTGTACTTAGCCGTTCGACGAATATGCAGCCGATCAACGAAATTCAAGATATTTACGTAACCAATCAACAAAATTGAAGATTTTTACGCGCCTGTTCGACGAAATTGAAGATTTTTACGCACCCATTCGACGAAATTCATGACTTTTATGCGCTCGGTCAATAAAATTCATGATTTTCACGCGCCCGATCAACGAAATTCATGATTTTTACTCTTGAATGATAAAATTTATTCATTTTACGTAGCCGATCGACAAAATTCATGATTTTTTTTGCACCCGATCGACGACATTCGACATTTTTTCTCGCACGAAAGACGAAATTCATTATTTTTACACACACGATAGACAAAATTCATGATTTTTACACTCTCGAATGACGAAATTTGCAATTTTTTTCTGAAACTAATTGCCGAAATACACACAATTCCTGAATTTGTGGAGATTTTGGCCTGCTGGCCACAAGTTGTGCATGTGTAATGCATTCATATCCTGCTGTGGGTTATTATTTAGTACATAAACATACTTATTTTATTATTGTCAGACCTTCATTCTATACAAATAATTTTTTTTGAAAGGTACTTATGTAGTTAGCTACACAAGTACCTGTGATTTATGTAGTTAACTACATAAGCATGTTGTGTAGAACTTTACTGTTAACTTATTTTAAAATTTAAAATAGATTGGAAATTAATATCTCAAGTTTATTCAAAACAATATAAATTAAAATATTTTTATTTAATACACAAAATTACTTTTTTACTGTAAAGTCATTGTATTTAAAAAAAAAAATATTCAGTGACATACGTGTACTTACTGGCTACTAAAGAAATTATTCTCATTAGCCAGTAACTGGCTACTAAAACAAATCAACGTACCGGCCAGTGACTACTAAGCGAAATTCCTTATTTTCACCTTTAACAGATACATATACAAATTTCTGTATTTTTTCTCCCCCGAGACCTATTGACGAATTTTTCGGGTTTTTTTTCTTGTGACCAAATTTCTTGATATTTTTCTGCAACCTATTGGCGAATTTAGTGTGTTTTCCCCCCCGCAACATAGCGACCAATTTCGTGATTTTTTTCTCATGACAGATGAATTTTGCAATTCTTTCTCCTGCGACCAATTGATGAAATTTGTGATATTTTCCTGCTACCAATTGGCAAATTTTACCTTTTTTTTGTGACCAATAAGCAAATTTCCCCCCATAGTTAACAGGCAAAACTTTCCCCCCCCCCTCACGTGATTGTGGACAAATTTTGTTATATTTTACCGTGGACAATCGACAAAATTCACAATATTTCCAGCAACCGATCGGTGAACTTTGCTATTTACCTGCTATAGATAGGAGAAATTTTCGATTTTACCCGAGTGCAAATATTTTGTGATTTTTCTTTGCGACTGACTGATGCATTTCACAATATTTTCCAGGGACTATAGACGAATTTTGCGATATTCTTCAGAGCCTGATGGCAGAAATTCGGGGCTTTATTGAAGAGTTTTGCAATGTTTTTCCTGCAACCAACTAATGAATTTCACATTTTTTCATGTATTTTGCGATTTACAAGCGAATTTACAAATTTTCTCTGCACTTTAGATGTGAAACTCACTTTCTCCACCCCCCCCCCCCCCAACTTCCTTCTTCATGTGATTGTGGACAAATTTCGCAGGGGTTTTTCCCACCATTTTTTTTTAAGTAGAAATATTCGGGTTATTTAATAACAAATTAAATAGCACGAGAATAAAGCCAATTATACCATTTTAAAAAAGTTATGAGAATGAAACAATTATAATTTTAAAAAAGGTAATTCTTGCAACTGGTTGACGAATTTTCAGATGGATTTTTTTTCGTGCTTTGCTGGTGAAACTCGTGGGTTTTTTTCACACGAATGTCGGCGAATTTTTATTTCTCCCCGACTGACTTAAGAATTCCGCATTTTTTTTTTCCTGCGAGCAATTGATGAATTTCAAAATATTTCAGCATTTTAACTAAAAAACAAGAATGTGTTTCTATTATTTTCATTTTTTATAATCATTATTCAACATGTTAAAATGTTTTTTGCAATTCAATTAGAGTTCCTTATTATTTCTTACATGCATTAGTTTACTTACAAAATTTCATGAAATGTAAAGTTATAACCACATTAATAAAAACAAATAAAACGACAAGATATTTTTCGCAATTATATTTATTTTTAAAAACTGAATTGCTTAAAAATCATATAAATACCTTTTTGGTTAGCCGGGCGCCAGGGATATATGTACATATATAAATACACGAGTAGGGAAGACCGAGCTATGCTCGTTAAAAATTAGCTTCAAGTTCAAATATGTCAAGTTCAACCCATGACCAAAATGACCCACTAATCAAATTTTCTCAAAAATGTAACCAAGCCGAATTGTCTTCTCATGCCCGAAACCCGTAGGATATAACTGTATACATGTATATAGTATATCACTGGCGCCCGATTAACAGAAAGAAAAAAATATTTTTTCCCCTCATATAAAATGACTTAAAAGACTTGCAAGAAATGTAATATATATATATATATATAGATATACTATGATATTATAGTATTATTATTATAGATATGGCAGGTTTTGTATCAATAAGTGGCATTTTTGCACCAAAACAAGAAGTGTTTCTACGATTTTTAATGTTTATGAAAGTATTCAACACATTAAAATGTTTTTGGGATTTAATTTGAATTCCCTGTTATTTCTTATATTATGCATTAGTTTACTTACAAAATAAAATTATTAAATGTACACAACACTTAAAATAGCAATAATTCAGAGTTTCCACCAGACAGTTTCATCACAAGGGGGCTGCACACTGCCTAACCCTTGACTTACAAAATAGCACCCTTCTTTCCCTTCATAAAATAATTAGCACCCTTCTTGCCCCTCAGTAAAAAAAGTGTCCATTTTCTTTCTGGCATTAAAAAATTTAGTAAAAATTGACTCAATGTTGTCTTGAAACAAGAGCCCTGACTTTTAAATATCAAATGTAGCTTTAAAAAACAAAATAATACCTTTAACAATTAAAAAAATGTGTCCTTAAGAATCCGAAAAGTGCCCTCAAGAAACCGAAAAGTGCCCTAAAGAATCCAAAAAGTGCCCTTATGAATATAAAAGTGCCCTTTTTCTCATCAGCAGCACCCTGCCCTTTTTTAAACCTGGGGCAAATTCCGTAATTTATATGAGACGCTCCTTTATATCTAATATTTTAGCTATTTTGGGTGTACAAGGAATATTTTCAGTTTTTACTGTTAAACATTTTTTGTAGTATTCAAAAAAAGTGAATTATTATAAACATTTAAATTTTGATTTCAAACAATCATATTTCTGATTCACGCCAAAAAACCAGACACCAAGCAGTGGTGAATGCTTCGATTTACCCAATATCCACATTCAGTTTATTAAAATGATAAAACAAAACAAAACTTTCATAAGCTAAGCATGTAATGTATGTAAACAAACTGAATACAAATGTGGGTGAATGTATGTAAACAAACTGTATACAAATGAAAATTACTTAAAATCGAGTATTTTTAAGAATGCTTCTTAAATTTTTAACCAAAGTTTATTTGCGTTACTCTGTTGCAAATGAAAATTACTTAAAATCGAATACTTTTAAGAATGCTTCTTAAATTTTTAACCAAAGTTTATTTGCGTTGCTTATAACACTTAAAACAGTAATAATTTATATGAGACGCTCCTCTATATATAATATTTTAGCTATTTTATGTGTACAAGGAATATTTTCAGTTTTTATTGTTAAACATTTTTTTTGTAATATTTTTTGTAGTATTCAAAAAAAGTGAATTATTATAAACATTTAAATTTTGATTTCAAACAATTTTGATGATATTTCTTATTAATTTATATTAATTATGATATTTCTGATTCATGCCAAAAAAACAGACACCAAGCAGTGGTGAATGCTTCGATTTACCTTTACCCAATATCCACATTCAGTTTATTACAATGATAAAACAACACAAAACTTTCATAAGCTAAGCATGTAATATATGCAAACAAACTGTATACAAATGTGGGTGAATGTATGTAAACAAACTGTATACAAATGTGGTTGCAAATGAAAATTACTTAAAATCGAGTATTTTTAAGAATGTTTCTGATTCACGCCAAGCAGTGGCGAATGCTTCGATTTACCTAATATCCACATTCAGTTTATTACAATGATAAAACAACACAAAACTTTCATAAGCTAAGCATGTATGTAAACAAACTGTATACAAATGTGGGTGACTCTGTTGCAAATGAAACTTACTTAAAATCGAGTATTTTTAAGAATGCTTTTTAAATTTTCATCCAAAATTTATTTGAGTTGCTTATAACACTTAAAACAGTAATAATCTATATGAGACGCTCCTCTATATCTAATATTTTAGCTATTTTGGGTGTACAAGGAATATTTTCAGTTTTTACTGTTAAACATTTTTTGTAATTTTATTTTTTTTTAGTATTGAAAAAAAGGGAATTATTATAAACATTGAAATGATATTTCCGATTCACGCCAAAAAAAACAGACACCAAGCAGTGGTGAATGCTTCGATTCACCCAATATCCACTTTTAGTTTATTACAATGATAAAACCACATAAAACTTTCATAAGTTAAGCATGTAATGTATGTAAACAAACTGTATACAAATGTGTGTGAATAATACTCGGTTTTAAATGAAAATTACATAAAATCGAGTGTTTTTAAGAATGCTTCTTAAATTTTTAACCAAAGTTTATCTGCATTAATTGCAACACTTTAAACAGTAATCATTAATATGAGACGCTCCTTCATATCTAATATTTTAGCTATTTTGGGTGCACAAGGAATATTTTCAGTTTTTACTGTTAAAAATTTTTTGTAATTTTATTTTTTTTAGCATTGAAAGAAAGTGAATTATTATAAACATTGAAATTATATTTCCGATTCACGCCAAAAAAAACAGACACCAAGCAGTGGTGAATGCTTCGATTCACCCAATATCCACTTTCAGTTTATTACAATGATAAAACCACATAAAACTTTCATAAGTTAAGCATGTAATGTATGTAAACAAACTGTATACAAATGTGTGTGAATAATACTCTGTTTTAAATGAAAATTACATAAAATCGAGTGTTTTTAAGAATGTTTTTTAAATTTTTAACCAAAGTTTATTTGCGTTGCTTGCAACACTTAAAATAGTAATAATGTATATGAGACACTCCTATATATCTAATATTTTAGCTATTTTGGGTGTACAAGGAATAGTTTCAGTTTTTACGCTTATACATTCTTTGTAATTTTATATTTTTTTAGTATTGAAAAAAGTGAATTATTATAAACATTTAAATTTTGATTTTAAAACACTGATATTTCTGATTCATGCTATACAATAAAAACAAAACGTTAAAATTTCAGTGCAAATTCACCTTGTTTAATAACTAAAATTCATAAAGATACAACTAAATGTAAATATATTGCTTGAAGGTGCATAAAAACATACATAAAACATTTAAAAGCACATTGAAGTCCTTTTAAAAATTCAAAACGTTTTCAACCGAACTACTCGGTCATCATCAGTGAAAAACTAATATGATAATAATTATTATTCCACTGATGATGACTGAGTAGTTCGGTTGAAAACGGTTTGAATTTTTAAAAGGACTTTAATGTGCTTTTAAATGTTTTATGTATGTTTTTACGCACCTTCAAGCAATATATTTACATTTAGTTGTATCTTTATGAATTTTAGTAATAAAAACAAAGTTTGGAACTTTTCAAAAGTTACATGAAATATGTTGAAATAGTCGATATCATGCAGTAAATGCATCCGAGTGAAAAAAGCGTTTTTAATAGATCCATTTTAAACTATTTAATGCATGTGAAACAGTATCTGGATATTTATCAAGCTCTTTTTTATTCACAAAACGTAATAGTTGCAAGCTTCTACAAATTGCCGTGTCATAAATAATTCCCTTAAAAGCTTTAATAAAGATAAAAACTATTCATAAAAAGCAAAAATAACGTTACCTCAGCTACTTGTAAATGATAAGGCGTGTTCTGGAATTCTGGAGCATGATCATTAATGTCTTGAATATATACAGTCACAGGAAGGAAGGCTTCATCCTAAAAAAATGAAATATTGTTAAATGGAATCATGTTTTACATAACTAACTTTCTTGCTTTTACTAATGACACGCATATGTATAAATTACTACTATTACACTATGTCATAATTGATCTACTTTTTGCATAATTTCAGCGCTTCATTAACAGCTATTTTGTCCCTTAACACTAAGTCATGTTTAATGACTTAGTGTCATTAAACACTAAGTCTAAGACTTCTTGTTTAGTCATAAATATATATAAAATATCACTTAAGCTTCACATTCAGTTTATTACAATGATACAGCAACAAAAAACTTTCATAAGCATGTACAGTAGACTCCCTTCATTCCGCCAAACTAAAATCTGCACATGGTTTTCCATGTAAACAATGAAACTTACATTTAAAATGAAGGTGTAAAATTTAACTTTTTAAAAATTTTTACATCATTCTGTACACATTTTAAAATGTAATTCCTGGTTAATATGATTCAACTCATATTTTCTCATCAAGGAAGTATAAAGTTATTTCTGAAAAAATTCAAGATCGTGCTGATCATATTTTTATCAAATAATTTATCTAATAATCAAGATTTTTTGGTTATTAAGTATGTCTAAACACGTAATAAAACTTTGTTACTTTAGGATTTTTATGTGAATTATTAGTATACATTTATAAGGCGAGTTTCACTGAATAATTCAAGAAAAAATTATCTCATTATCATTGCATATTTAGTTATGCTTTATTAATTATTTACTTGACCTTTACTTTTAATATTTTACATGTTTTTTAAATTTTCTTCATTTTTTTTATTATTTTACTCTATTGTAAGCATTTATTATAATTTCGAATGAATTACTGAATTCAAATTATCGTTTAAAAAAATGTAAACAAAACAGTGACCAGAAATCCACAAAATTCTAAAATCTACACAACCTCTGTGGATTTAAGGGATTCTACTGTATTATGTATGCATATGTATAATAATAGACTGTTGCAAATGATGAAAAATTATATAAAATCCAGTGTTTTCTTTCTTTTTGCAATTCAATTAACACCCTATTATTTCATCACATGCATTAGTTTACTTTCAAAATAATAAAATTATTCATGAATATAAAATTAGATCCACAGTCATTTTTAAAAATAATAAAATGAGAAGCATTTTTAACCGCGTACCTTTATTTTTGAAAACTAAATGACGGTTTAAAAATCATATAAACCCCTTTTTTTTACGTATATAAAATACATTACATATGTTCAAGTTATGTGACTAAAAACTTATATCTAACAATAAATAAAAGTGATTAAATGTTCTTGATAGTAATATTGCTGTTATTTAAGTAGTACATAAAATAGAATTTACCATCAGTCAAAAATCTCTCAAAGACTGAAGGTCTTGCACCCATGCTAAAGAAGTAATAAACAACAAAAACAAATATTTAACATCGGATCCTAATTTCGTTTGTATAATTCTTAGATATGGACTAATTAAATATACTTTTAATATTAATCGTTTTACAATAGTCGCTTATTTCTGTTAGATACGATGGATAATTTTTGAATCGGAACACTGAAAATATTAGGCTTAAAAAAATTCGATAAAAATTTACAAGTAAAAAATAAAAATTTTGTGTACGAGATAAACAGCTAATCATTACAACGTCAATAAAAGTAAAATATACAACAATCACTAGTGCACTTACCTTGAGTATTTCATAGAAAAACAAAACAAAACACATGGATCTACTAACGAGAAGACGACGCCATTAAGGATGGCGCATGGTGATCGGCGGTTGCCATTGTACGATAACAAAGGTACTTGATTGAACCGTGAGAACGGTTCTTTCGGCTCCAATTTACATTTTGCTTTTCCAGTCATTTTAAGTTGAACCGTAAAATCGGTAAAAACGTTTGCTTTCACTAGATTTTTGGTGAAATATTGAACCTTTATTTTTAACAGTGTATATAATTCAGTTTCAAAATCGGACTCTTTTCTTATGCTTTTTAGCATTGAATAACATTACGTATTTTGGGACTTTTCACTACTTTTTATTACTGCGCAGTAAGGATGTTCATGGCTATCACGGTTACAGTTAAAAGTTAAAGCATCTTCATATCGTTGAAAAACTATTTAGATTCTTTTTTTTTTATACGAAAACAGTTTATTATACATTCCAAAATATGTATTAAATTAAATTATGGTTAAATATTTTTTCTTTCTTGTTCGGATGCAAACAATTCATATTTTTAATCTGCATTTGGTCGAAAAATGAATTATCTTTAATTTTAAAAACGAAAAATTCGTAATTACATGTATAAAATTCGATTGGTATTTATGATTTCAAAATTTTTAATAAGAAATTGTTTTTTTGCAGTGGGCAAAGTCTCTAGCCATGCCAGCCAACCAATCGGTTGCATATGGGTTATGGATCTGCTTATATCGCTTATTCATATAAGTTTAGCTTTGGCTTGGCTGTTATTATTTTGTTTTTGGCTTGTCTCTTATTAGTTTGTCTTGACTGCTAAATTTTTATATTTTATATTTCCCATTTCATAATTTTTATTGCAATACTTCAGGTAAGAATGCTTTTTAACTTGATTATTTCCTGTATTTATAATCAGTACAAAAACCCTTAACGGGTTAAAGTTTGTGACGCAGCACTTTACCTTTTGTCTGTAAGAATTTCAAATACGAGTCTTAAAATTAATGATATCAAATTTTGAGTGACGGTATGCTATAAATTAAAAAAACTTCTCTTTTTTTTCCTCTATTGATATATTGATAGTCAGTGGTGCAAATATTATTTTCTACATGAAAAAATATATATAAGTTTTTTGCTCATGCTTGTCATTCACATCTCTGATAAGTTCAAAATATGAATTTTAAAAGAAATGATATCAAAATTCAAGTGACGCCTTCATGTGACTTGAATGGGTTTGTTTTAAAATCCAATTTAATTTATTTTTGGTTTGTCTCCTTATGTATATTTACACATGCTAACAATACTTTTAATTTTCCTATACATCATTAAATATATCACTTGCAATAAGCCTGTATTATGCATTGAAATGTATTTATTTCAATAAATTGATTTATCTTTTGTGCCATGCTGTCGAAAATTCAAAGAAAAATTTATGTAAATGTTTTTTTTTCATCATACTATCCATTTCATACATTTCACTTAGTTTGGATACTATGACGCAAAATAAACTTTTACATAATTTTTTCTTTCAATTTTCGACAGCATGGCACAAAAGATAAAACAATTTAGTGAAATAAAGAACCTTTAGTAGCTTTTTCGCCAATTTTAAATTTTGCACGCATTGAAAACATAAGAATGCTAGTAACAAAAAATTATTATAAATACAGGAAATAATCAAGTTAAAAAGCATTCTTACCTGAAGTATTGCAATAAAAATTATGAAATGTGAAATATAAAATATAAAAATTTAGCAGTCAAGACAAACTAATAAGAGGCAAGCCAAAGACAAAATAATAACAGCCAAGCCAAAGCTAAACTATATGAATAAGTGTTATAAGCAGATCCATAAGCAACCGATTGGTTGGTTGGCATGGCTAGAGACTTTGCCCACTGTATACTAGCAAAAAAACAATTTCTTATTAAAAATTTTGAAATCATAAATACCAATAATAAATACCAATCGAATTTTATACATGTAATCACGAATTTCTCGTTTTTAAAATTAAAGATAATTCATTTTCGACCAAATGCAGATTAAAAATATGAATTGTTTGCATCGGAACAAGAAAGAAAATAAGGAGACTCATAAGGTTAGACCCCTAGACTCATATTACCTTTATTTTTAACCTCATCGACAAAATTAATACTATTTACGTGCCGGATTGACAAAACATTTTTTTATCACCCGATAGACAAAATTCTTGATTTTTATGCACCCGTTTGATGAAATTTGGGATTTTTACGTGCAAACTTGACGAAATTAATGTTTTTTCATGCCCGATCAACGAATTTTTTTATTTTTATGCGAGCGTTTGATGAAATTTGCGTTTTTCATGCGCTAATAAATGAAATTCATGATTTTTACCCGCCTGTTTGACGAAATTTATAATCTTTTCTCCCCCTATCGAGAAAATTCATGTTTTTTCTGTGCCGATCGATGAAATTCATGATTTCTGCACATTGATCAAAGAAATTCCTGATTTTTATGCTGCAAAATGATGAAATTTGCAATTTTTTCAGAGATTAATTGATATCTAATGCAGTTTAATTCATTTGACTCGACAATTTTTACGCACCTCATCGACAAAATTCATACTTTTCACGGGCCGGATTGACAAAAAAAATTTTATCACCCGATTGCCGAAATTCTTGATTTTTATGCACCCGTTTGATGAAATTTGTGATTTTTACGTGCAAACTTCACGAAATTAATGATTTTTTCATACCCGATCAAAGAATTTTTTGATTTTCATGCGACCATTTGAGGAAATTTGCGATTTTCATGTGCTGATAAATGAAATTCATGATTTTTACCCGCCTGGTCGACGAAATTTATGATCTTTTCTCCCCCTATCGAGAAAATTCATGTTTTTTCTGTGCCGGTCGATGAAATTCAAGATTTTTGCACATTGATCAACGAAATTCCTGATTTTTATGCTGCAAAATGATGAAATTTGCAATTTTTTCAGAGACTAATTGGTATCTAATGCAGTTTAATTCATTCGACTCGACAATTTTTACGCACCTCATCGACAAAATTCATACTTTTTACGTGCCGGATTGACAAAAAAAAATTTTATCACCCGATTGCCGAAATTCTTGATTTTTATGCACCCGTTTGATGAAATTTGTGATTTTTACGTGCAAACTTCACGAAATTAATGATTTTTTCATACCCGATCAAAGAATTTTTTGATTTTCATGCGACCATTTGATGAAATTTGCGATTTTCATGTGCTGATAAATGAAATTCATGATTTTTACCCGCCTGGTAGACGAAATTTATGATCTTTTCTCCCCCTATCGAGAAAATTCATGTTTTTTCTGTGCCGATCGATGAAATTCATGATTTTTGCACATTGATTAACGAAATTCCTGATTTTTATGCTGCAAAATAATGAAATTTATTTTTATGCACCCATTTGATGAAATTTGTGATTTTTACGTCCAAACTTGACGAAATTAATGTTTTTTCATGCCCGATCAACGAATTTTTTTATTTTTATGCGAGCGTTTGATGAAATTTGCGTTTTTCATGCGCTAATAAATGAAATTCATGATTTTTACCCGCCTGTTTGACGAAATTTATAATCTTTTCTCCCCCTATCGAGAAAATTCATGTTTTCTCTGTGCCGATCGATGAAATTCATGATTTTTGCACATTGAACAACGAAATTCCTGATTTTTATGCTGCAAAATGATGAAATTTGCAATTTTTTCAGAGACTAATTGGTATCTAATGCAGTTTAATTCATTCGACTCGACAATTTTTACGCACCTCATCGACAAAATTCATACTTTTTACGTGCCGGATTGACAAAAAAAAATTTTATCACCCGATTGCCGAAATTCTTGATTTTTATGCACCCGTTTGATGAAATTTGTGATTTTTACGTGCAAACTTCACGAAATTAATGATTTTTTCATACCCGATCAAAGAATTTTTTGATTTTCATGCGACCATTTGATGAAATTTGCGATTTTCATGTGCTGATAAATGAAATTCATGATTTTTACCCGCCTGGTCGACGAAATTTATGATCTTTTCTCCCCCTATCGAGAAAATTCATGTTTTTTCTGTGCCCATCGATGAAATTCATGATTTTTACGCTGCCAAATGACGAAATTTGCAATTTTTTCCGAGATTAATTGGTATCTAATGCAGTTTAATTTATTCGACTCGATATCGACAGGATATATCGATTTTAGTTCTAAAATTCACCACCAGGGGCCGCTTTCCTCTCTCGGGTTCTATGTCCCAATCACCACGCAGAAGGTCTTATTCGACTTGAAATCCACAGCCTCAAAGATTTCAGCTATGTCTGCATAGTACAGAGTGCGCCCCGTCCGATCACAATGCAGTTTGGTTCGACTCAACACCGACAGGATATATCGATTTTAGTTCCAAGTTTCACCACCAGGGGATCCATTCTATCTCGGGTTCTATGTGCCCGATCACAACGCGGTACGGCTCATTCGACTTGAAATCGACACCTCAAACATTTCAGCTATGTCTATAGAACAGAGTGTGCCCCCTGGTGGTGGAAGATGGAACTAACAGATTTTGCAGCTAACTCGAGTTCTTTGGGTCCGATCACATTGCAGTTTAATTCATTCGACTCGACATCGACAGGATATATCGATTTTAGTTCCAAGTTTCACCACCAGGGGATCCATTCTATCTCGGGTTCTATGTGCCCGATCACAACGCGGTACGGCTCATTCGACTTGAAATCGACACCTCAAACATTTCAGCTATGTATATAGAACAGAGTGTGCCCCCTGGCGGTGGAAGATGGAACTAACGGATTTTGGAGCTAACTCGAGTTCTATGGGTCTCATCACAATGCAGCTTAATTTATTCGACTCGCCATCGACAGGATATATCGATTTTAATTCCAAGTTTCACCACCAGGGGGCGCTTTCCTATCTCGGGTTCTATGGACCCGATCACGATGAGGTATGGCTCATTCGACTCCAAATCGACAGCCTCAAAGATTTCAGCTATGTTTGTATAGAACAGAGTGCGCCCTCTAGTGGTGGAAGATGGAACTAACGGATTTTGTAGCTAACTCGAGTTCTATGGGTCCGATCACAATGCAGTTTAATTCATTCGACTCGACATCGACAGGATATTTCGATTTTAGTTCCAAAATTCACTACCAGGGGGCGCTTTCCTATCTTGGGTTCTATGGGCCCAATCACGACGAGGTATGGCTCATTCGACTCCAAATGGACAGCCTCAAAGATTTCAGCTATGTTTGTATAGAACAGAGTGCGCCCCCTGGCGGTGGAAGATTGAACTAACGGATTTTATAGCTATGGGTCCCATCACAATGCAGTTTAATTTATTCGACTCGGCATCGACAGGATATATCGATTTTAATTCCAAATTTCACCACCAGGGGGCGCTTTCCTATCTCGGATTCTATGGGCCCGAGCACGACGAGGTATGGCTCATTCGACTCGAAATCGACAGCCTCAAAGATTTCAGCTATGTTTGTATAGAACAGAGTGCGCCCTCTAGTAGTGGAAGATGGAACTAACAGATTTTGTAGCTAACTCTAGTTCTATGGGTCCCATCACAATGTAGTTTGATTCATCGACTCGACATCGACAGGATATATCGATTTTAGTTCCAAGTTTCACCACCAGGGGGCGCTTTCCTATCGGGTTCTATGGGACCGATCACGACGAGGTATAACTCATTTGACTCGGAATCGACAGCCTGAAAAATTTCAGCTATGTTTGTATAGAAAAGATTGCGCCCTCTGGTGGAGGAAAATGGAACAAACGGGTTTTGCCATGCATTTTCATCCTTCTAATTGTGTTACTCTCTCGCTCTATAACTTTAAAGTTGAGTCTTGGACTCCTCACCTCGGGCCACCACCCTCATATTTTTATTGGGGTCCTAGGGGTCTTTTTTAGCATTTCTTTAAAATTTTATTCTAATGATTAATTTATACCCTATGCTTAGTTTCGACTAATTGACATTTTCATCAATAACCGCAAAAAAGTAATGATATCAGTACAAAAACCCTTAACGGGTTAAAAGTTGTGACGCAGCACTTTCTTTTGACTCTATAAATTTTAAATATGGGGCTTAAAAGCAATGATAACAAATTTAAGTGACGCTATGTTAATAATTTTTTTAAATCATAATTTTCTTTTTAGTTTTATTTATATTCACAGGTGCAATTATTATGTTAATATGAAAAAATATAAAATTTATTCGCTGATGCTTTTTCATTCACATCTCTCATGAATTCAAAATATGGGTTTTAAAAGAAATGATATCAAAATTCGAGTGACACCTGGACGTGAATTTAATAGGACTGTTTTAAAATTCAATTTAAATTATTTTGGTTTGTCGTCGAAAGTATATTTACACATACAAACAATACTTTTAATTTTTCAATACACTTTTAAATATATTACTTTCACTGCGCCTATATTATGTATTGAAATGTATCTATTTCAATAAATTGATTTATCTTCTGTGCCACGCTATCCAACATCATAAGTAAAATTTATGTAAATGATTATTTTCGTCATAGTATCCAAACAAAGGGAAATGTATGCAAGTGGATAATATGACGCAAAATAATCATTTACATAAATTTTACTTATGATGTTGGATAGCGTGGCACAAAAGATAAATCAATTTATTGAAATAGATACATTTCAATACATAATATAGGCTCAGTGAAAGTAATATATTTAAAAGTGTATTGAAAAATTAAAAGTATTGTTTGTATGTGTAAATATACTTTAGACGACAAACCAAAAATAATTTAAATTGAATTTTAAAACAGTCCCATTAAATTCACGTCAAGGTGTCACTCAAATTTTGATATCATTTTTTTTAAAACCCATATTTTGAATTCATGAGTGATGTGAATGAAAAAGCATCAGCGAATAAATTTTATATATTTTTTCATATTAAGATAATAATTGCACCTGTGAATATAAATAAAACTAAAAAGAAAATTATGATTTAAAAAAAAATTATTAACATAGCGTCACTTAAATTTGATATCATTGCTTTTAAGCCCCATATTTAAAATTCATAGAGCCAAAAGAAAGTGCTGCGTCACAACTTTTAACCCGTTATGGGTTTTTGTACTGATATATATATATATATATATGCAAATTTTATCTTAAAAACGGCTCTAACGATTTTGACGAAATTTTGTATCCAACCATTTTAGGGCACCAGAAAATCATTGGGCTAGGTCACGTGTTCGAGAAAATTCGATTAGTGGGTCATTTTGGGTCATCAATGGTCAGGGTCAAGGTAATTCTATCTAAAAAACGGTTCAAACGATTTTGACTAAATTTTGTATCTTACCATTTTTGGACGGCACGAGAAGACTATTGGGCTGGGTCACATGTTCGAGAACTTTCGATTAGTGGGTCATTTTTGGGTCAACCCGGGTCAAGTTAATTTTATCCAAAAAACGGCTCTAACGATTTTGATTAAATTTTGTATCCTACGAGTTTCGGGCCCGACAAAATCATTGGACTAGGTCACATGTCCAAAAAAAATTCGATTAGTGGGTGATTTTTGGGTCACTGTGGGTCAAGCTAATTTTATCTAAAAAACCGCTCAGACTATTTACACTAAATTTTGCGTCCTATGGCTTTCGGGCACGAGAAGACTGTTGGGTTAGGTCACGTGTTCGAGAAAATTCGATTAGTGGGTCATTTTGGTCATGGGTCATTATGGGTCAAGCTATTTTATCTTAAAAATGGCTCAGACTATTTAAACTAAATTTTGCATCCTATGGTTTTCGTACACGAGAAGACTGTTGGGCTAGGTCACATGTTCGAGAAAATTCAATTAGTGGGTCATTTTGGTCATGGGTCATTATGGGTCAAGCTATTTTATCTTAAAAACGGCTCAGACTATTTACACTAAATTTTTCATACTATGGTTTTCGGTCACGAGAATACTGTTGGGCTAGGTCACATGTTCCAGAAAATTCAATTAGTGGGTCATTTTGGTCATGGGTCATTATGGGTCAAGCTATTTTATCTTAAAAACGACTCAGACTATTTAGACTAAATTTTGCCTCCTATGGTTTTTGAGCACGAGAAGACTGTTGGGCTAGGTCTCATTTTCGAGAAAATTCAATTAGTGGGTCATTTTGGTCATGAGTCATTATGGGTCAAGCTATTTTATCTTAAAAACGGCTC
Source organism: Maratus michaelseni (assembly GCA_963931845.1). Taxonomy (NCBI): domain Eukaryota; kingdom Metazoa; phylum Arthropoda; class Arachnida; order Araneae; family Salticidae; genus Maratus; species Maratus michaelseni. Next base: position 23,749,159 of record OZ007599.1, on the reverse strand, counting down.
AGACTATTAAGACTAAATTTTTCCTCCTATAGCTTTGGGGCACGAGAAGACTGTTGGGCTAGGTCACCTGTTTGAGAAAATTTGATTAGTGGGTCAATTAGATCATGCGCCAGGATATTTGAACTCAAAGCTAATTTTGACCGAGCATAGCTCGGTCTTCCCTGCTCGTTATCAATTAAGGAGCTAATAAAACTAAATATTTTTAATTTAAATATAATTTTTAAAAAATATATTGAATCGGAAATCATAAAACACTTTTCTTGTACTAGAACAGAAAAAATATATATTAATTCTTTGACTTGTAAATTTTGGACTATTATACGTGTTTGTGATATACAATAAAGTAAGATATCCGGAGACTGGCTTAACTTCAGTTCCAAGTTATGAAAAAAAAGTACCGGTTTAATTCGTATACTATCATTTTTAATTTAACTTTATTAACCGTAACTGTCCATGTAATTCTGTTATTTTGTCATAAATGTTCATCTGAATTCAACTTTTAAATGTTTAATAGCAGCACCAAACTTTTATTGCATATTTAACCTACATATTTACACCACCAATTTACCCTAACATGCATATTACAACTAGATATAACAGTGAATACACGGTTGCCAGGAAAATAGTAAAATTTTATTTTTAACACCACAATTTTCGGGAAAAAATAGTTGCTTTTTCTAATTACAGAAATATATTTCGATTAAATCAGCCGAAAAATACTATATGAAGATTGTGGGATTAAAAATATAATTTTAGTTTTTTTCTGGAAGCACTGAGTAGCTAGTTTAAAAATAAGAGGCAAAATGAATCACTGTTTTTTTTATATTCTACTAATCTGACATAGGTGCAGAAAACAAGATTCGTACGTTTTTCACTTTGAGCACCATTATTTTTAAATAGTAATTTTTGCCTTATTTAATATCATATTTGTGTCATTTAATAAGGCAAATGTCATTTTTCAAAGGGGTATAGGTGAAAATATATGTTAGCAGGAAATCCTGTCCAGCGGATTAAATTCTCAAAGTTCAGCATATCAAAAAAAGTGAAAATACAAAAACTTCATGCATTTTGAATTATTTGTTACTGAGATATGAATTAGTTAAAAGTGTACCAGCGGATTAAATTCGCAAAGTTTAGCATATTAAAAAAAGTGGAAATACAAAAACTTCATGCATTTTGAATTATTTGTTACTGAGATATGAATTAGTTAAAAGTGTACCAGCGGATTAAATTCGCAAAGTTTAGCATATTAAAAAAATTGGAAATACAAAAACTTCATGCATTTTGAATTATTTGTTACTGAGATATGAATTAGTTAAAAGTGTACCAATGAGTGTAAAAGAGAAATGAAAGAAAGTTATTTAAATGTAACTCGAAAAATATTCAGTGCATTTTATTATTTTTTGTTTTATAAGATACTTTATAAGATCTTCAAACAAAGCGCGCATACACATTTTGGAATAAGCTGCTTCTTGAAATATTAATTATTAATTAATAATGCTATTATTAAATATTCATAAATAGAAACTTGATCTTGTTTGGTCACCATTAGAATCCCCATGATCGAAAAAAAAGTTTCGTTCATTTCTAATAATTGTCTGTCAAGTTATATGCAAATATGTAAAATCTACAACTTTAGAGAATCATACTCAAAATTAAAGTAGTAATCTCTTTTTTGCCATTTCATTTATCCTAAATACGCGCAAATCAACAGTATATTTATGAATTATCAGAAAAGTACTGTTACTCTTGTTAACGAATACCTTTATAACACAATATTGCTTAATCTTCAAAATGCATTTCTTAATATTTAAAAAACTCTTGACACACTTAACTCGTATTCGATGTGATTTTCAGTTTTGAATTTCTTTGCTTTTAATTTTCTTTTAAACATTCTTAATCTCTCTTTAGCCATTCGATTTATCCTAAATATGAGCAGGTGAATGGTATTTTTGCTGATTACCAGAAGAGCACCATTACTCAATTTAACGAATAACTCGTGTGTTATTATTTGAATATCTTTAGATGCAATTTTACTCAATATTCAAAATGCATTTCTCAATATTGATCTAATCCCCTAACATATTTTAACCCATATTTAACCATATTTAGAAAACATTTATTTTCGTTAAAAAAAAAGGCTATCACTAATGAGACAACAGATATAAATATTAAAATCAAAAACTTAGCAAAACTTTATTGGTTTCCTTTATATAAACTATATAACTTATAAATTTCCTTTTTATAAACTTATATGTAGAACGATGGTACAATAAACAACTGAAAACTGTGTACATTTATTACTTACCCATCATACGTAGTATAGGGTAAGTCTTGTAATCGTTTTGAAAATCGAAAAATTTTTTTTGACGGATTTACACGTTTCAGACACTGGAGATTCCAAAAAACATATTTTTAGAAAAAAAAATTTGCCGTCCGTCTGTGTGTCTGTGTGTCTGTGTGTGTGTGTGTCTGTAAACGCTCTATCTCCCGAAAAAATTGAGATAGACACTTGCAATTTGGTATGTACTTAGTATGTAATAATGGGAAGAAGCCTATTTCATTTCAATAACCTCGATTAACCGGATCTATTTTTTTCGGACTCTCGAAATATTCGTTCTGATAAAAGGTATATAAAATTTTTCGAAATTGTTTATTTTAAGAAATGAATATAAAAGACAATAAAAAAACATAAATTTTTCATAAAGCATGAAGTCGATCGGATAATTAGTTGCTGAGATATTTGTAATCCTATTTTCCACACTCTTCGATTTTTCATGACCCTGTATTTCATCCAAATTTCACTTCAAAGATATATTTTAATTGGAAATTTGACGCTTAATCAGATGCAATAAACCGCTAGTTAATAGGATTATTATTTTTGGAGTTATAAGGAAAAACCTCTTTCAAGCAATTCAGTAATCGAGCGTATAAAGTTATGACGTCATCAAGCCACGATTTTATTTGAATTGCTATGCATTTTATAAGTAGTTTACACATTTTTGTTTTAATATTTTACATTATGCATATCCATGATGGGTAAGTATTACGGTGGCCCCCAACGACTAGTTTTACAATGATGCAGTAACACTTAGTTTTACTCAACAGTAATATATAAAATTTGTCATAAATTAATTTGAAAATAAATTTGACATTTTTTCACAGAATTACTTACATTTTAAGGGGAAAAATGTCATGACAGATGAAATAATAAAAATTAGACCAATTTAAAAAAAAAATCTAAAAAATCTAAAAATATTAAAATAAAATTTATTATGGTTACAAATCTTATCAATCCTAAAGTCTGTTTCAGTAGCAAAACAAAATGCGAAATTATTTGTGAAAACTCAATAAATACTGGACTCTACAAAATATATGATGGTAGTGTAACGTTATCTGGTATTGAACGTGCTTTTCACGATAAAACAAGGAAAATTTGTATTTAGAAAAAATGCACCATGAAACATCGAAAGAAAGAAAGAAATACAGGGGTTTGTTTTGAGATTTTAAAATTTCTAATAAAAATCACTTAAAAATTTAACTATGAAATTACAATAAAAAGCAATAAGAAATGTACTTTTGTGTAAACTAATTTATACTTCGACTTTTACAATAACGCCCTAATTTCTTTTCCTTGTTGCACATATACGTCATCATTTAGTCAAATGTTTAGTCATATGTACGTATCGTAATATACGTATGGTAAAGCGCTTTTAGGAGGGGAAGATGTCGATGTGAAACTTCGATGTTTTACTTTGCGCTCAATTAATAAAAAATATATATTTTAAAAAACCACGCTTTTAAAGCCTTTTATTTACATCGTCTTACAAAGAGTCTTCCGAAACGTTTAAATACGTTTTTCTCAAAATGGTTTTTATTGAACTCTTGGACATTGTGAGAAAATTAGTAATTAAGTTATAGACTTCATATATATGGAGTGAAGCTGCATGCTATATGTACTTATTTAGTGAATCATTAAATTAGTGACTATAACTCTTTTTTTAAAACATAGCTTTTGGAAAATTTTTGCATTTTTTTCTTCAAAATTTCATTTTAAAATAAATAAAAATAAATATGTAATATTTTTGTAAAAATGAATGGTGTACCAGATTTCTATATTCAATTTAATTTTTTTTTAAACCTTGTTTGTTTGTTTCAGAATCCTCGTTACCAAGGAGCAGTACCCAGCAATCAGAAGAGAGACGACGAATCATCACCTTGTTCCGAGCATCCTGATGATCAGAAAAATTTTGTTTTTATGTTATTTGTTGTTTAAAGCTTGTCTAATATAATGTTGATTTCTATTCGAAAATAAGTTGTTAATTTTCCTCCCAAAAAAACCTCAAAAATTATCCTAGTTTAACAGGTATCAGCATGTCTTCTTAAGAGTAAAAACTACTTTGATAAGTATTTGTCGTTTATAGTATTCTTCATACACATTGAAAACATATTATAGTATTGGCTTCAGAATGGATTCTCCAAATGGCGGTAACTAATTGACTTTATTGAAACGACACATGTTAGACTCGTCACAAGTAGCAGTCACAGTGATTTCTCAATGGAGTCACCAAATGACAGTCACTGGAGATTAATTGCTAGAAGAATGAAAGATATCACATTTTGATTTTTCACCGTAGTGGATGTGACATTTGTGAGCATTTGTGAGACTTCATATTGATGAGTTCGCAGCTAACGAAGCAATAGACCATACTACTTCCACCAAGATCTCCACAGGCTGAAATTTTCAGGGCGGTGCCCGGGCCCTGTCTGTGAAAAAAATAATGAAATCAAGACCGGCCCGAGTCCATTTCTACCAAAATATCTGATTTTTCTTAACAAACAATTAAGATTCTCTTAAAGAATACTGCATACATATTTATGCTAAAATTTTACAGTATATTTCAGACTATATGTCTTCAAGGCATAAAATACAAAACAACAATATTAATGATCACTTAGACTCTTACACTATTACATTCAAATATAGACTAATTAAAATTTAATATATGTAGCTTAGAATAAAAGAAAAAAAAGAAGGTTAAAAACATTATAAATTTTGAAGCTGTATATTAAAAAAAAGTAGATTTTTGGAAATGTTTTTCTTTAATTTATTAAAGTATATTTCAAAAGATTTCGTTAACAAACGTTCATTATCACTATTATTTATACATTTTGAAATATTCGAAAATAGGATTATTTGCTTAATATGCACACTTCACGAGATGCTGCTGAACTTTAGCACCAAGATACAACTCTATTCGATATTAACAGATTGCTTTCAATTTTTCAGCGAACTTTTTCAAAGTTTGTTTCATTGTTAAAAATATTAATTAAAAAATGGATTTTAAAAGTATTACAAGGAATAATGCTTTGACTGAAAAATCCTCAGTTTCTTATTTTCCAATACTATATCACTTTACTGATTTTGTGTGTTTTAACTCATTACCTACCCGCAATAACTTTTTATTAACATTTTTGATTCGTATTAATATGTTATGATAGGTCATACTATTTACAAAACTGCAATGAAAAGAAGTAGCTTTATTAGTTGAAGAATTATTAAATGTCGTAAAAACGTACCATTCGCGGGTACGCATCATAAAAAATAGATACAAATAGATATTGATAAAATAGCAAAACAAATGTATCACTTACATGAATCCTTTCTAATACGATAAAAATTAATGGAAATTTAAATTGTGATCATTTATGAATCGTTTCAAAGCACTTAGTATGTGTAGGCACGTTACAATTTTTCTTAACAGTCAACAACTATAATTTCATTTTTTTTTAATATAACCAAAAAAAAAAAAAAATAGGTTTAAACAAACCTTATAGTTTTTACTAAAATTAGTGTTGTTGATCCAAAAACTTATTTTCATAAGAGAAAAGAAATCCTTTAAAAAATAGTGCATTTTCGCACCATCAGCAAGGAGTGTGTTAAAATTTACTTAAAACTCAGTTTGTAAATCTTTACAAATGCATCGAAGGACGATTAAAAAGTGCCAATGTTATGATTTTTATATGTTGCAATGAACTCGACAGTTCAGTTTTCAAATTTTTTTTACTAGCCAAAGCACACGTGCGGGTAACTCTAAACAAGAAAACAACTTAGTCAATCAGTGAATATTCACGGTCAAAAGTGATCTCCCTGGAGCTAAGGATGGAGAAAGTTCATGACCTGAAGGTCACTGAAAGTGATACCGGCCAAAAGAAAGCTTTAACTCTAAAAAATGTTACTCTAGAAGATACTACTGCCCTTGACCACATTTCATGCCAAGTCGAAAGCCTATTGGAAGTACATGACCAGACTGGATAAACGAATGTCCTCTCTACAATTTATTACTTTTTATACCTTTTACTTTCATTGGATTCTTGGATTATAAATGTTGATTGCGGAAAGCGAACGTGAATCATAAGAGGAAAGTGGGGGATAAGGGGAATCCATAAGTCCGTCCACATTTCAAAAATTCCTAATAAATTAACAAATTGGCATATTAGAGTGCAATTTGCACCATAAGACTTGTCAAAATGTCTGATTTTTGTGGCAAATAATAATAATAATAATAATAATAATAATAATAAAATAGTTCAAATTTTCTTTAATTTGCCAAACCTTATAATGCAAACCTTACACCAATACGCCAATTTGTTAATTTATTATGAACTGCTTAAAATCTTATGAGTTTTTGAAAGCTGAACTTACTTTGGGGATTCTTTGAACTCTATATTTGTAGTGGCTCGATTACTCAGTTTAGAGCAACTGAATATCCATTTTATTAACTCCATGTTCCATTTATTTTATTTTATTTTTTATTTATTTGTTAAAGTTATCGGAACATTTTTGATTTGAAATCTGGCAACGGTCCAGGTTTTGTTGTCATTAGAAAAAGAATAAAATGATCGTTTGGCTGCTGTATTTTTGTGATATTTAATAAGTTTTATAAAGACGATTATCTACGAGTATAAATATATTATTCACGCTACTTTCTAACATTCTACGAGCCACACCCCACACAAACTGGTGACCCGTTAAGTTTAAAAAATGTCTACGAGTGACAGTGAACCGGAAAAGAACGATTCGCCTTCCACGGTAAAGCAAGAAGTTAACAAGGTGAGTATTAAAATTCCACCTTTCTGGATTGATAGACCAGAGATCTGGTTTTATCAAGTTGAGGCTCAGTTTAAAATTAACGAAATCACTAAAGAGGAAACTAAATTCAATTATTTAGTTGCGCAACTTGAGCCAAAATTCATAGAGAATATTTGGGACATAATAAGTAGTGAAAGCTTAACCAAATATTCCGATTCGAAAACCAGATTGCTTAATTTATTTAAAGAAAGTGAAAACGTTCGAATTAAGCGATTGATAACCGGAATTGAACTTGGCACTATGAAACCTAGTCAGCTACTTCAAAAGTTAAAAACTGTCGCTACTGCTGATGTTTCAGAAAAGTTGATTAAAACGCTTTGGCTTGAAAAACTGCCCGATTGCATAAAAAATATATTGCTTGTTAGTGAAGAAGATTTAAATAAATTAGCTGTAATGGCAGACAAAATCAGCGATATGAATCCCAAAACCGAAATCTTTGCCACAAGTAATAAAACTGAAATTGTTAATGATAGCACGACGTCGTTTGCCAATAATGAACTTTTAAATCGAATTACTTCTCTGGAACAGCAAATTTCGCAACTGTGCGTTTCACGACAATCCAGGCCTAACTTTCGAAATAACGAAAACCGTTCTCGCTCCCAAAGCAGGTCTCGTCAGCGCTACAATCCTAACGGCAAACTGTGTTATTTTCATTTCCGTTTCCGTAATCGTTGTTTCCCTGATAAATGCATTCAGCCATGTGCTTGGAACAACAAAATCGATTCCAAACAGGAAAACTTGGATCTGCAGTAGATCTAGCGGCACATACTACTGCAGAAAATGTCGAAAGTTGTCGCAAATTTCGATTATATGTGAAAGATTTAAGAACAAATTTGCGATTTTTAGTTGACAGTGGTGCTGATATAAGTGTTCTTCCAGCCACTGAAAAAAATAAAGAATCTTCCGATTATAAGCTATATGCAGCAAACGGAACAGAAATAGAAACTTTTGGCATTAAAATTCTAAATCTAGACTTAGGATTTCGAAGGGATTTTCAATTCCCTTTCGTGATTGCTAAAGTCACAAAAGGAATTCTTGGAGCAGACTTTTTGAATAAATATAATCTTCTAATTGACCTGAAAAATAAACAGTTAATTGATGGAGAAACAAAACTTTGTGTAAAAGGTGAAGTTTCTTCAATTGCTTTTAACAATATTGGCACATTAAACAAAACTGTTAAATTTCAAAATTTATTTTCTAAGTATCCCGATATTGCAAAGCCAAATTTGCTAATTTCAACATCCAAGCATGATGTGAGGCATTTTATCTGTACGGAAGGTCCTCCAGTGTACAATAAAGCTCGTCAACTCGATTCAAAACGACTGGCAATAGCCAAAGAAGAATTTAAATACATGCTCGACAATGATATTATTCGTCCTTCTAAATCCCAATGGGCAAGTCCATTACATTTAGTGGTTAAAAAGGATGGATCTTATCGTCCTTGTGGTGATTACAGACAGCTTAATTCCCGTACCATTCCTGACAGATACCCAATTCCCAGAATTGACGATTTTCATCATATTTTGAAAGGTGCAAACATTTTCTCAAAAATAGATCTTTTTAAAGCTTACTATCAAATACCGATTGCAGAAGAGGATAAATACAAGACAGCTATCATTACTCCTTTCGGATTATATGAGTTTAATGTCATGAGTTTTGGTCTTAAAAATGCCCCCGCAACGTTCCAAAGATTTATTCACGAAGTGTTAAGAGATCTTGAATTTGTTTTTCCATATTTAGATGACATACTAATTGCTTCTGCTGATGAAAACCAACATGAAAATCACCTTAATTTAGTTTTTGAAAGATTACACAAATACGGCCTCAGAATCAATATTTCCAAATCAGTATTTGCAGTTCCAGAAATAGAATTTCTAGGTTATCTTATTACTCCCGAAGGTTCACGTCCCTTACCAGAAAAAGTTCAAGCTATTTTAAATTATAAATTACCAGAAACCATTCATGATTTAAGAACTTTTCTTGGCATGATTAATTTTTACCGTCGTTATTTAAAAGATGCTGCTAAACACCAAGCATTACTACATGAATACCTTAAAGGTTCCAAGAAAAAAGATAAAAGAAAAATTGACTGGACTGAAGAAGCACGAAAGCAATTTGAAATTTGCAAACAAGATCTAGCAAATACAGCTTTATTATCCTTCCCAAATTCTGATTTACCTCTAGGTTTGTTTACAGATGCATCAGATTTGGCCATAGGCTCTGTCCTGCACCAATACGAAAATAAATCTTGGAAACCTATCGGTTTTTATTCGAAGAAGTTAAGCGTCACTCAACAGAATTATAGCACATACGACCGTGAACTATTAGGCATTTACTTATCGGTAAAATATTTTAAATACTTACTTGAAGGAAGAACCTTTACGATTTATACGGATCATGAACCGTTGGTGTATGCCTTTTTGCAAAAGCCTAACAAAGCATCACCAAGACAGTGCAGACAACTACAATATATATCCGAATTTACTACTAACATCAGATACGTCAAAGGTAAAAATAATATTGTAGCAGATTCATTATCAAGACTTGAAGAAATTACAGTAATCGATTATGATGAAATAGCAAAAGAACAATCTCAAGACGAAGAAATTAAAGATTTGCAAAAGTCTAAAACTTTACAGTTAAAACAATACCCTCTTCCTTCTGGTCAGAATCTGTGGTGTGATGTTTCTACTTCCAATATTCGTCCTTATATACCTCATACTTACCGAATGAAGATTTTCCAGAAATTTCACGGATTATCCCATCCGGGAGTAAAATCAACAGTTAAGCTAATAACATCGAAATTCATTTGGCCTAACATTAATAAAGATGTTACAAAATGGGCTAGATCATGCATTTCATGCCAAAAAGTAAAAATTACTCGTCATACAAAATCAACAATTGGTGAATTTCAAGAGCCCTCAGAGAGATTTCGAGTAGTCCATATTGATCTCGTTGGTCCATTACCACCATCAAATGCCAACATCTATTGCTTAACCTGCATCGACAGATACACCAACTGGATGGAAGCCATTCCACTGGATAACAGCACGGCAGAGACTGTAGCAAAAGCTTTTTACAATAATTGGATCTCTAGATTCGGAACACCTTCAAAGCTCATTTCTGATCGTGGAGGTCAATTCTATTCAGAAATAGTACAAGCCCTTTCAAGATTATGCGGTATTAGGCTACAACATACAACAGCCTATCATCCGCAATGCAATGGCAAAGTAGAACGGCTCCACAGATCACTAAAAGCTTCTCTGAAAGCGCATAATCAAATAAATTGGACTGAAACCTTACCTACAGTTCTCTTGGGTCTTCGCACAGCAATTCGAACAGATACTCCCTATACTATAGCAGAAATGGTTTATGGAGAGAAACTTCGGCTGCCCGGTGAATTTTTACAGCCGAGTACCATGCAAGTCTCACCAGGAAGTTTTATTCATAAATTACAAGAGCAGATTCAACTAATTGGACCAAGAAAAATTCAACACAAATATATTCCGAATATATTTGTTCATAAGGATTTGGAATCAAGTACACACGTTTTTCTAAGGATAGACAGAGTACGCAAACCACTAGAACCACCATATGAAGGTCCTTATGAAGTAATTAGTCGCTCTTCAAAATATTTCACTATAAAAATTAAAGGTAATAATGTGAATGTATCTATAGATAGACTGAAACCAGCATATATTCTCTCAGATGATCCCAAAATAGTTTCACACCCTGAACAAGCAACTCAGTTACAAGTTAAGACTTCATCTACACAAAATCTGAACAATAGAAACTTTATTCAACCTGGTAATACAGTGGAAAAGCCTGTATCTGTTTTGAAACAATCACGAACTGGTAGAACAATTAAACTTCCAGTAAGATTTAGAGACTAAAAATTTTCTTAAATGTTTTATAACTATTTTTTTTTGTAAATATTTTGAATAATTTTAAAATTATATTTATTTTGTATATATATATATATTGTTTTCTATATGTTTTGTACTTTCCTACCTTTTTTTTAACGTAACGTTCGTTACTGGTAGGGGAGTAAATGTAGTGGCTCGATTACTCAGTTTAGAGCAACTGAATATCCATTTTATTAACTCCATGTTCCATTTATTTTATTTAATTTTTTATTTATTTGTTAAAGTTATCGGAACATTTTTGATTTGAAATCTGGCTACGGTCCAGGTTTTGTTGTCATTAGAAAAAGAATAAAATGATCGTTTGGCTGCTGTATTTTTGTGATATTTAATAAGTTTTATAAAGACGATTATCTACGAGTATAAATATATTATTCACGCTACTTTCTAACATTCTACGAGCCACACCCCACATATTACTGCCACAAACAATTCGACTCTTTGACAAGTCATATGATGCAAACTGCACTCCAATATGACAATTTGTCATTCATTTTTTGCGAATTTTTGAAATGTGAATGGATTTCTGGAATAGGCATAATAACAAAGCAGAGAAAGCTATTGATTATGACTTTTGAAAATACGTGTCGATTTACAGAAAAAGACAAAGTTTTCGGTGCATTTTTCAATTTAAATTGTATTTTTTGAATTATTTCATAATAACTTTAAAGGTGTCAGAAAAGTTTGAAACAGCAAAAATTGACAGAAATTTGATTGTAGATTAGGAAGCTTTTCATTCATTTAGACTATCATCTCTATTTCCATTTATTTATTTTCGTTTTATATAAATATAAAATAGTAGTTAAATTGTAAAAAACAATAACAAAAATTTTAGTAATGCACGACAAAAATAATCTTGTAAAACTATTTTTGCCACGATTTTGAAGTTCACGTTTCCTGTTTTTAAGGAGGCACGGGACCTTTGAGTTTGTTGGAATGATCAAAAACATCGCCATTTTCAAAGTACCAAAACTCAAATTATATACAATTACGGTTTTTACTTCTCTTTTCTGCCTAAAGTCTATATTCTTAAATATATTACACAGAAAAAGGAATGTCGTATATACAGAAATAATATTTAAATTTTAAATTAAAAATTCCTATCACTAATACGTGATTGAAAATCACTGCTGCACGCATGGTAAAACTGGAGATTATGCATATAGAAAACAATTTTTGACCAAAATATAATCATAAAACACTTAGATCTATCTTAAAACTAAAATATACAGTTTAAAATTCAATTTTAACGTAAAATTTACAAAGTTTTCGAAAAAAAATTGTATTTATCAAATGATAAAATAAAATGTCATTTTTTTAGCATATAGATTTGTTTAGAAAGTAGCGAATAATAGATTATAAAATACATAGATACTTCGATAGGAAGAAATGCACATGTGGTTAAATTTTTAAAACTGTAGCTTACATATTTTGAACATAACAGTGCGCGCATACCTATAATTTACTACTCCACGGAAACGAATCTTAAAGTTTCAATATCCACTTAAAATATCCATGTAAATGATTGTAATTCAAGAAATACAGAAAATTTTTGAATGCGGTTTTTCATATATTGCTCAGGAAGAGTTGAAGATTCAGAATAAAACAAAAACTGGAAATCGATTGTTTGAAAAATTAACGGTTTTAGGAGCGTCCCCGATAGGGAGAAAAATTTAATTGCGACAACAACCTTTTTTGAAAAAATATATTAAAGGGTTAACGACCATATTTTTTCAAACTGATTGCGGCGTTTAAGACGTAAAAGTATGAAATTTAAGAATGTGTTTTACTTTTTCCATATCACGAACGGTTCGGCCGCTGGACGTTACTGCAAACGGCCAAAATACCAAAGTAAAAAGGGTTTGGTTCTATCTTATTAGGTACTCGGAAAAGCTGGGACTGAGCAAGCGCGGGCGCGCCCCGCCGATTTGGATTAAAAAAAAGATAACTTTTGGTGAGTGTTTAATTAATATCGCGGCTAATTTTCAAAAAATTAAAAATCTGAGCCTCAGGTGCATTAGGACCTGCCTTGGATTATCCTCATACAAATTTTCGGACTTCTACGTGCGGTAGATTTTGCTAGTCAACGCCAACAGACAGCCACACACACAGAGAGCAAAAAAACTTTATTAATATACATTATTATTTGTTAATATTTTTTCCTTTTAAGCAGATTTATGTTATAAAGCTGTTTCGATTTAAGAAGGATCCCGTGAGTTTCTGGTTCAATCATAGTCTAAAGTGTGGGTACTCTTTTATTCAGATTTTCAGAACTTGTGTATGAATATTTTTTGATAGCTTTTGTTCTTTTTATGATATTTTTATTTTAATCAAGAAAACCTTTTTTTACTACAAATTTGCATGTAGCAGCTAAAACTCACCTGTAGTAGGTGCGAAAAATTTAGGATTTTCATTACAGACTCAAACTGAAGGGATTAAAACAATTTACAGTTTTCCTCTAAATATTTCCTAATTCAATCATCCAGTCACTGGGCTATACATGAACCAAGTTAAATTGAATAAAAGCGTGTAATAAAATTTTACAATGAAGGAAATAATGAAAAAAAAATACTTAGAACCTGAATGGAATTTAATAGATTTTTTTATTCTTATCTTTTAAAGACTCACGAAACACTAACTGAAAATCAGAATAATTTACAATAAGCAATATTTAAAAAAATAACCACTACCTTCGAAACTAAAATAAATTTATGAGTTAATTTTACAAAAACAATACTTTTGGTTGTCGTAAAAAACAAATATAATTTGAAAAACAAAATTAACTCTAGCTTGAAAAAACAAACTTGATGCTTATTGAACCAATCAAGGAAATGCGAACGTTTTGTTCATAATTTTCCTATATTCCAGGTATATTAACTTGCGTTTGATGAAGGATATTTAACATTTTCTTTTCTCGGTTTTCCTCTTGCCCTTTTCAATCGGGTGATCTATTCACAATTTAATAATTCGAAAAGTATAGACTGTTGCATGATGTGGTTTTCACTAAAACGTACAGAAACATATAGGATTGTTTTAATTACAAAACTCTTTAAGAGCCTATCAGTCACGCGAAAAAACGCTCCAGCTAATGTTAAGTCTATGGGAAGGTTATCGCGCGATTTCTCGCTCGCATTTTAATATTTTTAAATGATTTTTTTTTGCATAGGATAGCTGAGGTCGATCTCTAACGTTGTTAGTTTTTACTTTTTCGATTTTGGTTCCAGTTTTTTTTTTTTTTATAAAAGGGTAATTTCACTTTCCGAACCGGTTCCAACCGGTTCCAAAATTGAAAATGTCCACTTATAAAAAAAACCGTAACCAAAATCGAAAAAGTAAAAACTAACAACGTTAGAGATCGACCTCAGCTATCCTATGCAAAAAAAATCATTTAAAAATATTAAAATGCGAGCCAGAAATCGCGCGATAACCTTGCCATAGACACAACATTAGCTGGAGCGTTTCTTCGCGTGACTAGCGTAGGCTCTTAAGCCGAAATTATATTTGTCACTAACTAGTGACGCCTCAGTTTAGACAGTGGTTCAGCTCATTTCGCAACTCTGATTACAAATGATCAATTTGATGGGTGTCATTAGCAATAATAGCTGTCAGACAAGGAAAGCTACTACTGTAAAAAAGACAGATATTTCATAATTTAGGAAAATATAATATAACTACAAAAGAGAATATACAATAACCTTTTTCGAGTTACCCACGAATCCATAAAGCGCCCTTTTTCTTTGAAACATCAAAAACCAATATATTTTCGAGATTTAAAGAAACATCGATATGAACAAAGTTTCTTTTCCCTAGGGAAACGTCCCCAAAAGGGAGAAAAAGTTAATTACAAAAAAGACACTTTGTGGTAACAAAATTTCAAAAAGGTTAACGACAATAATATTTCGAACTGATTGCGGCATTTAAAACGTAAAAGTATGAAATTTAAGAATATGTCTTTGTTTTTTTCCGTATCCCGAACGATTCGGCCAATGGAGGTTAAGTCAAGCAGCCAAATTACAAAATTAAACAGCGTTTGGTTCGTCCTTTCTAAGCACTCTGAAAAGCAGGGACTGAGAATGCGCGGGCGCACCTCCAACGATTAGCAAAAAAGATAATGAGTTTTTTTATGAGTTTTTAATTAATATATCGGCTAATTATCAAAATTAAATACTGTAAAAAGGACTGATGTTTCATAATTTAGGAAAATATAATATAACTAAAAAAGAGAATATACAATAACCTTTTTCGAGTTAGCCACGATTCCGAAAAGCGTCCTTTTTCTTTGAAACACCAAAAACCAATATATTTTCAAGATTTAAAGAAACATCGATATGAACAAAGTTTCTTTTGCTGCCACTGATTTTCGTAAATGCTTCCGAGTAGTTTTTATAATATATTAATCAGTGTATAAATATAATGTGATCACGAACGAAAATATACAAAATCCTCTTTAGAGTTACCCACGATTCCGAAAAGCGTTCTTTTTCTTTAGAAACGTCAGAAACCAATATATTTTCAAGATTTAAAGAATTATTTATAATAAAAAAGCATCTTTTGCCGCCACTGATTTTTGGAAACGTTTCCGAGCTGTTTTTAGCTCACAGGCTATCAAAGGCTGAGAGCTGATTTTAACTTGTGTGTTCAGAAATGTACGTAAAATATCGGCCACCTGTCCATTATGCTTAATATTTAGAAACACATGTGATGTATTTAGTACAGGAGAGCAGGATTTCTATCAACATATTGAAGGATGATCACAAGACTTGTTTCTGTGTTAAGGGTGTATTCAAATCCAAACTGCTTATTTTGAGACACATTCGTAAATTCATTTTTGCTCTAAAATGCATCCAACTGGCATGTTCTCTTATTCAGAAACTTTATAATGTCCCACTGTCTCGATTTTTTTATAAAGGCAGTATATATTTCAAAAAATGCTGTCAAAGTGGACATTTTGAACCGAATTTCGAGACGCGGAAACAAAAAAAATGATCGTACTGTGAAAATAATTGTCTGTAAATCAATTTCTAATTAATTGAACGAAAAATTAAAACATGTAGCCCTTATAAATGTCTTTATAAATCACGCCACCAAGTTTCCTGTTGTTACTTTTAAAAATGAGTCTGGGAATGTGTCTCAAAATTTTCAGTTGTTGAGCGTGGAAAAATATTTTTTTTTAATACCGCCTTAATAAGGAAATATATTAAAAAATATGTGCAAAACTTGATATACACATATAAGGCCATATTTATTGCAACGAAAACAGAGGGGGGGGCCTTTATTATTACACTTGGCGCTTTTGTATTTATTATCTCAACAATTATATCTTGAATTAAAAGTTGTGACGTTTGATTTTTTTCACTACCAAAATCATTCCCCGAATTATCGCAAGAAATAACTTTGAACACTTATATTGTTTACTTTATCATGTTTAGTATTCAAAATATTACCAGCACTATTACTAGAATTATTTTCAGCACTAACATTTAAAAATTCAAGCTCATAGTCACTTTCATTATGATCATGGATAATGCAATATTTAGGAAAATTTAAATAGCAGTTCTGGAAATTACTTCATCAGAAGAACCCGAATTACCAGTGCAAAAGCCATTGCGAACTGGGATTAAGTCGTTCATGGAAAAGTCATTCTTAATTTGAAAAAAAAATGTTTATCATATTCTTCGCTTTTAATTTCAAAAGGAAATCCAGAAAAATCGCGAATTCTTTGACGGTTTTTCTTAACGCCTTCATTTTTAAAAATAAGCTTATGCAAGCTTTTAATTTTCGCTTACTATTCTGCTGTTAATGCTACTTCTAATTATTTCAAGTTGATCAATCTACTCCTCATAAATTAAGAATAAATAGTTTACTCACCTTTATATCGAATATCCGTCTTGTGAAGAACACGGGTAATTAAATCACTATAGAATTGCATCTTAAGGAAACCAGAAAGTTTTAAAATGACTTAAGAAAATTAACTGAAGTTTGATCATGGTTTAGGAAGCCTGTAATTAGTTTATACTACTGTTTTTTTGCATTTATTTATTTATGTTTTATAGAAGTTTAAAAAATATTTGTTAAATTATAAGAAACAACAACAAAATTTTTAATATGGTACACTGTAAACAAATTTTAGAAACATTTCTGAAAGTATCGGAGACATCTGCTGCACGATACTAACGGAAAGTTTTCTGATTCGAGCAGGAAAATGTTTCAGATAAAACACGCAATCTTTCCGATTCGTAATGAATTCATTACGAATCTTAATATTGCATTACGAATCGGAAAGGTTCCGTGTTTTAGCTGAAACATTTTTCTACTTGAATCAGAAACATTTCCTTTAGTATTGTGCAGCAGAAGTCCCCGATACTTTCAGAATTGTTTCTGAAATTTTTTTACAGTGTACTACCCCTGGCAAAAAGTGTGGAATCAGCATCTATCTTTCCAAACGCGCAATGAAATGTGAGAAATTTTATAAAAAGTTATTAAGTTGGTGAAACTTTATTTACTACTAAAGATTCATAAACGGATTCAGAATACATGGACTAAAAATAATTACAAAATGACTTCACAATTATTTTATATAATTTTATTTCTTCAAATGCTGCTAGAAAAAAATATGGAATCACATGGTATCTGGACTACATGATTTCAAGTCAATCAATGTAGCCATCATAAACTAAAAATAAATAATAAAATAGCCAACATTGAGGCACTTTTTCACGTATAAGCCCTACGAACTTTCTGAAAATTTCCAAAACAATAGATCGTATGCATGAAAATGTCTTTTCTACATTTCTCTGCGATTTTCATTGCTTGTTTACCCTTTCAAGTACATTATTTTCAAAAAGAAAAAAATTCCCTCTCCGGAACCTATGGCACGAACCATTCTCATCCATATTCATAACCTCACTGTCTCCAAATTGATCTTTAAAACTAGGAATCAGGAAATCTTCTAAAATTTAAACGTATTTCTCTGCATTCCCATTCCCATTCACAACACACAGTCTTCCAGCGCTCTTAGACAATATACAGCCCAAAATTATGATTAAGAAGGGAACGGTTGGAACAGTTTTCAAGATCCCTTTCATTTTGAAATCTGTAAAAAATACCAATGCAAATTTTTGATTCTTCACTAAACCCCACTTTACTTCTGTCATCAACAGACAAGTCCCGGTATTTTTTGTCCCACCATAATCCGGCTTGTTTGTGTCTACCAGCTTGGGTATTGCCTTGGCTTTGCGATAAAGATATCCAGCTTCATTTAATCTGTTACGCAAGATTCTGTTTGATACCTTGGCCTTGGATGCTTTCTTTCATTCAACATTCATATAATCAGATCTTTCTATCTCATATGTATGAATATTTTAATAAAGTACCATCCTGACGTGCTGATGTAACTCGTAGCCTGCCAAAACTGAGACAGTTCTTCACGTTTAAGCTCCACAAACTTTTTTGAACTTTCCGAAACAATAGATTGTGAGCAAGTAAAAGTCTTTTCTACATTTCTCTGCGATTTTCTTTGCTTTAGCAGCTCTCTAGTTTTCAAATCTGGCTGACTTACAGGTACCATTTCAACAACTGGTTTGAAATGAGCAAAGGGGAAAAAAGCCTAATGTATTTATATTCATCTCAAGTTGGAACTAAGCTTACCACCAAGCATGGAAATTTGCATAAACAAGAGAGTGGTTGCAAACTATTCTCCCCGAATTAACATGATCCCAAATTTAGATGCTAATGTTGTTTTAGAAAAAAAAATTTAAAAAATTATTGACTGCTGATTTTTTAATTTCCATTGTGTCTGTCTGTATATATCAGTAATGTTCGTGATCGTTCATTACAAGGAAAATGGCTACAGCTTTTCAATTATAATAGAAATGTATATACTTCATTGTTAGTTGTCGAATAGCGAATGCTGATTCCATACTTTTTGCCAGGGGTTGTATGACAAAATTTATCTTGTAAAACAAGTTTTGAAAGCCCAGGATCATAATTTTGAGCCAATATTTTTCTTTATACTGCTTATTGCGTTGTCTCTTGGTTACACCTGAAACGGAACAAAAATTATAAATTTAAAAACTATATAATGAAAACTTTAAAATTCATAAAAAATTGATCATATTTGTTTTATAACTTGAAAAGAAAGTTGGTTTTTTGTTTGTTTTTCACGTGCAGTTGGTAGAGAATTTAATTTCCTTTATTTAAAAAAAAAAGATACATGTAAATAAGTTAACTTGTTCTAAAAATGATCGTGGCAAAACCGCTGAAAAAGAGTGTTTTGAGGTAACTAAGTTTAAAGTTTTGCCTTCGCCGGTAACGCCGAACTGAGTGGCTCAACGTTTATAGCTCATACGACCGCAGTTTTAGGAACTTTCCTATCGGGTTAACTATATGACATTCTTACAGGTTTAAACACTATAAAAAATAATAATAATACATATATTTTTCGTCCTTTCAAAACTTTGTGATTCTCTTAAGAGGTCAGATACCTTTGAAAGTGTCCAAAAATATTTTTTATTTAATAGCTTATATTAAAATTGGGTTCTTTAGGAACATTTTAAAAGAAACCCCGTGCAAAAATTCGCTTGTTATGTCCAAAACAGTTTGAGCCTTCTAAATAGAATCAAGAGGTAATTTGATCGTTAAAGTTAATTCTCTCAAAACGGTGATTTTGGTCCTTGTGTGCTTTATACGCATCTAGACTATTTTTCAGAATATTAACTCTTAGCCTATATGTATTTTAATGTGTGTTTTTAATTTCATATCCAAAGGCTGATCAGATGGGCAGTTATTGGAATCCATATTAGGGTTACATTTCCATCTAATTTGACAGTTCCAAAGGTATCTGACCCTTTAAACACACCAAAAAATCTTCGGATGACAATCGAAAGTCATCAGAGTGAAAGTAACTTTCCCGAACACAACTAAGAAAATTAAGAACAATTTCACTTTAGAATTAATAACCACTAAAATTTTCTAATAATCCATAAAATTGGCACTCGCCTTCGATTACTAAAAGAATTGCGTCGTCTTTAAAGTAATAGATGTCTTTCAGATTTTCATCAAACGTGCTTAAGAAGGTTGCTTATTCAACCTTTATTACGTCTCTCAGATTACAATTCTGAACACCATTTTGAAATATGCCTTTTAATGAAGGTTAACCAGAAAACTTGTTTCTGAGTTAATAAGGAAATATATTTTAAAAAATGGACAAATTTAATAGATGCAGAAGAAAAATATTACATATTTAACAGAATAATTTAACTAGTCAACAGTCATTATATATCTGATTTGTAATAAACATTTTAGGTAGATTTCGTAAGAAATACTACTTATTACATTCTCCCCTATGTTAGAATTTCTGGAAAATTTTTGCAGATCTACGCCGATCATGACTCCCAGAACCCAAACAACCCCCCGGTTCAAAACTTTATACATCTATCTATATCACTTTTTTATGGACACGATAACTTCAATAATTGTGCACAAATCTCTTCCAAACTGATACATAAAATCAAGGGGCATAAAGTCTTGGTCAAGTTCGTTAATGGACAAAATAGAACCAAGGGGGTGGGAAGAATGGAGAGCTTTTTGTGAAAACAGAAAAAAACCCACAACTTCTTAATTATGATTCGTATCGAATCTGTTTAAAGTTATTATTACTTCTAGGGAAAGGGCCGAAAATTTATGTATGACAGATTTTTAATATTAAAAATGGCCTCGAGGGGGGGAAATAGGGGTTTAAGAAAAGAAAAATTCATAACTTTGTCCATTCACAAGATATCAAATCGGCTTAAATTTATTATAAATCCTCTTATTATTATCTACAACATTTATAGTGATAAGTTTTTTTTTATAGGACCAACCCTTACAGTAAAAAAAATTAAAAACAAAAAAATTCTGCCGCCTCCGCCTAAAAACACAGGTAAATTTCGAAATGGGCGGTCCCAACTGTCGCATTATGACAAAAAGGTAAGTTCTTCTGAAATTCCCATGTCTGCGTCTTCGAAATTTACCTGTGCCGTCAGGGATTTTTTAAAATGTATTTTTGCATGTAGAATTCGAATCTGCTATCAAATATTTTCTATCACGTAAGAGTTTTACAAAATTTTAGAATGTAAATTTTACATACATGGTAAAATATGTGGTGAAATGTAAATTATAATTAACATTTTGCAGTCAAATAATGAGGAAATGAATAATTATGTGGGTTAAAACCTTTATTTGGATGAATTCTGACATCAAGAAAGACATCGTCCTATTTAACATTTTGCAGTCAAATAATGAGGAAATGAATAATTATGTGGGTTAAAACCTTTATTTGGATGAATTCTGACATCAAGAAAGACATCGTCCTATTTCGGAAAATAATATTGTTAATATTAGCATTATGGGTTAGTGTGCAACAGTTTCGTGCTCGTATTAATTCATAATATTTTGCTAAGTAATCAAGAAAATATTTTTACCGATGAATATTATGTTTTGTTGATATTTGAAACGGTCAATTTTTGTCAAATATTTCACTGTTCGCTTTACGTAATTGCTGTGTATCTAATAAATGTAACGTGAATGAGATAACCTGATTATTCCACCAAATTCAGCACCCTAAAATTAGTTAAAGGCATCCATTTACGAACCAGATACGGAATTTTTTTTTTATTTGTTGACTAGTGTTATCTGCCGCTGCAGATACGATCGCCTGAAAAACGTCTTCACAATCCGATTTCATTGCCATGTCTCCTCTGCACTCTCAAAAAAATCCGTGAATTGAACAAATTTTTCCGTTGCCTTTTTTCGTTAAAACACGAAAATTTCCGCTTGGATTTGCTTCGCTTCCCCCAAAATACAGTAAACTCACCAATCTAACATAAAATATACCTGAAATTCTCCAATCTAAGTCTGCAATTTCTTCAAACCACAGTGGTGTACCAGCAACTGTGCTGCGTATTACTTTTCCGTATTAGAAACGGAATATTTATGTACGTTTTTATCCTTCAAAACATGGAAAATTCAATAAACGAAGGTCAAATTTTCCTAAAATTCCCTAGTCACAAGACAGAAATTTCTTCAAATAACAGAAAAATCTCCTCCAATCAGAGTGGTGTTCCGGAAACTTTCTATCTGTATTTTTTACTTTTTTTGAAGAAATTTATTTTGAGAGTGTGGTCTGTCTCCGATCACCTCAGCATGTACGTGTAGATTTTGGTGCAAGCAAGCGCCTATGAAACCTTTGGTGGTGTCATCTATGATGGGGGATGGGGGGGGGGCTCTTAACATAATGTCATACGTGAGCATTTGACATAGATATATGAATTTTGTTAGTAGAAACTGTTAAATAAGTATCGGACTATAAGCTTTAAAATTTGATAACACACCATTCTTTAGACAAAACTGTCATTTTTTGCCCTAATACTTACTTATTATTTTATATTTAAGTTATTTTTAGTAGACCATAGCGTTTGGGTCATTTTACAGAAAGCGTTACATTTTCAGTTCGTGGTAGCTAATTTTTGGCAGAATATTTCTTAAAACAATGTTTTAACGGTTTTACATAATATAACATATTAAAATATATGTTTGATGTAGATTTATGATTTATGACTTTTTTATTTATTTAATGAACGAAAGTATACATGTATACCTCTGTTACATTTTACAACTCATTTCCTCGATTAACCTTTTTACTTATCTTGTGAATGTGATAAATATATTATTCATTCAATAAGGTAATTTTTCCTCTGAAACTCCTTTTATAAGGAAATTACATTTTGTAACGAGAAAGATATTTTATTCAAATATCATATTTGAATTTCTGTAACAAACCTTTCTTGTATTCTCAGTTAGAAAAAAAATGTGCAATATTTTCCAATAGCAGTCGTCATCTAATAAAAACATTCAAAGGTAGGATATATCCATCTTTAATTTCAGTAGTTAATAGTAAATGTGCACATTATTATTTGTCATAAATTTTGAAGTATTATGGAAATAGAAAAGGTCATGAACTTTAAGTAGCCTCCGTTCTCGATTTAAAAATTTATCTATTACTGAATAAAAATGAGTTTTAACTTTATATACATAAAGCTTTTTTACCTTTGATATACATACATCAAATTCATATCCTATTCTAAATAAATTTGACGAAATGAAACAAAACATTATATTTTTGTATTCGGCGTAAATGTATTCTGCATTACGGTAGTATAAAAAAAAATAACCCCAACATCTTTATAAAATAAACTAAGCACCAAATAGTGAAAAAAGTACCTGGAATTGTTACATAAAACATAAAATGAAATAATTTGTTCATCAAAATATATTTTGTGGCCTTCAAAAAAGGTCAAGTCCAATACAACTATACCACCCCTGTCCCAATCCTCCATAAATTTTACGTAGGCGAATTGAGGTATAGCCTTCAGCTACTTTAGCGAATTTTATTATATAGCTTTAATTGACTCTGCTTTCCTCGAAGTGGTGATTTTAGCTTCTAGAACAGGAAAAAGTCAGACGGGGCCCTATCAAATGAGTACGGTACTTGGTCGATGACATTAGTTGTGTTTTTGGCCAAAATCTCTTGCGCAACGATAGCTTTGTGCGCGATGGTGCATTATCATAAAAATCTGTGATAATTAAAAAAATGTAAAAATCTGTGGCCCAATCCTCCAAAAATTTGTGCAAAATCCATAAAAAATTTCTGAGATTTTCAAGATGTTCAGCACATGAAGTTTTGTTTGAAACACAGAATTTAACTCTTTGTTCATCTAATTTTTCCATATTCAAAAATCGCAGACCACACAAAAGTATGATTAAATAAATACCTGCTGTCAACGCACTAAGTCACAGATTGACACACAAACTCCGTGTTGTAACTCGGCACAGTGGTAACAACTTGCAGAAAAAAAATTCGTGATATATTTTATGGGCGTCTTTTAAATGATGAATTCTGGGTATATTTTACACAAAATGTACGACTACCTGTAGAGGGAACCTTAATCTGAAAAGGTAGGGAGGGGCGGTGAAAAATGAACTGCGAAGTGTGTCCCATCAAGACCGTACAAACACTGCACAACCAGATTCCTCGCTTAGACTACATAATAAAAGAAAGAAAAGTGCCCAGTTAAACTGATGGCATTGAACTCACAGGCTATTCACACTAATTGCATATTATACTCTTATTTCAAAGAATAATGCCCCTCGAAAAATAAAGAAATCTACAATAAATTAAGGGGGGGGCGGTTAGCCCCCTGTTCCCTCCCTTTATACTTAACCAATGAACCACCAAAACTAATCAGGGAAACGCCTTATCAGAATGAACCCATAAACAAAAATTGAAGCAAAACGGATATTTCTATCAAGAGTTATCACGTTACGTACATACGTACATACATACAGAACCAGCGGTCACATTATCTCTCA
This sequence comes from Maratus michaelseni, assembly GCA_963931845.1. Taxonomy (NCBI): domain Eukaryota; kingdom Metazoa; phylum Arthropoda; class Arachnida; order Araneae; family Salticidae; genus Maratus; species Maratus michaelseni. Next base: position 23,724,676 of record OZ007599.1, on the reverse strand, counting down.
CTAGGGAAGGTCCCCAACTGCCAGATCGGGATTTTGTCGAGAATAGTGTCGTTGGAAAGTTTTTACCATGGGGATCAAGGAAAAGTAATCAATTACCCATCCGAATGCAACTGGTGAAGAGTTATAGGCCTACGTATTTCTGCCATTTATTTATTTCTCCAGGGCGCTAGCTATGCAGGAAAGACACTCTGTGTGGTAGATAAGACAGCTTTCAGTACAATTATGTAACCTGTTGTAGCTAGTGTGAAGTTGGTGAATGTTCCATGTTCCCTCTAGTAAGAAAAATAAGATTGTGACCACATTTTCAGAATCATATATAAGTAATTGGACTGCCCTGAGTTGGAGTATGCTTTAAAAAACAGCAAGAGCTAACTCCTCGCGTGATCCTACGGGAGGAAAAGAGGGCATGGGCAGGGCCTATGGAGGCAGTTACCGAGGCGCTCAACCATGGAGAATTTTAGCAGTACATGTGGCTCGCGTTCCAGGCGCGCTGGTTCAGGGGAGGGGGCACGCACCCATGTGATATGCGAAGTCGGGCCTAGTTCTGAAGATGTCGTCGACGAGTTTTCAGGTTGTGATGCTACCGCCGACAAAGCAAAGATTGCAAAACTCCTTAGTTATCAACTGCTAGAATATTTCGGGGGATCCGAAGAAAAGGAGCCAACGACTGAAGAAAAGGCCAGTGACTATTCAAGACAGTGAAGAGGATGATAGAAAACGAATTTTTCTGGTCGTTCGATATTCTGCATGAGAGCAGCATCGACAAAAATGAACTCACAAGTAATTTGGAAATAAATACGTACCCCACTTTCGGATATGAAGAACCTGCGAAAGAAAAGCGGAAGGAAATGAAGGAGTATCCGTAGAAATAATGGCGAAAGCAGTAGAAACGTATAAGAAGGCAACGAAAAATAAACTAAAGACTGTGCAACATATATGTAGGCAGGTAAAAAACCACAACATGATTCAACAGTGGGCACAATACGTAGGGAAAGGTGGGAACATGGAGAGCAAAATGAAATTAATTTCCAAATACGTGTGGTCGCAATTTTATCATTATCGTTGACAGTTAAACGCCACCGTTCATGACAGGGACCTCAAAATGTGGGCCATTGACAAATCATTGGAGTTTGGAATTCCCGGATTCACAGCAAGTTCACACTTCATCAAGAATTTCAAACAGGCACATGAAATCACAAGTCGAAAGGTGACACAAATCGTAACAAAAAGAGATTTGTTTCCGGAAGTGTCTTTGCAACCTGTGATCGACGAATTCCGGGAAAACGTCAAAAAAAATGATTGAGCAGCGAATGTTTAAACTGTTCAAGGTCCTGAACACCGATCAAAGTAGCTTCCAGTACAAGATTGTATCTAACAGCACTCTCGATATGAAAAGGGATCTAAAGACGGGGTGCATCGGTAATCAGTAAAAACAAAACGACTCATTCCTACACCGTATAAATGTGTATCAACGCCGCTGGAAAATTTATGCAACCTTTAATACTTGGAAAATTTATGGGACATTTACTACACAGGAATGTCAGGGGGTCCCAAAGATATGGAAAATGTGCAACAAATATCATCCTCAAACTTGCTCATGCTCCAAATCAGGAAAGAGCACAAAACAAATAACTGAGGCATACTTCGATAAACTAAAATAATTGATTGGTGATCAGGAAACAATCATGGTGCTGGATAGTTGGAGTGGCCAAACGGATCTACGTTAATGCATTGAAAAATTTTGTTTCAATGTGGAGCCTGATTTTCTCCCATCAGGCCCGACAAAATTTCTTCAGCCGTTAGACGTTTATTTCTTTCAACAATACAAATACTTAATAAAGAGAATAGTGGAATATTCAAAAACTCATCCTAGTGTTTGTGAAGATGTCGTCATGACCACTAGAGAAAGCATAATAAATTTGAATAAGTTGGCCTATAACCAATTCTCCTCGCCCGCCTTCGATGACATGCGTCGGTATGCCTTTCAAAAACTTTAATTAGAGACACTGATCCCGTCTTTCGATCAGTTAAACAGGCAGGCTTTAACTAAACTAATAACACCTGTGACAACTGCGAAACTCCCCTTTTCATTGTATGTACCTGATGTTGGAAATACTCGTTCTTCAGCCATTTCTATTCAGAAATGTACTACCATCCGTGAAGTTACTTTTTCCACCAAGCATAAATTGTCTTCTATGTAATCTCTGAAATCCGTCAACTCTCTTTTCTACCATACAGAGTGTCTGTCCCGCATAGCTAGCGACCTGGAGAAATCAATAAATGACAGAAATACATCGGCCTATAACTTCTACCAGTTGTATTCGTACGGGTAGTTGTATATATTTCCTTGATCCCCATGATAAGAGCTTTCATACGACACCACTCTCGACAAAATCCCGATCTGGCAGTTGGGGACTTTCCCTAGTCATTCTTTGATAGCCTGTCAGCTACAAAATACCCAAAGAACATAACGTCATCTCTGAGACCCCCTAATTTTCGAGTAAAATACAAAAAATGTATGAAGTCATATCCGATTAAAGAAAAAAAGACTTTATTGGAAAAATGAACATCAGTATTTGCATAAGTTTACGTAGGAAGATGGTCAAAATACGCACCGCGCATGTCGAGGCATGTATGCGCGCGCCATTGAATGGAGGTGTGCACAAGTTGCAACAGCGCAGCGTGGTGTCCACAAAAGTACACGCAGCATTAAAAAGAGCAACTTAATCACTTTTTGTAATAACTGGGTCTCAATAGGCGAATTCCTTCAGATGGCCCCATAGGAAGAAATCCATGCATGCACGCCTCGATATGCACGGTGCGCATTTTGCACGTCTTCCTACGTAAACATATGCAAATACCGCTGTTCATTTTTCCAGTAAAGTATTTTTTATTGCACTGGATATGATGGCATACCTTTCTTTGCAATTATTCGAAAATTAGGGGTGCTAGAGGTTCTTTGGGCATTTTTTATGCAGTTCATGCGACGAATCTGGCCGTGCAGAGTTTGAGTGGTCTTGATAGGACATCCTGTATTTTGCGCTCAAAAAATAACGTTTTCTGTAGAAGGACTCATTTATGTGGCTTCAGTGACTTAATGAAAACATATGTGGTTCCATATAGTTGTCAGAAAGATTCCGTATATACCACACAACCCAATATTTAGACCTACATTTTTCTGAAACAAGAATGAAAAATTATGCGTCACGCATAATTTATGTAACACTTTCCAACACTTCCAAAATAATTTTAAAATCTTTACCTTTTAATAAGATTAAAGATTAAATGTAAGTAAACAAGGTCAAGGTCAAACCACGGAGGGAGGCCTACCTTTCTGCTTAAGCTCAATCTAAGTAAACAAGATCACCCAGCCGGAGCACACAACTGTGAGGGTTTACGTCGTAAAACCTCCGGCGGTAGTCTCCCCTTCACCACCCAGCAATATCACAGCTCAAAGACGAACCCGAAACAAGGGTAGTTGGAATTAAATCAAAACAAAATAACAACATCCCACCAACTTAGTGAGAAAACATTGCTTCACGCAGGGAACTAGAAAAAGAAACGAAGCGAACCGAAAACAGAATTCTACTAAAGCTAATTTACAAACTAAGAATTATAAGACTTTAAAGATATATTGGTTACATCTGTCTCACTAAACCTAATTCTAAAGCTAAAATAAACCAAAAATACAAATACAAAGCTTCCCATACAAGGCAATTACACTAAAATACAATTACCAATTATATAGCTACTGAAATCACAAAATTTCCAGCAAAACAAAAAAAAACAAAAAAAAAACAAAAAAAAAAACAATAAAATTACAGAGCATCTCACCACGGAGAGTTACAGTATATCTCATGTTTCATTTAAATGAAACATGAGATGTGAGCAGATAACTTGCTACCCATACACATACACAACTGAAAATGCAAATGTCAATGTAGATCACCAGAATTTACAACATCCAGTTTGATATAGTTGAGTTCATTACTGCAGAAACCAAGCTATTAAATGAGGTCTCTTTAAAAATCACTGATCAGCCATTTACTGACCGAGATCCAATGAAAGCACCACAGCTTACAAGATAGCAACAATAGTCCATAACTGTATTTGAAGTAGCAGCCAGAATTGAATGTCAGTGTTATTTAACAAGTAAAGTCCAGATTTGCCACAAAAGTCAATTGCAGGAATTAATTCCAGCATTAAAATCACACTGAAAAATATGAAACAAGAAATGTATTAAGAACCATTCACAGTTAACGTTCCAGAATATATCAGCGAACTGACTGCAACAGTGACAGCTGAAGAAGAGCCAGCTCAGTAAAGCAATACTTTAACTAAAGAGTAGTCGCACGACTTTCACTAACAAGGAGACCGCCAAACATGATGCGCACAGATTTTGATGATTTTAAAGTATGTTGTAGGGATCATACCCCTAACTATTCAGGTCAAAGGTTTCCTTCAAATGGGCTTTAGTTTTCGAAAAATTTCGGGTTAAAGTTCAGCATGCATTTCAAATGCCATTACTTCGCGATCCTGGGCATGGTCTCCGTGGTGCCGTGGTAGCGTTCGCGATTTGAGAGCTGCAGATGGGTGTTCTGTCCTCTCCTGTGACTTTTACTTTTTTTTAAACAAATTTTATATATTTGTCGCGTTATAAGTTGTATGCAGAATTATGAATTCTGCATCTTTGAACTTTTTGATATTTTCCTAATAAATTCCATTTACATTTTCGAATATTGCGTGGAAATTTATAGTTTTTGCGCAATTTTTATTCGAATATTTCTGCTGACGAAAATCCAAACTAATTTATGTCTTGATATCTCGTCTTTTTAAAATGATTATTGTTTACATTTATGTATATTTACTTATTTATTTATTGTATTTATGAAATAATACATTTTTTTTTAATTTACATTTTCTATTAAAAAAAATTTAAATGATTAAGAAAAAATTAACAAAATAATATATCCTTTTAATATATGATTTGTTCTAAATATATTGAAATATGTTAACTGCTGAAAAACTAAAATATTTATCATCACCGACATCGACATTTTTTGTTTATTAAATATGGAACTAATTGTGTTATACCTATCGCAAAAATATTCTAAACAAATTTCGCATTGAAAATTGCCTTTAAATAATTGCTTTAACAATATTGGAAGAATGTATAAATTAGCATATTATATATTCTTTAAATACTTAAATTGTGATCAAAGGAAGCGAAACGAAATTGATAAAAAGAAAATTTTATTTATTCTGATATTACCGTAAAAGTCGTTGCAGACGATTTTTTTTTTCAGATATTTTTTATGTGTATTGTAATTTACAAACGATTTTTCATTTCTAGTTGAATTTTTCTGTATGGCATCGACTTGTTAGACTGAAAAAAAAAATTAATTATAATACATTATTTTTTATTTGTGCAAATCAAAAATGACGGTGAGTTTGAACTTTACAGTTAAATGTATTTAAATAACATAAAAGAAAATATATATAACTGGCTAAAACTTGGATATAATCGTTATTGCTTTAATATTTTATTACTCCTTTCAAGATATGTTTTTGGAATTAGTTAGTTTGGAATTTCGTCAATAGAAATATTAATTTCAAAACTGCACAAGAAATTTAAAAAAAAAAAAAAAAAAAAAAAAAAAAAAAAAAAAAAAAACGTAAATTGTTACGAAATATTTGAAAATGTAAATGGAATTTATTAGGAAAATATCAAAAAGTTCAAAGATGCAGAATTCATAATTCTGCATACAACTTATAACGCGACAAATATATAAAATTGGTTAAAAAAGGTAAAAGTCACAAGAGAGGACAGAACACCCATCTGCGACTCTCAAATCGCGAACGCTACCACAGAACCACTGAGACCTTGTCCAGGACCGCGAAGTAATGGCATTTTAAATGCATGCTGAACTTTAACCCGAAATTTCTCGAAAACTAAAGCGCATTTGAAGGAAACCTTTGACCTGAATAGTTAGGGGTATGATCCCTACAACATACTTTAAAATCATCAAAATCTGTGCGCATCATGTTTGCCGGTCTCCTTGTAAGTAGAAACAATATCACTGCAACTTGCAAGGATTAAAAAAAAAAAAAAAAAAGTACCACCGAAAAGCAATGACAACTAATTAGTCTTGGAAAACTGAAGAGCAGGTGCATAAAAGAGAACAGTCCAACGCATTACAAAAGCTCATTCTGTCAAATGGCGGAAGTACATAAGTAAAGTCCACCATGTCCATAGTCTTAAAAACTTTGACACTAAGCCTGGTACGCATTAACATGTGTAAATAATGAAGGATACTACATATAATGATTTACACTCTTACACTGCAACTTCACTGCAACTTGTTGAAGAAGAATATTAGCTGAAAGAACATTGATATCTGAATAAGCTTGGTAATATAAGTAAACAATTTGGAAAACACATAACATATATAAAAACCCAATTTCAGGAATTAGCAACACTATTTCGAAAAATATCCGAATTATTTTGTGCAGCCCTGTATAGGATCTATATATTTGTATATATATTACATAGAATGCTAAATTTTAGTTAAGTTAGGAAACGCGTAGCACAGTTTAAAATTCCCCTTCTGGAATTTCCGTCAATAAACGGAAATGTACTCGAGATCTTTTTGCGTCCTGTTTATGATCTATAGAATTTATACACACCAAGTAATAGACAAAAAATAAATTAAATTTAGAAACGCGTTCAGCAACTGAAAATGCACTTTCAGCGATTAATGTTAATAGATAGTACCGAATTTTTTGTAATGTCCCTGTAAATTAACAATAAATGCTACGTATACAGTATTCTACAGTAAGCCTGTAGTAATGCACCTTAGTGATTTATATATATCAATTCCGATATGTTTGAAATAGTGAAACATGATTAAAATAAACCGCAAACGATATTTCTCCATAGACCGTAATGTAACGGAATTCTTTTGAGTGTCCCTATAAAGGAACTATAAGTGTTATGCACACCATATTCAATACCGAACATGCCATAGTAAACCTCAATAACATATATCAATTGCATGACACTCTGTATATATTTATGCGAGTTAGAGCACGGACAGACAAACAGACAAACGGCAGATAGATTGACAAAACGAATTCATAAACACTTTTCCACTATGTCGAAAAGTGTTAAAAATAGTGCGCATTACACATGAGTAATTACGGTAATAATAATACTTTTTTATGAAGAAATGATGCATTAGGTAACGTTTCTTCTTTTGACAAAGTTGTACTAGTTAGAGAAACTTAGCGCTCAGATTATTAGCATCTAAAATAGTTTCTTTTGTGTAACAATGTTTGGATTGATGGATTTATGGTCACTATTTGCTCACGAAACTTAAATAGATAAAGAAGCAGCTTAAAGAAGATCCACAAGAAATGAGATTGTTAAAAAATAATTAGGTCTATGGTCTATGTAGTTAGGGAAGAAAGACATGCATTGCACAGCTGTGTCTGAAGACCTAATCTTATCACTGTCACAAAATGCAGTGATAAGAAAACATCACGTGACTGTACATGTGTAAAACAGCATATGTATTTAAATGGCTACGTATTTCACTAGCTTTTTAACAAAAAAAAATGTATTTGTTTATTTTATTTGTGTGTTCTACAGTCTACACTATAAAGATAAAATTCCATGAAAAAAACGGAAAATTTACTGGCAGCAAAGCTCTGTTTTTTTTTTTTTTTTTTTTTTTTTTTTCACGAAACTTCCGTTTTGATATTCTTTCCCTTTTCTCAAGACTGGAATTTTCCGCTATTCAAAACGGGAAGTTCCTGTTTTTAGAATGAAACGAGAGCAGTAGGGCAATATTAAAAAATCAATAAATAATAATTATACACTAATATTGCCAAAGGTGATTGGTCACTTACGATTTTAGACGTTTTGTTAACTATCTAGAAAAATACATGAGGAATTAACCTGAAACTGCAGGTGTGTAAACAGTATAGTATAGCTTATATATTTCCGTGAATATTTTTTCCCGAAACCCCATAGGGGACTGTCAACAAATTGAAAAAGGACGAATATCTTTTGGATTACCCTGTAAAAACTAATGTAGCAAAATTGTTCAAACTCGAGATTATTAATAAGTGGTTTATTTTAATATACTGTGTTAATTTTTATGAGGATAGCATGAATATTCGAAGAGAAATTAAGGTTTTTATAAAAACTGACTCAAATTTCACCAAGTTTTTTGCTTATAATTTGCGGGGTTGTATCCAAATATAGTAGTACGTGCAATATTGTGTACACTATCTTGGCACTAATCAACAGATATTTCCTACAACCCCTCATATTTTTGCTTCTTTTTGGGAACAACGGATTTCGAGCTTATTCTATCGACGATAATTTTCAGAATTTTCAAGCTATGATTTTGCGATTTTCACAAAAGTTGCTCTATATACTTAGCTAATACATTATGCATATTATATTTTGATTGCATTCGCGCATGCGCAGTGAAACATTTTTTAGTAAAACTGCTCATTTTTCATCCAATTTTTATTATTTTTTAATTCCGATTGCAGAGTATTATGTACAATGTTGTTTGACATATTTTCTCAAAATAACTTTTTTTTATATTAAGAACTCTGCAAATTATAAGCAAAAAACTTGGTGAAATTTGGGTCGGTTTTTATAAAAACCTTAATTTCTCTTCGAGTATACATGCTATCTTCATAAAAATTAACACAGTATATTACAATTAACCACTTATTAATAATCTCGAGTTTGAACATTTTTGCTACATTAGGTTTTACAAGGTAATCCGAAAGATATTCTTTCTTTTTCAATTTGTTGACAGTCCCCTATGGGGTTTCGGAAAAAAATATTCACGGAAATATATAAGCTATACTATACTGTTTACACACCTGCAGTTTCAGGTTAATTCCTCATGTATTTTTCTAGATAGTTAACAAAACGTCTAAAATCGCAAGTGACCAATCACCTTTTGACAATATAGTGTATATACTAATGCATGTTTACATGGAACAGGTATTTATATTGAATGTTATCACACGATAATTTGATATCAACAATAATAAGAAATTCGATATCAATTTAATAGATAAACCACCAACAAAGTCAAAAGATTTAATTCACAGAAAAATCGATCCGATATCCAACAATGAAATCGCAGGATTCTATTCTATTCCGTTTAGTATAGAAAAGCAAAGAGGATTTAATGTATATAGGCATGATTACTCGAAAGTTTAAAGACAGATTCGAGGAACACATTACATATATCAAATTCAACCGACCGTCTACAGCATTATCAAGATTACATCAGCGGCAGAATATAAAAATAGATTTCGAAAACGCAAAAATTATAATACCTACAACGTACTATTATACTTCAAAAATCAGAGAATCATTAGACATTTTGAATAAAGGGAATAGCGCATGTAAGATGTTTTATCTTATAACATACCTGAGATATGATTCAATATTTTGAAAATATCAAGGACTTCAGCACCTGTATGTGTAAACGTACGACCTTAATATATACCCTTAACGATTACTAGACTGGTGCAATACACTGATTCCAAACTGATATAAAATAACACAGTAAAAGAGACATTTTAGTTTAAGATATCCCCTTGAAAATGAACATGTTCGTGATTGAAAGATCTCGGAGTTAATATTGGAATATGTAACACATTTTTACATATGTTTTAAAAACCTTTTTATATGTAGTGGAATAGCTTTAAATATATTTTATGCACCTTTTTAGGAAATTAATAATTATTTTATTGCCGAAACGTCAGTGAAGGTTCACTGTACAGACGCGAAAAGTTTTTGGTTTCCGTCTGTTTGTTTGTCTGTTTGTCTGTTTGTCTATCTGTCTGTTCCGCGATAACTGCCGCAAAAATGATCCGATTAGATTGATTTTTGGTAGGTATGTTGGTGAGATACCCAAAATTAGCTGCATAGTTTTTAGTTGTATTTGGTTCATTCGTTCAAAAAATATAGAATATTTCGTTTTGGGTCATAATGCTTTCCTATGGGAATGCAGATGATTTTTAAAAATTCCTTTTTAACTGAAATGAAAATCACATATTTTAATAATAGATTTAAACGTAAAATTACTGATAATAAATTTTCAATATGGTGGTTTTAACTATATCCAATAGTTTTGAAAAATTGTCGATACATTTATTAGAATTTAGAAATTAATTGTTTAAATTATTGGAACATCAGTTGCATCTGTTCGGGAATTATAAAACAATTTATTTTCATATTTTTTTACAAATTTTAAAATTTCTTTTTACTTTGCTCTTTAATAAATTAGTTGCTTAGCAACCCTATTTCAAAGAATATCAAAATAATAAAACTCGCACTATTTTCCTGCAATATTTTAGTAGCAAAATAAATTATTTTCGGGAGATTTTAGTATTTTATTGACATAAATGAGAATTTATTTTGATACAAGTTTATTTTTTTATCTAATTAATGAATAAGGAGTTTATAAGAATTTCAGAATATCATTGCATAAACTGTGTTTAATTTAACGCTTCTAAAACCTCCGAAGTATCCTCCGAAGTATTTTATATGCCTATAAATATATATGTAATAAATAAAAAATAAAGTGCGAATTGTAAAATGCTAAATAATATGAAAAGTGAAATTAAAACACAATGACTTTTAGAACTGACGTTGAGGCTCCTGATCTGCAGATTTACTAGTCCATATTAACTCAAGGTTGAAAGTGACATTCCGCTTTAAACTCTTTTTGAGTTTTTTCTATTATTATCATACCCATTTTTATTGCCTTGCCTTCCTCCAGATTTGAATCTCGGTAATTGTCGCCAGAGACCGCATCTGTACCACTGACCGCATCCAGCTACTTCGTTATAGGTCAAGATATCAATTACGATAATTTAACTGCAATTTTTCTGTTTCCTCTCAACTTAAAAGAAACATTTGCGTTTTTAACATTCAACGAGTAAAGATAAAAAGAAAATTTTCCGTTTATTCCCGGAAAATTTACGACTTCCACTCAAAACAAAATGTTCCCGGTAAAAGACAGAAATTTCACGTAAAATCAATCCTATATATACGAAACTTTTTTAAGTGTAGGTCAAGTATACGATGAGCCACCGTATGACTCTCTTTTTTCAAATCGCCCCCCCCCCCCCCCCATCTGCTGTCAAGCCGTCAATTTTTCTTATATCGTAAAAATAAATTAATAAAAAAATAGAATTGCCTACTGTAATATATGTATAATAAAATATGTATAATACATGTTTAATAAATTTGTATAATAAAATTTTTTATAAACAATTCGCATTTCTTTGACAGAAATTTCCGAAAAAGCCTTAAATTTCAGAACGTCAAAGTGCTGTTACCTCTTAAGGCTATCCTCAAATCCAAACTGCACTCCAAATTTTCATGAAATTTTTATTTTTAAATGGATTACATTGAAAGGTGTTTTTATTTATAAACAAATAAATCGAATTTTTCATTTTCACCATAAAGGCTTAAGAATTTTCGGAAAATGCTATCAAATTTAGCCTTTTGACCCTATTTTCGGGATGTGACAGCTTGAATAAAGTTCACTTGAGACAGTATTTCATGATAACTCAAGATGATTTGTCGAAAAAATGTCCTTCTTAGACGTAGGACAACAGTTGTCTAAATATATTGGGTTGTCCGGAAGTTCGCGCCGCTTGGGAAAGTCAATTCGTGCCGGAAAACACTATCATTTAATTATTCGACATTGATTCCGATATCTAATGTCTAATAATTAACGGGCAGAATTTTCCGGTACGAATTGATTTTCCCAACCGGCACGAACTTTCCGGACAACCCAATAACTTATAAGACACATGGACTGGTATAAAAGGATTAATTTTCGTATTTTAATACTTATAAAGCCACTTGAAAAACAAATCCCATATCTAAAAGCTATACTTTATTGGCATACTATTGTAATTAGAGGTATGTTTCTATCACCATCGGTTTAAAAGATAATCGAGGAGACATCTATTTTGAATCACCCGGTACATTAAAATGTAAGAGCGTAAAATGCATTTCTAATTGCGTCACACTTTTCCAGATACAAATGTGTCTATTTAAAGATCTAATTTGTATTCATATCTTCTCTATACATGATGAAGAAACGAAGGCAAACTAGTATCTTTATTTTTCCTTGCAAATGAAATAATTCCGGGTATGATAAAATAAAAATAAATATTAAAATATATTCAGGGGAATATTTCCCGAAACAAAATTATAATCAGTAAAAAATAGTCTTTATTATTTTGTTTCCATCATTTATTTGCGTATCTAAAGGAAAGTAGCTCAATGACTAAAATTTGGTTTAGGATAATTTTGCAATTTTTTATTGGTGGAATAAGTCATTTTTTCTGCATACACAATTTATGTTTAACTATTTGAAGGACGGTGGTAGAGTATTTATACCACTTAATGTTAACCTATTAACGACGACTTATTTTACACTTCATTTGATACTTCGATACTAGTTGACACCTGTTTTCCCATTCTGCTATTTTAATTGATTGAATCTCTGATAGTTTCACATTAGATAATATGATTTTTTTTTTTTTTACTAACATACTGGTGTTCATATTTTGAAGTTTCGTATCACTTGAATGGTAACTTTTCGTACCAACCGGCATTAATGAGTTAATCAAACTTCGTACCAAAAAACATTTAATTGAGAAGATACCAATGAACTTTTAAAATGCCGTTTCCAAAAAGATTTTCTGTTGAAAAAAGTTACACGTCGTATTATTTCTTTTAGCTACCTCATTCATTATCGATATTAGTACATGAAATAATATTTTTAAAAAATTTTGCATCAAACTCATATTTGTATGTATTAATATTGGTTTTACTGTTTAATTTTAGCGACGCTAGAGATTACAATCCAACGGAATTTTAGCGGGATTCCCACCGAGCACTGAGGAATAACTTCGAGGTTTCCCAAGTTGTTCTTTTTTTTTTAATTCGGTTGCAATATACGGCATTTTTAAAGAATGTTATGCAATTTATCAAAACTATATAAAAAAGAAACGAAAAATTAATATTTCTGTGAAACATTGTAATTATTATTATTATTATTTTAAACCATTTACAATTTTTTTATCCAACATTTCTATAGATCTGAAAATGCAGGAATCCGTTTGCCTGGTCGGTACAATGGTCGGTACTTTGAAATTATGTGATCATACATAACAGGAAAAAAAGGCCTTTATTTCAGAACTCTCATTATTATGTCATTTGATTTTTGAACATCATTACCTTCCTTTCTTTTACGGTCGCATGTGTTGCTTTTTCACCTTTCTATTTGCATCTCCAACTCTTGAACTGACAACTTTATTTTCAAAATATTTTTATCTTTTCAGTTTTTACAAATAACAATCACTTCAGTTTCACGTTTTATGTCTCTGTTGTCATTTAAAAAACTGATTTAATATTTTCTCTATTTCTTTTCCGTATTATTTTTAGCATAAATGAACTTCAAATTTTCTGTAGGATTAAAACAAACAAAAATAACAATTATTGGGTTGTTCGGAAAATTCCTCATGTTTGGGAAAACAAATTCATACCAGAAAATTCTGCCCGTCAGTTATTAGACATTAGATATCGGAATTAATGTCTAAAAATTAACTGATAGAATTTTCCGGTACGAACCAACTTTTCGACATTGACAGAACTTTCCGAACAACCCGATAAATAAGTAGAGTGGCGTTAGTTTATTTTCTCACGAAAACCAATACCTAAATCTATTCTCAAAACGTCTTCATACACTATATCCAACTTTTCCAAGGTAAAACAAACTTGCGTCCGCGGTTACAAATTTATATTCTTTTCTACAGAAAAATTTTACTTAAAAATGCCGTAAACCGAGATTAAATCCTTAACTTTGATTAACTCTTTTTGCAGTAAATTGTCTCTTCGATTCTATATGCTTTGGTTATGTACATTGTAAGACTTTTCCTTATTTTTCCTGGACATAATTTTTTATAGTCAATATTTCTGGCTGACGACTTTTTAAAAATTTTAAAAACTTTACGTATAATTGGGAATCGGTTCTACTGAAATTTGATATAATGTTATGCACAGTCTTTACTCAAGCACATAACATCTTTAAGAATTTTAATCAATCAACAAACAATAAAGTACGATTGACTTAGAAATTTCAAGATTTTGTTTTTCAAAACAAAATAAATAGTTTTAGACACTTTAACTATTTATTACACTGTAAATTCAAATGTCTGAAACGGATAGTTAAATTTTAAGACGTTTTAATTTTTTATATTTTTTTCAGACACTTTTTACAACTGAAATGCCTTATTATTTCAGATACTTGAAAAGTCTGAATTTTCGCCATTTTTACCGGCAATAGGCCGTCGTCTATTTTTACCACTTTTCTTAACCCTCCTTACTTAGGGGTCCCCAAATTTGGTATGAAATTTTCATAAAGCTGAAATTTAAGTCTGTTTCGATCTTTCACATTATAATCATTATTTTATACATTAAGAGTACAAAATGATCAAAACAAAAATATTAATTTATCTAAATATGTATTTACATATTCATATATGTCATATAAGACATAAAAAATATGACAGTATAGGAAATGAGCCCAAATAAATTCCCAGCCCAAAGACTGACATCCCTTTCCCCCTGTTTTTACATACTATAAAAAAATTAAACATATTCAATATCCTAAAATACATATATGAATATATCAATACCTATTTCGATAAATATATCTTTTGTTTTTAACTTCTGCCCTAAAAGTACAAAATATTGATCAGTACATGGTCAAAACAAATTTAAAATATCAGCTTTTTAAAAAAATTGCATTTTATAATTATGCTATTTGTTTTCAATGAGGATACTTTGACTTTCGGAATCGGCTCCAAAATAGAAAGCGACTTTATAAAAGAAATCTGCAAACAAAATCGATAAAGTGAAAAAAAAGTACTCGGTTAGATATTGAGCTCAGCTTACCTATGCAGAAAAAAGTCATTTAAAAATATTGAAATGCAAGCGAGAAACTTAAAAAGATCGCTGCCATTCATTTAACATTAGCTTGCGATCACCTTCGCGTGCCTAGTATAGGCTCTTAACCCATGATCTGCTTAAGGTGCGAAAACGCACCATTTTCTTAAGTAACTTTTTTCTTATAAAAATAAATGTTTGGAACCAACAATAATATTTTTCTTGAAATCTAGAATTTTTGTTTTAACTAATTCAATTTTTTTGATTGCCACTCGAAATTTTTTGTATTAAAAAAAACATGAAATTATAAATCCATTTTAATACTTGGAAATTTTTCCTTAGAAAATTTCTCACGCCTTGCATTCATAATATATTTCAAATTTTAATTGCTTAAAAAGCGTATAGCCAACATAGTGAAAAGTGCACAAGCCGGGACTCGAACCCAGGTCATCAGTATAAGGCACTGACTCTAATGACACGGGTTAATTTTTATTAAATCCTATCATACGTAATCTATATAGTAAAAGCGCAAGTCATGTGACTGAGAAAACAAATACGGGCCAAGCCCATCTTTTTCCGTATGCCGTTTTTATTCAAAATTATTTTTATTGTATAAAAGTTGCATTTTTAGAAAGATCGTTCAAAAAAATTGTTTGCTTGAGAAATGAGTTCCATTCAAAAATGTATAGATTCGGAGATAAATTCAGGGAAAATTAGGTTAACAACCAAATATCCATTAAAGTAAATAAACAAAATATTCATTGATCGTGAGTCATAGAAATATTGACCATGGAGGTAATAATTCGCAAAGCTAGATCTCCATGGTAAATTTACAGCGCTGTCTGGTGTCGAAAATCTGTAAACATGCCATACGTAATAAGAAAAAAAATGAAGCATCCTCATTTCGTTCATAGCAGACGATAGAATTTATTTCACTGAAATAACAACGATGATTTTTTAAATTGTAAAATTAGTTATAGCACGAAACGAACGCACCTCATTTGTCACGTTTAACGTACAGTTTCCAACTTGTTCATTTTTACAGTAATTTTAAAATCCTATCTTTTATCTATCGAAATCTGCTTTAGTTGTGTCTATATCTAAATTAGAACCCGAATTACAGCCGTTTAAAGTTACAGCTCTTACAGCTTGCCGAAATATTTTGCAACCGGAAATATCGTTCTATAAACCGGAAGCAATCTGAAATGTCTTCTTTTTTGAGATTTAGTATTTAAATTGGATTATATATAGAAGAAAATACATGGAGTACATAATTAAACCTTTAAAGAATAATAATTATTTTTGAAGCAAGAATCGCGTTTAAAAGTTATTTTTGGCTTTTTCTCAAAATTAAGATTTTCAGATTTTTAAAGTACGCAAAACATCCTATAGCAAAAAATATACATGAAATGCCTTGAAATTTTTTTTTACTTATTTTACAAATGTTTATTGATGGAATAGACTACAATCATGATAATATGTTAATTAGTTTTATATTTACACTGGTATAAGTTGAAAAGTTGCAAGCAATTTTACGATTTTTTACATTAGTACTTCAAGTGCCATAGCATCTGCGATAGAAACTTTATTATAATGCGGCTAGTCTATGTCCTAGAAAACGTTATTCTCTTTTTTATGCAATTTACAAAAAGAGAATACATTGATTTGATTTTGAGTTATCGTGTTTTGCGCAAATGTCAATTTTTCACATAATTTTGGCTATTTTTCAATTTTAAAAAATCACTTTTGTGTAATTTCTAAAATGTATATGTATTTTAATTTAAATATCATTAAAAAAAATTGGTATAAAGAGAAAAATTGAAAAAATCACCTCCTAAGGTATGTGGATACCTTAAGAAGTTTTAATTACCCGGTTTGCTGGAGAACTTCTTAAAAGAATACTGTTACAAAATCTTGAAACAGTGAAAGAAATATGCACATATGCATGCTGGAACCCGCTTGCATTTTATTTCTGAAATAGTCAACAATCACGAGGATAATAATTCCGCAATCACAATTTGAATCGCAAAATACCTATATGACAAAATTTGTTTTACATTACCGCCCAACGAGATAACAGAACACTGTACTTTTAGTGGTTGTACGTTTATCACTTTTCAACAAAGATGAAAAGTGTTCATGAATTCGGTTTGACTGTCTGTCTGTGCTCTAACTCGCGTAAATATACAAAATTATATCTGTTTTTGGCGTATTGAGTATATAGGTGTTCGGCTTTGAAAAATTAGTGTGTAGCATTTATGGGTTTTTACAGGGAAACTCAAAACAATTCAATTTGTGAAAATCATTTGTGGCATATTTTAATGATGTTACACATTTTAAACGTATTCAGATTGATACATATCACTGAGGTGCACTGCAAGGTGCTTAATGTAGAATATGGTATGCATAGAATGTATCGTTCATTTACAGGGACACTCAAAAGAATTACTGTCTACGAAGAATAATTACTGGTATCTCGCTTTCAGTTGTGGTAGGCGTTTTTAAATATAACTATTTTTTTGTATATTAATGGGTTCATATAAATTCAATAGATCCTATACAGGAATGCTCAAAAGATCTCACGAACATTTCCGTTGATTGACGGAAATTACTGAAGCGAAACTTGCAAATATGCTATGTATTTCCTAACTGAAGTAAATTTTAGTATACTGTGTAATATATATACAAATCTATAGACCATACACAGGGCTGCATAAAATAATTCCAAACTTTTGCTTGTTATTGGTACTAATTACTGAAATTGGATTTTGAAATTTAATATGCGTTTTTTCAAATTGTTTACTTAGTAAATTGTGAAGCTTTGTTATACTATTGTAAAAGTGTTTCATAATCTATGCTTGACGCAGGATTTTTTATTCTTGTTTTCTTTCAATTTTACTTTTTGTGAAAAAGATCATTTTTTATGTTTTGGGTCAAAATGACTGTTCGCAGATTCAGAACTAAAATCATACAAATATATTGACTTGGATTGAGGAATGCAAAAAGTGTCTGTTAAATAAAGGTTTCCGCTATTCCGGAGTATCCGTTATGGAGGTTTTACTGTATTTAAAATGATATTATGGTAAAAAGATGAGAGAAGAGTATGTACGCAGAAAAATGGCACTTTCAAATCTGAGTAAATCGATGTTTTTATTTTGGTGGGAAACTTTTTGTTTACCAGAAATACTCAGAATATTGAAACATGGACATACTCAAAACTGAGCACATAGAGGTCAGTTCATACTCATTTTTGAAACATGGATTTACTCAAAAATGATTAGAATCGGCTAAAATTCATTTTTGAAACATGGAAATACTCAAAAATGTGCACAGAGAAGTCAATTCATACTCATTTTTGAAACATGGACTATTTTTGAAACATTAAGTATGAGCACGTGATGTTTTATTCTTGAGAGTGTGCATTTTTTAGAAATGAGTATATATACATATTTCAAACTTGAGTCATTTTGATTTGGAGCTATTTTAAAAATGCGACATACTCAGATTTGAGTATTTTTTGCTCAGTTTTGAAAATGTCGTTTTTAGAATGAAGTTACATTAAATTCTGTTGGATATTCTACCTCTAAAAAGCAATTAATAACAAAGTATGCGGTTTTACACTACTTTCCACTATGTGCAAACTATTTAATTTAATAATGTTGCTCATAAGGCATTTAATTTCTTTATGATAACATAACTTGTTTAGAAGACTATTTTTTTTCACTTAACACTCTAGTGAACTGAAATAAGTAGAGAAACTGGTTAGATTCAGGGGTGTTAGAAGAAATATTACCTAAGAAGGATTTCAGAAACATAACAAACGGGTCTAAAAATATGTTATTAGTTCCGCTTACTTACGAGTGGAATTACAATCGCAACCACTCAAACTAGTAAATAATCAGAATACGAAAACAATCGGTATATTTATTTTCTTCTAAAAGTAGCATATTTACGTGTTTGTATTGCGCATCTTATTTTGATTTTTAAAAAAATATACAAGGTGTTTCATAAGTCCGTTCACATTTAAAAATCCTTAAAAAAATTAACAAATTGTCGTATCATTGAACGGTTTACACCATAAAACTTGTCATAGAGTACGCTATTTTGTAACAAAAGACAAAAAGTGTTAAAAATTCCTTAACTAATTTTTGGTACAAAAATTTCGAGCACTTGCCAAGTCTTATGGTACAAACCACACACCGATACGACAATTTGTTAAATGAGTTTTTAAAATATCAATGGACTCGTGTGACTCTTTGAACTGTTTTTTTTTTTTTTCTGTTACCACAAAATTTCCACTTTTTAACAGGCCTTAATTTATAAACTGCCTTTCAATACGACAATTTACTAAATTTTCACGAATTTTTGAAATCTTATTCTAATTTTGGACTGTTTGAACTTGTATTCTTTTTTTTAACATGAACTTTTTTTGTGCGTGTGTGGGGGGGGGGGGAGGGGGAGGCACAAAAAATCAATTCTTTGACAAGTCTTATGGTGGAAACTGCACTACAATGCGACAGTTTTTTTTCTGTAATTTTGAAATGTGAATGCACTTATAAGACAAGGCATTGCTTTTTTTTTTTATCATTATAGGATGCACAATGCAAACGCGTAAATACGCTACTTTTAAAAGAAAAATAAATATTACGATTGTTTTCATATTCTGATTATTTACTTGTTTGCGTGTATGCGATGGTGTAATATTCACCATAGAAATTCAACGGTATAAAATCCGAGAATTTGAAAATAAAATTTCTGTAGAAAGCTTGAGTTTGAAAAAAATATATATAATCTAAATGACAATGACAGTATTTACTCATGTACTCTTTAAAATAGCACAAAATTACTTTTTCCAGTTTTCTCCCACTGGAAACATCGTTTAAAAAATTGTCAATCCCGCTAATATACGTGATAATAATCGATAAAGCACGTCAGTTATTTCCCAAGTGCTACTATGTTTTCAAGAAAAAAGAAGGCATTTAATTTTTGCCTCCCTTCCGTATAGGGTGAAATAAAAATTTATTTTTCAATGATGTTTTGATTGTATTAACATAAATTAGGTGGGGAAAAAAGTGAAAAACAATCATTGTTTTCACTTGAGGATTGTATTAATGTGTTACACAAAATCCGAAACATAAGCTTATTTAGCAAGTTTTAATGTATTTCAATTATATCCTTTTCTTCTATAGGAATTTCTGTGAACAGTATCGTAATTTGTATGGGTTATATTGTGCATACTAAAGTAAAACATTAGGTAAAATCAACAATGCTATTACGAGCGCTTCATATTTAACAAAAAGCTTGAATTGATGCAATTAAAATACATTAAAATTTGCTAAATGCTAATTACAGGGCCGTAGCTAAAGGGTGCCAGGGGGGCCTCAGCACCCCCTGATAATTTTTGAGCCCCCCTGGGAAAGTTGCCAAGGCCACCAAATGAAATTCTGTTTCAAAAATCCAAATGAAACTCTGTTCAAAAATTGAACTTTGTTTTTGGGGCTTTTTACAGTTTTGCATAAATAAAATACTAAATTGTAGTATTTGTTTAAAAACTGCAAATAAGTGTTCTATATGCGTGCATCCTATCTGCACATACTCAGAATTAGCAACTTTTTGCTGATGCAAACATTGAATTTTGCATTAGTTGTATACTGAAATTTTCCCTTTTTGCAGCGTTTTCCATTATTAGCATAAAACAATGTTATTCTAATGAGTTATAGCCAATTTAAATACAAGTGAAAATACAAAATACATCCTTGATTTTTTTAATGTTTTTATCATATAAAAACATGAATTTAGAATCCTTAAGGTCAGGGAATATTCAGAAAAAAATTAAACGTTGCAACTCTTTTGAAACAGGTGAACTGTCAGCTTTTTATTTACTTATTGACATCATCACTTGTTATTTCACTAGTATACTTATACACTGAAAATTTTCATTCTGCAGTTGGTGTAGTAGTAAAAAAACCAGAGGGTATACCCTAAAGAGTATATGCTATAGTGTTTTTGAGAAGAGGGTATCCGGTATTCCTTAAAATAATCTAGAATGTATACGGCGTATACACCGTATATCCTCCATTACATCACTGTCTGCAGCCTTTACTTTTCTTAACATTATTATAAATAAAAGTTATTATAAACAGTTTAATAAGTAACATTGTGCCTACAATATGAATATGCACTAATTTACCTTTCTATATAATACTTTGATCAAATGTTTTAATGTTTCCTTTGTTTCCATGTGCATGTGTCAGAGAGAGAAAAATAATATAAGTCTTCCCTACATTTTTTTGAGCACCCCCTATTGTTTACTTCTAGCTACAGCACTGAGGTAGAACTTCTAAAATCCGAAAATCTTTTTTTTTTTTTTACTCCTTTATTAATTTCACCAATTTTATTTTTCTTATCAATCGGCAGATGGCGCCATCAACAATTTGAACAAAGATATTTTTTAATCTTATTTAAATTAAAATTTAGAATTATTTTAATAACTTGACAACAATTAATTCTTTAAATTGATATGAGGTGCAATAGTACAAAAAAAGGAAAAAACGAACTTACACTTTTTATTACTATTGAAGTTTAGCTTCTAAAGGAATATGCAAAAAAAAAAAAAAAAAAAAAAAACTTCTTCATATTCTAAGTATATTTCGGGACGAGTGTGTGTATATATATATATATATATATATATATATGTATGTAGGTATATATATATATATATATATGTATGTAGGTATATATATATATATATATATATAATCTAATCAAGATACCACTAATTAAAGTATGTTAAAAGTTAAAAATTTATCATAAGCTTTAGTGAAACAGCTGAGGAAATTGTGTGGTGCTGCCATCTAGTAGCAATGTAGCAGAACAAAAGTAATGGAATTTGCATTTATAGGCCATTTCTTAGAAAGAAGAGGAACCCAAGTCATGAAAAAGGGACAGACATTTCTGTTGTAAAAAGAGAGCGAAGGCAAGATTACAAAATAAAAGGTGGCAGATACTTAGATATAAAGGTAAATAAATGTACTTATAAAGAAAAAAAATAAAGTTTATTTGGAAACGAGATAAAGGGGATGTTATTGTTCATCTACACAAAAAATAGGTCAATTTCGATGGTTTTTTTGGTTTTTAAAATGAAAAAATAAAATAACACAAAAACTGAATGTATCCACTAATTATTCAATTTTTTTCATATAAAAAAATATTTTTATTATACAATAATTATTAAAATTGATGGAGATATTATCAGTTGCTTATGGGTAAATGTTGTGCATGCCGCATCTTTCGTCGTGTAGTGCACACCTTGTCAAAGTCATCTGAAACAAGCAAAATAAATTTTAGAAAACAAACATTGAATTATATATATATATATATATATATATATATGACGCTCGTTATAACGACCCCTCGTGTGCCAAAGAAAATGGTCGTTATAATTATAATGGAAGGTCGCTATAACGAAAGTGAACGAAGAAAATAATAAACTCTAATCAGATGCAAATTACGTTTTCAAAGGAAAGTCTCCAATACAATATTGTTACAAATTTTTATTTACTTTTGTATCACATAAACATTGATAGTAAAAAATTATAAAAAAAAAAATCAATTTAAGAGAATGATGACGTATTTCTAAACTAAAATTTAGCGAATGTTAAATCACACAAAAAAATAGTAGTTACTTACGTATTAACATTTTTGTGCATTCGATATTTTTTTAAAACCAAATTTTCCATCTCTTGTCTTTCAAAAAAATGTTTTAAAATGTCCATAGCATTTGAAACGTTTTTAGATTAGGTATCGGCGGTGACTGCATACTTTCAGCATTCGATTATTCATTCTCTTCTTATATAGAATAGCGACAAATAATGTGATTATCCGACAGATTTTCCATACAGTATACATCGCTGAATCATGAGGAAAGAAAATGGCAATTTTATCTCGGAAAAAAATCGGTTGGTTGGTTGGTTGGTTGATTATTGACGGCCAATTATCTACACTTGGGATATAGGCCCGGGGGGAGTGCCCTTCGTGGGGGTCTTTCTAAGGGAACCTAACCCGTATTTACGCATGGATAAATCCACGGCTCGAAGAAAACCACGAAAACTCCGAACGATTAGGCCGACGGGCGCGATTGGGATCGAACCCAGCACCTCCCGTCTACCAGCTTCGAGAGCACAACCTCTCAGCCACTGGTGGGGCCCGGAAAAAAATCGGAAAGACAGGACAATTCGGTCGCTGTATTGGGAAAAAAGCAGCAGACCGGTCGTTATATTGGATGTAAAAATAACATAGCATAAATGGGATATATTTTGGGACATTTTGCATAGGTGGTTATAATGGAATGGTCGTTATAATGGACGGTCGCTATAATTTCAAAAAAAATTTCAAAATACAAATACATGCATTTTCAAAAAAACGTTCAAAATACAAAATACATTAATTTTAATTTTAATTATTCTGCATTGTCTTTCACTACGCAAAAATGTTTTAATTGCAATTTCATGGTATAAATAAAAATAATGGTACATATAAAAAATGGTACATATAAAAAATGGTATAAATAAAAAAATGGTATAAATAAATGTAATAAATTTTTATCTACTGTATGGACAGGTCCTAAATAAAAAAAAAAAAAAAAAAAAAAAAAAAAAGAGTAGAAGTCCCTGATATGTTACTGCATGGATCGAAATTTCCAGGCCCTGTCTCAGCCCGACTTGTAGAAAAAATTTTGAGGCCCGACCCGGTGTAAAATTTAAAAGTTCGACCCAAGCCTGACCGTGTCCGTACGAAAATTCTTTCGCACGACCCCGTATAAAAGCTAAAAATTTGGTCCGAGCCTGGCCCGGCTTGTACAAAAAATTTATTGCCCCGTATAAATGCTAAAAGTTCGGCCCGAGCTTGGCTCGTACAAAAACTTAATTGGTCCGAGTGAATTTCTACAGAAGATGAATTTTTACGCTGATGTGGTTAAAAATTCTCTTTTACGAGGTATACTGAAAAAAAATATTTATTTTAGCTATTTTTCATATTTATATTCTTTATTTTTAAAAAAGCGCCCAGAGCTGCGAAGTACAGGCACAGCCGTTCCAAAATATTGCCCTCCCTAGATTTATTTCTGCCTTTGCCCATGTAAACCACATTAATTTTTTTATGAATCTCTATTTGTAAGCAAATGTTTGAGTTATCATTAATATCATTAATCCATATTACATGGTTTGGAGGCTTGCAAATGTGAAAAAAAAACTGTACAGAAAAATCTTTTAATACGGAAGCGCGTAGAACCGAAAAAAAATCGTTATAGACAAGTTCCCACATTATCAGGATTCGTACGGATCAGGGAATTTTCCAGGAGTTTCACCAGTATTTTCTTTATAGAAAAGGAAATCTAGGTTAAACTCGTGAAACTTCGGTTTCTTTTAAGTAGAGATTTTCTGTAAGAAAATACTGGTACCGAAGAATTTCCTGTTCGCAACATTCCAGGAGGCGTACGAACCCTGATTATATTCTTTTCACACGTATTATTACATTCATTCTGATTGAATGAACATATTTTTCCGTTTAAGACAAGATTCCATCATAGACAGGTTTATTTTTACAGGTTTTCATGTACTGCAATTTTATTGCCTAGAAATATATATACTATTCTTCAAAAAGTATAAATTTTAATTTTAATTGTATAATAATGGCGATTTAAAAAATATATACATTTTTTGCAAAAATTGTTGGACCGGCCCAAAATTTACTGATTTTTGCAAGGGCTAGGCCAGGTCAAGGATTTTTATATGATCTGGGTCGAGACTCAGGCCTGCAAATTTCTTCCCATCTAGACCTCCAGGAAGAATGTACAGGTCTGGCTCAGTCCGGAAAAAAATAAAGCTGACCCGGCCCGGACCGATTCTGCAGGAAAAGTAAAGTCCAAAGTCCCGGTCAGAAAATAGTGATGAACAGCCTCTGTCGGTATCGACCTGAAAATAGTGTTTTGGTCTTACACCAATTATAATAAACAATATTATTTCGAAATATTTCGAGTATACTTATATTTATATCTATCACGTAGCGGGATGTATCACAATTAATTAATTTCCTTTCATTAAGAGTTCTGAAGTATGTATTATCCATCTTTTCACGAGTCTAGGCAATAACTAACCGCATTACTCTCTTAACATACTTTAAAAATGCAATACTCGGGAATACGACAATATTTTATAATTCACATAACAACACTAAGAATTATAAAAGCATTTACTAAAAGAATTCAGCAAAAATGTTTCAGCAGAAGATAAAAATCCTAATCGTACAAAATTTGAAAAAAAAAAAAAAAATGCTTATAACTTCCAGAAACAAATTCAAAGACTAGACAAAACAGACAAGCATGTATTTTCCTGTTGTGAATCAGTAATTTGCGGTTTAAACACAAGTTGTGGTTTAAATAAGCTTCAAGTCTGGTACGAACAGTTTGAAATATAGAGAAATGTATTTTAAGTATTTTGAACATACAAAATACATGGAAAAATAATTTCAAAATACACTACCAAAATACTTTGGTTTTGTCTGTTTAAAATACAAATGTATTTTGAAAAAGTATTTCAAATACATGTATTTTCGATACTGCCCAGCTCTGGCAGCTGTGTCTTGTATAGCAGTAGAGGAAAAGTGGGCGTCCGACGTCGGGTGGCGGGCATGTGGGCAATGAGGAGGTAGGAGGGAGGGCTGCCCACCGCTCGAAGTGTCCTCCTCCATGCCCATATGCCCACCGCTCGAAGTCCAGCACCTGCCCACCTGCCCACCGCTCGAAGTGCACTCCACCGGAGTCGTGTTATAGGATGAGGGATTAATTGAGGATTATTTTAATGAATTTTAATTGGGGAACTTAAAAATTTTTCGAAGCATTTTTTTTTCTTAACGAGAGTACGCAGTTTGAATGTGAATGGAAAAATAGTAATTAAGAAATAATTAAAAATGGTAATTAAAAATGGTGATTAATTTTAATTGCAGAACTTAAGAATTTTCGCGAGATTTTTTTTTTTTTTCAACGAGAGTAGGGTATTCGATATACATGTTAGAGGAGAATTTTAAAAGTCAATAATGGTTTAATTAAACATGGTGATTAATTTTAATTGGGGAACTTAGTAATTTTTCGAAGCATTTTTTTTTTCAACGAGAGTATACAGTTTGAATATGAGTGTATGCAGTAGAAGTGAATGAATAATTAAAAATAATAATTAAAAAGGGTCATTAATTCTAATTGGGGAACTTAGACATTTTTGCAAGATTTTTTTTTTTTTTTTTTTTTTTTTTTTTTTTCGCGGAGAAATATCTATTACAGTACAAGGTGAATTTTAATGAATTACAAATTTAATTAATTTTAATTGGGGAACTTAGAAATTTTTCGAAGTAATTTTTTTTTAAACTAGAGTAGGCCATTTGATATACATGTTAGAGTATATTTGAGGGTGAATGAATAATTAAAAATGGTCATTCATTTTAATTGGGAAACCTAGACTTTTTTTTTTCTTTTAAACCAAAAGTAGAATTTTTAGAGTTAAAAATAGAATTTTTAGTTTTAAAAATTGGCAAAAGTAGGATTTTCAACTGAAAGTAATCTAAGATATAAACTCTCAACTGAAATGAATTTTGCCTTAAGGTGTGAGCTTTTAGCTAGAAGTGACCTAGAGTCAAAACTTCCTGGTCCCAGGAATCACCACGGGGGTTATAGTAAAAAATACAGGGTCCCGTATGAATTATACTGCACTACATTTAATAGCTCGCCCCCTCTCCCTCCCTTTTTTTACCCCGAGGGGCCCTTCGATAGCCTAAAAATACACACTTCAAAAAATACAGAGTGCTACAAAACGAAGAATTTTAACGTATATATAAAATAAACAAGAATGAAAAATCATGCCTAGCGCCATAATTCATGAATCACTTTCCAACATTAACGAAATGTTATGTGTACAAAATGTAATTTTACCATCTAGTACATAGTTAATTAAAATAGTGAACAGATCCCCTTTAGAATAAAAAAGCATCCTTCACAAAAAATCCATTTATGCATAAGATCCCTTCCTAAAATCAGATAATTTACACTTTCGCCTTTTTTTCAGTTCAAGTTAGGCTAAAAGTACAGCTTGCGCATCGATATGTTCAAAATACATAGTTATAGATATTAAGCTACTTCACAAAATAATGGGACTATTTATATCCCACGGCCCTTTACAAATAATGTAACCCTATTCGAATCCCAGCGTCCTTCACAAAATAAATTCAATAGATTCACATTATATTACGGCGACAGAAATACAAGGGGTATTGACCTTTCATAAAAATCTAAGATCACTGTTTGAATGAAAAGGCCCCTTCACAATATACCCTGTAAAAATATTATGATTCCACAGACATTTTAAGAAATAGAGTACTAATCTCAAATGAATACGTATTCACGCAATGTAAAAATAGGTTTTTTACGAATGCATTTTTTAGTATAACGTTCAAAATATAGATTTAAAATAAAATTACATATTTCACCATATTTATAATACAAGTCTGTAAAATAGGGTAGATCGTTTCATGAAAAATAACTGAATTTCGAGTGAATATGCTTTAAAATGTATATATTAGAACTGAAACTAAGAAATGAGTGTTATCCAGTATCCCCTCAATAGACGGATTGCTGAGTCATATTAGCAGATAAGCGAAGATCTTGCTTTAACCTGTCACGATGAATCACCTCGCGATAAGAAATATCTGATGCTCGAGTTTCTGACACATTTTAGGTAAGTAAATGTTTAAAATGAGCGATTTAAAACCGTAAATGTATACGAATTATTTCGTGTAGTCCTATATAATTATTAATCTGTTAAGTTTTAAAATGCTTCAATGAAAAATAAGAACTAGTCATTAAGCGATACCCTTAAGAATTTTGAGGATAAGAGACGGATTTTAATGAATTTGACACATGTTATGGTAAAAAAAACAGGGCCCCTTATAAGATATTTGAATTAAATAACATAAAATTACATTCGTTTATGCTTTTTGTATTGCAAAGTATAGAAAAAATATACTAAATTGGGTTTATACTATTCTAACTTAAAAATTTCTTTTGAGGAATGAATTGGATAACTAACCTTTTGACGTTGTTTTTATAAAATATATATTGTACTATTTAGTTGGGGTATTATTTCAAAAAAATGTTTGTTTTTAATATTGAAAAAATATATATATAAAAATGTATCTTACCTACAAAGTTCAACCATAATGTACTAGACTTCAGTCAAATTTAATCGTCTGCTATACTTGTCTCACAACAACTAAACGGTAACATGTTCACTTATCTCTTAAAACCACGGGATATTGTGACGTCATGGATAAGGCATAGGGTAGAATACAGAATGAATATGTATTATAAGGTAGAATCATAAATTTTGCATACTTCATATAAACACTTACAGTATGAGAAATGATTGCTACTATTAGCCATATGAGAAAATGAATCATTACCTAATCTTATTAGTGTATGTCATATTTAACTAACAGGCTCGAACATGTGTGAATTTTGACTCGAATTATTCACTGAATGTAAAAAAAAAAAATGATTTATCCCAAACAGCACACACCCATCTATAAGACATCTACAAGATGTAAACCCAAGAAAACCGACACATCTATAAGAAGTCTACAAATATCCATGATACACCCTTTTCACCTCTTATGGAGATGTTATGTGTGATCTCTCTGAGTTCTATTAGACGTCCAAGATATCCAGGTAGTCTATGAGACCACGTCTATAAGACATCCAAGCATAGATCACTTTTCGACATGCAATATGTCTTATAGCCGTGCTTAAGACTTGGATTGTAGATATCCAGGGACATCTGATATGCGTTTATAAGACGTCTAATGCATGTCTATTTATTGATACTCAGTACTTCTTATAGATATACTTAAGATATCCAAGAAATTTCATCAGAAATACAGCCTTAGGGCAAAAGTATTGAGCACCCCCATATTTATAATATATTTGGTAAAAATAATAGATGGATACAAATATTAAATTGTATACAATTAAGAATTTTCTTTAAAAAATAAGTTTTTTATTTTTTTTCAAAGATAGCAAACGCATAACTCATCTTTTAATGAAGCTATTTTCTTTAAAAAACTTTTTTTTTTAAATTAAATGTTGTTGTTCTGTTAAGCCAGTTAATAAATAATCAAGAAAATAATTATTGTAAGAAAAGACAAAATGAACTTAGTCTTCAAAAACGAAAATAAAGAAAGCTTATGTAAAAAAAAAAAAAAAAAAAAAAAAAAAAAAAAAAAATACATTTTTATAATTTTTATTATTTTATTTTTTAACATGTGTTAATAACAAAAATAAATTTTAAGAATATTTATGCTGCTGAAGAGATCTTGGCATTTCAGGCAAGAAATATTTCAATTTCCATGATGATCTGTTAACTTATGACATAACAATGAAACTTCCAGAAAACAAAGTAATTTATAGTTTTGAAAAAGTAGGTGTTTAAAGAAAATGACTTCATTAAATGACGAGTTGCTTGTTAACTGTCTTTTTTTTTTTTTTTTTTTTTTTTTTTTACAAACCATAAACTTAAAAAGAAAATTCCTAAATTATATGCAGTTAAATATTTGTATATAACTATTACTTTTACAAATATATTAAAAATATGGGGGTGCTGAATACTTTCAGCCAAGACTGTATTTCCAATGAAATGACATTGTTTCCTTGCATGTCTTAAGTATATCTATATGAAAATTAGAATAATTCTTGCAGAAAATGTTAAAATATAATGGAATTTGTCTTCAACAATGAAAATAGAGAAATCTTATTTTTAAAATATACTTTAAATTTATATGTTACTTTTATTATTTTAACTTTTAATATCTGTTAATAAAAATTATACAAGTTTTAGGAAATATTTTCATTGATGAAGATAAGTGATTTATATACTTTGGCTTTTCCGGTAAGAGTTATTCTAATTGTCATGATTACCTATTAACTTGCATAGCATAACAATTGCTATACTATGAAAGTTTCAATTCTGAAACTTACTGAAAAACAAAGCAGTTTAGTTTTTTAAAAAACTCATTTTTTTAAAGCAAATTGTTTAATTAAAAGTCGAGTTGTTAGTTTGCTGTCATTTTAATTGTAATAACTTAACCATTAAAGACACAGACAGCAGTTGTGAATTCTAAAATAATTGTGTCACTTGCGCTTCATTTACTCTCTTCCTAAACATCCTTCAATGTTGAAGTTCAAAATTTGTTCTACTTTTTCATTATTTTTATCAGTAAGTCTCCACTGATGTACAAAATACACCGCCATTGAATTTTTATAAACTTTATTTTCTTTCTTAATTAAACATTTTTTTTATATAAATGCGATATCTATTACTTGAATACTATTACTAAACATCAGACACTACGACTAATATTCAGGCCCCTGCTGGCACTTAGGAATACGTGCCCTTGCACCCTCTGCCTGAACCACCCTTAATGATGGCACATGATTTAATATGAAAGTGCCAACATAACCCTCTGTCCACCGCCATTTCAAGACATCCAGCATGGGCCTGCTAACACTTTGAAATAAGTTATGATAAAAATATGAGGGTGCTTAATAATTTTGGTAAAAACAACTGTAGATAAAAATACTAAATGTTTCATTCCAATAATATCAGTATATTATTCCCCCCCCCCCCCCCCCCAAAAAAAACGAATATTTTGCAATGTTTTGCAACGAACCTTCAACTGATCACAAATGTTCTGTGGGAATAAAAAAATAAAACACAGAGATTTTCTTGTATTTTGTATATGTAGGAGTGCGATTTCATCTTGTATAGAAATGCTAAAGACATTTCGTAAAACGCTAACACACACAGAAACCAAAGAAATGACGAATTTCACAATTTTACTCCGATCGAATTTCGCTTTTTTTCCCCCTCGTAATAGACGATTTTTGCAATATTTTTGAGATTTTTCTCTCTGGTAACTGGCGAATTTCACTTTTTTTCTCAGAACCAATCATCGAACTCCGCAATTTTTTTCCCACGACTAATTCGAGAATTGCGAGATATTTTCCAACACTTCACTGATGAATTTCGCATTTTTTTTTATCCGCGACTGATTGGCGAATTTTAAATATTTTCTTTTCACTGACTGGCAAATTTGTTCAGCTCTTTCTTAGGACCAATGGGCAAAAATTGCATTTAATTTTTTATTATTTTTTTTTTGTTATTCAAGCGACTAATATCCGAATGTCTCGATTTTTTTTAAAAATCCACAACTGATTGTTAACTTTTGCGATATTTTCTTTATTGATCGATAAATGTTGCGGATTTTCTTGTGACAGAATGGAAAAAATTGTGGGTTTTTACAAGACTGATTGACGAATTTTGTGATTTTTTTTCTGACAATCCACCGATTAATTTAGTTTTTTAACCTGCGACTGATAGGCGAATTTTGCATTATTTTCTTTTTAACAATTGGAAAATTTTGTCGCTTTATCTTGGAATTGATTGAAAAAAATCGAGGGATTTCCCAAAACTGATCAACTAATTTAGTGGGGTTTTTTTTCAGCTGTAACTGATAGCCAAATTTTGCAATATTTTCTTTCTGCCGATTGGAAAATTTTGCAGTTTTTTCTTGTGACCAATTGGAGAAAATTGCGTTTTTTTTTTCGCTACTGATCGACGAATTTCCCATTTTTCTCGACGATTTACTGACAAATTTCATGGTTTTTACCCACAACCGATTGAGAAATTTTTGCGCTTTTTCTTGGCAAAAAACATGAAATTTCAATCAAAAATCCTTCGGTTGATAAACATATTTCACATTTTTTGACCCGCGACTGATAGGTGAATTTTGCAATATCTTCTTTCTACAGGATGGCAAATTTTGTCACTTTTTTGCGACCGATTGGTAAAAGTTGCCGGGTTTTTATGTGACTGACCGGTGAATTTCAGATTTTTTTCCGATGATCCACTGACAAAATTCATGTTTTTTTTTAAACTGCAGCAGCTGAAGAACTTCACGATTTTTCCCCATGATCGACTGACAAATTGTGTGAGCTTTTCCTGCGACCAATTAATGAATTTCACAATCTTTTTCAACGAACGATTGATGAAGTTTTTCTGGTGATTGACAGACAAATTTAGTGCTTTTTCAAATGAATGAATAGTGAATTGTGTTGAAAATGAGAATTTGAAATGTTCTGCAGAGAAGTTCA
The DNA here is from genome assembly GCA_963931845.1 of Maratus michaelseni. Classification (NCBI taxonomy): domain Eukaryota; kingdom Metazoa; phylum Arthropoda; class Arachnida; order Araneae; family Salticidae; genus Maratus; species Maratus michaelseni. The sequence goes on along the minus strand of OZ007599.1, from coordinate 23,692,415 downwards.
TTGTTCTGCGATGTATGTCTCACTCTTAAGCATATTCTGCTTTGGGGACTGTTGCCATATTTATATTGGAATATTTTTATCAAAGCATCGACTAATTTTTTTTAATATTTCGAATGAAATATGTCTGCTGTAATTCACTAAAATCTCATAGCTAAATTAAAAAATCTACCATATTTACTCCTGCATAATGCACACATTTTTACAAAAATTTCAGGTCTAAAATCCAGTATACACATACATGATACACTGAATATTTCTAATTGTATACATCAAACCATACACATTTTCACAAAGTATATATACATATTGCAGAAACTTTATTTTATGATATTTTAATAAGAGAGCAAAATATATATGAGCACATACAAAAGTAATTTAGATTTGAGAAAAGATTGTAAATCATGATTTCTACAGATTTTTTTTTTTTAAGTTAAAATAACATGGTACACATTATACACAAGTAAATATGGTATTTAAAATCAGTTTGATAATTTTATCTTGTGAGAAATTTCTAAATCCTCCAGTATTTTGCAACAAGAGGCTAATAGATTTGTTATTTCTCCCATATTATTTAAATTTAACAAATTTTTCTTGCAGAGGATAAAGACTTTTGGTAGATAAATTTTTCTTGGGAAAAAAAGAAATCTTTGTGATAAATGTCACACATACATTACACATCATGCATAAAATCTTTAATTTTTCATACCAATATTTTAGAATATTTTTTTCTTTATTTTATCATATAATTTCTTCAATTAAATTAGGCAAAGGATTCCATTTGTAAATACTAGTAATCAGATTCAAAATTATGTGTGGGACGCTCGTCGCAAAGTTGTTAACACAAATTAATAAATTTCTTATTCTGTTTATTTTGTTCTGTTTTGATAAAATTATTAGACAAATGTTTTAAAATCTATTTTGCATATTGAACTAATTTTAAATTTTTTTTATCAGTACAAAAATGTTACTCCAATTAACTCACTGTATGAAAGAACCACTCAGAATTATTTTTTAGTCAATGTCTGCCTACATCAAAAACTTATTTCAATTATGTGAGCTTCAGATACAAAGGGAAATTTACAAATTGATTGCTACCTCAATTTTGCATTTTTAGAAAAACAAGAAAAATTTTAAGTTTTAAATATTGCAACATGATTAAGATTAATACTAAAAATTATTGCATGCTTTCTCATAATCATATCATTTTTGAAACATGTCAGCTCTACTACTCAATAAAAGTTTTAATAAAAATGTAAGTCTTTTTTTTCCTTATCAGCAATATTAGTAACTAGGTGACAGTACTAGGTGGTACAGAATATAACTATAACAGAAAAAGGAAAAAAAAAAAGAAGTGACTTTATTTTATTTGAAAAAAAAAATCTTTGGAACAGGACAAAATTCTTATTATTCTACTCCATTATCACTGCAATAGTAAGAGCTGATTTCTTCGAGCAGCACCTATAATAAAATAATAACACTGTTTTACTACATAACATTTTACGAATCACACAAAATGACATTTTGTTATATGAAAACTGAATTAATCTTCAATGAAGCAATTGTAAGCTCCCCCTCCTCCTTAATTTTTTGCATGTGATTTCTAGTGATGGACATAATGAATGATTTTGATATTTGAATGAATCATTCAGGCATGCACAAAAGCATAGTTGTCAAGGCTCTTAAAATTCTTTTTGTTTTACAAAAGTTCTGGTTTTAATTGATCAAAAATAGCAAGAAAGTAAACAGCAATGCTTTTGTGTATGCCGGGATGATTCATTTCAATAACAATCATTCATTATGTCCTTTGCTATTGTTATTCTTAATTTTTAGGGTTACGTACTTAAAAAATAAAAACGGAACCATTGTATATTGAAATACAAACAAGATAACAAACAAATATTGAAATGCAAACAAGAAATTTCAAACTAACACTCCCATAGGATTAACATTAGCCCATGTGACTAGCACAGACTCTTGACTATGGAAGATTTGGAATCAAATGATTTTTCCATTATCCCGTCGACCACTTTTCAAGAAAAATTAATTATCATCAAACAGTAATGCCAAATAAACAAATGAAAGAATGTTGCCATTGGAATATCAAAATAAATACAATAAAAAAATCTGGAAAAGCCCCACTCACCTAAGTGTCAACTATCAGTAAATTTAAACACAAAAAAATTACAATATAAATGAAAATAGAAAAAAAAATCTTGGAAATTAATTTATTTACATTATTTTTTTAAATTATCCTTCTCGGCTGGTGAATACAACGTCAGTTGAAATTGATGTATTGCACTTAACTATGCAACATAACATTTTTTCAATGCATTTTCTCTTTTTAATATCATGGTGCAGCAGTTTAAGGACACAATTATTATTTTAAATAACGAAATAACTACTAAATCAGTTCATTTTAAAGATTATATTTAATTAAACAATAACAAAACATCACCATCAAAAATGAAAAATTCTTACATATACTGCTTTTTACTTTTAAAATTGTTGTGGATTAAAACTTAATAATTTATATTATTAATAAATGAAATTAGCATATATAATACTTGAGAGCATCCATATTTAGTTAGTAATCAGTATTCTAATGTCTTATAAAAATATATTTCAATATGTTTTTTTTTTACTAAACAATTATAAAACTCATGCCAGATAAGTCCATATGATGAGATTAAATTATGGAATGATCAACGTTGAAAGAGGAATTAGGATGAATATATAATATTTGAGGAGATTTTAGTAGATGTAAGTGTATAAAAAAAGAGAGAACAGTTAAAAAAATAAATAAATAAAACTTGTTGAAATGAAAAGCAAATGTTATTCATATTACTGTTTTTAACAGTGGAAAATGGTAATTTTATTAAATTGTTGTATGTATGATTTTAAAGATATGAGAAATATTAAAACTTGCCTATCAATAGCCCCAGTAACTAATTTGTGTGTGTATCAATCTACAGCAAAACAAAATATATCTATGACGCAACAATGTCTACTATCACAAGAAATAATAGTAACCCATTAAATAAGCAAAATTTTCAATTACAAAGAAAATACAGTAAGAAGATAACAGTAATCCAATGACAAAGTAAAATTTTGCTTTTTTTTTTTTAAGTACAGTATTTTTTAAGCTATTAGATTAATCTTCAAAAATCTGCAATGCCCACTGTCATGTTGCATTATTTCTACTAGTGGGTTAATAGCCTTTAAAATTAGTTGAGTAATAAAATATGTAATTAAACAACTGTTGTCCTATTTAATTATTTAAAGAAGTAAAACTGAAAAAAAGTGTAAATTAAATTAATCATAATAAAAAAAAGCTTTTATTTTAAAAATATAGCAATAGTTAAGCACTAAGTATGCCTTGTTAAAATTTAGGTAACATATTTACAATTCTGACTCAAATCACCAGTCTGCTATGTGTTATTCCAATATTAATGTCTTCATTATTGAGAAATTAAGTTATTTATTAAATCCTAACTCAATAAAATGTCTTTTAAATTAGTTAAAATATACTTAAAAATCTACAGTTTATAAATAAATTGCTTCAACGTATAAAAGCCAATTTTGACCAAAAAAGGCAAATTTTGGCCAAAAAAAGCCAGTTAAAACAAATAAAAGCCGCTGGCCTGGCTTTTATTAATTTTAGCCGGCTTTTTTGCAACCCTGCTTATCAAGTTATAAGTGCTTCTGGTCATGTGGCGACACTTTTTCGCACTTTACTGCCAACCACCTTGGTAATTTGGTTGAAAATGCCGACTTTGACAATCTTCTGTAAAAGATCTGCCTTTACTAAAAAATTGAAATCGTGTTTAGATTACATAGTTTCTGAATAAAAACACCTACCAATTTCATGCATTTGTAAGCAAAAATGAATTAAAAAATGTGTCATAAAGTAGCCTGTTTGGATTTGAGAACAGCCTTAATCGTGCCAAGTTGCACTTATTAAAATACATCAATTGGTTGCAAACCAAATTACAGAACTTTCCACTACATCACACATACATATGAATACATCGATGATACATAATTAATACATACATGATTTCACAAATAAATGAGTGAAACGCTTAGCAAAATGCTGGCATGCAGTTAATACGAAAGTACTGAAACAAAAATACATGCAAAATATAGAAATCTCATGCTTATACATGTTTTGAAGATACGACATGATGAACTTTAAATGTTTGTTTTCTATGTTTAAAAATTTACAAAATCCTTTAAAGTTAATAATCTTAACTTTAGCAGCTTCTCCTGCTACACCATAGTTATGGATTAAGAAATACATAAAAAAACAAGTCAGTTTTATCTTTATTTTTTAAAACTCAGAAATTCATGTATATAACTTATTTTTTTCTGGTTTTTTTTTTTTTTTTTTTTTTTACTCTTGGTTCTCAAATGATCTGCTCAACAACACGAAACTTTCTGACTCATTTTTAAACACAAAAGCATAAAATTGGCAGGTCTGATCATGGAAGGGATTTGGAATCTAAATGAGTTTTCCATTTTTTTTTATCAATAAATCACTTATCGAGTTATAAGTGATTTGTGTCATGTGATGACATGTTTCTGACCTTTTTTGTGCTGCAGCATTGGAAATTTGAAAAATGGAAAACGTCTTTCAATTACAAAATTTCTGAATAAGAATACCTGTAAATTTCATGCGTTTCTGAACAAAAAAAGAATTAAAAAAATAAGTCATAAAGTGAGCCGTTTGGATTTGGACCTTAAGAGAAAAAAAATATTTTTGATGTGTTACATTATACATTAAATATTATGTTAAAAAAAAATAGGTCTTGTACTGTTATTTTCCAAAGTATAAACTTCTAAGATTTATAAATTGTACATTAGTAAATAAATTGCCATTTATATCTCTCTTCCCACTCTGCTCCAAAAAATTTGAGTAAAAACATAAGATCTGATATTTAAAATTAATCTAGAATTTCATAATGCAATCTAGCGTAAATTTTGCAATCTCACAACAAACTAATTATTCTAAAAAACAAGGCATTTTTTAATAAAAAATATACTAACCAAATATTCATGCAAGTCTTCCTGTCTTCAAATGTTTGTGATGATGTGTTTCAACTGGGAGTCTAAAAAGATTCAAAGAAAGTTTCATTAGTATTCAGCAACATCTATTATAGTTAAAATGTGACTGTTTATATTTCACACCAACTTTTCTCAAAATGATTAATTATGGGTTTTTCTTTTTTTTTTTTTTTTTTTTTTTGGAACAATTATTCGCAAAGATCCAAGGATGTCAAACTCAAGAAATCTCAAATTTTAAATCAGTTTGAGTTATTAAATTTTAACCAATAAGAAATTTCTTTTTAAAAAAAATTATTATGCATGCTAAACATCTTGAATCAGCCATACTCATCCTTTTATTACCGCGGGCCGCAAACGTATATTTGCGACGTTAGGTGGGCCGCAACACATACCTGTATAGTAATGTAAATATATAGATTTCTATAGCAAATGCCCCCCGTTTTTTCCCATCTCAAAAAATGCCTAACACGCCTAAAGAAGTATTCACTTCAAAAATATAATTTAAGTAACATTTATTACAAGGACAAAGCCATTTTATAACATTAAAATAAAATACAGCAGCAAAAACAGAAAAAGAAAATCCATCCAGAAGATTAAACAATCCTTTTTTCATCAGGGGTGAGACTCTCATAACTTATTTCTATCCTTCCTCTGAGATTAAATCCTAGAAGGAGCAACAGTTTGGTTTATTTACGTTTATTTTTATTGCGAGAATGAAATCGAAGTTGCCAAGAAAGCGATCACCGCCAAAACAGACAGTTTCTAAAGCGCCAAATCCGTGCTGATCCTGGGACTGGCTTTTCAACAATATAACAAAGGAATGTACTCTCTAGTAGATTCTTTCTCTGAGGTCTCGGATCGCACATAAAAGGTCGCCAGGCCACATGCCCGCTTGTTGAGTATGGCTGTCTTGAATAGTTTAGTTTTAATACCTTCTGAGTCCCTTCAGTACTGTTTTGATTTTTTTGTCTCTTCCTTTCACTCCGATTTTTCGGATTTGTGAGACCTGAAGTATGCCGAAATTACAAATTTATTCTTTTATTTAAATTTTTGAGTCAAAAACCTCAAATGCTACATTGATATGTAAAATTTTATATTAAATATTACACATATTACATGAAACAGTACAACATTACATGCAATGTTTAAAAAGTCTTTTACTGTATATCAATAATTAATATTTAGTAAAATATTACTGATACGTGCAAATTTTAACTTAATTTTGCGATATTTACCAGCATCCTATTGGCGAATTGAGCAGTTTTTTCCTGGCAACAAATTGACGAATTTCACGTTTACTTCCTGTAACCAACTGACAAATTTCGTGATTATTTTTCTCCTACCAATTGACAAATTTTGCTTTTTTTTTGGCTACCGATAAACGAATTTCTCAAATTTTTTCTGCACCTTACAAATGAAACCGGCATGTTTCTTTTTTTTTTTTTTTTTCACACACGACATACTGAAGAATTTCACGTTTATTTCTTGTAACCAACTGCTGAATTTCGAAAATGTTTTCCTGCGATTGATTGAAGAAATTTGTGATATTTTCCTGCTACCAATTGACAAATTTTGCATTTTTTTGGTGACCGATAAGCGAATTTCTCAAAATTTTTCCCACACCTTACAGGTGAAACTCACATGTTTTTTTTTTTTTTTTTACACGTGACTATTGATGAATTTCACGTTTATTTCCTGTAACTGTAACCAACTGACAAATTTCGCGATTGTTTTCCTGCAATCCATTGAAGAAATTTGTGATATTTTCCTGCTACCAATTGACAAATTTTGCTTTCTTTTGGCGACCGATAAACGAATTTCTCATTTTTTTTCTGCACCTTACAGGTGAAACTCACATGTTTCTTTTTTTTTTTTTTTTTTTTTTTTTTTTTTTACACGTGACATATTGACGAATTTCACGTTTATTTACTGTAACCAACTGACGAATTTCATGATTCCTTTCCTGCAATCGATTGAAGAAATTTGTGATCTTTTTCTGCTACTAATTGACAAATTTTGCCTTTTCTTGGTGACAGATAAGCGAATTTCCCAATTTTTTTTCACGCACCTTACAGGTGAAACTTGCATGTTTCTTTTCTTTTTTTTTACATGCGATTGTGGTCAAATTTCATGATTGTTTTCACGACTCATCGGCAAATTTTGCTATTTACCTGCAATAGCTTAACAAAATTTATAATTTCGCCGCAACGAGTACAAATATTGGGAAATTTTTGTGCGATATTTTCCCGCAACCTTTTGGTGAAATTCGCGACAGTAAATTTTTGCAAACCCAAAATAATCAGGGCACTTTTCCAGCTATATAAAAATGGGCAGAGCGCATTTACAACTATAAAAAAAAAACAGGCAGGGTGCTGTACCCTCTTGAAAACGCCTTGGGAAAACACTACAAGGGTCGATCCAGACAAAATTTGGAGCCTATTTAGGGCCCCTTCACAAAATTTCTTTTAACAAAATTTCCCCCTTTCATAAAAACTTACTATTTAGGGGAGACTGGTACCAATTGACAAATTTTGCTTTCTTGCTTTTGCTTTCTGCTGGACTACTTTTTCAGTTAATTTTTTTTTTCTCTTTAACGGACAAACCGGGTGCATCCCTGCATAAAAATATTTTTGAATATTCCTTATACCTTTATACAGTGTGTACCAGTCTCCCCTATTATTTATTATTCTTTGACTTTTAAAATGTGTAATTTGCAAACAAACAAGTTCACCAGAGAGGAAAACTTCAGCAAAAGTATTTTAAAAAGTTTGTTAATAAACGCTTGGATCGAATTTGAGTAGCTGGATTTCGACTTTCATTACAAAATGTTATTTTTCACAAAAATATAATAAAATTTTACAAAAATAACCTTTACTTTTCACAAAATGGGCCCCGCAAAAAAAAAAAAAAAAAAAAAAAAAAAACCTGCATTGACCCCTGCACTATAACAGTTAATTTTCTTGTTACTTTAAAAAAATAAGCAAATAAATAATGTAAAAGTTATTTAAATATGATTCTATTTCTTAATTTTTCTGAATATTTTTATTTATTGACAGTTAAAAATAAAAGTTATCTAGGGTTTTAAAAATATTTTAAAAAGCATTTTCTTTAGATATTGAGCAGTATGACTAAATACTACATACTGAATATTCGGTGCATCCCTAATGGTTAATACACAAGTACCAAAAGATTAGTATCAAAGTGATTTGAAAAAATATACTCAAGCATAAATATCATATAATACACAATTAATATATATATATATCTTTTACTGGGTATGTAAAAAAAAAAAATGTGTCGGAACACAAGTTAAACAATGACAACAAATGAAGAAAAAAATGTAAAATTTAATACATATAGGATCAGAATTTTAATTGTTATACAATGTTCACTCTAGAAAGTAAAGGGCAGGTTGTTAGAAAATAATAACAGCACAAATGAAGCAGAAAACAGTCATTGTTCAGTGAAAATGGGAATTACTTCAAGAAAAAAAAATTATTGTGTTGAGTAACGATAAAAAAAAAAAAAAGGAATAGACTAGATACTGTCACGCACTGAAGTTTGGTGACTTTTTGATTGGCCAAGCCCATGCCAAACCAATAATTTAAATACAAGCATAGTAGCCAACTTAGGGGATTTTTTCCTTTAAAAAGGAAAAAATCCCCTAAGTTTGGCAACTATTTTCCTTTTTATAACTGATTAAAGAAATAAACTGTGTGAGTGTAAGACATCATAGCCAAAAACAGTACAACATTTATTTAATAATCTCCTGTTTTTATTAAAGAAAGAAGGAAGGTCTATGATTTTTTGCAAGCTTTTGGATACATTAATTTAGAAATACTCTGGTATTGGGGAAGATTTTAACAAGAGACCTCTGGATATAATTAAGGATGCATTTCGATATTTTAAAAAGGGTACGGTGCATTTTGCTAATTTTAGAGCAGGCAGGATGCTGCGCCCTTAAATATTGGTCTAGAAGGGACACTAAATTATAAATAAATACAGGGGAAAAAAAGTAATTTTTTAAACAAGAATTACATTATTTATAGTATTAGTTTTAGTCTTAGCAAAATTTTATATATAGTTATTTTAGTGTAATTCTAAATTGTATGATAAATAATACACGAAACTGTTAACCCCTTTAAGGGCAAAGTATTTCAGTTGCAAACATGTTCAAAACTTTTTTTTTTTACCCTTTGAAATCTGAATTTGTCAAATAAATTCATTTAAAAATAAATAATAACTATTTTTTCCGTTCATGTACATCGTAAAATCTAAATATTATTCGAAAGTTCTGATAAATATTATGGTTTAGTGCATAAATAATCTAACACTGGCGTTCAAAGGATTCAGTGGGGTCAGGATTCATAATGGTGATAAACAAAACAATATGTAGTTCATTAACACTCAATTACTACTAAAAACAATTACATTATTGCTTTCGTTGTACCTGTGAGATTATATTTCTGCATTTATACAATTTATACAGCGACATTTCGGATGTATTTTTCCTTTTAAACACAATATATATATGACTGATGAAACTTATCGTAACATTAAGCCTAAATCTTGTATATATGTAAGATACAAGAATTTAGTAATTAAGTGTTATATAAACTACACAGGAAAGTAAATAAAGAAATGAATAACTTACCTTTTACAAAAGTTGTCAGTATAATTACATCCAAGATTGCCGCTGTATACAAAATAAACAACAGCCCCAGCCGCGGCGAGAGTGTCTTCAAACGACCTTTGACTTTCCGTTCCCGCATGCGCGCAGTTGCATTGAAGTAGGAGTACTTTTTCCATAAGATGAGCATAATGCGTGTTATTCGCAAATCCATTGGATGAATCGAAAAGTATTTCCATTGGAGGTTGAAAAAAGCATTTCCTTTAGACGTCGAAAAAGTGATAGATATAATACGTCTATTGCAGGTCATAGACGTCTAATAGAAATCTAAATGAGAAATGGCTTATAGACATCTATTTGTTTAATGCTATGCATATCTAAAAGATGTCATGGACGTTATAGATGTATTTAGACTATAAATCGACATCTTATAGATAGAGTGTGCTGTCTGGGATATTTATATTTAATATTTATATCGTTTAACATTTTAAAATTCTATTAAGAGTATATACATTAGTATGCTTGTGAAAGGTCTATTTTTAAGACGAAACATTGTGTGAAGTGTCCTGTTTTAGGGACGAGAGCCTAAAATGAGCGTCATTCCATCTCATGCGCATGCGTCAGAAGTTACCTTCTCTGGGAATTCAGAGCCTGATTCCAGCGAGGTATTACCATTTTTGGCGGTAAATCGCTTGCAATTTAGCAAACAGTTGTAGTGAATAAGAAAATATACGAATGCAATATTTGGCAGTTAATCGCTTTCAATTTTGTGTTTTACTTATGTTTGTTTTGATTTTTTAAAAATGATATGGCTATGTTAAACTTCATTTTATAATTTATAGTAATTGAATCAGTGTTTGATTGTATTTAGCAAGCATTTTATAAAGTCTTCATTTTTCTTATAAAATTATTAATCATTACGTGTAATAAATATTCTATTTAAAAGCATATAGCATATATTTAAAAATCTATTGAAGAAACGCTAATACCTGTTTAAAAGAAAATTTATTCGCTATTTTTATGTTTATATTCATTAAAAGTCTGAGCGATACAGTTTATACTATTGTGTTATTCGTGTTTTAGTAATATGTTAAACTTTTCTGTAAACATTCAGACCTGTTTACAAAACTGCGGTATGAATTCAAATAATATTTCAATTTAAATTTCAGCAAACAATATGACACAGAATGCAAGCTTTTCGGTTATACATTTAAAATTATTTCCTTGCAATTCGGAATAACTTTCATATTTAATGGTTGGATTCCTGTAGTATTTATTTGAGTTCTGTAGTGTTTATTGTGAATTATATGTCTGCAATAGGTTTTATGTTAATATTCTAATTCATTTAGTATTCTATAACATCATAGATTTGTTTATTTTTTGACATATTTAAAATTTATTTAACACATTCTTTATTTTAACACTACAGGTTTATTTATTTCTTGGTTTAAGGTAGTAATAATTAATTTTGAACAAAAAAATACTAGATTTCAATAAATTTGTTTATTTGTAGTAGAAAAACGATTTTTAATCTGAATTGTAACACCACACCTATTTTTAATACTTTCTATTCTCATTTTATTCAGGTTGGAAATGAGCATGCAAATCATTTAAAAACATAGAAGATAATTCATAAAATCTGATAATCAGGTTATAAATAAACAAATAAGTCTTCTGTTGAGGCATTAAACTGTTGATGTGATGTTTAAAAACACAAAAATTGATAAATTATTATTTTTAAAAATGTATCTATATTTTTAAGTGTGTAATTTATTACCATTGGTAATTTAAAATTATTCAAAATATTTGTTTTGAAAAATTAGAGAAAAATATTGAATTTACCAAAAATGTTTCAAAATGCTTGGAACCAAGCTTAATTCTAATCATCATATTTTAATGCAATTAGATAGATTACAGCACTCTTTTCTAGATAAAACATGTACTACTAACAATGAAAAAAATGTAAATCATTATTTCGTCTTGAATGTTTAATTAAATAAAATCAGCTTGGATATTTGTAATAGTTGACAATTTTTTTTTTCTTAATATATATAATTAATTTCCACATGTTTTCGCCAAATAAGAATTTTTTTTAATATTTAAATACATGTGTCAATTTCTTTTCTGTTTATTTTTCCTTCTTAAGTAATGAAAACAAGCTGTTTACAAAAGTATCTAAATGAAATATATTATTGTGTAAAAAATAAATTATTGTATTTATCATGTATCTAAAAGTTAAATACCAGTAGTAATTGATGTCAGTGTTTTAATTCCTTTTATTTGAATTTTTTAAAATGAAATTGTGTTTACCTCTTCAGGGACTAAGAAAGTAATTTATGTTCAATTCTGATTTTTGTTTCATTAGAAATAAATGTGTTATTAATTTAGCTGGGTATAGGTGATAAATCACTAAATGTTGTTCCCATCATCAATATTTCTAATGCATGTATTTCATTTAAAGTATAAACACCTTATACCATTTAAAGTATACACATCTTTCATTTAATTTATTTCATTAAAAAAATGAAGAAGAAGAAACAATATAATTAACCAAAATAATTTATTTCACCATCAAAATATTGTTTCTAATTTACACATACAATACATAAAAGCTGCTATTGAAAAGGGGGGGGGGCTTGGTAAGATTTGCACCCAGTTAACAAAAGGGCCAAAATAAGTTTTTATTTTTTAACTTTGGTTTGGGCTTAAGCTTTGATAAAACACAGTAAAAACTTAACTTTATTGATAAAAAATTAATTTTTTAAATGAACAGTAGTAAGTATCCAATTCATGTTTCAATTTAGTATCAGATTTATAAAGTTGGCTGAGAATCATGCATATTACTTCTAGTATAAACAAATACGTAGAACAGTTAATAAATTTTTCTCTTCTTAAATATTTCTTATTCTCTGAAAACGAAAGCTACAGCTTTCAAGAAGTGTTTTATGAGTTATGTTTTAACTTATAATCTTATTAAATTAGTTTTACAACCATAATTTCTCTTTTCCTGAAAAATTTCTCTCTTTATCAAAACAGAACATTAATGTAATCAGAATTTTTAAACTGTTTTTCAAGACTACCTTTTTATTTCACTGAATAGCTTTTGTTTATAAATCTTGTTTTTTTTTAAATTTCAAAACTGCAGAGCAAAATATTAATATTAATTCTCTTAAACTTGAAAAGTACATTGAATCTTTGTGCTCCAGTCTCCTCATCAGATAGCATCATTATTCTTATCTAATTAATTTATGTACACAGAAGCTTATAACAGTGCCTAAAACAGAACTTTTTTTTTGTTTTTAATTGTCAAATATAATTGCAATAAAAGCTGCTAGAATGGAATCACTATGTACTGGAGAATTTTTTTTTTACTAGATACACCTTCTTTTGTAATTTCATTTTCTATTTAACATAGGATTTAGTTGTATAGGCTCAATTTTCTTGTACTGTACTTAACAAGGCATACTTAAGTACAAAAATGTATTTATTTATTTTTCAATGCATTAATCAAACTCCAATCATCCAAATTAAAATCACCCTTATCAATATTAGGAAATAAAAAGTAGCATTTTCAAGAGAAAAATAATAATTGAAATGTAAATTGTATCTATTTCTTCCTAAAAATATATTTTTTTTTCTTTTTAAAAATATTTCTATTTAAAACATTAAAATTTATACAACAGCCCCTCGATATATATTGCGCTACTTGGGAGATAAGAGAAAAGCGCGAAAAACCGAAGGGAGTGAGAAGAGTGTTTATAAGTGAAAAATAAAGAACCCTAAATTAAACTACTATGTTTCGATTTAATACTTGTTCAAAGAAGCTACAAGTTTAACACAATGAGATGGTCAAACGTTAAAAAATACAAATCCGTACACATACAGTATATGTTTTTACTTACATGTATAGTATTTTTTGAAAATGAGTATCCAGAGTTGTTTGTTTTTTATTTTCTTGCCACTGGAAGTTAAAGAACTAAAATGAACTAATTGCATTTCATTTATATGCTTGGATATCAACGTTTCAAAAGTTTCATATGCTTTTTTCAAGAAACTGAACAGCTTCTGTCATCGAAGCTACTAAATCCTCGTCAGATACTTCCTCTTTGTCATTCTCTTCTTGGGCCATAGAACTATTATCTTTTTGAACTGCAGAAATAATTTCTGCTTATACAGAAATGCTGCTGACTATTCCGTATATTCTTTTATCAGCAAACCAGAAATTTATCAGGGACAACTAAAAAAGAGCAAAATAGCCGAATGTGTGATATAACGAGGAGTTAGTGTATTTAATTGGGAATTTCAAAGTTTATATTTCAATAATTCTAAGTCAGTATTTCAACAATTTCAGAACTACTACACAGTACTTCTTATCATATCTGTTAATAAAATTCAGTGTTACAGTCTAAGTATTTTTCTTCACATATTTATGTGTATAGTATGTTCATTTATATAAATCCACGTTAGGTCATCCAATTTCCAAATGATTCAATAAAATTTAAATTTAAAATTTTTTATTTACATATGAAAAATATAAAAACATCAATTAAATTGACAATATAAAATAGAAGCAAAAAGAATTACTAACAATAAGATTATGAATAAAGTAATTTGAAAATATCTTAACTTCAGGAGTCTTTTTGTTATTCAGCTGCATATCACAATTTGATATGATTGAGATTCAATTAAAAAATAAATAAGGGAAGATTTCATATTCACATGTGTCAGTCACACTGTGTCATAAATTAAATGTGTGACTGGCACATTTAATAATGACACAGGTAAGCTCATAAATTAAACATGTCAGTCATTTCATTAAGTATTAATTTGACAAAGAATGAACTAATTATATAATAACTGTAATTAACTTATATATAAAAAATAACTTTTAAAAAACTATACAGTTATTAAATAGTTATTCCATTCTTTGTCAATTTAATGCTTACTTAAACTACTGACGCATTTAATTTGCTTTATGCAGTGCCAGAAGTTTGACATAAAAGTCTAAATGACACTAGCCTGCTGTTGTATAGGCCTTCAACATCTTTCTCATATATGTCAAAAATTATTATAGTTAGAGATTATTATATTTATTTTAATGAGGTTTTTTTTTTAATGAATGTTATATCACTACTCTATATTTTATATTGCATGTTATATGCAAAAAGAAAAACTCACGACGATTAAACAAATGCAATGTTTTATGTTTTGTCTACTTTTTTTCAGGTTAACAATATTATTTTACATTAAGAATTATAAGGATAGTTTTTATTATATTAAAATTAAAGACTGATTATAAGGGTATCTGTTATGAAAAGTAGTACTAAATGTGATTGTAATAACTGGGATGTGCTGCAAAGATTTAGTATATTTGGTTTATTTTTAAAAATTTAAGTTAGCAAGAAAATTGCTTTTGTTGTTTTATTTTTGGTTGTAATGTGCAGTGGCACAGCCAAGGGTGAGAAGGGGGGTCCCCCCCCCCAGAGCTAAAGAAATTACTATAATTTCTGCTTATATGAATCAAAACTAAAGTTAAAATTAAACTTTTTGGCCTTTCTGCCTTGACGGAATCTGCCGCTTTGTTAAATCCAATGTGATTCAATTAAATGGTGAAAATTCTACTTAAAACTGTAAAAGCGCATATTCATCGGTTATGTCAAAACTGGTTATTTGGACTGCGTCACTTTGTCAAGATGTCTTATTGTAAAAGAAGGGTCATATACTGCCACACAGACGTTTGAGTTATATCATGAGAGACGGCAGTTTCTCGAGTGACGCAGCGAAAAACCGAAAGCCCAAAACCGAAGATTCTGTCACTCTCATATATACAGCTAGCAGGACATCAAAGAAAAATCGAAACGCCGACATTTAATATCTCAGTAAATATGAGGTATACCGTTTCAATTTTTTCACATTAGTCTTATATCTATGGCCTAACTCTATCCTGAAATTTATACATTTCTACATGCAATAGATTTTAAGAACTGGAAGTCCATTTTTAACTAAATTTGGGTAAATGTAAGGCCCTTGAAAATTATCTCGAAAATGGCTCGGGTGATTTTTAAAAAATTAATATATTACTAGATGGTACCCGTCAAAACTTGGCGGAAAAAATTACAATAACAATATTAGTAAAATAAGCTTCTTTATTACAT
The DNA here is from genome assembly GCA_963931845.1 of Maratus michaelseni. Taxonomy (NCBI): domain Eukaryota; kingdom Metazoa; phylum Arthropoda; class Arachnida; order Araneae; family Salticidae; genus Maratus; species Maratus michaelseni. The sequence goes on along the minus strand of OZ007599.1, from coordinate 23,676,566 downwards.
AAGTAAGGGTGCTTATGAAACAATCTTTCAAATATTTTATTTAAAAAAAATTCTCCCAGTGAATTACGTTATTATTTTCGATGCAAACTCCAAACAAACAATCCATAAACAAAATGGAAATCAGTTTGATATTACCGCCCTATTCCTCACGGCAAGAAAGAAAATTTCCTGAACCTATGAAGTATCATACAAATAGCATATCCCTACCTTCATCTCATATTCAGTCAATAAAAGAACATATTAAATAAGGCACACATTCCCCCTCCCCTCTGTGATAATGCAACCGAATTAGCTCTTATCCGCATGTGCATTGCATCTCCCCAAACGCACCGTCGAAATTCGACGTTAAAAATAAGTTTTAAAATGTTTTGATCAAAATTTCTAAAATGTCTTCTTTAATCATTGTTCGTTTCAAATCCATATCTTCTGAAATGCATACATTGTTTTAAGCTAATCAATTTTTATGTAAAGATGAAGAATTTTTTTTACAATAATAAATCAATCTACAGATAAAGGAGATTTTTAATGTTTTCAAGTGTAATTTATTTGTATGGTTTCTTCATTTCTTTACATAATCAGGATGATTATTCCTTTTCCATAATTAAGAGAAATAATGTAAATAAATAAATATCCAAGATTATTTTTGATTCTGCTTTCATTAATATATTGTAAATTTTATTGTTAAAAGTTACTGATAAATGATACTTTAGTAAATGGGGCTTTTCTTAATTATTTTTTTTTTATTGTTAGCAGGGCGCCAATGAAGTATATATTTATATAGTATATACATACATATATACAAATATATATAATGTATATAGTTTTGTTTTTCTAGTATTGAATTTATGTGGTTTATAGATTTTGGTTGGCTTTTGTGATAATGATTCTGCAAGTAATTTTCCATTGGAGTTTATTATTATATATATATATATATATATATATATATATATATTACTGGCACCGGCTAACTGAAAAGTACCTAATTTACATATAGTTTTTTTCTTAATGGGACGACGGGATAATGAATATTTTTGATGGTACCAGAATATTTTTCTGTATTTTATAGTTATATTAAGAAATACATATTTTTATGATTTGCTGAATCCCTTATTTGTTTACTTTTTCATGCATTCTATTATTGAAGGTTGTTAGTTCTCTTATTCGTTTAAATATACCCTCCTTATATAAAAATAGTGTGTGTTTTCTGTGGTGTTTCGCATAAACGTTGTAAAATTCAGGTTCTTAGATTTTATCCAACTTTGCTGTCATAACAGCTGATGAAGCAGCCCTTTTCGGCGATTTTTTTGTTACCTGTAAAATTTTTGTTTTTGGTATAGCCCGAACTAAGAAAAAATTGAGTACTTTTTCGTTATACGGACACCATTGTCGCCAAGCATATATTTACATGTATGGCATGGTGTCGGTATAACAGAAAAGAACCAAAATTTGCGATCGATCAAATAATTGAATTTCGTTAAACATTAAATTTTCTGGTACTTTTCTATTATCCGGTCGACCACTTTTCATAACAAAAAACTATCGCCAAACTGTAAAATTAAACGCCAAAAATGCAGTCCGATTTTTTTTATGTCAGAAGCAATATACGTGTTCGTTACGTCATCAAGTGGTTTTTAATTCGAGATTTGCGTCTATTTTCCTTATGTTTTACTGAATTATTAGTTATTTCAGTAATTAAAATAACAATTGTGTCCTTAAATTCATGTATTTTATTTATTTATCTATTTTGATATTTCAATGGCAACGTTCTCCCGTTTATTTGGCGTTACAGTTTGGCGATAGTTTTTTGTTATGAAAAGTGGTCGACGGGATAATAGAGAAGTACCAATTTTCTTATTTTTAATCTGAGAAAGAAACAATAATCATGGATTTAATTAATTTTGCAATATGCGGTGCAACCAAAATAATTTTGATTAAATCAGTACACATATCGCAGACGCACCTGGGTTATTTTTTGGCACCTAAATGACGATTTTTGCTTTGTATGGCAACCTGGTGTTTTATAATAAATTTGAATATGTGTGTAAATAAATAGAATAAAATAAGTACTTTTATGTTAGCTGGGCGTCAAGGATAACTCTCCAAATCTTGTTTCAATTGGAATCATTTAAATTGCAACATTTTACGTGAGATTTGTTATTCATATTGATATGTTTACGTTTAGATATTTTATTATGATTATATTCTAGCTAATTAAGTTTTTTTTTAAGATTTTATACTACAATGTTAAAATATTACCTAGTTGATATTGGCTAATGTCAAAAGATTGGCGAACCACAGAGTTCAGGGAATAAACTCTATGCCCTCAAAAGTGGGAGTTGCCGTCTTTATGACGTCATAAGCAGAAGTAAATGTTTAATTGAAAATTACAGCTAATTAATTAAATTTTTGAACAAACGAATGCACGATAACAAATCTGTGTCCAAATATCTGTCATTTAAAAAAAGAATGGTGTAATTTGATGCAGTAGTTTGTTCTGACGGATTGTCGAAAGAAATCGCTTAACGTTTTAAATATATAGATATTAATCGGCTTTAGATTAAGCGAATGTGGTTTTGCGTTAACGTAGGAAAACTCTTGTTTTCTATATAATCCAGTTTTAAAATCGGACTCTTTTCCTTCACGTATTTCCATAGACTTATCATTAGACTTTTTATTCCTTTTTTCTTCCACGATCAACGTATGCCAAATAATCGCTTCACGAATACAGTTAAAAACTTCTGCATGTAGGAGGTAAATTTATTAATTTTTTTAAATGCGAAAACAGTTAATTATACACTTCTAATATTTAATACATATGTATTATATTAAATTACCATTTATAAGAAAATATTTCGAAATTATAAATTTGCATTTTATCGAAAAACTATTTACATTCATTTTTTAATATGAGGAGATATTTTTTAATTATATGTATTCAATTTTACTGTTATTTATAATAAGTTTTCGATTTTCAAAGAATTAAAAGATTTCCCATTTCTTAGTTGTTATTGCTGAGCGAAGACAAAACTAGCACCGTTAACCAACCAATCACTCGTTATTGTAGTAGAGTAGATATAAATATCGTATTCAAGAGCGAGTCACGAATGTTGTTTATAGGAATAACACTCATATGAGGTATTTTATTATTTATTTATTGTTTTGTTTTTTTATTTTGATTAGATTGTCCTTTTAGAAATTGTTTTTTGATTTAGTGATGTAAATGGTGAGATAATTGTCAATAGTCACCTGTTTTATCGTTAAAAATGATATAAGGAAATTGCATTATGGCCAGTGAATCTTTTAAAAATCGGCAAAAGTAAAACACTATTGTAATGGCTTTGAGTAAAAACCTTTCAAGCATAATTAAATAACATTCAAAACATCATTGTCAAAAGACAAAAAAGTGTAAACAGAACCTACTTTCAAATTACAAGACTGTTTTTGGTACTTTTTTGGGGGGGCGCCAGTGATAATTCACCAAATCTCGTTTCATTTGGCATCATTTCAGTTGCAACTCTTTCCCATCATTCACCTCACACAAATTTAATAACTAAAACTTTTTATTCCAGTGTGATTGAAATACGTTTAATTGTGATGAAACTTTGGTATATTATATAGGGTATGTATATAACGTAAGTTTTCACTTTTATGTATATAAAATTAGATACGATGTTTTCATTATGAAATACAATGTTTCTATAGTTTATGTTATGGCTTACTTTAACATTTTTGTTATTGACTAAGCCTAATCATTAATATACCCGATTACATGAGATTTTGTTATTTGTATTGATATGTTTGTGTTTACGTATTTTATTAAGATTATATTTTAGCTATTTTTAAGTAAGTTTTTTAAGATACTATATAGCAATGTTAAAATGTTGGCTATACTTTATTAGCTTATTTTAAAAATTGGTTAGAAAAAAAGGGTTGGCGAGATTAAAAAAAATTTGTTGATCAGCTAGTGCTCGACTAACATTTAAGTACCCTATTTTTAAATAAAAAGCATTTAATACAAGGTTTTTCTGTAGTGGACTCTAAGGGTCGCTGGGATGGAATTTAATTTTTAAAAAGGACACATTTTGAACCGGTTTGTTTACAGTCCCATTTTATTAGTAGAATTTTGTGATAATTTCCCGAATGACTGGCGAATTTTGCATTTTTTGTAAAAAAAAAATCCTTAGATGTAATTTTAAACAAAATCTCCTCATTCATTTCTTTAATTTGCAAATATTTTAAGTTTTCTTATTTAAAATACTGTGATTAAATGTCCAATGTAAGATTTCCCTTAGTTGAAAATTGTTATGACAGAATTTACACAACTGCAAAAATAATTCATTACTACAACAATACATTTTCAGGAGTTTTTTCCAATAAAAAAAAGCTATACAACAGAGGAAAGTTTAGTGTAGGATAATACTTCATACTATATTTACATTGCAATAATTTGGAGAGTAGCAAAATATAGCTAACAAGTAAAAAACAAATCTTTAGCCTGCGGTTTTTAAAAGACTTCCTAAATATTCACTCGACACAATGCAATTTCCTTACCTTGTATAATTTTTTATCGATAAAACAGGTAATTGACAATCATCTTACCATTTAAGTAACAATCTAAAGTCAATTTCTAAAAGGACAAGAAAATCAAAATAAGTAAACAAACAATAAATAAATAATAAAATACCTAATATGAGTCTTATTCTTGTAAACAAGAATTTGCATCGCAATCACCGCTCATGAATACATGACACAAGCGATAGGTTAATTTATTGTTAATTGATAGTAGAGGTGCACAATCTTTTTAAGTGAAGGTCCACTTAAAAAAATGGTTGAGTTGTCGAGGACCACCATCAGTAGCACAGAGATAATTTTGTTTCAGGGAGATGTTGGGGGGGGGGATAATTAGCATTATCCATACATACAGCACTGTTCAGTTGCAAATTTGGAAGAATGCACCCACTAGATGGATTTGTCATTTTTATGCGGCTACTTGACAAATTTGTGATTTTTATGTGTCCGTTTAAAAAATACATGATTTTTATGTATAGGTTCAACTTTTATATATAGGTTTCAACTTTTTTACTCAGTGGCCACTGGCCCGTACATGGATTTTTTTTTTACTCGCCAGTGTTTTCCAGCACTGACCAATAACAAATTTACAAATACTTGATAAAATATTTATGAAATTTCTCAAATGATTGTGGAATAAACGGCAAAATTCGTCAAATAGTGTCGGGAAAGAAATTGCGACATTTGTCAAATGGTCTCGGGAAAGAAATCAGGTATTGCAGAAAAAAATTAATTATGTCTAACTGTCGCGAAAAAATTAGAGAAATTCGTCAAATAAGTTCGAGGGAAAAAATCACAAAATTCGTTAAACGATCTCGGGAGAAAAATAGTGAAATTTGTCTAACAATCGCGGAACAGAATTGCAAAATTTGTCGAACCGCAGCGGAAATAGAGTGCAAAATTTGTTGAACATCAGCGGAAAGAAAGTGCACATTTTGTTCGTTCATGGAAAAAATCATGAAATTAATTAATCGATAGTCGATAAATCACGAAATTTATCAGTCGATAGCAGAAAAATCATAAAATTCATTGATAGTGGAAAAATCGCAAAATTCAACAACTGGTTTCAGGGGGAAATTTTTTTGAATATCGTCGAATGGCTTTGAGAAAAAAAAATCACAATCCGTCAAATAATTTCGGGAAAAAAATTGTGAAATTTGCCAAATTGTTTCGAAATTTGTTGAGCAACAGTGGGGAAAAAATCTTTTTCCATTCAATCATCGCAATTGGCAATTGTGACTATTAAGTTTGACCAGTGGTGGCAGTAAAGTCAATCGCCAAATTTTCATTATTACTCGCCGATTGGCGAATGGCAATTTTGTCCTATATTTTTATGCACCTGATCGATGAAATTCATGATTTTTTACATGCCTGATCGATGAAATTCAAGATTTTTACACACCCGATTGATGACTTCCTTGATTTTTATGCATCCGTTTGATGAAATTATTGATTTTTACATGTCCAATAAACAAAATTCATGATTTTTATGCATGCGTTCAACAAAATTTATGATTTCCCTTCTCCTGATCCACAAAATTCATGTTTTTACTGTGCCTGATTGACGAAATTCATGATTTTCAAATGATATGGTTTCCGTCGGCCAATTAATGAAATTCACAATTTTTTTTCTCTAGACAATGGCGAAACTCGCAATTTTTTTTTTTTTTTTTTACCGTTAGTTGAAAGTTACAATTTTTCCACAAACATTCGATTGAATTCTTGATTTTTCCACGCCCAATTGACGAAATTTGCGATTTTCCATGCCTATCGACAAAATTCATAATTTTGAAAACCCGATAGGCAAAATTCATAATGTATTCCTACGATCTATGGACAATTTGCAAATTTTTTCCACGACTGTTGGTTGAAATTTGCGATCTTTCCATGCCATTCGATGAAATTCGCTGCTCGATCCATGAAATTCACGATTTTAAGTACCTTATCGACAAAATTCGCAGGATTTTTTCAATTAGTTTACAAAATTCAAGATTTTTTTTTTTTTTTTTTGAGTGATTGACGAAATTTACAACTCCGCAGTTACCGATTTTGGCATCTCTAGTTTCTGTTGACTGATTATTGAAATTTGTGTTTTTTTTCTAGCGACAAATTGGCGAAATTTTTGATTTTTCCATGCCCATTTGACAAAATTCGCATCCATTCTATGCAATTCAGGATTTTATGTGCCTGATCGATGAAATTCATATTTTCCTACGATCTATGGACAAAATTTGCAAATTTTTCTCACAAATTATTACGAAAATTCGAAATTTTTGGATAGGTTGGCATGTATGGTCTCTGCGGGCCACCAGTTACCCAACGGGCCACAGGTTGTGCATTCCTAATCGTGATGCAGTTTGGCTCATTCGACTCTACATCGATAGAACTTACTGATTTTAGTTTCACCACCAGGGGCAGTTAGGTTCATATAGAAGAGAGTGCAGCCCTGGCAATGGAAGGGAAAATTAATGGATTTTGGAGCTAACTTGAGTTCTATGGGTCCTATCACAACATGGTTTGATTCATTCGACTCAACTTCGACAGGATATATCGATTTTAGTTCCAAGTTTCACCACCAGGGGCGCTTTCCTATCTTGTGTTCTATGGGCCCGATCACGACGAGGTACGGCTCATTCGACTCGAAATCGACAGCCTGAAATATTTCAGCTATGTTTGCATAGAACAGTGTGCGTCCCCTGGTGGTGGAAGATGGAACTAATGGATTTTGCAGCTAACTCGAGTTCCATGGGTCCCATCACAATGCAGTTTGATTCATTCGACTCGACATCGACAGGATATATCGATTTTAGTTCTAAGTTTCACCACCAGGGGGCGCTTTCCTATCTCATGTTCTATGGGCCCGATCACGACGAGGTATGGCTCATTCGACTCGAAATCTACAGCCTATTAGATTTCAGCTATGTTTGTATGGAACAGAGTGCGTCCCCTGGGGGTGGAAGATGGAACTAACGGGTTTTGCAGCTAACTCGAGTTCTATGGGTCCCATTACAATGCAATTTGATTCGACTCGACATCGACAGGATATATCGATTTTAGTTCCAAGTTTCACCACCAGGGGGCGCTATCCTATCTCCTGTTCTATGGGCCCGATCACGACGAGGTATGGCTCATTTGACTCGAAATCGACAGCCTCAAAGATTTCAGCTATGTTTGTATGGAACAGAGTGCGTCCCCTGGGGGTGGAAGATGGAACTAACGGGTTTTGCAGCTAACTCGAGTTCTATGGGTCCCATTACAATGCAATTTGATTCGACTCGACATCGACAGGATATATCGATTTTAGTTCCAAGTTTCACCACCAGGGGGCGCTATCCTATCTCCTGTTCTATGGGCCCGATCACGACGAGGTATGGCTCATTTGACTCGAAATCGACAGCCTCAAAGATTTCAGCTATGTTTGTATGGAACAGAGTGCGCCCCCTGGTGGTGGAAGATGGAACTAACGGATTTTGCAGCTAACTCGAGTTCTATGGGTCCCATCACAATGCAGTTTGTTTCATTCGACTCGACATCGACAGGGTATATCGATTTTAGTACAAAAAATGTTTGGTACAAAAAACGTAAATGTCGTCAAAAGATCGCGGACAAAACGCATATTTCGTCAAAGGATCATGAAAAAACTGGAAATTTCGTCAAAGGATCGCGAAAAAACTGGAAATTTCGTCAAAGGATCGCGAAAAAAACGCATATTTCGTCAAAGGATCGCGAAAAAAATGGCAAATTTCGAAAAAGGATCGGGGAAAAACGCATATTTCGTCAAAGGATCGTGAAAAAACGGTAAATTTCGTGAAAGGATCGCGAAAAAACCGCATATTTCGTCAAAGGATCGCGAAAAAACGACCAGTTTCGAAAAAGGATCGGGGAAAAACGCATATTTCGCCAGAAGATTGCAAAAAACGCAAATTTCGTCAAAGGATCGCGATAAAACGCGAATTTCGTCAGAAGATTGCAAAAAACGCAAATTTCGTCAAAGGATCGCGAATTACGTCCTCCGGCCGTAGAGCATACAGGAACTCGTTAAAGTGCTCGTTAAAGTTTCTCCAGGGATGATTCTGTTCCGAATTTTCCGAAAAGTTAAGGCAGTCATTTCCGAAAATTTAAAAAAAAATCTGTCATAAATTCGGACATAGAATATATCGCGTTTTTCAACAAATGGTCGACGAAAAAATTCAATTTCGTCAATCGTTCGAAGAGAAATTGCCAATTTCGTCAAAGGATCGCGGGATAAACGCAAATTTCGTCAAAGGATCGCGAATTTCGTCCAGGGATTACGAAAAAAAGACTTGAATTTCGTCAAAGAATCGCCGAAAAAAACGTAAATGTCGTCAAAAGATCGCGATAAAACGGCAAATTTCGTCAAAGGATCGCGAAGAAAATGGCAAATTTCGTCAAAGGACCGCGGAAAAACCTCATTTCTTCAAAGGATCGCGAGAAAAGGCAAATTTCGAAAAAGGATCGAGGAAAAACGCATATTTCGTCAAAGGATCGTGAAAAAACGACAAATTTCGTCAAAGGATCGTGAAAAAACGACAAATTTCGTCAAAGGATCGCGAAAAAACAGCATATTTTGTCAAAGGATCGTGAAAACATGGCAAATTTCGTCAAAGAATCGCGGAAAACTGCATATTTCAGCAAAGGATCGTGAAAAAACGGCAAATTTCGTCAAAGGATCGTGAAAAAACGGCAAATTTCATCAAAGGATCGCGAAAAAACCGCATATTTCATCAAGGGATCGCGAAAAAAACCGGCAAATTTCGAAAAAGGATCTGGGAAAAACGGCAAATTTCGAAAAAGGATCTGGGAAAAACGGCAAATTTCGTCAAAGGATCGCGAAAAAAAACGGCAAATTTCGAAAAAGGATCTGGGAAAAACGGCAAATTTTGAAAAAGGATCTGGGAAAAACGGCAAATTTCGTCAAAGGATCGCGAAAAAACCACATATTTCGTCAAAAAATCGCAAAAAAACGTCAAATTTCAAAAAAAGAGCTCGAAAAAAACTCATATTTCGTCAAAGAATCGCGAGAAAACGGCAAATTTCGTCAGAAGGTCGCGAAAAAACGGTAAATTTCGTCCAAGGATCGCGAAAAAACAACATATTTCATCAAAGGATTGCGAAAAAACGGCAAATTTCATCAAAGGATCGCGAAAAACGACAAATTTCGTCAAAAGATCGCGAAAAAACGCAAAATCGTCAAAGGGGTGCGAAAAAAACATAATTAGTGCCGGGAGTGGATTCCCCCTTCCCCCCTTGTTGTATACTTTCAGAAAATTTGTTTTGAATTTCGGAATTTTTTTTTTTACTCATAATCACCACTCAGATTCTTAGAACTTGGGTACGGCAGTTGACGTGCCTGACAGGTGATCTCCGGCACCTGGTGGCACAGCTCAATTTTACCCAATGCACCTGCGTTCGAAGCCGTCGGTATTGCAAGAGCATGTATTAATTCTCTTGTTTACGGCCTACGGCATGGCACACTCTTGGGTTTCCAGCCCCAAAGCTTCTAGAGAATTCTGGTATGGTCCCCAAGTGTTCTGTGGAATCTTCCTCTTTACATAGGCTCTGCTATTGTAACGACCTTCATCAACTGATGGGGTGCAGGGGAAGGATACGCAGGTGGCGATGTTCTCCGTGGCCGAAGAGCCCACCTGTGGGGTCATTTCCTTGTAGATAACTCATTTGGATTCACAAGAACCTTGAATCAGTGGTGAGTACGCTTGACGTCAATTGCAACTGCTCAGAGGCTAACGAAAAATACATGGATAATATCATGGATAAAATAATGATTCTGATGTCACAGGGTCCAAACTCGAGGCTAACGAAAAAGACAGGCTACCGTGGTGCATTCCACTTATCTTTTTTTACAGACCGCTAGAGTGACGTGATGCTCTTTTGGTACACTTGCATTGGTGCATTCGAGCATCACGTGACTCCCGCGGTCTGTAAAAAAAGATACGCGTAAAGTACCGCGGTAGCCTTTCTTTTTCGTTAGCCTCGCAACTGCCCTATGGGGCTGTCCATAAATGATGTTACACTTTTTTTCAATATTTTTTATCCCCCTGCCCCCCTTAGTCACACTTCACCATACCCCCCCCCCCTTGTCACATGTCACGCTATATTATATAGACATATACTTGGAGTTCAGAAACAAAGCACTACATTATAGATCATGTTTCAAATTTTATTTTTCAACTTTAAGTATAAGTTTTAATGACATTTGTGAGCATAACAATTGGGAATTCAAGCGCTCGAATACGCCATCTGGTGGAAAAAAGATATAACTTCTCCCTTCAGGAAAATCCCTTGCAATCCCATTGCGTTACATGCATTTTTAATTTGTTCATAATGATTATTTTTATGCACAATTTCAGATTTCATGTGCTATTTGTGTTCTGTGTTTATATGTCAAAGTAAAAATTATCCGAATTTGAATATCTAACACTTTTAAACGCGTTTACAATAAATAATGGTTTCAATGGCACTTTAACATTAGTTAAAGGGCCAATTTTCCTGTACCGACGGCTGCAATCAGTGCCTCTATAGGCCGTTTTAAGTTCCAATAAAAATTATTCGTGTATTTATTTTGTATAAAATAAGATTACGGTTTACGACAAAAACATAATTAATATACAATAAAGTAATACAATTAGTAATAAAATATTTATATTTTTTTAGAGAAAGGAATATATGTGAAAACAAATCACGTGAAAGTTGTTTTAGTCCGATTAAAAAATACACTCAAATTCTGGTAATTTCAAAATAACTTCAAAATTTGATCTGCTGATTTTAATGATTTTATTTTAACCAAAATGTGTGATGTCACACTTCTTCTTATCCCCTCCAACCCTCTTGTCACAATTTCATGAACCCCCCTCCCCCCCTCCAAACGTGACATCATTTATGGACGGCCCCTATAGAGCTAGGGGATCAGCAGAGAGGTTTCGAAACCCGGTAGCAGAATGGGCCGAAAATGAACTGTTTGGAAGGGACAGCTGGCAAACAAGGAAACTGAGTCATACAATGGATCCAGCTGTCCATGGAAGTGGCATTCGCCTCACGGCGAAGGAGTGGGATAAGCGTACACTTTGGAAGACCTGTGGCAACATGGTGGGCGGCATTGTAGTGAGTAATGAGAGAGGATGGACTGACATTGACAAAAAGGGATGGCAGGCATACTCTAGGCGGTTGCAAACAGTAGAATTGGCCAAGCTCAACATATGGACGCTGTTTACACTATGACTACACGAGGCAACCGCCTTCAGATAATTTAACCTCTTAAAAGTCTTAGCTCATATGGATGAGAAATGGTGGTTTAAAAAGAGGGATCTACTGAACAATACTCCTAAAATGTCTTCTACAGGGCTCCACTTGAGCGTCGTACCCCAGAGCATGGCCGTAGAAACAAAAGATCGGTGACGAAAGAAATCGATGGCGACGCTTTTGTCCGGTGAAACGGAAAGGTGGTAAGCAGTGCACTGTAATAGCAGCATGTCTATGCTGTTTTATGGTTTTGCAAAGGTGCTTGCTGAGGGGTCTTCTCCCAGCGTGTATAAGAGGATCAGGATATGGACTCTAGGATCTCAAAAATATGTTGGAGGAAAACCATGAATAAGAACGGGGAGAGGACGCTTCCCTGGGGCCCACCTCTCTTGCACTGCCGACTATTGGAGTAGACTGACTTCCAGCGGACGCAGATGGAGCGGTCAGTCAGAAAATGTGCGATCCAGCGTCTAATCTTGCCCCGTACGCCGAGAACAGCGAGTTTGTAAATCAGCCCGTTGATCCAAACTGAGTCATATGCCAACCGGATGTCTAGGCATATTGAAGGCCGCTTGACGGGAGTTACGAGCACTAGAGATGTCATCATAGAATTTACTGAGAAGCGATGTACAATAATTAAACGGCATAAAGCCATAGTGAGAAGCATGAAATATGTTATTATTGCCAGCCCAGTAAACAAGGCGATGAAGTATAAGGCGTTCGAAGACTGGAGCAGACAGCCGTCAGTTCAATCGGACGATAAGATAATGTGAAATGGGCTGGTTTCCCTGGTTTACGAATAGGAACTATGATGGGAAGATTGTTGTAGAGAGCCAGTAACTTTCCTGTACTCTCTAGGGAGACCCTGCAGAAGTTTGGCTGAGATCCCGTCTCTTCCTGGAGTCGTGCGACGAGTCTTCTGGATCAGAAGCAATAGCTAACTTTTCGTAAAGGGTGCGTCAAGGCCAACATCGATCATACGGCATCGGGTATTGGGGATCGTATTGACTGAAGGCATTGAGGAAGAGCTACGAATAAGTAATTTTGAAAAGAAAAGAGTTACTTCAATTTAGCATTTTTTAGTTTACGACATACAATTGTTTAAAAAAAATCATGTTATTAGCATTGCCTTTTTCTACTACCAACATATTACGTAGATTAAATTGAATGTGCATAATAAGAAGGCAACACTAGTCACCAGACTGGCTCATTTTTTCTTAAAATGTTACAAATAGTGGCTGGCCGCGACCAGAGATTGGTACAAAGCGACGCGTCCATCGTTTTGTGCCAATCGCTGTATGTCTTTCGTCGCAACCAGCCACCTCGAGGCTAACGAAAAATGAAGGCTACCGCGGTGCTTTACGCTTGTCTTTTTTTACAGACTGCCGGAGTCACGTGATGCTCGAATGCACCAATGAAGGTGTACGAAAAGAGCATCACGTCACTCTACCGGTCTGTAAAAAAAGATAAGTGAAATGCACCGCGGTAGCCTGTCTTTTTCGTTAGCCTCGCAGCCACTTTTTGTGACGTCATGATAATGAATGAACAAGCCCAGTATCTAGTGTAGCCCTGATAATAATAAAGGGTTTCCATAACTGTCTTTTGCAAAACTACACTCGCACATGTACTCCAAGTTGCGCGCAATAAATAACCTCTATATGAAAGGGGTGACATACAGGATATAAAATTGAATTGGTTGACACGATTTTGGACAAAGACGAAACGCCAATATTAAGTTTTCAACTTGTCCCACTCGTCTAATAGCAGGGCAACACTAAATACCGGGCTTGCTCATTCATTATCATGACGTCACAAATGGTGGCTGCGAGGCTAACGAAAAAGACAGGCTACCGCGGTGCGTTCCACTTATCTTTTTTTACAGACCGCTAGAGTGACGTGATGCTCTTTTCGTACACCTGCATTGGTGGATTCGAGCCTCACGTGATTCCCGCGGTCTGTAAAAAAATATACGCATAAAGCACCGCGGTAGCCTTTCTTTTTCGCTAGCCTCGACACTTCGTAGAGAAGTCTAAGTCTGGATTTGACAAAATTGGAAGAGGTGAAGTGAGTAAGTTACCAAGAGTAATTGCAAAGCTGTAACAACTGGTACACTAGAGGACCAATAACCGAAGCACAATACACAAAGAACCTCTTAGGGGGCCATATTGCTCACTAATTTTGATTCAGACACTTCAGGCTATTGCCTAGCCCAAGTGGAGGTTTTCAAGAGTTAGCTCGGGTTGGTCAGCCTTGAAAAAGGCCCTTTGCTGCTTTATAACTGATCCACACACGGCTGAAAGACAAATGGCACCAACTGGGATCTAAAAATTTAGATTAAATGAAATCCCAGGCTATGGTCAGAATATGGCACAGTCCGCATTTGAATTTACGCCTTGACATCCGCGTTTTAAACGTCATGAATCAGACGGTATTTCGTTGGTCTCGGTTTAATACGAATATCTCCTTCCGTGTCGCATACAATCTTTCTCCTGGCGACGTACGACCTGCCTCCAAGCTCTTATTCGTTGACTTGTCTTAATTCGATCAGCCGTGTACCGGCACGACCAATGAAATACACTGCCGGTCCATGACGTTTCAAAAGTCATAAGCCGGCCATGTATTTTGTTTTGTTAGTCACGGTACCAGCAAGTTCTGGAATCCATGGAATGTAAGTTTGGACAAGAACCTCTGTCTAAGCATAGTATGGGCATCTGCACTGTGTGTAAATCGTTGCTCTCATATAAAGACATCCTAATTAAGATAGACCTTTTAGAATTAGACGATGCTTTGTGGGCCTGGTACTTGTTGTCAATTATGAACGTTGTTTCCCAACTACAGCTAGGATGTCACTATAAAACAATGGCGACATACACACACGGACTCGGCGGATGCTCAGGTACAGCGTCTAGAATATATAGTGTGGCAATAGGCTATTCCAATAATGCTTTAAAAAGTACTAAAAAAATGAATCCCATAAATATTGAGTGAATATGCTGAAGGACAAATGTCGATCGCAGCGACATCTGCTTGTTCAATGGCCGAAATGCCTTTTATATGGGCTTTATTGGCATGACGTCATAAACCACCATCATGTGACCTCCCTGCTGTGTTTATATTTGTTTGTCTATGTATCGCATGCATACATTGGTCGATATTGTAAGAAATCACGTGTTGGTGGTATTCTTACAATCTCGAACCCAGATTCCCAATAAAGCCCATTGAATCCTTATATAATGTTTATGTTTGAACTAATAGATGTCGCTGCGATAGACATCTATCATTCAGCATCGTTCAACTTTTATGGGATAAGTTTTTTTAGCACATTTTGGTTGGCTGATTTCCACACTATATCTCAGGCTAAAAATGTATGATGTATCGACATAAGAGTAGGCGAAGTTTTGAATGAGAACGTAGTTTTTGTCCACTAATTGTCCATGTGCGGTAAAGTTGATCAGGGCTACTTTTCTTTAACTTTCGACGAATGAATGTGAAAACCTCGGAACTTATGAGTTTCTGCTTTTCATCGATATTTATGCAAATTTTCACATCTGGTCAATCGATGTTTTAAATAATATTTAAGCTTCGGAATGCGTTGGGAAATTGGAACTTGGGTGGAGTTTCTACTCTTTGTGAGTTATTGTGAGATCCGGCAATCGTGCTCATCTAATTCGAAGCTGGAAAGGAGAATAGGGCAGTTGCAATTGACGTCATGTTGGAGGTCACACACTACAAATAGGCAGTTCTGATTGGTGGAAGTACCCTGACCTCCAAGTGAAGTACAATGGTTGATCAGCTGATTGCAACTTCTCTATAACAGTGGGTAAGAGTTTATTGTCATATTTCCTGCTAATTCAATAAAGTTAATTTCGGGGTGCCATTTTTAGTCGTACCCTAGGCGGACATCTTGAAATCAGTGTTCGGCTAGCTTGCATATTGGAGATTAAGTCTGGCTGAAAGCATCTTGGTTTG
The DNA here is from genome assembly GCA_963931845.1 of Maratus michaelseni. Classification (NCBI taxonomy): domain Eukaryota; kingdom Metazoa; phylum Arthropoda; class Arachnida; order Araneae; family Salticidae; genus Maratus; species Maratus michaelseni. The sequence continues at coordinate 23,660,750 of OZ007599.1, read as the reverse complement.
CTACGTCTTCAAAGCTGTAAAAGTTACGTTTTTGAGTTCATTATAATTGACATTTGAAGTTGTATTTCGTTGATTGAAGTTTTGGGGAAGCTAATTTATCTTGGTATAATGAAAATTTAGTGGTGTCTTTCTCAAAATCCTAGCCAAATTAAATTTTTAATAAATTTGACTTTGAATTTTACATCTTGTGCTCTCTTTTACGACTGACTAGACTGGTTCACTATCTCTAACAGCAAAATGGCTGTTTCAAATGTTTTGTCCAAAGTGTGGTAAACAATATTCCAGAGCGTGGCGAAACTCACCGGAACGAGTTCGACATGCCAACAAACATTAGTTTGGCGATAATGGCAGACGCATTAAGATATTGACGATTCGTTTTTGTCCACAATCGTTTTGGCTAATCAAGTTTTATTTTCCTTATGCCACCATTATGTTATAGAGGCACCCTAACTACAGTTAGTCGAAATGTGCGATTGATGAAGATCGGATGCCTCTATAAGAGAGTCGCGTTCTGACTACATTCTCAGACTGAATATTTTGTCCAAATTATGGCAGCCAACAATCCATAACTTGGAGATAAAGTTGAAAATAACCCGCATATTTGGTAGCTATAGGTCTCAAAGCAACACTCCTTCAAATATTCCTCTATATTGATTTGTTTGCGAGTTGCATTGTATTTTCGCATTGAGTTATTTTAATTTGGTTTATTTTATTTTTGTTTACATTGGCTTGATTTTGATAACAGGAATGATGAGACAAACAGCCCTGTAGCTTATAGGTCTCAAAGCAATCGCCGTCAAATGTCAAACAGGAGCTTATATTCATGTCAGGCGAGATCTGCCTCTCTCTCATTTTTTACTTATAAATAATTGAATATTTTAATTTTTCTTAACATTTTTGCTGCTGAAGCGTACATTTTGTTAGTTTTCATGTGAACTGTGCAATATTTCTGTATTTATGTTTTGTTTACATTAGTTATCGCAAATATTTTTATTAGTCAATCATTAATATGCAAAAAATTGTGAATACAGATCTATTACAGTTGCATAACAGCTGTAAATTAGATTATTCGGTACTTTTCGGTTAGCCGGGCGCCAGTGAAATGTATATATCTATATATATGTATACATACACACATATATGTATGTATATATATATGTATATATACATACATGCATATATAAATGTGTGTATGTATAGATATATGTATACATAGATATATAAATTTCACTGGCGCCCGGCTAACCGAAAAGTACCGATTGTTCTATAACTGAAACTTTCTGAAAACTCCCGGGAATTTTTTTATTTATATCCCAAAACACACGATTTATTCCCGGAATTAAACCCGTTTTTTTCATGTTTTGCAACGCTACGTAGAGATAATCTCTGAAGGAGTTCGATTAAATGAGTGAGATATCAACAAACGTTACCTGACGACTATGTTTTTGTCCAAAATTGTCTACACCAATCAAATTTTAATTCTCGAATGTCACCACTCTGTGAGGAACCCTAGTGGAGATGTTTTATCAGTTTTGTTTTTCATTAGTGAAATTAGATTGTTGATCTAATCCAGTTACGCTCATATTCACCATCTACCTCAACTGCCGGTTAGCGCGAAAACCTCGGTCGAACATTCAAATGATATTCACCATTAAACTGATTTGACATGATCGCAGCTGAAGTCCAATCAGATTAATCGTGAATACCATTTGAGCTTTCGCGCTTATCCAGTATTTAAGGTCGAGGGTAAATACGAGAGTTAATTGTAACGCACAACTGATGTTTTATTACAGCTGATATAGACTAAAGTGTTGCCATGCTCAGCCTAAACATAAAATGTCTATGGACGAGCCTGCCGTTTTCACCGAGCTAATGTTTATTGAATTATCTCACTAGGGTGCATCTATATGAGACTGGGGACATACGCACAAGACACGTGTTAAGACAGAAGTTTTTGTTTAAACTATTGCAAACTTATATCCCAGAACTCGTCAACTCTCGTCTGGACGAGTTAGATTAGATGAGTCAGACTAATTAACAACAATTAGTTTGGCGATAATGGCAGGCTCTCTAAGATGCTTGGGATTCGTTTTTCCCAAAGTCATCTCAATCGATTAAATTTTATATCGCATTAGGACTAGGAGACTCTGCCCCCTGCGCCAATCTCCGGAATTTTTTGTCTGACTCTCTTTCTAAGTATCATCTTTCCATCTATATTCATATTTCTCTATCTTTCTATTTCCATTTCCTTATCTCCGCCTATCTATCTCTATCACTCTATCTTTCTATATCTCTATCACTGTCTATCTCTATATCCAGCTCCTCTCACTATATATTTCCCTCTAGTTCACTCTCCACCTATTACTCTATCTCTCTTTTTCTTTATATCTCACACTCTCTATTTCTCTATCACTTTATCTCTGTAACTCCCTAGTTCTCTCTCCATCTATCACCGTCTATATCTCTATTTTCCTCTAGTTCTCTCTCTATCACTTTCTATCTCCATATATTTCTCTATCTGTATATATCTCTATATCCCTGTCACAGTCTACCGCTATATCTCCTTCTACCTCCATTTATATCTCCCTCTAGTTCTTTCTCCGTATCTAGCTTTGAATCTCCATATCTCTCTATCACTATCTCCTTCTATCTCTCGAACGCCCCCTTGTTCTCTCTCCATCTATCACTATATTCCCCTCTACCAATATCCCTTTATCTACATATCACCGCCTATATTCCTCTAGTTCTCTCTCTATATCTATTTATCACTATATTGCCCTCTACCTATATCACTTTATCTACCTATCACCGTCTATATCTCTGTTTTCCTCTAGTCCTCTCTCTATATCTATCTATCACTATATCTCCTTCTATCGCTATTGCCCTCTATCTCTTTATATCTCACTCTATCTCCTTCTATCAATGTATCTTCCTGTTTCTTTCTATCTGTAGCCAGGGATGGTGTCCAAATGCTCTGGATACAAGTAATAATGCAAAGTTTTCTTTGCATTGATTATCGCAGAAAGTATTCTGGTTAGAAAAGTCAAAGAAAACTACAAAATTAGTGGTATTCAGAGCATCTGGATTCTGGACCCCCACCCTGACTACGTCACTGTTTGGAGCTATCTATCTAACTCCCTCTAGTTCTCTGTCCATATTTAGCTCTCTTATCTTCCTCTATTTTTTTTTTTACATCCGTGCACCTCTCTATCCCCATCTAACTCTGTCCGTCTCTCTATCGCCTTCTAGTTCTGTCTCTGTATCTATTTCCTTGTATATGTCTATCTCTCCTCACTCTCTCTGTCTATCTCTCTATGTAACAAAATTGTTTTACAAACCATGAAGTTTCATTCATAAATTCGTTTCGTATATTCAAATCACTTGCTAGTCATTTCATAAAATCGTTTCATTAGGATTTTATATATATAGGATATGTTGCACACTCATATAGAGGCACCCTTGTTTCACAGGACATTACCCACAAATAGCAACAGCCGCATCTCTGCAGGCTACACTTCTTCCCCTTGCATTTCAATTAACCCCTTGAAGGGCAGTGGGACATATATATCCCACTTAATTTTAATTCCTAAATGTCACACTGACACAAGGCTTTTGAAATAAAATTTTGTTTTTTTAATGAGAGTGAAGAAAGGTTTTTACTTATTTCCTAATAAATTTGTTTCTAAATTATGGTGAAAATGAATGATTTCAACATTTTAGCAACAGGAGTACTTTGCCACTGAAAGGGTTAAAGCAGCGTGATACCGAAACCAGAGAAAATTAGAGCTAATTTCTAGCGTTTTTGAAATTTCAATATTTGTACGCTGGGGAGAGGCGGGGAGGCATTAAATTAGACCTCACAGTTTCATTTTTATAAAAATAAATAAAACGCCAACCCAAAATAGGCTCAGAGGGGTTTGGGAGAGAGAAGAAGAAATAAGAAGCCTGGCCCAACCCGAGTCTGCAGGCTAAGCTCGTGCAGACCTATTGTCCAACCACTGCATACCTCTACAGCCATCATGGGGTCGTGTCACTTCTTTGTTCTGCTTTCTTTTGGTACGCCGTTATGTTGGTGGTTCTAGTGGGAATACGAAAGATCTTTACTCCATTTTTCCATCTAATTTAAGAGAATTGAGTTATACCACAGAATATTTGTTATAACCTACTTTGTGTGACATCATTTGTCATTATGGTGCATCCATGGGTGCAAGAAATCCATCTATGCCAAGACTGAAAACTTTTAGGAATAACCAAATGAAAATGGTTTAGAGGATTTCTATGTTTTGCATTATGGCTAAAAATTGATCTCTTGCAATAAAAGAAAGCGATTAAAAATTCCTGAGAGTAAAATTTCTATAATTCAAGTAAATAAAGTAAAATGTACAATCAGTCACACAAAAAAATCTCCAAGACTGAAATCAGTCCTGTGACTGAAGGTCTTGCATCCATGGGTGCATCTTTCGAGTTAGACTGTTAGTAAATAATATTATTTCAAGGAGGTAAAACCATACCTCAGAATATGCCAGGAGCTTAGAAGTTGATCTTTTAACCAAAGAGTGATTAGGAGTTAACGTAAAAGTCTTTTGGAAGTTTGACTCTCTAGATGAGTACAGCCTGTGTCTGTTGTGGACCCCTGTAGCATAGGGATACCAAACATTAGGTTCGTTTTCCCTATTGTATTATGTTTATTTGAAACCACCCTGCCCATAAACACCCTCAAAACAAAATCCAGGGAGGGGCAAGATTTTGGAACAGAGTGCCTGCAGCCAATGCAAAGGTTGCAATTTTATTTATAATGTTGAATATAAACATGAAATAAATTAACTAAGAGTTTTTCATCAGAACCCCGTGTGCAAGGCAATTTTTATCATATCATCATAATCAGAAGAATAACAAATAACACATTAAAAATCCAAAAATGAACTTCTACTGCTTTTATTTAAAATGAAGAATGCAAAGAATTTGGTTTTTTTTTTCATCAGATCAGGGAAACCCTGAACTCCTTTTTAAGCACTATCTCCATAATACTAAATGCTTAACACTTTCACTGTTTCTCCATATAGAAATTAGAAGTCAATTTTACCCTAAAGTGCGGCACCAGTTATGGGTGACAACTGACATAATCTTAAAATATGTACTGGTAATGTAAACAAAGGCTGTATTAAGAATATGTATATGGATTTTCTTTTCTTAAATTAGTTTTAAAAATAAACTTTGTTTAGAAAAATGTCAAGTTATAAATTTCTAGAAATTCACATTTTTTTTCATATTTTAAATATTTTTTAATATTTATATTAATTTAAATTGCTGTAGTAACTGATATTTTAATATCAAATATTTTAAAAGAGAAATAAATTCTAGATCCTTAATCAAATGTACTTCATCTGTTTCATTATATAAATGTTTCATTTGTCTTCTTTTTTAATTACATTATATAAATTAATAGCACCTACCTTCTATTTGCAAATAGGTTTCCAACTTCCAACAAAAAAATAAAGGAAACAATGTTTATGGAGTAAAAAATATTTATTAACACTATAAAAGTACACATAAATTTTATTAATAGATGAACAACTATGAGGGTTTCAGCTCAATGAGCCCATCTTTTTCTTATGTCCTTGAACATTATTCTCTGCCCCCCCCCCCCCCACCTGTTTACCCAAAATAAACATAAAAAGAAGTTTTCAATCAATTCCCTTAATTTTAATTTAAAATATGAAATAATTGTTAGGAAGTATATTAATCTTAAGGGTTAACCTATTGTGATTACTTTCTTTTATCTAATACAAATCTTGTCATCACAATAAAGTTTGAAATACTGAATGAATTGAAATCTGACTGGAGTCCAGGGAGGAGCAATTGCCCTGCCTTGCGGGTACCCTTGACTCATCTATACTCCATACAATTTCAATTGGCATCTCAAGGACATCTATGATCTATCCTCCCCAATTCATCCTTTTGTTGTCATGGAAAATAGAGCAATCAGTCATTCAAATGCTGTATTACGAAAGTTACTGACTTAAGAACCAGGACACTGACCTTGTGAAGTCAATTTAAATTATATATAGTTAGATAACACTGAGATCTGTCCAAATTTTTCAGACAATCTTTTTTTTTCCTGAAAAGTCTAGTCATAATTTTGTGAATTTGAAATGATCATTATATCCCGGTTCTTGTTTATACATTTTAAAGACATGCGTATGTAAAATACATATATTTTCTTTATATATGGAAACATGACATCTCAAATTTTACTTTTAAATGGTTCAATTTGGAAATAGAAAAGTTTTATGCAAGATCTACTTTTAATGCAAAGAATTTTATGAAGAGTTCAGTTTAAAAGTGAAAAGTCCTGTTTAAAAGGTGAAAATTTTTCTGAAGGGTACTGTTCTGAAATAAAAAAAAATGGTGTAGGGTCCTGTTTTGAGATGAAGAATTTTGTGAAGGGTCCTTTATAGTCAAATTATTTCATAAAAATTAAAAGTTATTTTTTAACAGCATTTTTATTCCATTTTTATGAGCATTTTTATTATATTTGATTATGACATAAAACATCATTTTTCTGGAAATTTTTTATAAATCATTAACATAAGCAATTTATTATTTAAATATAGAGATCATTCCTTTCTGACAGTAGGGAACATATACAATGTTATTTAAAAAACCACTAATGGAAACACCATGTGAAAAAAAAAAAATCTAAATGTAATATCACCTATAGTTTTTCCTATATCAGAGTTGTATCAAAAATATTTGTTACTTTTTATATTTTACTTACTGTCATCTTCAGATAGTGAACTACATTCTTATTGCTTGTTTTTGCATATGTTTTATGGAGTGAAGAGTAACTACAATGCCTTGAAGTGCTTCGAAATTCATGTGATTTTAACCCTTCATTTATTTCTTTACTTGTGAAATAACCAAAGCATTAAGCTGTATTATTTTCTTACATTTTGTATGTTACTATTTCCAAGTTAATTTCTTTCTCCTACTTAAAAAATATCTAAAGTATTGTATGCACATACAATATTATATGTATTTATACTCCATCAAGTGATGAAATATGTAAACAAAGGAACTAGACGCCTTTTTGCACTCCACGTGATTCCCCTGTGACGTCACATGAATAATTTCCATAAGAAAGGTTTTAAAATGATGCAATTTTCACAATTAAATGAATTTTGCATGTAACAATTTAATAATTTTATGGTTTCTTTTCTTTTTCAAAACTCACATGTAAATATATATTTCAATTAAAAATACTGTATTTAGAAACACTATATGAAAATAGTTTTAAATATGACATTTTAAATAATTTTCACCATTTAATGCTTTTTGCATGTAAATAGCTTGATTATTTTAAAGTTTGCTTTCTGTTTTAATATTCACATGTAATTATATTTTTCAACTGAAAGATATTTCAAATTATTTGCACTTTTTAAATTCTGGCAACAATAGGTGAAAAAACTACTTTTTCAAAATATGAAATAAATATCTATTAATATTGAAAATTCGAATAAAATATTGAAATTAAAAAAAAACCACTATGTCTGACTTTAACATCAAAAAGTTCTTAAAATAACTTTTCGATTTAAAATCTGCCTAAGCATGTTTATCATACATTTGTCTATAAAACTACCAATTTTCGTATTTTTATATGCAATAGTATTCTTTATTAGAAAACAAGTAAAAGAAAGTAAAAAGGTCACAATTAATTTAACTATGAAAAGTTACTCTTTTTTAAATAAAAAGATTAAATCAAAGTTAGCTCTTCCATCCATCAATAAATGAATCTACATGCCTGTACATAATAAAATACAAGATTTATGAAATCCTGTTCAGATCAGGGTTAAATATTACATCTTTGAACTAACAAAAATATCTGATACTTCTTATAACTATCTGATATTTTCAAAATAGTCAATTTATTGATTATTATAAACATTTCCAGACTCAATATAAATTAGAAACTGAAACATATTGCACTTAGCATGAAAACTTAATAAAACAATATTCGAAATGTATTTTTTTTTTCATTTATGTAACAAAATTGAAGATCAATTAATTGAAAACAGACACAATTTGCATTTTACACCCCCCCCCCCCAAAAAAAAACAAAACAAAAAAAAACACCTATAGGATTTAGCATCAAGTTTTGAGAAAATTTTATGTTTTATACAACAAAATTTTAAATACGAAATAATTTGTTTTTGTTGAAAATTTGAATATAAATGTAAGTTTGTCTGTTTTTGCTTTTTCATTCCTTAACCTGTTGTTTAGTTTAAATTAAACTGAACCAGAAAATATTATTCCTAATGAAGCTATAAATTTCTACATTTAAAAATTTAACCTCAAACATAAACCTTGGAGAATAGTATATACAGTAGAAGATCTTTATAACGCACAGCTTCTCAGATATAAACAATGAATTTTGCAGTTAGGAAGCACATTCATTCCACATTGTACAAAAATTGCTAATTTCCAGAGGATTAAATTTGATACATTTATTCATTGTTATCTTAATTCAGAACTTTTTAATGAAAAAGTTGATATTATTACAATTAAAATTTTAGTATTATAATGAATGATTTGGTCCAGGCATATTTAGAACATGTTTATAAAGTAAATTTAACAATGTATGAAATGATCTATATTATCTAAAATTATAATATGCACAACTCTTGGGCCCAAGGACTGCAATATAAAGATACTGTACTATATTTTGATATGTTACAGACATATTTGGTCATGTTCACAAGGTATGCTTAGTGATGTGTGAAATGTGATCTGTATAACGCAAAATTCTATATAATGCACAACCTCATGTGTTTAAGTTTGGTTATAATATAAAGATCTTCTACTGTAGTATACATTTTTTTCCACTAAAAAAGTCACTGCCAGAGCAAAAGTTCTTTATCTGTAGAATGACACAGTCAATAACAGCTTTAAAAATTCATTTACACTTGTTTTGACTAAAAAAATCATGCACAATATTTTGTAAATAAATATCTAATGTATGAAAATATCAATCAGGGATCTGTTTAGAAAATTTTTGAGTCCTTATAACGACCCTTCAACAAAAATTCTCATCTTAAAACAGGACCCTTCACAAAATTCTTCACCTTAAAAACAGACCTTTCAGAAAACTTTTACACCTTCAAACTGAACTTTTCACAAATTTAATCATTAAAGTTAAATCTGACATGTCTCAAAACAATTAAAGTCATCAAATTACTTAGCCTTTTTTATACATTAAGGATATACACCGGAACCTGAATATAGCTATATTTTCAAATTCACAAAATTATGGCTAATTTTCATAAATATAAAAAAACTGTTCACAATTTCACAAAAACAAGACCCTGTGAGAAAAATCCGGACAGATACCTAATAATATAAAAAAATCATGATATTTTGAAAACAAATATCACCAAACCCTGGTTCAGCCTTTTTTTTTTTTTTTTTTTTTGGACATTTCCAGTTTCAAATTTTCTGTGACAATCTGCAGCAAACCAAAATGTATCTATCAACTATGCTGAACCAAGCTTACTATCATAAGAAATCAAAGTAACCCGTGAAATAAGAATCTTGTACTTTCAAAGGAAAGGCAAGAACATAAAATTTACTTTGTCTTTTTTTTTTAAGCCCAGAATTCTTTTTAAGTTAAGATTATTCTGATAGCTACAAAATAATCTACAGCATCCACTGCCATGCTGCACTGTTTCTACTACTGGGCTTGATCAAAATCCTATTAGTGCTTATTTTATCACCTATTCCAAGAGCTAACTTTGATTAAATCTCTGATAAAAATATATATAACTCTTGCTGTCATAGTCTAATTTATTGTGATCTTTTGACTGTCTCGGTGGTACATAATAAAAAACTATTGCATATAAAAACATGAAAACCGGTAGTTTTTAGCAATCATTTTTTAAATTAATCTAAATTAAGTTTTTTTCCTCAATATTTTCAATATGTCATATAATGGTTATTCCTGCCTTAAATAATAAAAAAAATCATAAAAAAGAAAAAGCTTGAAAACAACAGAACAATATAAAAATACAAGTGAAGGTCATCACATGTGAAAAAGTGTTTTATTTTGCAAGTTTTTTTTTATGCACTGAAAAAAAAAAATCCCTAGAATTATTGAAATATGCATAAATTTTCCTTTATGCTCATTAAGAATATCTAATTAAAATTGTACATCTCATTTTGTTAATTTTTTTGGGTATATACGATAGATGTGCCAGTAATGGGCACCCTTAAAGAATTTCTTTAAAAATTATACTTTAATTAATAGTTATAATTATTATATTCCTGTTTTTCTTTTTTTATATTATATTAATCTATCAACATCAACAATATTTAACCATTCTCATAGTTACATTTTCCAATGTGAATCAAAATTAATTGTAACAGAAATAAATCAAAACACCCAAAATTCCAGTAATTGACACCCTACAAAAAGTAATAGGTAATTGTTTTTATGATTGTATTTAGAACCAGAATTTCAAGAAAGCATACTAATGTAACAAAAAGTCATTTTCAAATAAATTTAACAATTAGGATATTCATAGTATAACTAATAAAATATATGAGAATGAGAATAATTCATGGCTTAAATTATTGTCACTATCAATATTTTAATTATTTTAGGTAAAATATTAAATTTCAAAGTATCACATTTATTGAGACAATATAATGTTTAGAAGTGTTAGTAAAAAAAAAAAGTTTTAGAGTACTAATGCATTGAAATTATAATTCACATTATTTGTTACAGTCTTAACTTTTTAAACTACTTGATATATTACTCGTAGTAATTAGTTATTAGTATTACAAATATGAAATAAATGATATTGCACGTTGAATAAGGGTTGTTATGATTTAACCCAACCCAAAAAACCCAGGTGGGTTTTTTGAAAATTTCAACTTTAAATTACATTGGTAATATATTTTTAAATGTCAGTACATCAGTCGTAAAGTTTATCACCCCCCACCCCACACCAAGGGAAAAAAATGTCTTAATTCTCCCAATGACAATTTTTAAAACAAATAATTGTAACTTAATTTTCTATAAGTATGTGTAACTATCACAAACACTAATTTTTTTCCCATTAGATACTTTGATATATAATCCTACAATTGAAACTCTTAACAAAATACCACAAAAATGTGAGAGTCCTAATTTAATGATGTAGACATGTAGAATTATTTGATTTATTCTATTAATTAATTATAATAAAAAATACTTACTTTACAGCAAATATTTTTTTTTCCAGTTCTGCAAATTTTGTTATATCCAGTTTCAATTGCAAAAAATTTTGATTAATTAAGTATAAACTACCACCCAACTTAATTCAATAACAACATAAACTAAAGGAAAACCAAAATTTCCTATTTACCTTGGGCTGAGGAAATGTTACTTACTGTGCCTAAGAAAGAATATAGCAACACATTTTGGAATGCAAACAACTCAAAAAGAAAAAAAAAATCTTGCAATCCATCATTAATCAATATGTTTCAGAATGAATTTTTTCTAGAGAAAATATTTATTGCATATAGGCAATCACTTCAATTAAAATGAATAAAGATACTTTATCCTTAACAAAATATTAGTTTAAAAGTTCTGATTCAGCACTGGTATTAGTATAGTACTTTAATGATAATTTCATTGTTAAAACTATTGCTAATAATCAATTTATATAAAAGCAAAGCATAATTTTGATTATTGTCATTGATTTATATATTTTTGTGATCAATTAGTTACTTTAAATTGTATTTAGTAGTAAGTACATTTTTTTAAAAACATTCTGAACCATCTCTTTTCACATAAAAAAAACCCTGATAAAACCCAAAAAACCCAGATAAAACCCAAAGGGTTGGGTTTTTTTCTGAAAAAAAACCGGGCATTTAACAACCCTGCATTGAATGTTTTAAATACTAAATAAAATGGTTTCAAAATAAAGCTGTACAATTGACATTTGAGGCACCTGATCTGCCGATTTACTAATTTCATTACTACTAATATAAATTTAATTAATATTACACTTTTTTAATGTGCAGATTTGAATAATGAAACATTTAAGATAGAAAGTGATAAAATTTTAAAACTTGTGCGACTTAAAAAATTGTCTTTATTCAAATGGAGAGGGCTTGATCACCATGAGCTTCTCCTGTTACTATGCTCTCAAACATTGTTTCCTGACTGGTTTGATTGATTGCCAGATTATTAAATATGCAAGTTATGTTTTTTTTTAATAAAAAAAACCTTAATTTCATTGCCACATTAAAAATTTTATTAATTACATGAAATTAATTAAAAGCAGCTATATATATATATATATATATATAATACATTCTGGTAAGTATAATTTAAAAATCCAAATTAGAGTAGCTGTTCAATTAAATTTAAAGATTTTAAGCACTATTACAGAAATTGCACTTTTAGAAATATCCACATGGGGATGTCCATTACTAGAAATCAACTAATCAAGCATTTCAGCAATAGACACACAGGTCCTAAAACTTTACAAATAAATAAAATATTGCAAATGACTGTTAGTATATAAAATTCGAAGTTTTCTATCACTATCAAAGTAAAAGCATATAATTTTTGCAAGAAAATAAAAAAGTTATAAATAATTGCAGCCAGCTCTTAGCATGTCCATTAAGATTTTCACTGCAAAACAGTGGAACTGTGAAACATTTTCTGCCAGCTGATTGGTTTGGTTAATAGTGTCAACAGTTACATAGATTATAAAACATGCAAGGGGAAGTTGCGAAAAAAATAAATAAAAAGCTAAATTTTTATTGGTTATTTTTTTTTAATAAACCAAAAACTTTGAAGGGTTGCCCATTACTGGTACATCTACTCTATTATATCTATATTTATCTTTGTTTTTAAAGGTCATTAGCAGAACAACACGATATAATCAGCTAAAGGCAAGGCATTTTATTCATATATTAATTAATGGTTTTACACCAAAACATTTAACAAAATGATAAGCATCATTCTAACATGTTATATTACAACAAAGAAATCTCTGAAAATGAAGAATTATGTATTTTTGGCTTAAATTCTTTGAAAAGTGAACAACACTCCTTAGGTATTTTTAATTAATTGTAAATATTGTTTAGAAACAAGACAAAACAAAATAGCAACTCAAAGTATTGTATGAAATGCTGGATTTTTTCACGTAAATTTCACAGATTTTTTTAATTTTAAAAGAGAAACTTTAAATAACAGATTATTTAATCAACAATAACATTAAACAAAATTATACCTTTTATGCTGAAGTAGAATGTTGATTCCATTCTTCACTATTTATTCCAAACCCTCCATTTTCACAGGCTACATTGAATCAGGATGTATTGAGAATAGAATTAGGTGTATAATTGAGCAAGTATTATCAATGATACGACATGAAATACTATCAGACCATATAGCAAAGACAATACTCATTCAATTAATATGCTGCGAGTTGCTGGTGCTGATGCTTGCAATGGTGGTAGGCAGGAATTGTCACTAAAAAGGAAAAAGAAAACAATATAAAAGTTTGAAAGAACACAATATTTCATAAAATAGTTTATTAGAACTATAATCCATGCTTATTTTTAAAGTGACGCTCAGATACTATAATATTAATCATCCAAATTATTTTTTTAATTTAAAAATTGCTTTAAAAAGGTACACAAAAAATGCAGCATTTATAAAATATGTAAAAAATTACTTTAAAAAGGTGCACACTACTAAATAATCACGTTTGATTTTTTTTTTTTTTTTGTAAAAAAAATATAGCATTTATAAAATGCTGAATTTTCATATTTGACAGATACATGAATTTCTACAGGGTCAAATATTTACGTATGTATTAAACTGAGAACCAGCAATCTTAGTAAGAAATGCAATAAAGGTCAAACAAAACTAGTCACTCATTAAAAGTATACAATAATGAACCGCGATTAGCCATTTTTTTTTCCTTATGCACCTATCATTTCAACCGATGTATAAGTTTAGGAAATGCATTTTTCCAACAGAAAACCTTATAAGTAGAATTATAAACTACTATCATAAATAATAAATATTTTAAAACTTACTTTTTTAGAATTGCTACATTTTCAAAGCAAAAACAGAGGAACGAGACAACAAGGAACGCTAAAAAACAACGCTACCTACTAAGGAAATCAGGGAAATGAATGAGAATGGGATATCGCCAACTTAATGCGTTCAAAGGGTTACTTGTATTGTAGAAAAATAAATTATGCCAAGCCAATCTATGCTGCCAAGATGCCAGAGGTTGCCTGAAAATGTCATGTGACCCTCTGTCCACACGCATGCGCATTATGTGGAATGTCACTCATTTTAGGGTCCCCAGTTTTAGGGTTAAAAGTTTCGTGAAGGGGTCTGTTTGAAGGACCCTGTTTCGAAATGACTTAAGAACGCACAATTTAATCCTAAACATATCCATAACTACAAAGAGTATAGTTTGTATGCATCATGAAAATACACGAATATATTTATATATTATACTATAGTTTTCGAAATATTTTTTCAACGTTAGATTCATATAATAAAGCGAGATTGATACCGTTAATGTATACGAATTCCTTCCTGTTACCCTTTATAGCTTCAACTCGATTCGTTATATATGCTTCATTGTGTATTCAATGAAAAATAATAACTAAGAAATAAAATTAAAAATAGTAATTAAGAGGTAGCCTTAAGAATTTTTGGGATAAGAGATTGGTTTTAATTAAATAGGTTAATGAATCTAATTCGATACAAGTCATACTAAAATAGAAATTACACTAAAATACAGAATCCCGCACAATATATATGAATTATACTCCACTAAATTTAATAGCACCCTTCCCTATTCTCATAGAAATGGCTTCAATATAATTTAGGCTAACAATATACAATTCAAAAAATACATAGTGATCACAAGAAGGATAAGAATTCGATATATACAGTGAAACCGCCTTGAACGGTCACCTCTGAGCAACGACAACCTCTGAATACCGGCCATATATGGATGGAACCAAACGCGTTCCATAGCATTAATATTAATGCGAACCTCTAAATAAGGAATTCCGAACAACGGCCGCTCAAAAGTCACGAGAGCAAAAATTTAACAGCTTCCGGTACCATTTCATATTTATTTGCAAATCAAAATGTGAAGCAGATCATACGAAATTTACTTGATCTGTCAACAAAAAGTCACTTAATCACTTAATCCTTTTCCAAACACTAATATATTAATCCTTTTGATAACCATTCAAAATGTCTTAAATTCCCAAAACTCAAGAGGGACAGGGAGAACAGAAAGACTTTCGTACCACTGTGGGTATCTGGACAACCGTCAACAAATAATCTGTCAACTCTTTAAATACTGGACTCTCATAACATAGCATTGAAAATACGGACGAATACCGGAACGTGAAATATGCTGCAAGATAATTTCTTGCCCACCCCTTTTTTTATCAGCTACTTGTCAGCAGGACAATCGGAGGTAAAATTGGAACCTCCTTAAGATAAATACAACAGGCTTCCAATAATCCCCCTGCTCTGCGACAATAGTTGGATAAATTAGGAAGGGGAGAAAATGTAATAAAAAGAAAACTGCCCAGTTAAACTGAGGGCATTGAGCTCACAGGCTATTCACACTCATTGTATATTGTACTCTTATTTCAAAGAATTTGAAATATTCCCCTCGAAAAATAAAGAAATCAACAATATATTAAGGGGGGGGGGGGGGTCATTCCCCCGTTACCCCCCTCATAGTTAACTAATGAACGCCTTAAATTAATCAGGGAAGTCTCTAATTACAATGAATATACATACAAAATTTGAAGAAAATCGGATAATTCTGCATGAAAAACTCAGTTATCTAAATTAAGGGGGGATTAGCCCCCCTTTCCCCCTTTATACTTAACCAATGAACCCCCAAAACTATTCAGAGAAACACATTATCACAATGAACCTATATACAAAATTTGAAGAAAATCGGATAATTCTGCATGAAAAACTCATTTATCTAAATTAGGGGGGGGTATCCCCCCTTTCTCCCTTTACACTAAACCAATGAACCCCCAAAACTATTGACAGAAGCACATTATCAAAATGAACCTATATACAAAATTTGAAGAAAATCGGATAATTCTGCATGAAAAACTCATTTATCTAAATTAGGGCGGGTATCCCCCCCTTTTCCCCCTTTATACTAAACCAATGAACCCCCAAAACTATTGACAGAAGCACATTATCAAAATGAACCTATATACAAAATTTGAAGAAAATGGGATAATTCTGCATGAAAAACCCATTTATCTAAATTATGGGGGGTTAGCCCCCCGTTTCCCCCCTTTGTGCTTAACCAATGAACCTCCAAAACTAATCAGGGAAGCGCCTTATCACAAGGAACCTATAAACAAAATTTAAAGTAAAACGGTTAGTTCTATCAAGAGTTATCGCGTTACGTACATACATACGTACGTACATACAGAACCGGCGGGCACATAAGCTCTCAGGCTTTGATAGCCTGTGAGCTAAAAAAGAAAACTGCCCAGTTAAACTGAGGGCATTGAGCTCACAGGCTATTCACACTCATTGTATATTGTACTCTTATTTCAAAGAATTTGAAATATTCCCCTCGAAAAATAAAGAAATCAACAATATATTAAGGGGGGGGGGTCATTCCCCCGTTACCCCCCTCATAGTTAACTAATGAACGCCTTAAATTAATCAGGGAAGTCTCTAATTACAATGAATATACATACAAAATTTGAAGAAAATCGGATAATTCTGCATGAAAAAATCAGTTATCTAAATTAAGGGGGGATTAGCCCCCCTTTCCCCCTTTATACTTAACCAATGAACCCCCAAAACTATTCAGAGAAACACATTATCACAATGAACCTATATACAAAATTTGAAGAAAATCTGATAATTCTGCATGAAAAACTCATTTATCTAAATTAGGGGGGTATCCCCCCTTTCTCCCTTTACACTAAACCAATGAACCCCCAAAACTATTGACAGAAGCACATTATCAAAATGAACCTATATACAAAATTTGAAGAAAATCGGATAATTCTGCATGAAAAACTCATTTATCTAAATTAGGGCGGGTATCCCCCCTTTCCCCCTTTATACTAAACCAATGAACCCCCAAAACTATTGACAGAAGCACATTATCAAAATGAACCGATATACAAAATTTGAAGAAAATGGGATAATTCTGCATGAAAAACCCATTTATCTAAATTATGGGGGTTAGCCCCCCGTTTCCCCCCTTTGTGCTTAACCAATGAACCTCCAAAACTAATCAGGGAAGCGCCTTATCACAAGGAACCTATAAACAAAATTTAAAGTAAAACGGTTAGTTCTATCAAGAGTTATCGCGTTACGTACATACATACGTACGTACATACAGAACCGGCGGGCACATAAGCTCTCAGGCTTTGATAGCCTGTGAGCTAAAAAGCGTTCAGGAGATGTTCCAAGACTTTGTTTAGTCTTTTTAGCACTTTCCAACCTAGTTGTTAGCACTTTCCAACCTAGTTGAAAAGTGCTTATGACTTCGGTTTGTCTGGCCGTATGGCCGGATGGCCGTCTGGCCGTCTGGCCGGATGGCCGTCTGGCCGTCTGGCCGTCTGTCCGTGCTCTAACTCCCGTAAATATGCTCGGATTGCTCTGCAATTTTTATATGTTATTGTCGTTATCTATGGCACGTTCCCTATTTCAACTGAAGTGTGTAGCACTTATACTTTTCTTACAGGGACACTCAAAAGAATTCCGTTACATTGCGGTCTATGGGGAAAAATCATTTGCGGTTTATTTTAAAAATGTTTAACTATTGTAAACGCATTGAAATTTATATAGATCACTAAGATGCATTAGAAGAAGCTTAATATGGAATAGTAGGTGTATAGCACTTAGAGTTACTTTACAGGGACAGTCAAAATAATTCCGTTACATTACGTCTATGGAGAAAAATCGTCTGCGGCTTATTTAAATAATGTTCCACTATTTTAAACGCATTGAAGTTTATATATATTACTAAGGTGCATTACAAGAGGCTTACTACAGAATAGTGTGTGTATAGCAGTCATCGTTCATTTACAGGGACACACAAAAGAATTCTCTACTGTCTGTTAACAATAATTCCTGGAAGTGCGTTTTAAGTTACTAAACGCGATTTTAATCTTAACTAGCTTTTTGTCTATTACGTGGTGTGTATAAATTCTGTAGATCCTATACAGGGCAGCACAAAAGTTCGCGAACACATTTCCGTTTATTGACAGAAACTCCAGAAGGAGAATTTAAACGGTGCTACGCGTTTCCTAACTAAACTAAAATTTAGCATTCTATGTATATATACAAATCTATAGATCATATACAGGGCTACATAAAAGTATTCGGATATTTTTTCCGAATATTGTATATATTGAAAATTCCTGAAATTACGTTTTTAAATATGTTATGCGTTTTCCAAATTGTTTACTTAGATGTCATCTTTCAGCTTATTAAACGGTAATGATTTGTAAAATTATTTTAGAAGCGTTGGAAAGTGCTACATAATCTATGCTTGACGCATGATTTTTCGTTCTTTTTTCTACATTTTTTTGTGTGTGAAGTTTTGAAAATCTCCCTTTGCTCATAAAAATAGACAGCAAGTTTCATTAGGATGGAGGATGTAAAAACATTTCCGTTTGGAATTATGGGAGAGATGAATTCTCTAAACATTGGGTGTCATTGTAAATTTCAGTTTTCTGGAAACTTCTGAACAAAAATCAATACTGGAATCAATCAAATACTGATCAATATTTTGTTCAACTTTTCTGCAATATGTCGTATTTGGGCTCCTTTAACTTCAGAGTACAGTTCTTACTTGTTCGTGATTCTTTGTGCGTTGTGTATCGAATTTTTGATTACGAGTGAAAAATTACGATGCGTTGTTCTAAACGAAAATTTCTAAATTTGAAGGAAAAAATTGGAGTTATTGAGCGTAATAAAAAAGGTGAAAGTGCACGAAAATTGGCAGCAGTTTATGGTTGTGGCAGAACACAAATTAACGCTATTTTAAAAAACAAGGAAATTAATAACTTGACGAAATGTCATTAGAATGGCTGTCTGATTGTCGATCAAAAAATCTTCCAATTTCAGGGTCGATGCTACAAGAAAGTGCGTTAGAAATTGCATAACAATTGAAAATTTCAGATTTCAAAGCATCAAATGTGTGGTTAGAGAAATTTAGGAGCAGGCATAGCATCGTATTTCGCAAGGTGACAGGAGAGGCAGCAGATTGTCCAACGATTGAAATAGATGCATGGAAAAAACACTGCTTTCCCTAATTGCAGGTTATGAACCCCAAAACATTTTCAACTGTGATGAAAGGGACTCTTTTTCCGAGTTCTCCCTGACAAAACTTTATGTTTAAAAAGCGATGCTTGCAGAGGTGGAAAGCATGCGAAAGAAAGATTGACAGTGCTTCTGTGCTGTAACATGATAGGTAATTTCCCAAAAACACTTGTGATAGGAAATGCTGCGAAGCCACGGTGCTTTAAAAACATGGATATAAAAAAACTAACCGTAATGTGGAGGCATAATAAGAAAGCCTGGATGACCCAATGCATTGAGTGAGAGAATTGGGTGACAGAATGGGTGACAGAATTGAATAAAGAAATGAAGAAACAAAAACGCAAAATCCTTCTTTTTATGGACAATTCGAAATCTCATGCTACTGAAAATGATTTCAGTAATCTGAAAGTAGTGTTTTTGCCCAGTGGCTCAGCCAGAATTCGGTTCTAGGGGGGGTTTTGAGTTTATAATAAAGATGATCGCCGGTTATATGAATCATCGGTTAATGGAATCATTTTTTTAAATGAATGAAATCATAATGCTTTTCTCCGCAATTAAGTTGGTTATGATTCATTTAAACAGCGTTTACAATGTTAGAGTTACAAACTATAAAATGCATCAATGAAATAACACAAAACTATGTTAGATTTATAAAGTGTTTAAAAATGATGAGGGGAAAACTTAAAGATGGAAGAACACACTACAGCAAATAATTTTTACATAGAAAATAACAGAGTTGGAATCCATTTGTTCAATCAAAAATACACAAGGTTTCATTACAAGAGAATCACGAATTCTTATTCCTAACTTTAATAATAATGAAGCAATTTTAACAAAATTTTCAATAGACTTACTTACCTTGCTTTTTGCCAAATGTAACAAGTCATTTAGAACTTTTAGGGCTATAGTCTTGAAATTTTATATGGATGTTACTTAAAAGACGTAAATGCTCCCCAGAATTTATTTTTTCAATTCGAAATTTAAAAGAATGCAAGAGTAAGAAGCATTCTAAAATTGCGATTTATGTGACACAATTGGTATGAAAACTTGGAATTTGGCATGATGACTACTTTTATGTAGTAAATGCTTCCTTATAACATTTTTAAAAACATTTAAAAATTTAAAAGGACGAAATGAGCTGAAAACTTTCTAAAAGTGTTCTAAATTATGATTTAGTCGAAACTGTTAGTGTTAGAAACTTGAAATTTAGTATAGAGATTACTTTTAAGATGGAAATGCTTGGCATAAAGAATTTATTATAAATGGTAAATTTAAAGGTGTGAAACAGCTGAAAGCATGCATTCTAAATTACGATTTATTTAGAACCTCACGTCATATCGGGCCTTTCGAAGACGATCTTTTTTCTATGCTAAAAGTAACTAAACGTCTGTATTTCGACACAATCCATTAAAAGCATCTTGGAAGATCAAAATTACAGCGCCTACAAAAATTTGGAAACGCTCTGATGAATAAAAGTATTTAAAAAAATCTGAGAATTTTTCGATGACAATGCAAAAAGAAAGTTGGGTATTTTGGCGTGGGTTTGCTCGGCGTCGGCTCATGTTTTCAGTATTAAATGTGACTTATTCTTTTTTGACGTGACTCTGTGACTCTGTTCTCTTCGGCTTTAGTCAAAGACTTAGACTTTTTTCACGGAATTTTAAAGAGGGGTTGGATACAGTTATATTTGCAATCGAATAAAATTTCAGAGAGTTCGGACAGTAACTTTTTTGTGTTGTTATTTTAAAGGACACGTCGCAAAAAAAAAAAAAAAAAAAAAAAAAAAGACGTGAGAAGAAAGCATTTTTTTACAGCTAGATATCAATATTTTTCCACGGTCTATAAAACCATTATATTTATAACCATGGCTTTGCAAATTTGATAAAATCTGGTAGCCAGTAAAAAAATTCTAGTTACCAGTAAAAAAATATAACCTGCTCCCCTCCGAAGTCACTAATTTTCAAAAGCACAAAAGTTTTTTATCAATTAATTGAGAAAAATAATAAGCCTATTGTAGGATTATTAGTTACATAGTTTTGAACAGTTACATCATTTAAAAAGATGGTCTAAACAAAGTTTTCTAATGAAATTTATCAAAATTATTTATCTATGAAAAAAAATGTAAAGGCTGCATTAACCGGTATGTTCAGGAAATGCTGATTGCCGAAGGTTTCAAATGTCTGGATAAGTGAGTGCTGCAAAATCTATATCTGATGAGGGGGGCATGGATGAAACAGTGAAGCAGGAAAACAATTTCTGCCTATTTTCGTGTCGAAGTCAGTCATATAATTATTTTTTATTAATTTAAAATTTGCATTTGTTAAACTTATTTTTACCTAATTAAAAATGCCGAAAATGAGAAAAAATGCCATTTATGGTCCTTTCTTAGGTCAATTTTTGTACAAAAAATTATAATAATAATAAAAAAAATCGGGTTAAATAACTTGGTGGCTAGATAGAAAAACTAGGTCGCCAGTGGCGACCTGCCAACTGCATTTGTCAAGACCTGTTTATAACTGATGAAAAATTTATAAAATTCAGACAACTGGGGTTATTTTTTTTAAAACTATGAAACAAGAGACCCTTACGAGGAAAAAAAAACAAGAAGGTGTCTTTTAAAAATGCTTTTCTGTCTAATAATCAATATTTTTTAGTGAAAATTTCATTTAAAAATGTAAAATTGATATAAGATATATAATCATACAAATTTGAGGTAATTATCATGCGCCCAGCCACCGCCGGACGGGTCAGCTAGTATAATTTTAATGACATGTAGATAGCATTCGTTAAAATGTAATAAGTGTAAATCAATACATAACTAATATATTGCTGATCAATTTAAAGTAATGCATGGTTAGCGTAAACTTGTGCATAATTATAGATAGTATTTTTCTAAAAAAAATGCATCTAACGCCTTTTTTTTTTTTTTTCAAAATCCATACTCACAGGCAGGTTTTAAATTCTAGGAAAAAAGAGTACCGGAGCTCATACATATACGCTATAAGCAAGAACCCGAAGGCTCTCATCCTGTGAAGAAACATATCGGAGACTTGAGGCTTCCATGAAAAAAAATATTTTATTTGAAGAAAGATAATTGAAAAAATAAGGGGGTCCCCCAGAGCACTCAGAACGTCTATATCTTCACATCATGAAAACTCAAAATAGAATGCCTTTTTTTGAGATGCCACAAATTTATCCGCGTCGACCCATAGGGTACAGAAGAAAATTCGTTAGGGAGAAGCACATTCTAATTTTTTTGAACGCAAACCGCCAAACCAGATTACCATATACCAGCATCGTTATAACAACAGTAAACTAACTTTCCGAACTTAACATCTGCAGGAATTTTAGCATGCAGATGTATCGAGAAATAGACGTTGCATTTTATCTTTCTTTATTTATTCTGTGATCCAAAATGTATGCTTTAGGAAAGCACGCAGATGCCAAACTGAAAATGATTTCATTTCTCATATGAAAACCGCAAGCACATACGAAAGAAAGAATTTAGATATGTATATTAATTGAGAAAGGATCACTTCAAGCTGCAATAAAAGAGTTTAAGAATTGTTGAATTTTTAAATAGAAAGGAAAGAGATTTTCTTTTCAGAGAAACGCGATAGAATTAAAAATAGCTAAAAGAGCTAAAAACCACAACTAATTTATAAAATTTTAACGATAAATATATGAATCTCCATCATAAGCAAGACGTCGTTGCTACAATACCAACAAATGAAATATAGTCTTTAAATTTGTGTACAGACCCCCTACGAAACAAATGATTCGAAAGAAACACCGATTGCAAAAATCTGCTCATAATCGAAAAATAGCTTTTTATGATTTTAAGTACTTTTTTAAAATTCTTACTTTTGCAAAGATTTTTTCCCTGGGTACGCACATAGCTTGGTCTTAGATATAACTGAGAGCAAAAAACGCCAAAAAAGCCGCTTGAAACTGAGATAGACTTACAAAGTGTATGTTTTTTTTTCTCTGGAATTCGATGATCTGTTATTGTTTCAAACGTGGAACAAAGACAGAAATGCAATTAAGAAACAGACCACTGTATACTATATAACTCAAAGCGTCTGTGTGAGAGTATATGACCCATCTTGTACTATAAGATGTCTCGACAAAGTGACGCAGTCCAAAAATCAAGTTTTGACATAACCTATGCGTGTAATATGCGCTTTCACAGTTTTAAGTAGAATTTTCGCCATTTAATTGAATCACATTGTTGAATAGAATTTGATTTAAAAAAGCGGTGGATTCTGCCAAGGCGGAAAGGCCAAAATACTTAATTTTCACTTTAGTAGTTTTGATTCATATAAGCGGCAATTATAGTAATTTTTTTAGCTCTGGGGGGTGTTTTAACCCCCAAACCCCCCCTTGACTGCGCCACTGTTTTTGCCCCCAAACACCACTGTCTTCTGTCAACCATTGGATCAACTAATAAGCAAGGCTTTTAAATTGCGTTACAGGAAAATGCAAATGTGGAAACTGGTGTCTAAGATGAAAGATGCAGCATCAGTAAGTGTTCTCATAAAGTCTCTTAATGTGCTGGATGCTGTTAATTAGATTAGCATTGCGGTAAAAGAAGTGAGAAGCTCAACAGTACAGTGATGTTTTGCAAAGGCAGGTTTCTAGGTAACTTCTATTTACTTATTTATTTGTCATGCTGAGAATTTAAATAAGTTTTCACTTTTTACTTTATTTTGTAATGCTTGGAATCCTCCAATTAAAATGATTTTTTTAATTGCCCTTAAGCGATGAAATAGAAAATGAAGACCTTAATAATAATGACGAAAATTTAGATAATATTTTTAGAACGGCAGGCATAACAAACATGAAGGCCAGCGAGTTTGTATGTCTGGAGAATGATTTGGCTGTTACTGCCACATTTGATTCCATACAGCAAATGGTGGAAGACAGGAGAGAGGAAAAGGAAATGTAAGAGATTATAGAATCACCTAACATTTCCAGTATTAAAACATATACCGAAGTTTTGACGAACCTTCGTGAAATTCAAAATGTTGCTTTAAGTCATAATGATGAGGAGTTATACACCAAAACAACTCATATTGTTATTTCTTTGGAAAAAAATATTTGCTCAAAAAAAAAAAAAAAAAAAGCAATTGCAAATCACTGATTTTTTTAATGTAGTATAACAAAGTGGATAAATTAAAATGACAGTTTCCATTTAAATTTGTATATTTTGATTTTTTTTTAAATGAAACCTCTGAATAACAACCACCTCTGAAGAGCGGTCACTTTTCACTGGTCCCATGGGTGACCGTTATTCAGATGTTACACTGTACTACTACTTATTTAAAATATAATTTCTCTTATCGCATAAAATATATTAACAAGTCCTGTTAAAATATATTGACAAGACATGAACTATTAATATATGAGTTAAAACTTATTGGTTATACAAAACATATATATAGAAATATAAATATATATAAATTTTTCATTACCTAAATATTTCAAGCACGATTTACTGGACTTCACCTAAATTCAACTAGATTCTTCACCACGTGGTTTGATGACATCACTGATCGCGATAACATTCTAGATAAGATTCACTGATAAGAACACATTTCAATTCATTTCTTCTAAAGAAAGTATATGAGTTGATTCTAAGGTCTAGATATGTAGATATATAGTAGGTTAGTAGTAATATATTTTAAAAGTACTTTTTATTTTGTTTTAAAAGAAATGGTTATTTTTCTCTTTACGTAGGGTAGTCAAAATTAAAACATAAAATATTAAATTTAATCTTTAGTAATACAAAGACTTACACATACAGAAACGTATGTGGTGAAAAGTTATAGATATTAAACCCTGCTCATAAAATAATGCGACTATTTATATATTTTCTTTTCCATTCATGTGCATCACATATAATTATAAAATTCAATTTTTTGTTGTTGTTGTTAAGGATAATCCAAAAACTCATGCAATAAAACGCCTGTGAAACCGAAAATTGGATATAATCTGTGTTCTAATTGCTAAAAAGTATTAGGTTGGAAACGCATACATGATTACAATCATCTAGCAGAGATGTATTCAGGGGAGCTGTACAAATGGAATGTAACTTGAACTATAAGCAGTGTAAAACAATTCCTGTTATATTCCATAACTCGAAAAACTACGATGGTCATCATATTATGACAAAGCTAGGAAAGTTCAAAGATCATTAAATCGACGTGATTGTCTTTTCTTCTATGGAGAATTATATAACCTTTAAAATCAGAAAGCCAACATGTCCTATTTATAGGGCCTTCATATATTATTTTCGTTTGCGCTGGTTTTGAACCCGCGAACTTCAGCTTGGACTTATTATTGATACGCTAACCATTGGGCTGTCCGTGCCCTGATGCTTTCTCGCTTTCTTATAAATACTATCTATTACAATCACACTTTTTTCGACTCGTGATATATCATTTGAATCGACCTATATATATATGTTGGGTTTGCTATACTAGAGGTCCCTAAACTTTGCATATATGACTTTCATTATAACTTGATATAGAATACTTAACTTAACATATTCAAACACACACAATATTTATAAGGATATAGAACAATGTCGTGATTTCTTTAACTTCTCTAAGTATTCAAAACCACATCGTCTAAACCGCACAAGTTTCGAACCCACAAACATATAATCAGACTTGACATTTTATAGCCACCATGCTAACCACAGGGCTAAGTGAGCCCCCGCTTATTTTATAGTCACCACGCTAACTATTGGGCTTAGTGAGCCCCAGGATAACTTATACCCACCACGCTAAATATTGGGCTTAGTGAACCCCCGCTTATTTTATAATCACCACGCTAACTATTGGGCTTAGTGAGCCCCAGGATAACTTATACCCTACACGCTAACTATTGGGCTTAGTGAACCCCCGCTTATTTTATAGCCACTATGCTAACCACAAGGCTAAGTGAGCCCTCGCTTATTTTATAGTCACCATGCTAAGTATTAGGCTGAGTAAGCCCCAGGCTATTTTATACCCACCAAGCTAACTACTGGGCTGAATGAGCCCCAGGCTATTTTACACCCACCACGCTAACTACTGGGCTGAGTGAGCCCCAGGCTATTTTATACCCACCACGCTTACTGGGCTTAGTGAGCCCCCGCTTATTTTATAGCCATCACGCTAACCACACGGCTAAGTGAGCCCCCGCTTATTATATAGTCAACACGCTAACTACTGGGCTGATTAAGCCGCAGGTATTTAATAGCCATCACGCTAACTACTGGGCTGAGTGAGCCCTAGGTTATTTAGTCGCATGAATATGATTTCCAAGGTATATGTCCTAACTTGATTTAGACCATTGCCTATGGTAAGATAAATCTGGGAAGTAAATTGGTAAACTCTGTACATTTCCCTCGAAAACTCACTTCTATTTTATTAAATATCTGTAGAAATCAGCATAGTTTATTAAAATTATATACATTCTCATTAGTTTATGAATCTACTAACTTATAATATCTATATGGTAACTTGGATTATTAGTATACCCACTTAAAAATTTATTTTGTAGATTTAATATGATAAACACTAACATGAGGCTGACTAAACTTTTACCATTTTCATTTCAACTTAGTTTTAGGAAATTTATCTACATAGCGTTAAATTTCACTGTTTAGTAAGTCTATTATTTCAAAATATTATTTTTTAGTTCTAATATTCAAAACATATTCATATCGTTTTACATAATAGGTATCAAATTAATTTAAAGTCATATTAAAAAAAATATATATATATACTATTCTTACCTAACACGCCAGCTAGCTAAGCACCCAACCGTCTCACACCAAGACTCTGAGAAAAGTGAATGCTTGTTCAGGGCCTTATCAGCTAATATAATCACTGATAAGATTTGATCATGTGACATGTGACGTCACTGATTAAGTGGTATCACGTGACCATGTGGTATCATTCAATATGTCACCAGTGACGTCAGAGATCACGTGACTAGGTCATAAAAGAACCAATTACTAATTGCAATTAACAATTTTCCTCTAATTGATTTGTATAATATATATAGATAAATTAATACATGATTTTTCTATTATTTCGTAAAACATAGTACATGTGCTATGTATTACAAGATAATACATAGATAAATCTTGTATTAATTTATCTATATATATTATACAAATCAATTAGAGGTAAATTGTTAATTGCAATTAGTAATTGGCTCTTTTATGAACTAGTCACGTGATCTCTGACGTCACTGGTGACATATTGAATGATACCACATGGTCACGTGATATCACTTAATCAGTGACGTCACATGTCACGTGATCAAATCTTATCAGTGATTATATAAGCTGATAAGGCCCTGAACAAGCATTCACTTTTCTCAGAGTCTTGGTGTGAGACTGTTGGGTGCTTAGCTAGCTGGCGTGTTAGGTAAGAATAGTATTTGTATATATATATATTTTTTTTAATATGACTTTAAATTAATTTGATACCTATTATGTAAAACGATATGAATATGTTTTGAATATTAGAACTAAAAAATAATATTTTGAAATAATAGACTTACTAAACAGTGAAAATTAAAGCTATGTAGATAAATTTCCTAAAACTAAGTTGAAATGAAAATGGTAAAAGTTTAGTCAGCCTCATGTTAGTGTTTATCATATTAAATCTACAAAAGAAATTTTTAAGTGGGAATACTAATAATCCAAGTTACCATATAGATATTATAAGTTAGTAGATTCATAAACTAATGAGAATGTATATAATTTTAATAGACTATGCTGATTTCTACAGATATTTAATAAAATAGAAGTGAGTTTTCGAGGGAAATGTGCAGAGTTTACCAATTTACTTCCCAGATTTATCTTACCATAGGCAATGGTCTAAATCAAGTTAGGATATATACCTTGGAAATCATATTCATGCGACTAAATAACCTGGGGCTCACTCAGCCCAGTAGTTAGCGTGATGGCTATTAAATACCTGGGGCTTAATCAGCCCAGTAGTTAGCGTGTTTACTATATAATAAGCGGGGACTCAATTAGCCGTGTGGTTAGCGTGGTGGCTATAAAATAAGCGGGGGCTCACTAAGCCCAGTAAGCGTGGTGGATATAAAATAGCCTGGGGCTCACTCAGCCCAGTAGTTAGCGTGGTGGGTGTAAAATAGCCTGGGGCTCATTCAGCCCAGTAGTTAGCTTGGTGGGTATAAAATAACCTGGGGCTTACTCAGCCTAATACTTAGCATGGTGACTATAAAATAAGCGGGGGCTCACTTAGCCTTGTGGTTAGCATAGTGGCTATAAAACAAGCGGGGGTTCACTAAGACCAATAGTTAGCGTGGTGGGTATAAGTTATCCTGGGGCTCACTAAGCCCAATAGTTAGCGTGGTGACTATAAAATAAGCGGGGGCTCACTTAGCCCTGTGGTTAGCATGGTGGCTATAAAATGTCAAGTCTGATTATATGTTTGTGGGTTCGAAACTTGTGCGGTTTAGACGATGTGGTTTTGAATACTTAGAGAAGTTAAAGAAATCACGACATTGTTCTATATCCTTATAAATATTGTGTGTGTTTGAATATGTTAAGTTAAGTATTCTACATCAAGTTATAATGAAAGTCATATATGCAAAGTTTAGGGACCTCTAGTATAGCTAACCCAACATATATATATAGGTCGATTCAAATGATATATCACGAGTCGAAAAAAGTGTGATTGTAATAGATAGTATTTATAAGAAAGCGAGAAAGCATCAGGGCACGGACAGCCCAATGGTTAGCGTATCAATAATAAGTCCAAGCTGAAGTTCGCGGGTTCAAAACCAGCGCAAACGAAAATAATATATGAAGGCCCTATAAATAGGACATGTTGGCTTTCTGATTTTAAAGGTTATATAATTCTCCATAGAAGAAAAGACAATCACGTCGATTTCATGATCTTTGAACTTTCCTAGCTTTGTCATAATATGATGACCATCATAGTTTTTCGAGTTATGGAATATAACAGGAACTGTTTTACACTGCTTATAGTTCAAGTTACATTCCATATGTACAGCTCCCCTGAATACATCTCTGCTAGATGATTGTAATCATGTATGCGTTTCCAACCTAATACTTTTTAACAATTAGAACACAGATTATATCCAATTTTCGGTTTCACAGGCGTTTTATGGCATGAGTTTTTGGATTATCCTTCACAACAACAACAAAAAATTGAATTTTATAATTATATGTGATGCACATGAATGAAAAAGAAAATATATAAATAGTCGCATTATTTTATGAGCAGGGTTTAATATCTATAACTTTTCACCACATACGTTTCTGTATGTGTAAGTCTTTGTATTACTAAAGATTAAATTTAATATTTTATGTTTTAATTTTGACTACCCTACGTACAGAGAAAAATAACCATTTCTTTTAAAACAAAATAAAAAGTACTTTTAAAATATATTACTACTAACCTACTATATATCTACATATCTAGACCTTAGAATCAACTCGTATACTGTCTTTAGAAGAAATGAATTGAAATGTGTTCTTATCAGTGAATCTTATCTAGAATGTTATCGCGATCAGTTATGTCATAAAACCACGTGGTGAAGAATCTAGTTGAATTTAGGTGAAGTCTAGTGAATCGTGCTTGAAATTTTTAGGTAATGAAAAATTTATATATATATATTTATATATATATATATTTTGTATAACCAATATGTTTTAACTCATATATTAATAGTTCATGTCTTGTCGATATATTTTAACAGGACTTGTTAATATATTTTATGCGATAAGAGAAATTATATTTTACTTAAGTAGTAGTATATATCGAATTCCTATCCTTCTTGTCTTCACTATGTATTTTTTGAATTGTATAATGTTAGCCTAAATTATATTGAAGCCGTTTCTATGAAAATAGGGGAGGGTTCTATTAAATTTAGTGGAGTATAATTCATATATATTGTGGGGGATTCTGTATTTTAGTGTAATTTCTATTTTAGTATGACTTGTATTGAATTAGATTCAGTAACCTATTTAATTAAAACCAATCTCTTATCCCAAAAATTCTTAAGGCTACCTCTTAATTACTATTTTTAATTTTATTTCTTAGTTATTATTTTTCATTGAATACACAATGAAGCATATATAACGAATCGAGTTGAAGCTATAAAGGGTAACAGGAAGGAATTCGTATACATTAACGGTATCAATCTCGCTTTATTATATGAATCTAACGTTGAAAAAATATTTCGAAAACTATAGTATAATATATAAATATATTCGTGTATTTTCATGATGCATACAAACTATACTCTTTGTAGTTATGGATATTTTTAGGAATAAATTGTGCGTTCTTAAGTCATTTCGAAACAGGGTCCTTCAAACAGACCCCTTCACGAAACTTTTAACCCTAAAACAGGACACTTCACACAATGTTTCGTCTTAAAAATAGACCTTTCACAAGCATACTAATGTATATACTCTTAATAGAATTTTAAAATGTTAAACGATATAAATATTAAATATAAATATAAATCATTTTTTTTTTACATTCAGTGAATAATTCGAGTCAAAATTCACACATGTTCGAGCCTGTTAGTTAAATATGACATACACTAATAAGATTAGGTAATGATTCATTTTCTCATATGGTTAATAGTAGCAATCATTTCTCATACTGTAAGTGTTTATATGAAGTATGCAAAATTTATGATTCTACCTTATAATACCTATTCATTCTGTATTCTACCCTATGCCTTATCCATGACGTCACAATATCCCGTGGTTTTAAGAGATAATTGAACATGTTACCGTTCAGTTGTTGTAAGTCAAGTATAGCAGACGATTAAATTTGACTGAAGTCTAGTACATTATGGTTGAACTTTATAGGTAAGATACATTTTTATATATATTTTTTCAATATTAAAAACAAACATTTTTTTAAAATAATAAATACCCTAACTAAATAGCACAATATATATTTTATAAAAACAAAGTCAAAAGGTTAGTTATCCAATTCATTCCTCAAAAGTATTTTTAAGTTAGAATAGTATAAACCCAATTTAGTATATTTTTTCTATACTTTGCAATACAAAAAGCATAAACGAATGTAATTTTATATTATTTAATTCAAATATCTTATAGGGGGCCCTGTATTTTTTTACCATAACATGCATCAAATTCATTAAAATCCGTCTCTTATCCTCAAAATTCTTAAGGGTATCGCTTAATGACTAGTTCTTATTTTTCATTGAAGCATTTTAAAACTTAACAGAATAATAATTATATAGGACTACGCGAAATAATTCGTATACATTTACGGTTTTAAATAGCTCATTTTAAACATTTACTTACCTAAAATGTGTCAGAAACTCGAGCATCAGATATTTCTTATCGCGAGGTGATTCATCGTGACAGGTTAAAGCAAGATCTTCGCTTATCTGCTAATATGACTCAGCAATCCGTCTATTGAGGGGATACTGGATAACACTCATTTCTTAGTTTCAGTTCTAATATATACATTTTAAAGCATATTCACTCGAAATTCAGTTATTTTTCATGAAACGATCTACCCTATTTTACAGACTTGTATTATAAATATGGTGAAATATGTAATTTTTTTTAAATCTATATTTTGAACGTTATACTAAAAAATGCATTCGTAAAAAACCTATTTTTACATTGCGTGAATACGTATTCATTTGAGATTAGTACTCTATTTCTTAAAATGTCTGTGGAATCATAATATTTTTACAGGGTATATTGTGAAGGGGCCTTTTCATTCAAACAGTGATCTTAGATTTTTATGAAAGGTCAATACCCCTTGTATTTCTGTCGCCGTAATATAATGTGAATCTATTGAATTTATTTTGTGAAAGACGCTGGGATTCGAATAGGGTTACATTATTTGTAAAGGGCCGTGGGATATAAATAGTCCCATTATTTTGTGAAGTAGCTTAATATCTATAACTATGTATTTTGAACATATCGATGCGCAAGCTGTACTTTTAGCCTAACTTGAACTGAAAAAAAAAGCCGAAAGAAATTATCTGATTTTAGGAAGGAATCTTATGCATAATTGGATTTTTTGTGAAGGATGCTTTTTTATTCTAAAGGGGATCTGTTCACTATTTTAATTAACTATGTACTAGATGGTAAAATTACATTTTGTTCACATAACATTTCGTTAATGTTGGAAAGTGATTCATGAATTATGGCGCTAAGCATGATTTTTCATTCTTGTTTATTTTATATATACTTTAAAATTCTTCGTTTTGTAGCACTCTGTATTTTTTGAAGTGTGTATTTTTAGGCTATCGAAGGGCCCCTCTGGGTAAAAAAAGGGAGGGGGAGGGGGCGAGCTATTAAATGTAGTGCAGTATAATTCATACGGGACCCTGTATTTTTTACTATAACCCCCGTGGTGATTCCTGGGACCAGGAAGTTTTGACTCTAGGTCACTTCTAGCTAAAAGCTCACACCTTAAGGCAAAATTCATTTCAGTTGAGAGTTTATATCTTAGATTACTTTCAGTTGAAAATCCTACTTTTGGCAATTTTTAAAACTAAAATTTCTATTTTTAACTCTAAAAATTCTACTTTTGGTTTAAAAGAAAAAAAGTCTAGGTTCCCCAATTAAAATGAATGACCATTTTTAATTATTATTTTTAATTATTCATTCACCCTCAAATATACTCTAACATGTATATCAAATGGCCTACTCTAGTTTAAAAAAAAATTACTTCGAAAAATTTCTAAGTTCCCCAATTAAAATTAATTAAATTTGTAATTCGTTAAAATTCACCTTGTACTGTAATAGATATTTCTCCGCGAAAAAAAAAAAAAAAAAATCTTGCAAAAATGTCCAAGTTTCCCAATTAGAATTAATGACCCTTTTTAATTATTATTTTTAATTATTCATTCACTTCTACTGCATACACTCATATTCAAACTGTATACTCTCGTTGAAAAAAAATGCTTCAAAAAATTTCTAAGTTCCCCAATTAAAATTAATCACCATTTTTAATTAAACCATTATTGACTTTTAAAATTCTCCTCTAACATGTATATCGAATACCCTACTCTCGTTGAAAAAAAAAAAAAAAAAAAATCTCGCGAAAATTCTTAAGTTCTGCAATTAAAATTAATCACCATTTTTAATTACCATTTTTAATTATTTCTTAATTACTATTTTTTCATTCACATTCAAACTGCGTACTCTCGTTAAGAAAAAAAAATTGCTTCGAAAAATTTCTAAGTTCCCCAATTAAAATTAATGACCCTTTTTAATTATTATTTTTAAATATTCATTCACTTCTACTGCATACACTCGTATTCAAACTGCATACTCTCGTTGAAAAGAAAAAAAATTGCTTCGAAAAATTTCTAAGTTCCCGAATTAAAATTAATGAATGGCCCTTTTTAATTATTATTTTTAATTAAATCATTATTAACTTTTCAAATTCACCTTGTACTATAATAGCTATTTCTAAGTGGAAAAAAAATTGCTTCGAAAAATTTCTAAGTTCCCCAATTAAAATTCATTAAAATAATCCTCAATTAATCCCTCATCCTATAACACGACTCCGGTGGAGGACACTTCGAGCGGTGGGCATGTGGGCAGACACTTCGAGCGGTGGGCAGCCCTCCCTCCTCCCTCCTCAGTGCCCACATGCCCGCCACCCGACGTCGGACTTCCACTTTTCCTCTACTTATAGCTGTCCCGTATAGCTATTTTCAGCTGGCCTACACTCACTTTCAATTGACTCTTAACTTCTTAAATATTTTGAATTTCACCTAACCATGCTAGGGGTTTTTCTACCCATTATAGGGATCTTTTTTTGTCTTGAATGGTAACCTTACATTAAGAACATCTAATTAGCTGAGTCCATAAACAAAGCTGTATTTTTTTTTTTTTTTTCAGTAGCAATACAACCGAAATATTTTAAATTTACAAATTTTTATGTAAAGCTCTTTAGGCATAGAAGTCTGTCTTTATTATTATATTCTTTTGTAGATATAATAGAGCTCAAATTAGAGCAAGAAATCCTGTTGAGAGGCAATATGGTGAATGGAAAAGGGGTTTCTCATGTTGGAACAAAACAATGCTGTGCAGGTTGGATTCGTCCATGACGATAATTGTTGCAACAGCTGTGTTGCAAAACATTGCACTTAAAATGAATGATGATTGTGCGATAGAATGTACAGCTGAAGATGACAATTCCACAGATGACAATTCATCAACTGATTCATTAAGAATTACACACCATATAGCAGGTTTTGCGAAAAAAAATGCCTTACTATCAACTGTATTCAATTAATATACAATAAAAAAATACAACTTTCTTCTTAGTATTGTGTGTGTGTTTAACTTTTTTATTTAAATTACGTGATAAAGTAGGTATAATAGTTCTTGTACTACCAATTTTGCCAATGCTTACTAAGTAATATTTACTGTCTGGGAATTATAATAGTTATTGTACTAGTTAGAGATTATACAAAGGTTAAGAGGCTACTTCTTCCATGGGAAAATACCCGCTCGCTAATGTTAATCCTATGGGACAGTTTTTACACTATCTCGTTTGCATTTAAATATTTTTCGAAGATTTTTTTTTTAATTGGATAGTTGACGTTGATCTCTACGCAAGCACTTTTTTTACTTTTTTGATTTTGTTTACAGATTTTTTTTATGATGATACTTTCATTTTCGGAACCGGTTTCCATAAAAAAAAAAAAAAACTTGCAGTTAAAATTGAAAAGGTAAAAATGGGCCTGCATACAGATCAATCTCAGCTATCCAATGAAAAAAAAATGTTTAAAAAATATTGAAATCCAAACGAGATATTCTAAAATAACTGTCCCATAGGATTAACATTAGCGAGCGGGGTTTTCGCGTGTGTGAAGTAGCCTCTTAGAGAATGAGTTTGGAAAGGTGGTGTTATAAAGATTTTTTTTTTTAAATTAAAGAATCTTTTTTTTAAATATACATTGCTTTAAATATTGATAATCTATTGCAATACATTGTAGTTTAAAAAAAATTGTAAAAGGAAATAAATAATTTATTACACTGAATTTTATTATAAAATACAAATAGGGACTTTACATAATTTGTGAAGAAAAGTTAACGAATGCATAAAACTTTAAGCAGTGAAATTCATTACAAAGTATTAGATATAGAGACCTATCATATGAAATAAATCACTATTATAGATATTTCATATATTGCATTTTATAATAGTTCTGTATTAGGTTTTTTTTATATTTTTTATCAGCATGTTTCAATCAGTGATTATAATAATAGATTAATTTTAAATAGTACACAAGTGAACTTTTAAACATAACAGAAAAAACTTAGAAAAAATATGTGATTAAATATTAATTGAATTTTTTTCTAACATTTATACTGTTAAAAAATAGAAACTTTTTGTTTTTAAAAAATGCAACATAAAAATAAATTATAATTCATTTGGCATTCGGGTTGGGTTGGGTTGGGTTTATTATTGACGGCCAATTATCTACACATGGGATATAGGCCCGGGGGGAGTGCCCTTCGTGGGGGTCTTTTTAAGGGAACCTAACCCGTATTTACGCATGGATAAATCCACGGCTCGAAGAAAACCACGAAAACTCCGAACGATTAGGCCGACGGGCGCGATTGGGATTGAACCCAGTACCTCCCGTCTACCAGCTTCGAGAGCAGAACCTCTCAGCCACTGGTGGGGCCCATTTGGCATTCGGACATTTGTTACAGGAAGCTGTCACTTCACACGTGCTTTTATTTGTATTCTGTCTATTATTTTTAAATAGACTTTAGTTATATTGCAGATTTGAAAATGATAACTGATATATGAAACCAATTTAAAAAAAGGTTTTATAAGAAATTCATGATATGTTTTCTTTTCATTTCTTGAAGGGAAAATAAGTCCAATATTATTCTACATTATTTTAAAAATATTTATATAACATTAACTTTATACAGACAGTCAGTCAGATTTTAATATAATAAATCTGTTGAAAATTGGTTTTCGATTGAGTTGGAGCAGCCACGTCAGCTGCATTCGGTGGTGGTAATGTTCGAACGACCATTAGTCAGAACAGTCAGTTGAATTTGGTTTCAGGAATCGGGGCTCGTCAATCGCGTGTGGCATGGATTGTATTACTATGGCACATGGCAAATAATTTCTAACAGAGTTTTATTTTTCTAAATTCTAACATGCACAACTTTTTAAGCAAAGGGCCACTTACAAAAATGACTGGGTTGTCGAGGGCACAGAGAGAATTTTGTTTCGAGGAGGCGAGGAATCTAAGTCTACAATCAGATAAAAAAAAAAACATGAAGTTTTAGTCCGCTAGGTTCCTTCCTTCCCAGTCAACATATTCAGTTCTGTTGGCAAGGATATATCAACAGCTTACATTTGTATTTATAAAAGAGATATAGCTAAGATTATTTTCAAAGAGTGAAAATACACCTTGATTTTATTTGAAGGAGTAAATTTAGCTTTAAAGGTTGCCAGTGCCGAAAAAAATTGTGCTTTCATGAATGAAGGTTGGGAGGAGGAGAAACATATATTATTATAAATTGTACTTCTTAACATATTCAGTAATTAAATGTGGATATCATACACCACATGAGGAGAAACATAAACCTAAACCACTCTCAACGTACTTTTCCCTCACCCCCCCCCCTTCATCCTTCCTCTCCAAAGCGCAGGGAGAGTGAAACCGGATACCCCTCCTTTTACCCCCGCTTCCTTCCTCCCAGCGGAGAAGAAACAAAGGGGTACAAAACAAAAAAGAGCGGCCAGCTGTGACGTAGAAGCACGCTTTTCTCTCTTTTCCGTCTGGAACAGCCATACTCAACCTGTGGCCCGGCGACCTTTTATATGCAGCCCGAGACACATAATCATTAATTTCTATTTATAAAATTAATGGAGAAGTGCTTGAAACGTTTTTAAGACTTTCTCTTTTCTTTTATATATTTTAACGAGAAGACAAAATCTGTCCTGTTATTTATAATTACTAATATAAAATTATGTTAAAACATCTTAAATGCCATTCCAGAAGGTAAAATTCTTTTTATATGTTGTCCTATTTCTGCTACAGTAGTGTACACATTTTTTATTCATTAACATTGATCAAACATTATTCCAAATTAATTAAATTTGCGCTATATTAAACAAAATACAAAAAATAGTAAAAACTTTTTGTTTTGAGCAAAAGACTAATTTATTAAAGAAAATCTCCTAATTTTTAAAAAAAAATTTAGAACTTGGAAATGCTGCAATGTTATATTGTTACGTTTTATAGTTACCATACAGTTACCATACAGTTTGCTTATCATGGTCAAACGTTTATTACGGAAACAAATTGGCAGTAAAAAGTTTACACCAATATTTACACAAAATAATCTTCGTGGCATATTTCTACACCATTTTCAAAAGAAATCAGGAACAAACTATCTGAAAATAGTGGTGTTAAATTTTTTTGTAACATTTCTTCCGCGACAAACGTTATGACTAACTTTATTACATTACTTTTTTATACTACTTTTGTTTTTGCACTATTCTAATAACCTATTTTTTACATTGTTATATAAGTGTGTTGCGGCCCGCCTAACATCGCAAACATATGTTTGCGGCCCGCGAGAAAAAAAGGTTGAGTAGGTGCTGGTCTGGAAGGAGATTAACGGTGGGTGGTCGTTAGTAAAAGCATTGAGAAAAATAGACTGGGCTCCGTCCATTTGTCGTCACAGCGGAAGCGGGCCAATGAGAAGCGCGCTTTTGCAGGAATGTTGTTGAATGAACCTAGTTCGCGCTAAACTTGAAATCTTATTTATACGCACGATTCCAGTTGCAGTTCACTCTTCCCACTTTCACTTGCCTATAGGTTTAGTTTATAAACACTTTCTCTGCTTTCGTACTTTTTTGATTGAAATGGAGTTTTTAGCTTCCGAAGCGTCTCCCGCGGCCCCTGCGGCTGAACCTGCTCCTACTACGGCTTCTAATAATGCGGCGGATTATAACGTTGTTGCCGGCCCATCTTCCGCTGATGACTCGGGGATAAATACAACGATGGATACTAGTTCTGCACCTGATTTGCCCGATTCCCAGGTTAGTACGTCCTCTTCATCACTTTCGCTGCGGAAAATTAATATCCAGCATCCGCGTTTTTTTAGGCCCTTTGAGCGAACCGGTGCTAATTTCAAGGCAGGAAAATTTTTCTTTCTGGCATTTCTAGTCTCTAAACTTGAACTGATCACCAATTTCTTTCGGTCGAAAACTCCAAAAAAATGTTATTTCTGAAAATATGCTGGTAATCGCGATGATGTGGGGTTTTGTGTAGTGGAGCTTTTGCATGCAGTCAAAATTGGATCTATACGTGAAGAATTGGCCTCTAATCAAATAATTGTTAACTCGCCCTTACTGATATCTTATCTTACTAACGCTTCTGATTTATTTAAATTTTTATTTAACTGCAAAGAAGAGTTGACCTGGCAATATGCCAGGTCAACTCTATAACTCAACAACATTGTTCATTATGTAAAATACGAAAATCAACCTTTTAACGTTGAGCTGTTTACTAAGTATGCCGTAAATAAAAAAATTTCTAGCCCTCTAACTTTAACATACGAATACAGCGAAATTTCAGATAACACGAACTGTGATCTCCACAAGGACCATGCAAATGAACATTACGAAAACTCCAGGTTATTCGTAACGATGACCGACAGACATAGACATTCCGTGGCGGCAACAAAGGTTGTGTCGGCATATATCACCGAAACAGTTGCAAGGACCTCTAATACAGATTTCCTAAAAACACAACTCAGGGAGGTTTACAAATGGTGGGATTTCTCAGCAACCGATCGTGCAGACATGGATGACTATGTTATTCTAGCTGAACTGACAAGACGATTGGACGGAGAAAATAAATTAAGAAGTTTATTTATAAAAAATTTTCATTCTTATCAAATTGGGTTACCCAAACAAAGATGGGTTTTGTTAAGGGGAGCGGTTAATTCGGGAAAAACAACACTGGCCGTGACTTCCTTTTTCCCCAAAAAATTTCAACCCGAAAAAAGAGAGGGGACTTTAGGGATCTTTTACAAATCAAAATACGGATCCAAGATAAGGAGTGTCACACCCATTCATGCGTGCATAACCCTCTTCGCGGGTTCAGGGGTCAAAAAGGTTACTGAAGCGGTCTGGTAGCAATTAAGGTTATAGTCCTTTTTTGACCATTGTCCAAAAAATGAGTATAGAAACAAAGAACTTCAGCGAGCAAAAATGTGTTTATTTTACTTTTGTTTGTCGCAAAATATACCTAATATCCAAAGAAATGTATTGTTTCAAATAAAGATATGAATGGATGTTAATAAAGCTGGGAATAAGTAAGCTGTGTGTGCGTGCGTGGTCGATCAATGGTGATATCTCATTTTACAACAAATACTGTAAATATAAATATTGTAGAAAATAAAATAGGAAAAGGTTTCCGAATTAGTAATCTTCTTAAATTTATTAATATTTGTGGAAATTTGCAGAAAATATCTCAATAATTTTCTCTGTATAGTAAAAAAAAAAAAAAGCAGCTGATGCTGATGCCGCCTTAATTAAATATTTTGTGATTGGAGGTGGCTTATATTAAGAAAACTATTGCATATACAGGTTTAGTAGATTGCTAAAAGAAAATTGGTAGTTTTATAGAAATAAAAATGTTGAAGCAGGTATTTTTTAAATCGAAGAATTCTTTTAAGCGCAATGTTGAAGTCGATCAAAATAATTCCTCTAAAAAAGAGATGCGTTAACTTCCCCCCCCCCACTTTCGAAAGTTTAAATTTCAAAGATACCAGTCATTAGCTCTCAATTAGCTCTAATTTGCTCTCTAATATTAGAATTTGCTCTGGTTATGGTACCGCGATATTCCAATTAGAATGGTGGGGGGGGCTAAGTTAACGCCCCCCCCCCACGTTCGAATATCGAAATTTCAAATATGCCAAAATTTAGCTCTCAATTAGCTCTAATTTGCTCTCTAATATTAGAATTTGCTCTGCTTCTGATGTCGAGATATTTCAGTTACAAGAAGGGGCCGAGCGTTAATTTAGCTCCCCCCACCCCCTTCACTTTCGAATATCGCAATAAGTAAAATCTCCGTTTTTAAAAAAATTTAACTTTAAACATCACTTTAAACATCAAATTTCCACTT
Organism: Maratus michaelseni; assembly: GCA_963931845.1. Lineage (NCBI taxonomy): Eukaryota > Metazoa > Arthropoda > Arachnida > Araneae > Salticidae > Maratus > Maratus michaelseni. Next base: position 23,620,195 of record OZ007599.1, on the reverse strand, counting down.
GATCATTTAAAAAGAGTTCATATTCATTTGCACACAACTTCTCTATGAAAACGAATTTTTGCAGGGGGGTTCTTAAGTTTCGTAAATACTTTTAGCATTCCTAGCAATCACATTCATGATAGAAATCTAGGCATTCATGCATTCAACCTCTTTTTTTGGAGCCCAAACCCAAACTCTAAATGCGAACCCGAGTCCGACAGTAGGCAGCAGAAAATCATTAATAAAATTTTCAAATTGTTACAGATTTATTTTGTTATTTAAATATATATATATTAATCCTAAATACGCTTTCACGTTTCGTGATTTTTCATATTCCTGAAAATCTGTTTAAAATAACCTAATTTGTTATTTATACCCAACTACTGGCAGAAATTAAAATTCTTATATTATTCTTTTTAATATAATTGTACAACTATGGCAAAAAGGCGTGAATTATGTTTCCCAGTAATTTTGGAAAAGGATTTCGAACAGAAAGAGACGATAGACAAAGGATATCTCACGTCTTTTTTATGTTATTAACACTGACCATGCATAGGCTTCAAAATCAGATAGAATATTTCCCCTTTTGTCCCATCAATAACAACTCAATTCCATTTCAAACAAATTTTTAAATGAATTTAAAACACCTTAAGAAACTTAGAGTACATTCTTGTCTCTAATAGCAAGTTTTTTGTCACTCATTTCAATTTGTGATAAAATAAAATAAAATATTTTATCTTGAACTCACCCGAGCCCGAAAACTGGCATAAAATTTATAGACCTAACCCGTTTCGTGCCCAAACTCGGATTCCAACTGATCCCGCTTCATATCTAATGCATGCTTTATAAAAGGGAAAAAAAAAAGTACAAATTTTCAACGTTCTGTAAAATGGTAAATCGATCATTTATTTATACATATGTGTAGATGTTTGAAGATTTTGCTCATGCAACACAAAATTTTCTGACACATTCATGCACATTAGTCCGTTTTAAATATAAATATTACTGAAAACATTTGAAATCGAATAGCATTTTTCATTTTTTGATAAATGCATGGATTAAATATTGAGTCATAAACGATTTTGGCTCATGACGATGCATTTTGGACTGTCGCATGCCTAAAATCTATTCAAAAATCCAACTTTGATATACATAAAATAAGTTTTTAGCATTCAGTCAATTGATAAATCCATATGTGTTTGTGATTAACTTTTTTTTTTTAATTCATAAACTTAGCATAAATCTAAAATTATAATTTCTTTAAATTTAAGATTTTACTAAGTTAATATTATCATTTTTGCGAATTTTTGCTTTTTTCCTTTATTCTTAAGAAGGTGTTTTTAAAATTTCATAACTGCTTATTATTTCTATTTACTATTATTAAAAGGGAAAATTTATGCCTAGGAATTTAATATTTTGAAATAGCTTTGTCTTTGATTATTAATCTTTACATATCTTTATGTCATTAGCAAGGGCTTCAAATAACAAACATTTCAATTCAGAACAGAATGTTTTGCGGAAATATGGAAGTTAGGTACATTATTTATCAAATATTGTCAATGTAAAAAAAAATTCAAAATAAATACATTTATTTTATTTAACATTTTCTGAATTCCTTTTTTTTTTCTAATTTTTGGAAAATTAACTTTTACGTTTACAAAATTTAAAGTAGTGACAAAAATTAAATTTTACCAAAGTTTAACGAACATATCATTTACTGAAATCAAGTTAATTGCAGTTGGCTATTTTACAAGTTGAAATGGCTTAACAAAAATATTTTTAAGGGAACAAAAAAACATTTTATAAACGTTTATGCCATTATCGGTTAACAGAATAAATAGAAGGTAAAAAAACAATAATTCTCGTAATTATTAAAAAATAATTTTATTTTCAAACCATAACCATCTTCTGTTATGACGTCACATTTTTATAACACTCAGTATAAAACATTTTATGTTGAAAAAAAAAAAGCATTCTGTAATACTCTCATTAACTACAATTTTTTTTATTGTATCAAAAAATATATACATTTAATGATTAAATATTCTAAAAGTAATGATATGCATGTAAAACATTTCTAAATATCATGACTAACTTTTTAGTTCTCTTCTTCATTAAAACCCTCTTCAATTATGAATCAAATTGATTTATGATTATTTTAATTCTGAATTGGAAGTGGCAATAATGCTAATAATTTTATTTTTAAACTAAAGTTTATCAATAGCAAAATCTTCAAACATACACACACATGCATGAATAAATGATTGATTTACCATTTTACAAAACGTTGAAAATTTGTGCGTATTTTTTTTTTCTTTTATTAACCATGCATTAGATATGAAAAGGGATCAGTTCGAATCAGAGTTTGAGCGCGAAACTAGTTAGTTCTGTAAATTTTATGCCAGTCCACAGGCTCGGGCGGATTAAAGATAAAAAAAATTTAATTTATTTTATCACAAATTGATAAGAGCGAAAAAAAAACTTGCTATTTGAGAAACAAGAATGTACTCTAAGTTTCTTAAAGTGTTTTAAATAAATTAAAAAATTTGTTTGAAATGGAATTGAGTTGTTATTGATGGGACAAAAGGAGAAATATTCTACCTGATTTTGAAGCCTGTGCATGGTCAGTGTTAATAACATAAAAAAGACGTGGGATATCCTTTGTCTATCCTTTCTTTCTGTTTGAAGCCCTTTTCCAAAATAATTGAGAAACATAATTCACGCCTTTTTGCCATAGTTGTACAATTATATTAAAAAAAAATAATATAAGAATTTTGATTTCTGCCAATGGTTGGGTATAAATAACAAATTTGTTATTTTAAACCGATTTTCAGGGACATGAAAAATCACGAAACGTGAAAGCGTATTTAGGATTAATATATATTTCTATGTAACGAGATATATTTAAATAACAAAATAAATCTTTAAACAATTTTAAAATCTTATTAATGATTTTCTGCTGCCTACTGTCGGACTCGGGTTCGCATTTAGAGTCACTGGGTTTGGGCTCCAAAAAAAGAGGTTGAATGCATGAATGCCTAGATTTCTATCATGATTGTATTTGCTAGGAATGCTAAAAGTACTTACGAAACTAAAAAAAACCCATGCAAAAATTCGTTTTCGTAGACAAGTTGTGTGCAAATGAATATGAACTCTTTTTAAATGATCAAATGGAAATTTGATTTTTAAAGTTAATTTTATAAGAACGGTGATTTTGTTCATTGCAATATTCGAAAGTGAAGGGGGGGGGGGCTCCCCTCGGCCCCCTTAACGCTCGGCCCCTTCTTGTAACTGAAATATCTCGATACCAGAAGCAGAGCAAATTCTAATATTCGAGAGCAAATTAGAGCTAATTGAGAGCTAAATTTTGGCATATTTGAAATTTCGATATTCGGAAGTGGGGGGGCTAGCGTTAACTTAGTCCTCCCCCACCCCCCACAACATTCTAATTGGAATATCGCGGTACATAACCAGAGCAAATTTTAATATTAGAGAACAAATTAGAGCTAATTGAGAGCTAATTCCTGGTAACTTTGAAATTTAAATTTTCGAAAGTGTGGGGGGGTGGGGTCAAATTAACGTATCTGTAAAAAAGTTTTATAGAATCAGAAACTATGCATAGACATTTAACCATCTTTCATAGGCACATACTTGATTATTTTTTAGTAATAATCGTTGTATATCGCAAATTTGTTATTTTTTAGCGAATTTATAAAGAGCACTACCATTGTGACTGACACAAAGCTGAACTGTGGCAAAAATCAGACCAAAGAAAATAAGAAAGAAAGAAAGAAAATCCCTGGGAAGATACTTTTCACAGAATTTTCTAGTTGTTTTTGCCTTAATACCATTTTATTGGTCAGTGGACATGAAACATCAAATAATACTAAACCTTGCTCAGAAAAGCAATAAAACGATAAATTTTACTCCAACAAGTTCACCGACAGCTCTCGCCGCAGGCTTCTTTCGCGTACCTTCTAAACCCCTCTTCTAAACCCCTTCCATAGCAATAAACCTGTGAGGGTGGGGCTCGTATTTGTCCATTTCAGACCTGGAAGATGACAGTATGAGAGCCCTACACAACCCCCTGTATTTCACTGTCTTAATTGCTTTCCACTGGCAAGGAATTTGACTAGAATGGAACAAACCACACTGGCTAACGGAATCAAAGATTTACTGAACGGGGTAGAAATTAACATCAATTGGTCTTGTAACAGTCGTCTGTCATTTCATCTAGGACAGGCTATCGGGACTCGGTACGTGCTGTTTGATGATGTTACAGATCTAGGTTTTCGTAATTTGGATGGCCGACTTAGAGAGTTTACCGACAGTGCACACCCGGTATTTCTCGAAAAAAAAAAAAAAAAAAAAGACCCACATCCTTTTCTATTTCCCGCCGGAATAATAACTACTAACAATTTAACTTATTCGGAAACCCTGGAGGTAAGATTCAAATGCTATACTATGGTGCAGAACGATCCATTTTATAAGGCACATAAGGACGATTTCGAAGCTAAAAGATTTGTCAAGACGGCTGTAGTTGTGCGTAAGTATTTAAATTAACTTTTTTTTTTAAGACCAATTAGAAGAAATAAGTATGTATACTATTTTTTTTTTTTTTAGTGTGTGAGCTACTAGGTCTAAATTTTGATGTTGGTAATGGTGATCGAATGGATTTTAGAGAACTTTTTAGAGATGATGTCCAACAGAGAGTTTCCAGTAAGTATTAAATTTTTGGTTTTAATTTTAGAATATTTTATAAGTATACTTGTGTTTCTATTTTTTTTTTTTTTTTTTTTTTTTAACTTTCAGAATTTAGAAAAGAACACAAAAACAGTCCAGCGTGTCTGGCCAACGTACTGCAACAGAAACGCCTTACATGATCATGCATTCAAAGTCTGGAAAGAGAGGATGACAATAGAAAGTTTAAAACCATCGACCAGAAAGATAAAGAGAACAGCGAGAATGACCATGACACAGCCACCAGCTACAATGAAAATATGAAAAAGAGAACTTTTCCCATCAAACCCACAGTCATGCCTGTGTGAGAGATTGAACAAGATCGAAATCGAAACATCTAAAAGTGTGCCCCGCCAGTGGCGCAGCCAAGGGGGGGGGGGGGGTTAACCCCCCCCCCCCCCAGAGCTAAAAAAATTACTATAATTGCCGCTTATATGAATCAAAACAACTAAAGTTAAAATTAATTTTTTTGGCCTTTCCGCCTTGGCAGAATCCATCGCTTTCTTAAATCAAATTCTATACAACAATGTGATTCAATTAAACGGCGAAAATTCTACTTAAAACTGTGAAAGCGCATATTACACGCATAGGTTATGTCGCATAGGTTATGATTTTTGGACTGCGTCACTTTGTCGAGACGTCTTATAGTAAAAGATGGGTCATATACTCTCACAGAGACGCTTTGAGTTATATAGTATACAGTGGTCTGTTTTTTAATTGCATTTATGTCTTTGTTCCACGTTCGAAACAATAACAGATCATCGAATTCCAGAGAAAAAAAAAACATACACATTGTAAGTCTATCTCAGTTTCAAGTGGCTTTTTTTGCGTTTTTTGCTCTCAGTTATATCTAAGACCAAGCTATGTGCGTACCCAGGAAAAAAATCTTTGCAAAAGTAAGAATTTAAAAAAAGTACTTAAAGTTATAAAAAGCTATTTTTCGATTATGACCAGATTTTTGCAATCGGTGTTTCTTTCGAATCATTTGTTTCGTAGGGGGTCCAGGGTTCGGAAAAACTACTTTTTGTTTGTAACGAACTACAACTACAACTACTTTATAAAAAATGTAGTTAACTATAACTACAACTACTTATTTTTAAAAGTAGCGACTACAAACTACTTTCCAAAAGTAGTCACTACTTCGCTACTTTAGTAATCATCGCTAATTAAATACACCGCAAACGATTTTTTCCGATAGACCATAATGTAACAGAATTCTTTTGAACGTCCCTGTAAGCGAGATATAAATGCTACACATTTCATTTTCAATACTGAACATTCTATGGTAAACTTCAATAACATAAAACTTTCATGGCAGTCGGAGTATATTTATGAGAGTTAGAGCACGGACAGACAAACAAAGCAAATTCATAGAACCTTTTTAATTATGTTGGAATTTTTTTTTAAAGAGGAAATTTGAAAACAAAAATTGTAATAATCTTACACATTTATGAGAGTGATGTAGCACAGTAGCGCTTAGAATCCTGCATCGGGTCGGGTTACCCGCTTTTACCCCGACCCGACCCGCCGTTCGGGTCGGCTATATTTTCCCGTTGCGGTTCGGGTTCGGGTCGGATTGACTTCAAATTTTTTGTTGCGGGTCGGGTTGGCTTTCATTCTTTCGGGTTCGGGTTGGCTTTTTGAATCTTGCGGGTCGGGTTCGGGTTGACCCGGTTTTTTAAAAGAATGTCCAAAATATTTTTTCACATTAAAAGTCTATATAAACCGCAGATCACAGTTTCACAAAAGCAAAATGCGTGCCTGTCTGTTTTGTTAACCTTAGAATTCGTATCAGGAAGTTAATATAAACATACTTTTTCAACTACTGGTACGATAATGGTTATAACGAATGCTCCTGCACAGCTGAAACATTTCTGCTGAATATAGTTACAATTCTAATTCTTGATACTTCTAATTTTGTTATGGCAAAAAACTGTGTGATCGACAGGAAGACAGGAAACGATTATTTAGCGTTTTGCTTCTTATAGTATTTCGTTATAAATGGAAGTTTTGAAACCGCAACTAATTTTAAACAAGTTGGAAATTGTACGTCAAACGTGACAAACGAGGTGCGCGTTCTTACTGTAGCTAGTTATATAAATATTCAGACCTAGATGATTTTTAATTCTGTGAAATGAATTATATCGTCTGCAGATTAATTTCTGTAATAAAATAAGTGTCTCGGTCGCTTGACGATTTAACGTCCATCGGAAGCTCCTCTAACAAGAAAGCACCGATTTTTAAAAAAAAAAATCAAATTTCTTAATAAATATTTTTATTAATATCTCCTAAAGTTTTGATTCGATTTTAATAAAATTTGAAATGTCTCGACAAAATTCTGCAAACATAATATATCTTAAATCTCAAACCATTCGGTTGGGTAGTTTTTGCGTTGTTATATGCGGACGGACGGACGGACGGACAGACAGACGGACGGACCAAGCGAGGACAATAGGTGCTACGTATTTATATAATTACGAACGCACCTAAAAAACATTTAAAGATTAGATTTTTAGTTGTATACCGTTTAGAGTCCTGCATCGGGTCGGTTTACCCGCACCCGACCCGACCCGGCTCTAGATTTTTTTTGTTGTGGGTCGGATTCCGATCGGGTTGACTTCCACTTTTTTACTGTGGATCCGGTTGAATTTCATTATTTCGAGTTCGGATCGGTTTCGGGTTGGGTTTTGACTCTAGCGGGTAGGGGTCGGGTTGACCCGAATTTCAAAAGAATGTCCAAAATATTTTTTCAGGTTAAAAATCTATGTACAATAAGACCTCCATTCTGGTTTTTCTTCCAAAAGGCGGCCACCTCTATTTAGCGCCACTTTTTAATTCCTAAAATTTATATATTTGAAAACGCTTATATCTCTGAATAGCGGCCACCTCTAAATCTAGACACACGTAACATGTGCAGAAGATTTTTTTTATATAGAAATAAAAACAACTTAAAATTTTTCTATTTATTTGTATGCTTGTGGGCGGGGGGGGGGGGGGGGGGAGAAGAGTAAATTATGGGAAGTTAGGGGACAATTTAGATAGTTACTTATATATTATTATTAGGTAGAAACAAATGTGGACATTTTTTTAAAATAAAGAGTTTTAAATATTTGAAACTGTATGCTGGAGGAGGGGCAAAAAGGGAAGCGTAAATTTTGGGGACAAGGCAATAATTTTTATTTGTTGTCATTAGACAAATGAGTGAAAGATTTTATTTTTGTATAAAAATAAAGATTTAAAAATATTTTAAACTCTTTTGTATGCTACTATGGGGAAGCGTGAATTTGAGAGATTAGGGATAATTTAGAGGATTTATGTTTAGATAAATCCATTCTTTTTCTTTTTTTAATAAGGATTTTACATTTCTTTGCTTGCTGGGGGTGGAAGGCAAAAGGTAGAAGAAATTAGTCAAATAAAGATTTAACATAGCCAGACGACTATATTTTGGAAAAAAAAAATCGTAGTCGTATAAAAATACATTATATTGAGAAGATTTCTATGGATTTAAATAACAGTACACGAAGTTTCTGACACCCAAACTGTGAAAATGACAGCTAATTTGTGACTGTGCCCGTCGTCTATGGAGAAATATATGACACTGCAAATGAGATTTGTCGCTGACGTTCGCAAATTGTTGCAGAGAACATATTTCGCACGAAAGAAACGAGTTATAATCATGTGATTTGAAGATTGGGACCTTTTTTCCTCCCTCCGAAAGTAGCGTCGATGCGCGCTACAAACTACTGATATTTTGTATCGCGCTACTCGCTACACTACACTTTTTTAATGTAGCGCGCTACACTACAAACTACTGGAAAAAGTAGCGGCTACTGTAGTTTCTCTACTTGTAGCGCGCTACTTCCGAGCCCTGAGGGGGTCTGTACACAAATTTAAAGACTATATTTCATTTGTTGGTAATGTTGCAACGAACTCTTGCTTATGATGGAGATTCGTATATTTATCGTTAAAATTTTATAAATTAGTTGTGGTTCCTCTTTTAGCTATTTTTAATTCTATCGCGCTTCTAATATTGTAAACGCTGTTTAAATGAATCATAACCAACGTAATTGCGGAGAAAAGCATTATGATTTCATTCATTTAAAAGACTGATTCCATTAACCGATGATTCATATAACCAGCGACCATCTTTATTATAAACTCAAAACCCCCCCTAGAACCGAATTCTGGCTGCGCCACTGTGCCCCGCAATGGAGGAGCAATCCCCCATAAAAAGTTTATGCTTGCAGAAACTGTAAAAATGTTAAAAAAGAAAACTAACTATTGTATATATTGTAAATAATAAAGGCAAATGCCTGGAGAATATATAGCGCGGGTAGCGCCTGATACACTTGTGTGTCTGGCCGCCCACGCGAAGTATTCCCCCTGATTTTGCTTTAATTTACAATAATCACAAGAATGAGGTAAGTATAACAACGACCCCAAAAAAAAACAGGTAAGTTTGACTTAAATACTTAATAAGCAAATTAAAACTATTTACAGTTATCACAGAAGCAGCTTGGTGATAAAAAGCATGATTAACTTTCGCCCGATCGGCGAAATTTACAAATTATACGCACCCGATCGGCACAATTCGCAATTTATACGCACCCGATCGGCAAAATTCATGATTTTTACGCGCCCGATCGGTTGAATTTGCGATTTTTTTCGCGCCCGATGGCGAAATTTTTTTCGCACCCGATCGGCGAAATTTCCATTTTATACGCACCCGATCGGCAAAATTCGCGATTTATACGCACCCGATCGGCAAAATTTGCGATTTTTCCTTGACTGATAGGCAAAATTTGCGATTTTTTTCGCGCCCGATTGGCAAAATTTTTTATTTGTTTTTCGCACCCGCACGGCGAAACTTACGATTTATACACACCCGATCGGCAAAATTCGCGATTTATACGCACCCGATCGGCAAAATTCGTGTTGTGTCGCTAACACAACTTAAATTTAAATATTTATTAAAGTATTTTAATTCTAATTTGTCTAATTATTAACCTTTAAAATGTGTTGTAATTATGGGATGTTTTGTTTATTTTAATACGAATTGTTGTTTTTTATAGTTGCAGTTACGGTTTGCAGGTTGATTTAAAAGATAAAGTTGGTTGATTTCAAATTATATTCTTCTGGCACAGAATTTTTTATTTCTAATTCTCACACTGTCCATCAAAATTTATGTTGAATTAATTATACATTTATCATTTGGGTTTAATAACCAAACAATTGTGTTGGTGAAATTGATATTTTTTTAATTGGCTCTTGGGAGGATGAAAAATGCGCAATTTCTTCTTCTCAATTGTGAAATTTTCAGGTATTATGTTTCTCTAATTGATTTATGGTTTTATTTCCAAAGATATAATTGTCATGCAATAATTTTGTAATTTAGGAGTTACTGGATTTATTTGTGGTTGGATAACATTTATGGAGCTACTGAGTTTAATTAGACATTTTTGGAGTCTTAATATTTTTATTAACGTTTTTGGAGTCTTAATATTTATTTTTATTAACGTTTTTGGAGTCTATATTTATATTTTTATTAACATTTCTGTTGTAATATGTTTTCCTATTCTTATCTATTTTCTGTTCTTTAAAATGGCAACAAGATCGCAACTCCCGCGCAAAGAATAGCGTCACCATGTGACCACGCCACATCAGCGCGTCCCCATGTGACCGGATGGTCGCGCATTGATTCACACTTTTTAAATTCAATTAAGTTATGTTTTTTTAAAATAGCTGCAAAAGGTTGTATGAATAATTACCTAGGTACAGTTCAGCAGTTGAATGAAACAATATGGCACATTTTAACATCTTTCATTCTACATAGTGTCATTTTGAGGGGCACTATTTGTCGGTGCGTATGAGACAGGAGGTTGCAGGTAATCAAGGAGCTTTGCGAGGGAAAAATCAAAAAGTTCAGTTGGAGAGGTGAAGCCACGATGTGAGGATCTAAAAAGTAACTCGGCTCCGGAGCTGTCATGAAGATGTTAAGTCACTTTCTTTCCTTTCCTTTTCTTAAATAATTTTCATCATGCATGAACTAACTTTACCGGTATTTATTTATTTTTATTTTATTTTATTAATTCTGGATTTGTGAATTAAAATTCACTTTGACGTAAGTTTAAATGACTCTAATAATTAATCCTTTTTGCATAGACTGCCAGTAGCTCCAATTTATCTTTTCAATAAAATATTACAGTAATTTATTTGAATATATTTATTGTTTGAATTATAATATGATGGTGAATTTGTTTATAGAAATAATTTTACATATAAGATAAAGCTGTGAATAATTGTTATAGATGAGGCCTTTTGAAATTAATTGAGTTAACGAATGTTGTTTACTGTAAAATGATAATATATGCAATAAAATATTTAATTCCTGTATAAAATGCATTTTCATTTACCTTGCAGTGCATCCCTTTTTATTTATTTTATTTCAGCATTAGAAGGAATGAATTTTTAATATTTGAGGGACAGCTTATGTAAAGTCTAACTTTTTGTTAATTCTTAAGTATAAATTTTAATAGTAAGAATGTAAATTTAGTACAGTCTAATTTTAATTATTTCTCGCGTGATTTTCAGTTAAGAAGTTGTCTGTATTCATTAATTCAGAGAATAACCGTTGGAACTAGTTGATATGGTGATAATGTAGGTTTTTAAACGGTGTTGAGATAAATTGGGTTTTTGGTTAATGTTGAAGAATTGTAAGATATTTTTGATATATTGAATTTATAAGAAAATGGTGATTTACCTTTTGTATATACATTTTTGAATTAACTAGTTCTATCGCGTTATGTTTCAGAAGAACAAGTTTTATATTTCAGATTTGATTCATGAAGAAGAATAACAATATAAAGGATTTAATTTTGAGTTTACTAAAGAAATGAGACCATTGAAGTTCGTAGGAGTTTAAATTGCATTTTTGGATTAACTTTTCTATTTGATTTCATTTTTAAATTGTTTTAGAATTGTAATTATTGAACTAAAATTGTCTCATTTCTTAGTATTTTTGAATGACAGAAGAGAGGAAGGCTAGCTTTTAGGTAGAGAGAAAGATTACAAATAAGTAAAGATTTTATTAAGACTTGATTCACCTTGACCACGCACTTGGAGTTATTGTTGGGTTTAATATAACTTAATTTAGGCAGCCTGAACACAACACCCTTCCTTATAATTTTATTTGGTGATTAACTTAATTTTGTAATTGTGAGCTAATATTAATTAATTTATTAAAGGTAAAGGCCAGTCTAAATAGTCAAAATTCTAATATAAAGTAATAAAGTAAATTCAATATTTGTAAATAAGATTAATGTAAGAGTAAGTAGAAAAATGGAATAAGTCAATTGAAGATGTAATTTAATTATGTAATTGTGTAAGTTTTATTTAAATGAAAATCTATGTAAATTAGTTATCTTGTTGTGTGTAAATTTAATATTAGTAAGAAGACACAACTCACTTTTTCGAGATTTTTACGTGAACGATCAGCAAAATTTGCGATTTTTACGAGTCCGATTGGCGAAATTTACAATGTATAAGAACCCGATCGTCAAAATTCATGATTTTTACGCGCCCGGTCTACTGAATTTGCAATTTTTTTCGCGCCCGATTGGCGAAATTTTTTATTTGTTTTTCGCACCCGATAGGCGAAATTTACGATTTATACGCACCCGAGCGGCAAAATTCGCGATTTATACGCACTCGATTGGCAAAACTCGCGATTTTTACGTGAGCGACCGGCAAAATTTGCTATTTTTACTTGACCAATCAGTAAAATTTGCGATTTTTACTTGACCGATCCGCAAAATTTGCGATTTTTACGCGTCTGATCGGCGAAATTTACAATTTATACGTACCCGATCGGCAAAATTCGCGATTTTTTCGCACCCGAACGGTAAAATACATGATTTTTACGCCCCCGATAGGTGGAATTCGTGATTTTTACGCGCCTAATCGGTAAAAAATGCGATATTTACGTGTCCGATTGGTGAAATTTGCAATTTATACGCACCCGATCGGCAAAATTCGCGATTTTTACGTACCCAATCGGTGAAATTCATGATTTTTACGCGCCCTATTGGCAAATTTCTTGATTTTTACGCGCCTAGTCGGAGAAATTTGCGATTTTTACGCACTCGATCGGCGAAATTAACGATTTATATGCACCCAATCGGCAAAGTTCACGATTTATACGCAACCGATCGGCAAAATTGACGATTTCTACGCGTCCTTTAGGCAAAATTTACTATTTATATGCAACCGATCGGCGAAATTTCCGATTTATACGCACCTGATTGGCAAAATTCGTGATTTTTACGCGTTCGATCGGCGAAATTTACTATTTATACGCACCCAATCGGCAAAGTTCACGACTTATACGCACCCGATCGCCAAAATTGACGATTTCTACGCGTCCTTTAGGCAAAATTTACTATTTATATGCAACCGATCGGCGAAATTTACGATTTATACGCACCTGATTGGCAAAATTCGTGATTTTTACGCGCTCGATCGGCGAAATTTGCGATTTTTACCCGTCCAATCGGTGAAATTCGTAAATTTTATCCGCCTGATCAGCGAAATTTGCGATTTTAACGCACACGATCGGCGAAATTCACGATTTCTACGCACCTAATCGGCAAAATTCACGATTTTTAAGTTACTAATCGGCAAAATTTGCGATTTTTACGTGTCGGATCGGCGAAATTTACAATTTATACGAACCCGATCGGCGAAATTCACGATTTCTACGCACCTAATCGGCAAAATTTGCAATTTTTACGTACCCAACCGTTAAAATTCACGATTTTTACGCGCCCGATCGCAAATTTCTTGATTTTTACGCACCTGATTTTCAAAATTCACGATTTTTACGCATCCTTTAGGCAAAATTTACTATTTATATGCAACCGATCGGCGAAATTTGCGATTTATACACACCTGAACGACAAAATTCCTGATTTTTACGCGTTCGATCGGCAAAATTTGTGATTTTTACCCGCCTAATCAGAGAAATTTGCGATTTTAACGCGCCCGATCTTCGAAATTTGCGATCTTTTCGCACCCGATCGGCGAAATTTACAATTTATACGCACCCGAAAGGCACAATTTGCGATTTATACGCACCCGATCGGCAAAATTCGCGATTTTTACGTGACCAATCGTTAAAATTTGCGATTTTTACTTGACAGATCGGGAAAATTCATGATTTTTACTCACCTACTCGGCGAAATTTGCGATTCTTACGTGCTCGATTGGCGAAATTTACAATTTATACGCAACCGATCGGCACAATTCGCGATTTTTACGTTACTAATCGGCAAAATTTGCGATTTTTACGTACCCAATTGGTAAAATTCATGATTTATACGCACCCGATCGGCAAAATTCGCGATTTTTACGCACACAATCGGTAAAATTCATTATTTTTACGCGCCCGATCGGCAAATTTCTTGCTTTTTACGCGCCTAATCGACGAAATTTGCCATTTTCACGCGCTCGATCGGCGAAATTTACGATTTATAATACACACTCAATCGGCGAAATTCACGATTTATACGCACCTGATTCTTCAAAATTCACGATTTTTACGCGTCCTTTAGGCAAAATTTACTATTTATATGCAACCGATCGGTGAAATTTACGATTTATACGCACCTGATCGGCAAAATTCGTGATTTTTACGCGTTCTATCGGCGAATATTGTGATTTTTACCCGTCCAATCGGTGAAATTCGTAATTTTTACCCAAATAATTGGTGAAATTTGAGATTTTAACGGCGAAATTTACAAATTAAACGTACCCAATCGGCACAATTCGCGATTTATACGCAGCCGATCGGCAAAATTTGCGATTTCTACGCGTCCGTTAGGCAAAATTTACTACTGTAAAGAATTGAGTTTCTTCATCCAGGTGTTCGTGTGTGTGGTCTTAGAGTTTCCCGTGAGAATGCTTGGAAAGAACTATTTCCGGCATATCTTCTCACGTCAGTTTCGCTTTGAAGTAAAGTGAAATGCCGAGCGTCTTTATGCAGCGAGAGTGGCTCTCGGATATTGATGGATCATAAAGATCACCCAAGTAGAAGCTCTGTACTTTGATCATTACCGGGGCCGTGAGAAAAATAGCATCTGCCTGGGATAACGAATTTTGCACACGATTTTATGTCCGTTGTTATGGAGAAACCAATAACAGACTTGTTCTAAATGGGAATGTCGTTTCCCAGAGTTGCTCAGATGCTGAGTGGCTTCAATATGCTCCGCCTTGTCCAAATCCCCTCCCCTAGTGAAAATCCTGTGTAAGAGATTTGGAGAGTTAGAAGTTCAGTTTGGAGAAAGATCATGAACAGTGAAGTTATTCTCTGGAGAGAGGATTAGAAACTCTAGTTTCTGAGTCAGCGTAACTTAGACCTAGAGAGGTATCTTACCTCTGATCAACTGATACTCAGTATATCTGACAAATCCCCATCAAGGGAAAGGCACGACAAGTGCCAGTGAATTAGGATTCAGTTCCAATTACTTATAGAAACCAGGAAAATCCCAGTGCAGGAACGGGTTTATCAAGTGCCCGAACAATTGAACATTGAACCAGCAGCAAGCCGTGTTTTGTAGAACTTTTGAATCAGGAGTTTAACTCGATGTTATTAGAAAGTAAATCGATAAGCTGATAACCCTTATATATTTTTAAATGCTGTAAATACCACTTTTATGTTTACTTATAGAACCTATATTGTTCATTCAATAAAAATTCTATTAAAGATGTAGAAGAATTCTCTGTGTATCTGTTCCGATACGCTACCTCTTAACATCCTAATCGGATCTGCATAGAGGCGATACTACAACTGGTGGCTAGCGGTGAAGATGAATCAGTAAGGATTAGCGACAATCTCTAAAGACAAAGAGTGGACTCTGGATTCTGGACGTCAAAGTGCTTAAAGAAGGAGACTCCCCCGTGGATCAACAAAGTTTAGCTGAGAAAGTTCCCCATCTGAAAGAGGAACCTGAAAAAAGATCGATCTGAAAAATACCCCTATCTGTGTATCTGTGGAGTGCTGAAAGATTGGACACCCTGAAAGTGATTCTTAGAAATGAAGGTAAGCTCTTTTACTATTCAGAGTGGCTTGAATTGTTAAATATTATGTGTATAGTTATTGAAGCGATAGTACTGTAGGCTTGAGAAAAAAAATTTAAAAAAAAAAGAGTTGTATGTTTATTTTCGTGAGCGTAAATATTTTGATAATTGCTCCGGTAGAAAAATAAATAAGAAGTATTATGAGATATATTTCCGAGATAACTGTAACTTATTTAGTAGACAAATATTGTAGTTAAGATTAAATTAACGTAGTATTTAATTAATGCAGGCTGAACACTGGGCACTGTTACAAAAATTTTGGTTGATACTGTAAATAAGAGATCTTTGTAGAAAAAAAAAATATCGAACTCATTCCATATTTAAAGATAACAGAGTTGATTTTTTTTTAGTTGTTCTGAATCTTTTAAGAGCGGATGCAGAGAACAAGACCACCTGTGATTAAAAGAAAAATCAACTAAATAAGATTTTGCAATTTAAATATTTTTACTGTACCTTTTGAAATTGAAATTTTTGTTTCGTGTAAAATTTATCCCATATGTATTTTATAACCAAATGCCAAGGTGAATTTTAGACGATAGGATAGAGTTGCTTATTTTTATATGTTGCATATCCCTTATTTATTATTGTTAAGCGTACTTTTTTATGAGTGTATATTTCAGTAATATTTTAGTGCACTTGGCAGGAATAGCATAAAATTTTATTGTATTTTTTATATTTGTGGGAAAGATAATTTTAAATTTTAAACTTTAAAAGTGTCGGAGTTGAAATATTTTAGGAAAGCTGATTTACAAACGTTAGCTTACGAATTTGAGGTCAATTTGGAGGAGAATGACACGGTACCGAAAATTATAAAAAAGATAGAATCGGCAGATGGATTCGATAAAGAACTTGCATTAGCGCAAATTAAACATATAGAAAAAGATAGGGAAAATAATTTATCGGCAGATAAGGAAGAGAAAGATAGACTGTGGGAAGAATCGGAAAAAGAGAAAGAGCGTCAGCATGAATTAGCTAGGTTGAAAGCAACACAAGAGACAGATGACAGGAGCACAGCATCCAGTAGCATCTCAGTTAGGACGAATCATTTACCCCTCAAAACAATTATGCATCGTTTTGATGAAAAGAATTCAGACATTTCGTTATTTTTAAATTTATTCGAGAGACAGGCGAAAAAATGTAATTTAAATTCGGATGAGCTAGTGACGAACTTGCTATCACTATTACCCATGGGAATGGCCGAATTAATTTTAAGAGAACCCGAAGACAAAATTGATGATTTTCAATATGTGAAAGAAAAATTGTTAGAGCGTTATCGCTTGAATGCAGAAACGTACCGACAAAAATTCAGTCAGCATCCCCGAAACCCTAATTCCGTCTGGAAAGACATAATTTTCGAGCTTAATAGTTTTTTGGAAGGTTGGCAGTCATGCTTACAAATTTCGGATTTTGAGGGATTGAAAAATTTACTTGTTACGGATCAGATCAAAAGAAGAGCATCTCCAGAAATGCGCGAACATTTCATAGACAACTGGGCGGAAATTAAAGACCCTGAAGAATTAGTGAAGCTCTTAGATGCTTACGAAGCAATCAAACGTCCGTCCAAAAAAACGTGGAACCCTAAACTCCCTGTAGAGAAGAAATTTGAAAGACCGAAAACTTTTGAAAATATGCGAAATAGAAATAGAAATCCGGAGATTAACTATAATTGGAGGGATCGTAATGAAAATAGAGAAAAGGAAAGAGCTTTCGAAAAAAGGCGCGAAATCAAATGCTACGCGTGTTTGAAAAGCTGGCATTACAAAGTAGATTGTCCGGAGATTAAGAAGAGAGAGAGAGATGCTGCGAGGGTCAGCCACTTAAATAGAAAGCCGACATTTGTGGAGACCTTTTCTCCCTACTTAAGCAAAATATTAGTGAATGGGAAGGAGGCAACTGCTTTAAGAGACGGCGGATCAACCCTCGATATAATTCCACACGACTTTGTCAGTCAGGATAAATTGAATGGAGACCACATATGGATTAAAACTCCGTTGGACCGTAAACTATACTGTTTACCGATAGCAGAAGTTATGTTAGAGATTAAAGGTGTAGGGGTTATTGAGACGAAAGCAGGAGTGAATAGTAGCGATTCAGACATGAAATACTATTTGTTAGGTAAGGAAACTCAAAAGTTATTAGAGCGTGCAAAGGGAAAACCCGAATTAGTGAATGCCGTTTTGACGCGAGCTCAAACGAGAAATAATGTTGACCAAACTCCAGATCTGGAAAGTAAACAAATTATGAAGTCTGAGGAAGAGGGGGGAAATTCTCGCGGAAGCAATGAAGAGGAAACATTGTTTTCAGAAATAGAGGGAGAGGACTTGGAATGTCCGGTAGAATTAGACAGCATAGAGAAGGAATTATTGCCTTTGTTGGAAGAAGACAGCTTTACGAATTTAGCCAAAATAGGAAGGGAGGATTTCAAAACGGAACAAGACATAGATACATCTCTCAAAGAGATTATAAAAAAAACAGAAGTTAAAAAGTCACATTGTGATGTAGGAGGTTCTTTGATAATGGGAAGCACGAGGGACAATCGCGGAAACGAGAGAACGCAGGTGGTCGCTCCATTTAAATATCGCGGGGATATTTTAGGCGCTTGCCAAGAAAGAATGTCATCTCACTTAGGGGAAACGAAAACTAAGGATAATGTGGAAGAAGTTTTGTAAATGAATTAACGACCGCATTTCTGAAAAGGTTCGGTGTTAAGATAACAAATTCGAGTGTGTGTCGAACAGAAAGCGATAGTGTTGAATGTTGGCACAGGAAAGTTAAGAGGCTTTTGGAAACGTTATTATTTGAAAAATGGATGGGAGAAGGAGAGGAAAATGAACTCGTGACGGAGTATGTTTTTAATCTCACGAACTGGTTAAAAAGATGTCAGGATTTAGCCGTTGAAAATATGACAGCAGAAAGGGAAAAAGGGAAATTTTGGTTTGACAAAAAAGCAGTAGAGAGAAAATTCAATGTGGGAGATGAAGTTCTGGTGTTAGCAACCAGTAAACCAAACAAAATGTCAGTTAGTTGGATAGGTCCGGGTAAAATTGAATCGAAAATCTCGGAAACGAATTATATTGTGAATGTTCCAGGGAGCGACAGAAATCCCAGATTTATCAAGTGAATTTATTAAAGCCCTATAAAAAACGGGTAGAGTTAGTAAATATTTTAACGCGAGAGATAAGCGAGGTTGAGGATAAATAAGATTTAGACATAATTTTTCCCAGTGCCGATTCCGAAGTTTATAAGTTCGATGAAGCTGTAAAAGAGAGTGATTTAAAAACTAGATGCACTTCCGAACAATTGCGACAATTGGAAAATTTGTTAGATCGTTATGGGACAGTATTTTCGAATCACCCAGGACGTACGGACCTAATCGAGCACGATATAGAATTGTCGGAGCTAAAACCCGTCCGGTCGAGACCCTATAGAACGTCACCCAGACAAACGGAAATACTTCGCAAAGAGATTAAGCGAATGTTAGAACTAAATCTCATAGTAGAGGAGGAATCTGAATTTAGCTCTCCAGTTATTCTCGTGGAAGTTCCAGGAAAGGACCCGAGACCCTGTATAGACTACAGAAAACTAAATGCCATCACAAAAGTAGAATTTTATCCGTTACCCAATATTGAGGAATGAGTGGAAAAGGTTTCCAGTGCAAAGTATATTACTGTTTTAGATTTAACGAAGGGCTGCTGGCAAATTCCAATGACCCCGAGGGCTCAGAAATTAGCCTCTTTTGTTACAAGCTTTGGATCCTACTACCCTCTGATCATGGCATTCGGTCTCTTGAATGCATCCTACAAGTTCTCAAAATTTATGGATAAAGTATTGAGAGGGCTTGAGGAATTCTGTTTACCCTATCTAGATGATATGGCGATTTTTTCGGTTAGTTGGAAGGACCATATGCGTCATCTAGAAGTGGTACTTGAAAGGGTTAATGATGCTTAACTCAAAATCAAATTGGCGAAATGCAAGTTCGCTCAAAAAACAGTAAAATATCTTGGGCATATAGTAGGAGAGGGACGTCGAAGACCAGCTGAGGCAAATATAAAAGCAATTAAGGAATTACCGGTTCCGAAAACGAAAACTGAAATTCGTAGATGTTTAGGAATGGCTGGGTATTATTCTCGATATATAAAAGATTATGCGGTGATTGTAGAACCATTGACGAGAGCGCTTAAAGGGAAAAATAAAAAAGAACGGATCTCATGGAGCGACGAAATGAGCAAAGCCTTCGAGACTTTGAAAACAAAACTTACAGAAGAACCAGTACTATGCGCTCCTAATTTTCGGAAAGAATTTATAGTACAAACTGACGCAAGTGACATAGGGATTGGCGTTGTTTTGGCTCAAAGAAAGGGATCGGAAGAACACCCCATTATATATTTAAGCCGCAAATTTACTGATAGTGAGAAAAGTTTCTGCGCCACTGAAAGAGAGTGTGCCGGAATCGTTTTCGCGATAAAAAAAATTAAGGCATTATATTGATGGACAAAACTTTTCTATCGAAACTGATCACAATCCCTTGGTATTTTTAAAAAGAAATTCTGGAAACAACCCCAGATTGTTAAGGTGGTATTTGGCTCTGCAACCTTATAATTACGCGATCTCTCATCGCCCGGGCAGAGACATCCCTCATGCTGATTGCCTGAGCCATGTTGAATAAGATTTCTGGATAAACATTTGTATGTAATTATTTTAAGTTTTTTTTTATTTCACTTTGTTTTATTTCAGTGTTTGTTTATGTTTCATATCAGAGCGCGCAAAAAGAAAATGAAAATAGAGTTAATTTATTCATGTATGTTTTATTTCTTGCCACTCTGGTGTATTTGAGCTTGCAATTCTTTATCCACCACTTAGAGATTCTTCGTGTTTCACCCTTAAGAATCATCAAAGGGGGAGGGGGTGCTGTAAAGAATTGAGTTTCTTCATCCAGGTGTTCGTGTGTGTGGTCTTAGAGTTTCCCGTGAGAATGCTTGGAAATAACTATTTCCGGCATACCTTCTCACGTCGGTGTCGCTTTGAAGTAAAGTGAAATGCCGAACGTCTTTGCTCAGCGAGGGTGGCTCTTGGACATTGATGGATCGTAAAGATCACACAAGTAGAAACTCTGTGTTTTGATCATTACCGGGGCCGTGAGAAAAATAGCATCTGCCTGGGATAACGAATTTTGCACACGATTTTATGTCCGTTGTTATGGAGAAACCAATAACAGACTTGTTCTAAATGGGAATGTCGTTTCTCAGAGTTGCTCAGATGCTGGGTGGCTTCAATATGCTCCGCCTTGTCTAAATCCCCTCCCCTAGTGAAAATGCTGTGTAAGAGATTTGGAGAGTTAGAAGTTCAGTTTGGAGAAAGATCATGAACAGTAAAGTTACTCTCTGGAGAGAGGATTAGAAAAACTAGTTTCTGAGTCAGCGTAATTTTGACGCTAGGGAGGTATCTTACCTCTGATCAACTGATACTCGGTGTATCTGACAAAGCCCCATCAAGGGAAAGGCACGAAGTGCCAGTGAATTAGGACTCAGTTCCAATTACTTGTAGAAACCAGGAAAATGCATCCGATAGGCGAAATTTACGATTTATACGCACCTGATCGGCAAAATTCATGATTTTGATGCGTTCGATCGGCGAAATTTGTGATTTTTACTCGTCCAATCGGTAAAATTCGTAATTTTTACCCGCCTAATCGGCGAAATTTGTGATTTTAACGCGCCCGATCGGCGAAATTCGCGAAGTTTCGCACCCGATCGGCGAAATTTGCGATATTTTCGCACCCGATCGGCGAAATTTACAATTTATACACCCCGATCGGTGAAATTTACAATTTATACGCACCCGATCCACAAAATTCATGATTTTTACGCGTCCGATCGGCAAAATTCATTATTTTTACGCGTCTAATTGGCGAAAATTACGATTTTTACGCGCCCGATTGACGAAATTCGTGATTTATACGCACCCGATCGACAAAATTCGCGATTTTTACGAGTCCGATCGGCAAATGTCGCGTATCTTACGTGTCCGATCGGCGAAAATTGGCAAAATCGCGACTTTGTGGATGCGCCGCGCTTTTATAACTCTTCACTTTTATAGGTGAAGTAAGTTTTAGGTAACATTGAAAAAATTAATTTACAGAAAAGGGGCCAATTCGGGGTTTTAGGCTTCCGTCATTACGCAGGTTTAATAGCTGACACCCCTTGGTGGGTTGTAACATGAGGTAAGTATGACTAGATATTTTCATCAAAAATCGAAAAGATTGGACATATAACTTCTTTTAGATCGATGATTTTCTAGAAAATAGTGATACAGAAAACAATTTGCATAAAGATTGCATCCCATCCCATATGAAACTTGAATGTTCAAAAAGTGACTAAAAGCATTACTGTATATGAGGGCTTCAGTGATAACACATTTATTATGACAATTAAAGTTTTATTTCTTGACGAAACATAATGAAATATTACATATAATAAAAAAATGTAGACTGACTATTTGTCAGTAATATGGAAAACCAAAATGAAAACATGCTTAATTTAATCCAATTCAAACCAATCAGAGACGATAAAGATATGAAATTACGATACCGTTTTATCCGATTAAAACGAATGTCGAAGTAGATTTTAGCTATCACAAGAGCCATGGTTAAAGACGTTTTTAACTCCAGTATATATTCACTAATCACTTCAAATAAGGGTGCAATTACTTAAAATGGTGAAAAGCATATCGCGATAAGAAAGGTAGACACGGTAACAACGACATCTCATAACGTTGAAGAGAGATGTTTTAAATCTCCGATGAAACCAAAACACAAGCACACCTCATTTGAAAAAAATCCCTGACGGCTCGGCCAACAGGCACAGGTAGATTTCGAAGATGCAGACCGTGGGGCGCCTGTTTGGTGGGAATTGCGGAAGAAATGACCTTTTTGCCATGATACGGCAGATGGGAACCGCCCACTTCAAAACCTAACTTGTTTGCAGGCGGAGCCGGCAGGGATTTTTTTGTTTTTAATTTTTTTTTTGCTATAAGGGTTGGTCCTATAAAAAACTTGTCAATATAAAAGTTTTAGACAATATTAAGACGATTAATAATAATTTAAGCAGATTTGATATCTTGTGAATTGACGAAGTTATGATTTTTTTCTTCTAAACCCCCCCTTCCCCCCCCCTTGTGGCCATTTTTAATCATATCAAAAATCTGTCCTACATGAATTTTTGGCCCTTTTCCTAGAAGTAATAATAACTTTAAACGGATTCGATGCGTATCATAACTAAGACATTATGGGTTTTTTCTGCTTTTACAAAAAGCCCCCCCCCCATTTCCCCCCTTTGTTCGATTTTGCCCATTAACGAACTTGACCGAGATTTTATGCCCCTTGATTTTATGTATCAGTTTGGAAGAGATTTATGCAGAAATTTTCCAGTTATGGTGTCCATAAAAAAGTGACATAGACAGATAGATATTTGTTAATAAGTTTTGATAATAAGTTTTGAGCTGGGGTTCATGATCGGCGTAGATCTGCAAAAATTTTTCGGAAGTTCCTACTTAGTACCTAAAATGCGGGTATTTAAACTTGCCAGCTGGGCGAACAAACGTTGCCTAAAACTGTAGCAAAACTTTAAGATCGCAGGAGCCGGTCTCTGATTGGTTCAGGGTTAAAGATGGTGAAAGACTTCACAATTTGTGATGTCTTCCCATCTGTTACTTAGTTAACGAAAATTTTCTCCGCGCAGGGAGATGGAGCTACGATCTATGTCAATTGCAGTGACGATCGTTTTTAGGCGACTTTCCGTGCGACAACCAACCAACCATTCAATTGACGGAAGGTGGTAAAAATGTAAACAAAGCGCGATTTAACTTTAAGAATTTAAGAAGAAAGAAACGTAAGTGGAAAGAAATTAGATTACTTATGTTACTTTAATAATTATATGATAAATTAAATAGACTTACGTTTTTAAAGGGGGGAAAACTTAAAAAGGTGAAGAAAACATGCCAACTTTTGACAGAAGAAGGGGAAATTACGTTAAAATTTACCTACAGATTTTACGCAGCCGATCGGCGAAATTCGCGTCCGATCGCGAAATTGATCCGCGCCGCGGGCCACAGGTTGTGCATCCCTATTCTAACAGTTAAAAATTAGTCTGCAGACCTTTTCAAGTGTCTGTGACGTGCGTCGCAGCGTTGCGCCGATTCTGCGCCCTGGAGATAAAGGAATACATAATTACCATAATATCCCATTTTTTCGCTCTACCCCCGCAACTTTGTAAAGAAATTAAAATTTTTCAAATAATCTCAAAAAAGCATCCTTTCCAATAAATAAATAAAGTACGCTAAGTACAATATTCTAGAAATGGCCTTAAACAGTAAAGAAATCCTATCACTTTTCTCTCTTATTCACTCTTTTCTCCTCTATCTCATTCGTTTTCACTCCCAGCTGCATCATGAGGAAACAAATACTCCGCCCTTTGTTCATTCTCCTCATTTGAGCTCTCTGATTGGCCGAATTGTGGGTGTGCCTTTAGACGACATAGGTTTCCTGTTATTATGAAAATAAGATTTTCTATTTTCAAAAACATGTTCTATGAAAGAAGGGGAAGAAGGAAAAAATAAAAAAGCATGATGATGTTTAAAAAATATTTTATTTCAAAGGGTTAAAATTCAAAAAAATTTTGATGGATTTTTGCATTTAAGAAAGAAAAGTATGAAATTTAAGAATATGTAGTTAGTCCTTCCGTATTTTTAACGATTTTGCCGATGTGAAGTTATAAAAATGATTCAAAAAGAACATATGTCCGACAACTGCAATCATTCAATGCTTGTATTATGCGGAGCATCGTAACTAGGCCCCTTCTAAAAATATTTTTAACAGATCTCCAAAATACGGAATCGCCGCGGTCCGGCCGATTCCGGATTTTCGAGGTTCAACTGTAGTACAATAATAGTATGCAATAAAAAAAATAAAATTTTTATATTGTTAAAAGATGCATATGATATGAGTTTTTGGTATTTACAAATTAAGGTGGTCAGATGTCTTCATTTTCTGTGGATAGCGCTTATATTGAAGACAATTGATCCATTTTTGAAAATTTTATGATACATTAGTATAAGTTGACTAGGTGGCCAGCATAATCCCATTAGCTATCCCATCTATCATGTCTTAAAATTGAACATTCTTCAGAAAATGAAGAAATTTTCTGGTTACCATGTCCATATATTCATTGGCCACTCTATGTAGTTTTTGGACTCCATTTTGAGTTTGGATTTATGAAACTGTGAATGAGTACTTCATCAATAATATGCAATTTTTATGTTTTTCTCTCGTTATTTCTCCCAAATGAGGTATTAGCAAGCTGGTTAAGTGTGTTATACGAGGAAGCGGCATACATTAAAAAATACTGTATGTGTATCATTAATAATGGAAATCAGGAAAATATGATAAAGGTAGTCAGGGAAATCAGGGAACTTTTTTTTCTTAATTTCTGTAGCCATTCTGAAGATAGCCACGTTTTCTGTCGTATTTTTTCAATTTAATAACAGATTTTAAAATGTTGAGAATAACAATTTTGAATATTGATTTTCTTTCATACCTATTTAGATGGCTTTATTTAATTCATTAGTGGCTATAAAATCAGACTTTATTTATACAAATTTTATTATTTTATTTTACATAAATTTCTTGCAAAAAGTACATTGGTTATGCACTCAAAAAGTTTTGTATGTCTTTTCTTTATCAAATGCATCCCTTTTGGAAAAAACATTTTTTATAGACAGCTTTCCTTGCTTCAGTTCATTTTTGTTTACAAAATATAATTAAAATTGTAGCTAATAAAATGCAATAAAAATTTGCGTGTTTGTAGTTACCTGACACTAATGCCCAGGTATAAGACAAGCCTGTATTCAATTTAGTTTGGGGAAATCGAACTACATTCTAATCATCTATCCCTGATGATAATTTAAAAAGTTTCAGTCTTTTTTTTTCAGGTTCAAAAAGTGGCAAATTTGGGCAGTAGCATAGCCTGTAGAATAAGATGTGTATTTTCATGAAACAGTTTTATCTTTATGGCAAATAAGAATTCTTCCCCCCCCCTTTTTTTTTAAAATTAAGGATGCAACTATTTTGGCTACTATTTTTGTATATTTTTTTTGTCATTGTAGGCAACTAAAGCAACTAATTTTGATGCCATTAGACAGTGGCAACTTCTAAGACTGAATTTTAAATTGGCACATGGTTTTTTTTCCCTGACTTATATGCATGATGTCAGAAGTATCTGGTGTAAATGATACTGTGACTGGTCTCTGTGTATGTTAAATTCACATTGAATTAATGAGGGCTGCCACTGGTGACTATTTTTTTACCACTTTTTCTTTTCAATAATAATGTACCTTGACGATTAGCAGATATCTGTTATGAAGATTTTTGTTTTGAAATAGTGGTAGACAAAATAATAATAATAGTTGCTAGTGGCAGCCTTGTAATGAGTCTTACATGCTCACTGTGAAAGAATTTCCAGATATTGGACAAAATTGCATTTTTTCCAGTACAATTAGAATAAAATTTTGCAAAACATACATCACTTAGTGGATTTTTTTGTAAGTTGGATAAGCATGTACTTAACATTTTATAGTCTTTTTTACGGCCAATCATATTTAATAAAGGACTTTTCCTTTATTTCAAAATCCTTCATTTGAGAACTTACTAAACAATTTTTTTGAAAAACTAAAGCTAACATTTTATTATTTTTGTAATATGCAATAATGTACACATTCTAATTGAAAATATTTCTTTCAAACAGTTATTTCGGAGGTTGTGTATTCAAGTTATTAATCAGATGAAGCCAACCCAGTCTGCTATGTATCTTCAACCCTACTCTGACAGGTAGTTTTTCTATTTTGTCTGTTGCTTTTAACGTACAATGTATAATTATTAATTTAACCACTCTGTATAACATGATCGATCTGTAGCTACATATTTTCAAAAGGTTTTATTTTATCAGTGTCTTATGTACCATAATTTGTGCATAGGATGAAGGTATGATATGAATTTATATTCAGCTATAGTCAAAATTATTTTACTTCATATAAAATCTTTTTAAAAATGCAGCAGCTTAAAAAACGAAAAAAAAAATGTCTCCTTATTAGAAAAATATCATATCACTAGGTGAGGAAACTGTTAAAAATAATATTACAACCATGCCCTAACTTTGACCTGAACTGCTGTACTGACTGTATCTATAACTGTAACCGTTAACTGAAACTGAAGTTCGGTGGTGTTTATGGTTTTGACGCGGTGTGCTTTGCACAAGTGTAGTAATATATTTTGTGATGTACATGTTAATCCAGTGTTTATTATAATTATATTTAATCCAGAATGTTATTAGTGCCTATCAATTAACCTAAATTAAATAGGTTATGGGCTCTCACGCTGTCAACTGCTATTTTAAGTCTGCATCTTGCTAGGACTGATCGTGGCTGTTAGGCCTTACTACAAGGTGACGAAAAATGCACGTGATTAAATATTTTTTGTTACGGACTGATTTTGTGAACGCTTTTGATACATATTGCCCTTTGCAATGGATTTCAAAGCACAAATTGAGAAGCTGAAAGGTACTAAAAACTGGACAAAGTGGAAACGTCAAATCGAACTGTTACTGCGCCATAACGATGTGTTAGATGTTGTGACTGCTGATTGTGAAGTGCCAATTGATCCTGGAGATTCCGCTGCTGATGATGCAAGAAAAGCTTATGAAACAAAGCGTAAGGCTTTCCTTAAAAGCGATGCATTGGCTCAATTAATTCTTGTTAATAGCATGGATGATGCAAACATTGAGCTAACGGCAACTTGCGATACAGCGAAATCTGTTTGGGAAAAGTTACTTTCTGTGTACGAGCAGAGTTCGGGACAGCGTGTCGATCGCTTAATGGAGCAATTTTTTAGCTCAGAAAAATATGTTTCAGAAGATGTCGTAACACAAATAGCACGGTTGCAACGGAACTTCCGTGAGTTAAATGATGAGCTCAAAACGCTGGTAAAAACAGAGCTACCTGACTTGCTACTTATGAGTCGAATTATGTCAACTTTACCTGCAGAATATTTTGAATTTAAAAGTGTGTGGGCGTCTGTTCCAGTGCAGGAAGGGACAATTAACAAATTGACTGAGCGCCTTCGGCTTATTGAAATGAAATTGCCTTCGAAGCAGAGTGACAGTGCAGCTCTTGTTGCAAAATCGTCAATAAAGAAAAAAAGGCAAATTTAAAACGGAGAAAAAGTGTTTTTCCTGTCACTAGCCTGGACATGTTGCCAAGTATTGCTACAAGAAAAATAGTGGAAATAAGCAACTTGGTGGAGCTGCCTTTGTGTGTAGTGCTGGTGATCCAGAAAAAGACCTATGGTTAGATGACTCTGGTGCTTCAGCACACATGACGAGCAATGAAAATTATTTCTTATCATAGAAGCCTTTTTCACTCCCCAAAGAAGTAAGAATAGGAAATAATGAAGTCATTCTAGCATATGGGGAAGGTATTATCAATGTTGAAATGCTGGTCAACAAAAGGTGGGAAAGAAATCACCTAACAGATGTGTGGTATGTCCCAGAAGTAAGCAGAAATTTATTTTCTATAAGTAAAACTGTTGACAAAGGTTTTAAATTCAGAATTGATGCAAATGGATGTGCTTTTCTGAAGAATGGTGATGTGCGAATGACAGGCAAAAGAACATCTCGAGGCCTGTATGCACTCGAAATGAGAGTGAGATTGCCTGATGAAGCTGCTGATGTTTACATTGCTTCACAAGACACATTACAGCTGTGACATGAAAGATTATGTCATCAAAATAAGCGCCATGTGAAACACATTTTAGAGAAAAAAGGTATTCGTGTTGAAGGTACTGAAGAGTTTTGTGAAGGATGTGTGCTTGGCAAGCAACAGCGAAAAAGTTTTGGCACCAGGAAGAATAGGCCAATGTGTGCTGGCGAGATGATTCATGCAGATGTTTTCGGTCCCATGCAGCAGAGATCCATCGGAGGGTCGAGATATTTTGTCTCCTTTAAGAATGATTTCTCACGATATCGAAGAGTTTTCTTTATTGAATATAAATATGAAGTTGCGAAGTGTTTAAAAACCTTCATAAATGAAGCCGAAACTGCTGATAAAAGAATCAAGGAGTTCAGGTGTGATGGTGGTAAGGAATTTGATAATTCTGAAGTTCGTTCTATCCTTGCATCAAAGGGAATAACTCCAAATCTTGCCATGCCATATACTCCAGAACAGAATGGTTCTGCGGAGAGAGAAAATCGCATTCTGGTTGAAAGTTCAAGATCCTTGATACATGCAAAGAATCTCCCTATCAGACTGTGGGCTGAAGCAGTCAATACTGTTGTGTATACATTAAATAGAACAGACCGACAACATTAGAAGGAAAGACCCCTTATGAATTATGGTTCAAGAAAGAAGCTCCTAAAATTGATCATTTCCATGTTTTTGGCACAGAATGTTTTGTGCATGTACCTAAGCAAAAAAGAAGAAAGTGGGACAAGAAAAGTGAGAAGGGAAACTTTGTAGGATACTGTGGTGAGAAAGATGGTTATCGAATTTGGCTTCCAGCTGATGGCAAAGTTGTTTTGAGCCGTGATGTCATATTCAAAGAAGAGAAAGTCTGCATTTCCGAGAAGCCATCTGAAATTCCATCAGATCAGAATAAAAATTGTGATTATATACTAAGTTCAAATGAGAATGTTGACCCTTCAAATGAAGAAAGTTTAATTGAACAAGCTGAAAGTTCGAAATCTAATAAAGAAGATTGTGTAAGTGACATAACATTGCAAAGTCGTAGTGGAAGAGTGGTCAAAACACCTTCTCATTTACAGGACTATGTTTTATTGGCAGAGCATGATGTCCCTAATTCCTATGACTCAGCAATGAAATCAAGTGATGCCGAAAGATGGAAGCAAGCAATGGATGATGAAATGACCTCACTGAATCACACTTGGGATCTTGTTGATTTGCCGAAAGATAAGAAAGTTATTGCTAACAGGTGGGTTCTCCGAATTAAAACCAAAAGTGATGGATCAGTTGATCGTTTCAATGCAAGACTTGTGGCGAAAGGTTTTTCGCAAAAGCCAGGCATCGACTATGATGAAACCTTTAGTCCCGTTGCAAGATATGATACAGTTAGAATGCTATTAAGTATTGCTGCATGTGAACATCTACAGCTTCTGCAGTTTGATGTGAAAACTGCATTCTTGTACGGTGAACTAAAGGAAGAAGTTTTCATGAAGCAGCAAGAAGGCTTTGACGACAAATCTGGTAGAGTCTGCAGACTAAACAGAAGTCTTTATGGATTGAAGCAGGCTCCACGCTGCTGGAACAGAAGATTTGTTGATTTCATAAAGAAACAAAATATGAAATGTAGCAACTCGGATCCTTGTTTATTCATTAGATCAAATAATGAAAAGAAATTATTTATCGTCATTTATGTTGATGATGGGCTTGTTGCTGGCACTGATGAAAGTGAAATTGCATTATTTGTGACCAAGCTGAAAGAAGAATTTCAAGTGACAACTGGTTCATTAGACTGTTTCCTTGGAATGAATATCAAACGGTTGCAAGATGGCTCTGTTTTTCTGGAACAGAGTGCTTATACAAGAAAGATTCTTGATCGGTTTAGGATGGCAGATTCAAATGCTGTTTCCATTCCATGTGAAAAAGGTGAAGCAAATGAGAATGACAATCCAGTTAATGAAGATGTGTCTTATCGTGAAGCTGTTGGGAGTCTAATGTATTTAGCTACCGGATCACGTCCAGATATTGCTTATGCCGTTAGTGTGGTATCTGAAAGATTAGAAAATCCCAAGCTATCAGACTGGAATTCTGTAAAAAGAATCTTCCAGTACCTCAAAGGGACTTTAGGATATGGACTGTTATATCCAAGTTAGAGTTGCAAAGGGGGAAAAAACCGGTTTAATCCCGGGAATAAACCGGGTTTTTTGGGAGGGAAATATTGAAAATTCCCGGGAGTTTTCAGAAACTTTTAGACATGGATTTTTTTAATTTGCAAACGAAATTTTTTTTACAAATGTATACAAAACCAATAACATAAATACAGACAAATAGCACAGTTTACATGAAAACTAACGAAATACATGCTTAAGATACAGAAATTTTAAGTAAGAGAAATTAAAATAACATAAGTTGATATTTTAATAATCGATAAATATAAAGGGCGAGGCAGATGGCAGATTCATCTTGCTTGACATGAATATAAACATCACCCCTATTCTCCGATTCAAACAATGTAAACAAAACAGAAAACAAACAAAACTAAAAGAAATCAATGCAAAAATACACTGCAACTCATAAGAAAATTAACATAGAATATGCCTAAATAGAAATTGTGCCAGCTAACAAAAAAATTTAAACAATCATATTTTTTAAAGAAACATCCAAATTCTTACCAATTTACAGCCACCATTGTTGTAAAGTAAATGAGTTATAATAAATTATAAAAACTTAGAGCGCAATATCCTAAGTTTTAAGAATTCATAATGAAAAACCTATTTTAAACTTTTCAAAACGGTGCCTGAAGTTTCTTGAAAATAAAAAATAAAAATTGAAAAATGATTAGTTTTGTTTATTTTCAAAACTCCTTCAAAATTTCCAATATTCCCCGAAATTCCAGGTTTATTCCCAAAAATTCCTGGGTTTATTCCCGTCCCTCAAAAACTGCGGGTTTTTTGCAACTCTAATCCAAGTAAATATGAAAACAAACAGCTTGAAGTGTTCAGTGATGCTGACTTTGCTGGTGATACTAAAACTCGTCATTCAAGAAATAGCATAGTTAGCAAATTCAATAGAGGTGCTATCTCTTGGATGAGTAAAAAACAAAAAAGTGTAGTTCTGTCAACCACAGAGGCAGAATATGTGGCTGCAAGTGAAGGTTCAAAAGAGATAATTTGGCTCCAAAGACTGTTAAATGAGCTCTTAACATCACAAAGTAAACCAACTCTGTTTGTTGATAATGCAAGCGCCATAAAACTTGCTAAAAACCCTGAATTTCACAAGAGATCTAAACATATTGAAGTCAGGTTTCATTTTGTAAGAGAAAAATATCTAGAGGGGTTGTTAGATATAAAGCATGTTAGTAGTGACAGTCAGATTGCTGACATTCTTACAAAACCTCTACATCGTATCCAATTCCAGAAATTACGGTCAGAACTTGGACTCAGGTGTTCGAGTCATGTTTGAGGGGAATGTTAAAAATAATATTACAACCAGGGAGATAGAGATCTTATTGGATCTTATTTCTATCTCCATGATTACAACCATGCCCTGCCTAACTTTGGGCAGGGATTCAGGTGTCCGTTAAGGATCTTTAAACGGGTCGGAAAACCTTATTCCCGAGTGAAATCTCAAAATCGCTATTCAGGTGTCCGTTTAACGATTCTTAAATAAGAATCCTAGCGTTAAAAGCACTCCGATTTAAAGATAGCTAAAACGCCGTCCTAAAAATAAGGTTGGTGGTATTTCGGACGCCATTACTATTTTGATATCGTTTTCTTGTTTTCTTCCTTTCTTATATTGACGATTGTAAGTTTAAAAATTTTTCATTTTTACATACAGTTTATATTATTCAACTTATTATGATGCTGAAACATTTATATATATTTTTTTCTGTAATTATTTCGAATTTTATGTACTGATGCTCATGCAACTATTTGTCAAAATAAACCAAATTGCGATGGTTGTATACATTCAATTAAGGTATTTTATGTTATAAATACTGTTAGATTATTTTATTTTGTATTATCAGCAATTATTCCGAATTTCTTATACCTACTTTATATGCATGACACCTGTTAAAATAACGTCAAGCAAACAAGTTATGTTCTGAATTAAATAAATAAATTAATGTTATAGAATTGCGACAATCGTATACATTAAACATCTTATTTTATTTATTTTTTAAGTACAGTTTTCAATGCATGATGATATCCTGATTTTAGGATATTTTATTTAATTTTGTCGATAGTTGTAAATGCATATTCCCATTATACGTAAACTTTAAATGTGCACTGAAATGTTAAAATAAATTATTTTAGATCAATTTGTATTTTCTTTCGATGATAGTTATAAATGCCCCATATCCCCATTACACATAAACTGTAGTATTATGTGCACTAAAATGTTCAGATAACTTATTTTGGCTCGATTAGTTTTTACATTTCTGTTAAGATTACACTAACACATTTTTTGCTTAAAAAATAATTATATAAACACCTATCTCGCCTTTAAAAAAAAAACCTATCATTATGTACACACAAATATATATTTATATACACAAGAAATACTTATTTTTTATTTCTAAATGTTAAAATTGAAAATGCATCTAAATTATAATTCTTCAATGTCGGTTGTTCTGTTGTATTATCCAATGATGGAATCAATGGGTGCCTGAGGAGAATGGGGAGTCTGAGGGATCTTTTATTTTGTTACTACATATAGAAATGAAATTCCTCCTTTCATGGAAAGTATTTATTTCAAATAGGTAATATATAGGTAAAAATATGCTCTAAACTTCCAGGATGTTTTTCTACTTGCTGTAAAAATATATAGTATCAATTTTCTGACATCAATTTAAAAAAAAAAAAAAAAAAAAAAAAAAAAAAAGTTATATGCATCCATATATTTTCTAGTTGCAATCATAGAGTAAAGTAATTAATTAATATAGTTAATCACAACATTGTCCAATAAAAGAGAAAATATTGTTTGAAGCTATTGTTGCTCAGCTAAATAAAAAAGTTAACATTCAAGAAATTCAATTTTATTATAAATAATATTTTTTTAATCTGTAGCTATAGGAGTAGAATTTCTCCAAGAAATTTGTTTGCTTTAATTTCTTTCTCCCCCCCCCCCCCCCATTCCCTGCCATTTTTTCCCTTCTGTGTTTAACTAATTTTTGAGCAAAGAGCAAAAGAAATATCTTAAAATTATTGAATCCTTTAATCAGTTTTAATGAATATTGTATTTTCCAATATTTAGAAAGCTGGATTTTCCTTTTTATAAGACTATAATGTATTGCTTAGTAATAATCTCTACTTACTACAAAATATTTATTTTATCCTGTGTTTATTTTCTTTCAATGTATTTAGCGGAGGTTAAATTGTTTACACATTCCGCAATATTTGTATTGGTTCATAATAAACAAATGGTATAGTATCTGTATAGGATGTATAATGCTATTTTCATTTTGGCGAGCATAATATCCAACTGGAGGTAAAAATATATTTTATCGCTAATAGCCTCTAACATGTTGATATGTATTTAATAAATGTATACATCATTACTTTTTTGTATTAATTTACGTTGCAAGTTATATTGGTCATTTTTAACAATGTCATGCACTTAATTTACTCTTTTAAACACAAATAATGACTGATAATAGTTTGCTGGCATGAATAACACACATAAATAATATTTTTTTCTTCAAATAATTATTGATAAAGTAATTTTTATAACCACTATATATATATTAATATAACCACTATAAAGGTACATCTACCTTGCATGTATCATATAATTTTATAAAATATGCAATAAATGTATTTATATATTTATAGCATTTTTAAATATTATTTATTATTTCATAATTAGCATCCTATGATAAATATTTACATGGTACAGTAGTATAGCTATGAATTCTTTTTTCTCGCATTGTTTCAAACAAGCACACACATTTCTTGGCTAATTAATAGTTAATTATTCATTAGTAAATAATGTTTGTTTTTCAATATTATGCATTTCTAAAACTAGTTTCTGTGCATATGTATGCATGTGTTAGTTGAATTTTTTCTCTTAGTTTTTCTAGTTGCTATAGCTGCTACAGTTGATGACAGAGATACAACAAGGCTGATGTCCGTAGATATTTAGCTGGATACTTTGTTCATCAGCAGCGTCAGTTATTGATATAAATAAGATGATGGTCAGTGCAGAAAGAAGCGAACTTTTTGTCACTAAAGTTGTTGCTGCATCGTTTACTTCTGTGTTGGCCCGTTGGAATGCGCCTAGGTGGCTATAGGTTAGAAATAATCTTTAGTCTCTTAGATGCAAACTTGCAGGCCAAATCACATTTTGTACGCAGCATAGAAGAATTTTTTTTGCCAAGGATTATACTTTGCTGTTTATGAAAAGTAAGTCATTTACTGCTTTTTAGAAATTATTTGTGTTTCTCTTGTATAATATATAATGTAAGAGTAAATTCAATTTAATGTTTTCTGATTTAAGACTGATTAATTTTTAAGGGAATTTAGTAATTGCCAATTATGTATATTAGTTCACGGTGTGTATATTAGGGTCGATGCAGGTTTTTTTTTCTTGGGGCCCATTTTGTAAAAAGTAAAGTTTATTTTTGCGAAATTTATTATATTTTTGTGAAAAATAACATTTTGTAACGAAAGTTGATATCCAGTTAATCAAATTTAAACCAAGCATTTATAAACAAAAGCTTTTTTAAATCCTTTTGCTGAAGTTTTCCTCTCTGGTGAACTTGCTTGTTTACAAATTACACATTTTAAAACATCACT
Source organism: Maratus michaelseni (assembly GCA_963931845.1). Taxonomy (NCBI): domain Eukaryota; kingdom Metazoa; phylum Arthropoda; class Arachnida; order Araneae; family Salticidae; genus Maratus; species Maratus michaelseni. Next base: position 23,584,766 of record OZ007599.1, on the reverse strand, counting down.
GAATAATATATAAATAATAAATAGTAAGTTTTTATGGAATAGAATTTTGTGAAAGAGCCCATTTTATCAAATTGATTTTTATGAAGGGGCCCATTTTATCAAATTGATTTTTGTGAAGGGGCCATTTTATTAAATAGATTTTTGATAGATACAACAGTTATTAAGGAATATGTAAATCTTGAAATCAGGTTCACTGAGTATATCTCTTTTCTTTTGCCACTTTCATCAAGAAAGACAGCATAGCAGTTCTGCCTGTTGAGCGATATACACTGAAATTTAGTCAGCAACAATTTTAGTCTAATTCTAACTAAAACAGTGAAATTCTGTGTGTTAGTTCTTGAGCTATAGAATCCACAAAATTCGCAACATAGACAGATAGACATTTTCCTAAAAAAATAAAATCATATTCAAGCATCCTAAAATGTGCCAATTCATCAAATAATGGAAGTTGAAAAATTTCATGATTCTAAATAGGAGTGTGGAAATGTTTAGGCATTTGGGGGGGGGGGGGGGGCAAAGCAAAAAGATTTCTCTTTTTTTTGCAGTTTGGCTGTTTTTTGTCCTGTTATTACAATTATATTGTAATTAAAAATACTGATGAAATGAAAATGAGCTCATGCTAAATTTGGGCAATTAATTATTAACTACTATGTTATGTTAAATATTATTCACAGGATTCATTCAAAAATATTTGTTTATAAATAAGTATGCATTTTTTTATAATAAAAAAAATATTTTAAACCCCCTCCCCTTTCCCCTCCCTTTTAAAAAAATTGTAAATCTTTAAGAATTCATCATTGCTGATTTTAATTTTATATATTAAAAAATTTGCATTATGAAAGTAATAATATAAATCATAAAATAAACAGCCATGGTATTTTTCCATATGCTGAATTATAAAAAAATAATTTCCTAAATTGGATAAAATCCCAGTTATGTGATTGTATAGTAAAGGGCAAAATTTTGCAAAAAAAAAAAAAAAAAGTCTGTGATCCACAGCTTCTAGTCTGTTTTTTTAAATGCAGGGTATAAACATGAAAAGCTAAATTAAGATTTCCTCGAACCAGAACTCCTTGTGTAAGACAATTTAAACATATTAACTCTAAAAGCAATACAGAAATGTAACAATTAAGAAATAAACTGCCTTCCACTGGGTGTTCAGAAGCCCCGCCTGATGCTGACAAAAATTCTTAGTTCTTTTTTCTTTTATTTTTTTATTATTCTAATTTGTCATATTTTTTCTTAATTAATCTTTTTTAAATAAACAGAGATTAAAAAAAAATAGTCCTTTAAACTTCCAAATCTAGAGAGTAATGGCTCCCCCCCCCCCCGTGCGCTAATGAAAATCCTGATTATGTGTGTATATAAATTTGATACTTAAATATTTTTTAGCCGTGGCTTATAAGAATCAAAACCTTTTGGTTTGAAATTTTAAACATGTACTCAAATGCATAAAATGAATATTTAAAGAAGAATTATTCCAGGAAATAAAACGAAAAAAGTGCATGTAAATGTAAATATAGCTTAGCTATTATTAACATTATTTAATAATATTTAAAAAACAAACAGAGCATTTAATTCTTCATCGCTATATCGTTCTGTCTTTCTTTTTCTTTTTTTACATGCTGTCTTTTTTCTCAAATGATGATGAAAAGTAGAAAAATCAAATTTCGAAAAACGCGCAAAGCTGAGAACGGCAAATAATGCGCATGATTGATTGATTGATCTGCAGCGAAGCGATTCTGAATGCTGATTGGTTTATCTTCCGAGAACAGCCGAAGCCAGATCGGGGAATAAGGAAAACCGAAGCTAGTTTAGGAAGACCAGTCTGAATAGCGTTTTAAGAATTCTTAATTAGTGATCACTAAATTTAAGTTAAGAATCGCTATTTAGATATCCTTAACGGGCGGACATCTGAATGCCTGCCTTGAACTGTTGTACTGACTGTATCTATGACTGTAACCGTTAACTGAAGTCGGTGGTGTTTACGGTTTTGACCAGGGAGATAGAGAGATTATTTCTATCTCCATGGTTTTGACGCCGTGTGCTTTGCACAAGTGTAGTAATATATTTTGTGATGTACATGTTAATCCAGTGTTTATTATAATTATATTTAATCCAGAATGTTATTAGTGCCTATTAATTTACCTAAATTAAACAGAAACAAGGAGTCTTTGGATTATACCAAAAATGTTACTAGTGCAAAATTGTATAAAAACTGTGTACCTCATAAGATGTAAAATGAGTTATTTTGTTCAACTCATCATTTAAAAAAGGTAAACATACGTAATATTTCAGTGTAATTAAATTGTAAGCAATCAATCTTTAAAAAAAAACAAGAACGAAAAATCATGCGTCAAGCATAGATTATGTAACACTTTCCAACACTTCCAAAATAATTTTGCAAATCTTTACCGTAAGGTGTAAGATTATATCTAACTAAACAGCTTTGAAAACGCATAACATATTTAAAAATCCAATTTCAGGAATTATCAACAATAATCGGAAAAATATCCAAGCGCTTTTGTGCAGCCCTGTATATGATCTATAGATTTGTATATATGCTAAATAGAATGCTAAATTTTAGTTCAGTTAGGAAACTCGTAGCACAGTTTAAAATTTCCGACCATAAACAGAAATGTACTCGAGCACTTTTGTGCTGCCCTGTATACAATTTATACACACCAAGTAATAGGCAAAAAATGAGTTAACTTTAAAAACGCGTTCATCAACTGAAAAAGCATTCCCAGCAATTATTATTAATAAGCAGTACTTTAACCGAATTCATTCTTTTGTATGTCCCTGTCAATGAATGATGAAAATTGTACACACAATATTCTATAGTAAGCCTCTTGCAATCCACGTTAGTGATATATATCAATTTCAATATGTTTGAAATAGTGAAACATTATTAAAATAAACTGCAAACGATTTTTCTTCAGACCGTCATGTGATGGAATTCTTTTGAGTATCATTGTAAAGGAACTATAAGTGCTATGCACGCCACATTCTGATATAATTAGTCTCTTGTAGTGCACCTCAGTGATACATATCCATTTCAATATGTTTGAAATTGTGTGACATCATTAAAATAAACCGCAAAGGATTTTTCCCCCATAGACCGCAATGTAACAGAATCATTTTGAGTGTCCCTGTAAAAAGCCTATAAGTGCTACACACTTCATTTTCAATACTGAACATGCCATAGTAAGCCTCAATAACATATATCAATTTCATGATGAATTCAAGTATATTTACGATAGTTAGAGCATGGACAGATGGCAGACAGACAAACTGAATTCATAAACACTTTTCAACTATGTTGGAAAGTGTTAAAAAAGAATTGTGATTGCAGATTTCATCAAGTTCAGATAGCTTTGTAACATTTTTATTCTCAAAATGTAACACCTCACATATCCCTTGAAGATTTGTGTACTTGGCATACCTCGTATTTTTAGGTAGCTTCCATTATAAAATGTAAGAAATTATCTAACATCCACAAGAAAATAAATCCAGAAAATTTTTGTGTATTTTCATCAATCATGATATAGCTGTTTGAAATTTAGGGTGGCTGACGTTTTCAAACAAGACAACAGATTAAGAATAAGAAATTTCTATTTTATAAGCTTTATTGATCTTAGTTTCTCACAAATTTTCTTTGATTATTGTAATCATTGTTCCAACTGTCATACACTTAAAACTACATAGTCAAATCAGCCAGCATCAAATTCTTCCCTAGCTTGGCAATACTTGGCGAAATATTGCCAAATTTGGCAAAATAAAATAGGTTGTCATAAATGAAGCCATCTTCATGATAGCTGGCAATTTTTTAAAAATTCCCATCCAAATTCAATTTTGATGAAAACTGGAAATCTTCTACATTTGTGTTCCACGCATTTTAACTCTGTATGTTTGAGTAAAATTAGCTGGATTCTTAAAAACAAAAAATTGAGAAGCAACCTTTTATCTCTGTACTGTCTAGAAGGACTTATTTACTTGTTGTGAATAAAAAGATAAAAGCAAAGAAAACAGAGTGGATACAAATAAATATAACTTTTATTTTACATTTAACATAAGCTTTACAAGTAGCAAGTTTTTTAATGTGACCCTCGCATATTTCAGGGATCACTCTAGAGAGTTTCAGAGGGGTGGCCTGCCCTCATGCCCTTTTTAGATAAAATTCCACCCTCCTTGCCCTTTTTCCAGGTAGGATTCAAGCCTCCTTTTATTCCTGGGTAGAATCCTGCCTTGTTTGCATTGTACTTTCAAAAATTCGTTACCTTTCTTTTATTTTTAGAATACTAGTGCGGTACATCAGGAGTCTCTTTCTCTCTTTATTTCTCTGTGAAATGTCCTGGTATGTCTAATCTTTGAGTGATTCATCTTTCCATTTATCATTTTTTCCATTGAACAAAAGACAAAGTTAATTATGGGTCATTGATTAATTTCACCTTCTCTAGTGAAATGTAGTATTAGATCAGGCATTCTGGCCTTTGACCACATGATAACTTACATATAAGTTCTACAAAAAATTTGAGAATTAGCTTTAGAACTATAGGTGAAAACTGGAAAATTTAGTTAGTAGCCAGTGGCCGGTAGACTCAGTTTCGTTAGTGGCCACTATTATGTTTCAAACTTCCTTGACATCTAGATAAATTATAATCGTTGTATTTGTATATAAACATATTTTTCAATAAGAGTTTTATACCTATTGTATGAGTATGAGTGTATTTCGCATGGTTAAACAGTATCTCTTGAAGAAAAATAATCCAACTGGTGAGCATGTGGCAGGAGTCGAAATATTGAAGATACTGAAATGTCCTTAAAATCCACTTGTATCCGGTGGGAAAAAAGGAATAAATTACTTGAAATGCATGTGGAATCAAAGCTGATGAATATATTTTGCAGAATAAAACTGTATTTCTTGAAAAAATAACCCAACTAAAGAGCACATGAGAAAAAGCCGAAATATTGAAAATACAGCTGAGTCATTGAAATCTGTTTGCATCTGGTAGGAAAAAGAATTAACCAGTTCTCTAATTAGATGTAATCAATGTAGAGATGCATATTTCCATGAAAAATGGTGTTTTTCACTCGGCGATCGATAACAGATTTTTTAATCGCCACTTGGCGAGTGGCGATCGATGGCTGATTTTTTAATCGCCAATTTTTAAACTTTAATCACCATGTGGCGAGTGGCAACTGCTAATTTTGACCTATATTTAGAACTTGTATTTTGTAGCTTTTTCGAAACAAGTTTGGCTAAAACCGGGAAAAAGTTATCTGGTGAATTAAAAGTTTTAGAGAGAGAAGTTTCTGAATATCGTAGGAAAAGGGGGAAATGACTGTGAATATTAATAAACAATTTTACAATAAAAATCGAGAACATAAGTTTTATTTTGTTATTTTTAATACTTTTCAAACGGTAAAGTTATGGAAATTAGAAATGTTATTGGAAATTTTAAATTAAAGAGCACTTTAAGCTGTTGCCACTTGCCAGACTTCCCTTTCCACCAATATATTGGTATATGCACTTATTACAAAAATGCCCTTTTTATGAAATGATGTGCCCTTTTCAATAAAATTGCCCTTATTATATAATGTGCACCCTGCCCTTTTTTATGTTCTAGAATGATCCCTGCATATTTGTTAAATTTTTGGTGTTAATTTGCTGAAATAGAATCATAAATCATCTTCAGTATGTATTGTGTTGTATATTTTGTTTTCAAATCCATGCGACGAGAAAACTTTTTAACTGACTCATTTTTGCTGTACTGTGGCATACCATATCATATGTTGATTGCTGACACAGTCATTTCATACTCCTTTTAAAAAACTATGCTCTAACATAAACTTGACTAATATTTTTAGTAGTAAGCTTGTGTTACAAAATGTTGCTCTGTTCCCGACTTATTTGTAATTGTAAGCTTTTTTTAAATTTTAGTGAGGATTCATCAAATGGTTATATAGCTCAAATTGGACAGTACTCATGCGTTACAAGGTTTATTAGAAAGCTTCTAACTTTGGTAACTATTCGCTTATCTTGAATTTTTAGACTTCTTAAATAGTTAATGTTATAACAGTATAAATATCTGATTCCAATTGTATATATAGCCGATACTATAGCAGTTTTCCTTTTTTCAATTATCAGTAAGGATTTCAAGTTATAATTATTTAATGTATATTATATATATATATTATTTATAAATAAGAATATATACATAAATATTTCTGTGTGACTAAGAATATACACATATTAATATTTTTAAGTTGCTAAGAAAATAAGCTTTTATTTTATGTTACAGAAAATGTATACAGTAGAGCGCCACTAATCCGCAAACCTGTAATCCGCAAAGGCCTCTAATCCACAATCAATTTATGAATGAAAACAAAGAAATGTAATTCTTGAAAAATGCTTCAATGGTGACAAAATTTTGAATTTTGAAATTTTTTTTCACCAATTTTAACATTTTTCTTATCTTTATTATATATCATATAACATTCTTCTTTATAGTTTAAAATAAAAGCACATTTAATTAGTATATTATTTTATATATTCATTTCTTCATACAATACTTGTAAAATACAATTTGAGCTTTTGTGATTATTTTTAATGATAAAAAATCCTTACTTAGACAATATATTTTATAATTTATTTATTTTTTCATTAAATCGTAATTATAAAATTGAAAAACACATAAAAAAAAAGAAAACTGCCCAGTTAAACTGAGGGCATTGAGCTCACAGGCTATTCACACTAATTGTATATTATACTCTTATTTCAAAGAATTTGAAGTAAGCCCCTCGAAAAAAAAATCAACAATATATTAAGGGGGGGGGGGTCATCCCCCCGTTACCCCCTCATAGTTAACTAATGAACCCCTTAAACTAATCAGGGAAGTTTCTAATTACAATGAATATATATACAAAATTTGGAGAAAATCGGATAATTCTGCATGAAAAACCCATTTATCTAAATTAAGGGGGGATTAGCCCCCCTTTCCCCCTTTATACTTAACCAATGAACCCCCAAAACTATTCAGAGAAGTGCATTATCACAATGAACCTATATACAAAATTTGAAGAAAATCTGATAATTTTGCATGAAAAACTCATTTATCTAAATTAGGGGGGATTATCCCCCCCCTCTTTCCCCCTTTAGACTTAACCAATGAACCCCCAAAACTATTGACAGAAGCGCATTATCAAAATGAACCTATATACAAAATTTGACGAAGATGGGATAATTCTACATGAAAAACCCATTTATCTAAATTAAGGGGGGATTAGCCACCCCCTTTCCTCCTTTATACTTAACCAATGAACCCCCAAAACTATTCAGAGAAGCGCATTATCACAATGAACCCATATACAAAATTTGAAGAAAATCGGATAATTCTGCATGAAAAACTCATTTATCTAAATTAGGGGGGGGGGGGGGTTATTGCCCCGCCCCGTTCCCCCCCTTTATACTTAACCAATCAATCCTGAAAAATAATCAGGGAAGCGTCTTAACCCAATGAACCTATAAACAAATTTTGAAGCAAATGGGTTAAGTCTGCATGAAAAACCCATTTATATAAATTAAGGGGGATTAGCCCCCCCTTTATACTCAACCAATCAATCCCGAAAACTAATCAGGGAAGTGCCTTAACACAGTGAACCTATAAACAAAATTTGAAGGAAAACGGATATTTCTATGAAGAGTTATCGCGTTACGTACATACATACATATGTTCGTACGTACATACAGAACCGGCGGGCACATAAGCTCTCAGGCTTTGATAGCCTGTGAGCTAAAAATACATATATATTGCTTGCTTTTGAACTCTTACTTAAAGATAAATTTCAACACTATAAATCAAATGTCTTAAAACAGACAACAATTGATGCCACATTTAAGATATTTAAAAATAAATTATTTTTTACATAGTTATTACTTTATCTATATATTAAAATGTGTAATTTATTTATTTTTTAGTATTAGCAATCTAAATTTGTCCAAAATATGAATTTAAAAAAATGTAAACAAAGATTAAATAGACATGGCCTGTAATCCGCAAAAAGCCTCCAATCTGCACAACACTTGGAACCAAGCTTTGCGGATTAGTGGCTTTCTACTGTATTATGAAAAGTTTTTCCTGTATTTTTACAATAAATGTAGAATATTTCTTGTCTTCAAAAAGAGATTGGCTAGTCTAAGGCTGTAGCCAGAAGGAGGGGGGGGGGGTTAACAGGGACCTAAGCCAGTTTACCCCTCTCTCCAAAAAGTAAGTTAGAAAGAGTTTATTCATATACTTTCCTTTAAAAGAAAGGCATTGTGGCTTAAAATCCATAAGGTTAGTACCCACTTCCACCCCTACTTTTTTTTTTATGAAAAGTTAAAAAGTCAGGAAACTTAATGAATGTATGGAAAAACAAAATTTTGATTTAAACCTGAAAACAAGATCTGTAAGTTTCAAAAGGCCTAATTTTTGCTCATTTTCATTATAGGGAAAAATTATGTAGCAAAAGTTTGCAGAGTAACTATGTAGTTTATCTAAATTTTATGTCACAACTTCAGTGCAAAATATTGCTGCCATTTCATTTTAGTTCATTTGTTCTTCTATAGTTTCACATATGTGTTCGTAAACTCTGAAGTGTCTTTTAGAATTGGAGAGGGGGGGGGGGGGTATTATTTTCTGTTTATAAAGCATTTTATGCATTATCAAGATAAAAAAAAATACTGGATAATTAATACTGGATATATAATGTTCTACAGAAAGTTTTTGTTCTGAAAAATCTTGCCATTATTTTTTGATCACATAAATATTCATTTCATACATTTAGTGTCAACATATGATCTACAAAATTTATGTACAAAAGTTTTAATCAATAAAATAAAAAGCACATCTAATATAATTCAATCAAAGTATTATTAATTGTATTCAATGATGCTAGAGATGTTTATTTCATATTTTCTTTTAACCCTATTATTGTAAGTAGAATAACTTAAAACATAGGAGAGACCGGTACACTATGGACACAGTGGACCACTCCCTAATATTTTATTTATTGAATTTTTTTTTAAGCTTCTCTTCTATCGTAATAGACAACAGCACTGCAATGATTATTTATAGCCTTCAGAAAATATGTTTAGCTCAGATTGAACTGTTTTATCCTGCTTTGTTTTTTTGAGCTTCTAAAAGTAAAATTTTTCATCATCATATTTTTATTTTTTTAGTAATTAAAGGTTGTAGATAAATAAAATAAAACAGCTTTTTTGCAAAGCTAAGATACTTGTTTTTATTTTACTTTAAAGTTAATATGTTTAAAAGAAAGCTATAAACAATATTAATATGATTATTTATTGAACTTCAACATGGGGTACAGTGGACCACCCACTCCCTGGGGCACAGTGGTCCACAATCCACTTGCTCCTGTAATGCAGAATGTTCAAAATATTTAATAATTGCTTATTTTCTATAAAGAAAGATTGTTTTAAAGTAGATTTAACTGTAAAATAAACAAATAAAAATAACAATTTATTTAACATAGTAAGAAATATTTTGTTTTGTATTTACTGCTTTTGATAAATATAACTGTAGTCTAATTGTTGATGATTCTATTCAAGTAAGATTCATGAGACGCAAATTGAATGGAAATCAGTTTATTTCTTCCGAAACTGTAGATGAATCTGCTGTTGATGTCAATGTCAATGATTTCATAATGTTGCTCTCAGACCCAAAATTATTTCTTGAAAATTCCAGGCTCAATCTTACTCATAAGTACTTTGGAATTTCATTTGCAAATTTTAATGTGTGCTGATTTTTTTGTACTTAAGTAATAACTTCAACTAAATTGCAATTGTTCCTGTATTAATCTGTTATTATTTTCAAAATATAATTGATTTTTTGTTTTTGTTTCAAAATTTATATTACTATGTTATTTTGCGAATGAAGAGGCAACAAAAAAGAATTAGATTAATGAAAAATAGATTTATATTATATTTTAGATAATACCTAATAGTGGTCCACTGTACCCCGGTGGGTGGACCAGTGTACCCTGCTTCCGGGATGCATATAAGCAAAACATACATTGATTCATGTACAGAGAAAAATAGACCAATCACCTGGCGCTCTGGCGTTTCAAAACTCCGCCCCTTGCTTCCCTGGCGTGTGGCGTGGCATGGAACGTTGGTTACAGGTTAGAACTGAAACTAATGTTGATGTCACTACATCAACTTGCACTTCATTTGTTTTCTTTGCCAAAAATTTTGTGAGATCTGATGCAAAGCTGTAATTAGTTACAAATATTTTCAGTCTCAATAAAATCTGGTAGCTGCAGAAACCTTAATAACATTAGGGCAATTAAGTTTTGCCCAAATTCTTAAACAAGTTGTTCAGCATCGATAATCAATCTGCATTAGTGTTGAATGTTTATGAAATATTAGAATAACATTATTTCAATATAATACATTTCGAATGTAGAAGTATTAATTAAAAACATATTTTCTTAGAAATAACAGTATGTAATCAAATTATAAGGTCAGTATATGTTTAACTCATGAATTCACAAACGATGTCTTTAATCAAAACAACTCAATCTTAAATTTAGTCTTTAAATTATGTTATTTTAAAATTTTATCTATGCTGTTTCTCATACTGTGATTAATTAGAGTGATTGCTTTTATTATTCACTTACAGTTTATTAAATAATAACTTTTGTTTATTCAGATCCCTAATACTTTTTCACCATTTATTGTGCTGTCCTCTTAAAAAAACCCACAGTGAAATATTTCCTAAAAAAAAAAAAAAAAAAACTCTCTAGTACTACATCAAATATTTCACTAAAGTCTTTTTTTTTATGCTCAAATTAGAATAATAAAAATATCTAAGGAGTGCTTATTTAATTTTAAAATAATGTAAACTAACAATTGCAGAAATCTGGCAAACACAAGCTTCATTTTTACAGATTTTCTTCTTATAATAGAAATTAAGAATGATCTACATAATTTTTTTTAATGTTAAACCATTAATATGCAATAAAATGCTTCATTTTTAGCTGATTATGTCATGTGTGGGTGTTTTTCAGGTAACATAGGTTATTTTTTGAAAAAGTGTTTTTTTTCCTTATTTAATTGGCTGCCATTTTGTAATAAAGTGATAAACTAAAAAATGCTCAACATTAAAATCTTGGTCAGAACAGCTGTGAAAATTTAGCTATGCTTATTTTTTTTAAAATTTTTTATTAAACTTTATGTAGAGAAAATTTCAAAAAATGGGTTTTTTTAGAGGACAGCACAATATGTGTTTGTCTTCTGATTTCTACTCTTTATGCACCTGTCAAACAACTCAATTTGCACGTTAAAGTTTTTTTTTTAATTGTAAATTAATTTATTATATTCTTAATTATTATTATATTTTAATTTAAACTGAACTTTATAACTTAAACTGAAGACCTAATTGGAACAAAATATTTTTTTTCTACATTCTTATTAATACCGAATTCAGAATACAATGATATTCAAAAAGTATAGTATAAAATTATAAATTATGGATTCTTATCAAATTAAAGTAAATCTTGAGGGGATCGTATCTGATGGCCCGGTGAACTCTTGTGGTGTCTTAGAGCCTTCATATTTGATAGCCTTAGCATTACGGGCAGTTCACCAGGACAATGTAAGCAGCGTGAAAATGGAACCTGTTTATAATGGAATGTTACCTGCTTAAAGTAGAGAATTTCATGGCCGAGTGAAAGGAAGAAATGCTGATGTGGAAGCCTGCCTAAAATAGAACTTTTCTTCTGGTCCCACTCAGGAAATTCTGTAATTTGGCAATTATCTATAATTTATAAACTTATAGTGCTGTGTTTCTGAAGTTTCATATATTTTGAATTTACAAAATGGAAATAGTAAACATATTTAAAATTTTAGACATGAAAAAAAAATGTTAATTTTTGAAAAATAAATGTTATTAATTGCAGAAATTTAAAATAGGTGCAAATTGGAATTTTTTTTATTCTTTACAGCTTCATTTCCTTGACTATTTATAATTGGCTAGAATTCACACTTTATTTTGTCTGAGTTTTATCAAGGTTGCTATATAAATTAAATATCAAATTTTACTTCTCAAAAGTAAAAATTAATGCAGTATTAATTTTCATAAAGGATGTTTGGTTTCTGCATAAAAAAAAATCTTTTCTGAATGAAATCAGAACTAGTATATATGTTTGGGTACGTTTTTATGTTAACCAGGTGCAATCTCATCGATAGCAGCTTTACCTTTCCACGTGTCTAAATTAGAAACGGTGCTTTGATGTTAATATAAAACTAGATGGAACCCGTCAAAATTTGACGGAAAAAAATTACAATAACAATATTAGTAAAATAAGCTTCTTTATTACATAAGAAGAAATGCTTATGAAACAGTCTTTCAAATATTTTATTTTAAAAGATTTTTCCCCCAGTGAAGTACAGTACTATTTCTGATGCAAACTCCAAACAAACGATCCGTAAACAAAATGCAAATCAGTTTGACATTACTGCCATAATCCCCACGGCAAGATAGATAATTTCCTGGACCCAGACTTGCCAAGTCTCTGGCTTTTTGCACACCAGTATTATCTTAGAGAAAATGTTGTTCTTTTAAATCTCGGAATGTTCCGGTTACATAAAACAACATTTTCTGTACTAAAATACTGGTGTCCAAAAAGCTGGAGACTTGGCACCTCTGCTGGACCTATGAAGTATCATAGATATAGTATATCTCTACGTTCATCTCATATTCAGTCAATAAAAGAACATAGTACATAAAGCACACATCTCCCTCTGTGATAATGCAACCGAATGAGCTCCTACGCGCATGTGCATTGCATCCCCCCAAACGCACTGTCGAAATTTGACATTTAAAAAAAAATGTTTTAAAAGGTTTTGATCAAAATTTTTAAAATGTCATTTTAAACATTCTTCGTTTCAAATCTATATCTTCTGAAACGCATCCATTGTTTTAAGCTAATCAATTTTTATGTAAAGATTTTTTTACAATAATAAATCAATCTGCAGATAAGGGAGATTTTTAATGTTTTCGAGTGTAATTTTTTTGTATGGTTTCTTCAGTTCGTTTACATAATCAGGATGATTATTCCTTTTCCATAATTAAGAGAAATAATGTAAATAAATAAATATCCAAGATTATTTTTGATTCTGTTTTCATAATTATATATTGTAAATTTCATTGTTTAAAGTTACTGATAAATGATACTTTAGTAAATGGGGCTTTTCTTAATTATTTTTTTTTTATTGTTAGCAGGGCGCCAATGAAGTATATATTTATATAGTATATACATACATATATACAAATATATATAATGTATATAGTTTTGTTTTTCTAGTATTGAATTTATGTGGTTTATAGATTTTGGTTGGCTTTTGTGATAATGATTCTGCAAGTAATTTTCCATTGGAGTTTATTATTATATATATATATATATATATATATATATTACTGGCGCCGGCTAACTGAAAAGTACCTAATTTACATATAGTTTTTTTCTTAATGGGACGACGGGATAATGAATATTTTTGATGGTACCAGAATATTTTTCTGTATTTTATAGTTATATTAAGAAATACATATTTTTATGATTTGCTGAATCCCTTATTTGTTTACTATATATGGGGCTTTTCCTAAGTATTTTTTTATTATTATTTTTTATTTTTGAGATTTAATGGCAACATTCTTCCGTTTGTTTATTGAGCGCTACAGTTTGGCGAATTATTTGGGGTACTTTTTGGTTAGCCGGGGGCCAGTGAAGTATATATATATGTATATATATATATATATATACATATATATATACATACATATATACACACATATATATATATAGTATATATATACATATATATATACATACATATATACACACATATATATATATATATATAATATTTATAAATTTTACTGGTGCCGGCTAACCGAAAAGTACCTAATTTGGATATAGTTTTTTTTCCTTAATGGGACGACGGGATAATGAATATTTTTGATGGTACCAGAAAATTTTCTGCATTTTATAGTTATATTAAGAAATACACACTTTTAAAGTTTGCTGAATCACTTATTTGTTTACTTTTTCATGCGTTATATTATTGAAGATTGTTAGATCTCTCATTCTTTTAACTATACCCTACTTATATAAAAATAGCATGTGTTTGTTCTCTGTGGTGTTTCGCATAAACGTTGTAAAATTCAGGTTATTAGATTTTATCCAACATTCCTGTCCTAATTGCTGATGAAGCAGTCATTTTTGGCGATTTTATTGTTAACTGTAAAATGTTTGTATTTGATATAGCCCGAACTAAGAAAAGTTTGGGTACTTTTCCATTATACGGACACCATTGCCTCCAAGCATACATTTACATGTATGGCATGGTGTCGGTAACGGAAAACTACCAAAATTTGTGATCGATCAAATAATTGAATTTCGTTAAGTATTACATTTTCTGATTACACTTCTCTATTATCCGATCGATGACTTTTCATAACAAAAAACTATTGCCAAACTGTAAAATTAAACGCCAAAAATGCAGTCCGATTTACTTTATGTCAGAAGCATTATACGTGTTTGTTACGTCATCAAGTGGTTTTTAACTCGACATTTCCGTGTATTTTTCATTATGTTTTACTGATTTATTAGTTATTTCATTCATTAAAATAACAATTGTGTCCTTAGATTCTTATATTTTATTTATTTATTTATTTTGATATTCCAATGGCAACGTTTTCCCATTCATTTGGCGATAGTTTTTTGTTATGAAAAGTGGTCGACGGGATAATAGAGAAGTACCATTTTTTTTTATCAATATGTAATATTTCTTAGATGCAGGTTTAAACTTCTAAAGAAAAAGTGAGGATAAAAATATCTGCAAACAACATTTAGTTTTTAGTCAAGCCAGAATATCATCTAATTTATTCCATCAATGTTATAGTAAAAACTGATCCAAGATTGCAAAATACACGTGCGAGAAAAAAAAAAATTACAATCGTATTTTAACTGCATTAGAGGATGACGTCATCTGCTTCAGGAAAAACATGGGACATAGAAATATAAATTAAACATTTCAATTTCGCTTTTTAATCATAAATATAAAATAAACCCGTGCAATGTTTTTTATAATTGCTGAGCATCATATAATGTGGTATTAATTTTTGTGGCAACAATAATTTGAGGAAAACCTTTCATTTCTTTCATGAAAACAATGCCGATTTAATTTTTAATTTTCAGCAAATTTTAATCAAAAACATGTTTTAACAAAATGCTATGTCAGAAGCCTGTGCAAAATCCTTTCATATGGCATCTCATTCGTCGTTCTGCATTTCGTATTTTCTGAGAAAAAGGGATGGAGAAATAATACATATGATACTAGTTGCATAGACAATCATTTATACTCGCTCATATTTGACACCAGCATTGGTCGCCAAAGCCGATTACAGAAAATTAGCCTGAAGTTGAAGGTGTTACATGGTTTCAAACAGAATGAAATTTTTATATGCTTTTCCGAAAATGTTGGTAAGGCAAATCTTTTAGTTTATCTGTCCGTCTTTCTATCTTTTACTTTCTTAAAATAAATTTTATTATAAATGTTGGTGTTCTAATCACAATATCGCTCCAGTCAGTGTGGCAAAACTTTGGTTGTTATTTCTTTAAGTGCATTTTAATGATGTTAATAAACTTTATATATATATGTACACACATGAGATTTTATTTGAAATATATGTATATGTTACGGTCAATATGATTAATCGGTCATTATTAATAATAACCGGTTATTATTAATAATGACCGTATTAATCATAATGACTGTAACATATATATATATATTATATATACATGCATCACACATACAATACATATTCATCATTATGATGTCGACATAAACAGGGTATGTTTATAGCCAAATTTGGCACTATTTCATTAAGTGTCGCCAAGCTTGGCGAGCATTTGATGCTAGAGGCTATATTCCATTGAGAATTTTTGGGTGAGTAACCCTCCTCTTTAATAAAAAGCTACGTGTTGCTGATGACTGGTTTTTTGCTAATCGTTGCCACAAATTAATCTTGGAAAATGAAAGATTTGAAGTTACTGAAAAAATGAATAGCTCAAAAAGTATTTGTTAGAATATTGTTAGACAAAACTGCGTTAGAAAGGAAAAAAATTGTTTTTTCTTGATATAAATTTCGAATCTAATATTATGCCTTTTTCAAATATTGAATTTAAAAAATTACCAAATTTCACAATAGAGTACCATAGCGAAACCTTCGTGCATAAAAAGATAATGATAACGGCAATGTAACCTGACATGTATACTGGCTGATGTCATGAGTACATGATTTTTATTTAATTCTCGACAAATACTAGATGCACCATTTCTTTTTAGTTGTGAATAATAATATAGGTTAATTCCTGTTATTAAAAAATGTAGCTATAAAACACGTAAATAAACGGAAAATGGTATAATAAGTGGTAAACCGCATTAAAAAAGCATAAAACAGTGAAATAAGTAATTTTTTGTGTCAAGTGTTGACGGGTTCCATCTAGTCCATTAAGTGGTTAATTAAATGGCAAAACACACGATTGTTAATAAAGTTTCAATCTTTCGTCACTGCACAAGACTCTTGCTATTATATATTACTGTATTGTTAGTCTTTACTCTGTTAAAAGTTTATTATAGAAAGAGAATTTTCAGAATTAAAGCATCGAAACTGCCAGTTCTCCTCATGATTATTATAATTTTATAACAAATATCCAGTTTAGCGATATGTATGTTATAGAATAAATCTTTTATATTGGAGTTCTTCGCATTTCAGCTTCAGGTTTTTGCATAAAATTAGCTAAAATCTTAAAACCAAGTCACATTGACATATTATCTAAGACGATTAGATGAAAATAATGATAGATTTTCTAATGGAAAAATGGCTGCGCGTCTGTAGATTTTGTAATCTTACTTAATCATGCCAATGTTAGAATGAAAGGAAAAAAAAATTATTAGCATCAATATGGTTTATTTTAAATCTGGATAGCTTTAAAAACGTTTAAAAAAAACCACTTCTCTTGCATTAAATCGTGTTTGCTAAAATATGTCATTTGGCAGTTGCAATTACAGAAGATTACTTAATAGGATTAAAAATCTCCTCATTAGAGAACATAACAATGCAAACAAGCATGAAGCATAAATGCCTAAGTAAATTAAGCGATAATTGTCAATAAAGATGAAATGCATACTAACACAAAATATAAGATATGCAGCCATGATCGCAAAGAGTTGATTCTTGATTTATCTAACAGAAACTTCCGATTTGGCGAAGGGTTGAGCAAATAAATTATGACAAAAAAGCAATATGATAAAGTGCTTAGCATACATTTTAGGAAGACTAAACTAGTGGCTAGTATTTTGATGTAAACAAGAAATAAAATATAGATTTGTAAAACATAATAAAATAATTTTATATTTATATCCATCCTTTAGAAAAATACATTTGAAAAAACCTACAAATCCCATCAAAAAAATTTCTATTAAAAAAAAAGTGCCAAGTTCCTCTTAATGTTTCAGCCGCAGAAAGTACCTGATGCTTGCCCAAGTTAAAAGTCAAACATCTGAAATTTTTCATTGAAAATGGCTTCCTGTAACTTGGCCGTTAATGCATTATTAGAGGGTTTTTCATATCCTAAATAATGTATCTACATGTCTACTACATTTTTTTTTAAACATTTAATGCATTTTATTGCACAAAATACTGAAATATAATACACATTTTAAAAAGCATAATTTCGAAATCACAGCTGTCGAGGATGGTTCACTCTGGTTCTCAACGTCTCATATAATGTAACAAAATGTGAAATTTGATGAAAAAATTATTCATTGGAATTCGTGTTAATGACAATAGACCGTACAAAATAGCAATTAAACCATGGTAAAACTAAATGATGGTTAATCAAAAATAATGTTTGTTGAAATTCAATGGTAATTTATCACATAGCTTTTAGTTTCAATGTCTTCATACGAATTTGCTTATTTGCATTCTGATATTACTTTTAATATTCAAATAATTTATAAATGCATCATTTCTAATCATTTATTTTGAAAAGATTTATCGACGTAATTGTTTATTTCAAATGAAAATTATATGTTTAACATCAATCAGGGTGTATTATATATTCTAATTTATTTTTCTCAGTATTAAATTCTTCTAATGTTCTTTGGAATTTATTGAAATTTGTATAAAAATGCCAGATAAATGAAAAAAAAAAACCTAGATTGCATTAACGGCCAAGTCGCAGGAAGCCATTTTCAATGAAAGATTTCAGATGTTTGACTTCTAACTTGGGCGAGCATCAGATATCAGTACTTTTTGTGGTTGAAACATTAAGAGGAACTTGACACTTTTTTTTTTAATAGAAATTTTTTTATGGGATTTTATACTTTTCACTGGAATAATGATAAATGTGAAAAAAAAAAGTTTCATTTGTTGAAGCAATACAGTAAAAGAATTCTGAGATGATAAATCACAGAATGTGAAGAAAATGTACTGATCGTCTTTCCGAATATTTTAAAGTAAATGTTATGTAAATGTTAAGAGTATCATATTTTGTATAGAATTCAATAATTAACTCCACATGTTTCATTTGACCTTATTACAATTTATTGACAATACATCCAAAATCAATTCATTATGCAAAGTACTTTCTTTCTATATTTATACAAATAATTACTATATTAATGGCAGAGTATATTGACACTTTCAAATTTAGAAGATAAAAATTTTTTTGAAAGCAAACAGCAAAATATATTTTTTAAATGGATTACGTACTGATCATGTAAAAAAAATATATATTCATAAACTAGCACAAACAAGGGGAGGGGGAAGATAGGATCTATATATTAATTTCCATTTATGTAAAAAAAATATAATTTCCAGTTGAATGATAATAGTCACATATTTACATGGATAGTTTACGTACACATATAACAAATAATTAAACATTAAAATTAAATAAGATTAAATATTTTTTACTATCTAATATAATAAAATGTATCAAATATCATTATCAAAAAAAAATAAAATAATAATAATAAAAGCATATTGAATATGTATGGTGAAACGCTGAAAAATATACACATATATATATATATATAGTATATATATATATATGTGGGAAAATTATGGAAATCAAACCTATTAATTAGTTTTTTTTTTAATGAATCGCCCTCACTTTGGATACAGGCCCGATGACACATAATCACGACTTTAGCAGGGTAGCCAATTTAATCAGTTTATCGGCTTAATTAATAAAACCACATGGCCTTTTGAACTGAAAACTCTTCGGAGATCAGGAATTTCTAATATACTTCTACCCCACTTGCTGTGTGAAAACCATCATATATGCAACCATGAAATTCTACTGCTGTAGCAGGCTTTCCTTTAATAAAGGATGTTATATTTAAATCACCCGAATGCTGTCATTTTCTGAAAAATGTGACATATATATATATGTACTATATTGTTATAATTATATCATAATATCCTACGTAGCATTTAATTAATGGATTACCAAAATTAATGAAAAAGGCAATAATATAAATTTATTGACTAATTAATTACAATAAAAGTTAAAATTTCAGTGCAAATTCACCTTGTTTAATAACTAAAATTCATTAAGATACAACTAAATGTAAATATATTGCTTGAAGGTGCGTAAAAACATACATAAAAACATTTAAACATACATAAAAACATTTAAACATACATTTAATAGCAGCCGAGATTTCAGTTCCATCCCCTTTCATTGAAAAAATCATAAACAAATTTAAAGCGAAAGATGAAGAAAATCGAAATACAGGTACAATTAAAAGTTTGAAGTTTTGTAAAGTTAACTACATCCCACGGTTTTCTGAAAGTATGAGACATTCCCTCTTCAGGTTTGGCATTACATTAATCGCAGTCCCTCCCCCAAAGTTGCGGGTTTTGTTAAATAGAAAAATAGACCCAATCCAGGCTATCAATAGATCAGGAGTATATATTATACCATTCAAGAAAGATAATAAAGATTTTATGTACATAGGTATGACAATAAGGAAATTCCGGGACAGAATAAAAGAACATGAAGCAGATCTGAGATTAAATAGACCCCACACTGCCTTAGCAAGATTAGCGCAAACTGAACCTATAAAAGTTGATTTCAATAGATCCAAAATTATATTCCGCACAAATAATCACCTGGAAGCAATCATAAGGGAGTCTCTAGAAATAATGTCTAAAAAAGAAATAGTCTGTAACGATGTACTATCATATGATATCCACGCAGTCTGGAATGAATTAATGCCTCATTGATTACCTTTCCCATCCCACCTTATTTCCAAACCCTTGAAGGGAAATAGTTTATTCCGGGCAAGCACGAAAACGCAAAGAGGTAACAACTCAACTCAACAGAATTAGTTTTTCCACTGATGATGACCGGGTTTCGGTTGAAAACGTTTTGGAATTTTTTTAAAAGGACTTTAATGTGCTTTTAAATGTTTTTATGTATGTTTTTACGCACCTTCAAGCAATATATTTACATTTAGTTGTATCTTAATGAATTTTAGTAATTAATTACAGTGAAAGAATAGTAATTTTACGATAAAAAAATTAATTCCAAGTATAGCACTTCAACATGGACTTTGTGGCATATTTTAAAAATTATTATCCTTACATTCTTTTATGTTGAATTTATTTTTATCTAAAAGTGGGGGTATGTAATTTGCATCCTTTAGTTTCAAGCTCTTTTCGCACAATAAATCCCATATCTGCCAACAATGAATCTCCTTTTTCGAATGATTCTAAAAGATTTGATTTCAAGAGATTATCTCTGTCTGAAACAGTCCCTCCCAATGCATCCAACATGAATGATATTGCACCAGAAGATACAATACCTATGAGACATTTGTTTCTATTTTTACAGCAGCTCAAAGTGACTCCTAGGGCTAAAGGGATTTTGAATTCAGTGGTATCTACAATTAGGGCACTTATTCTTAAACAGATGGGCATATAATTTTGAATTTGTTGTTTACTGGACCAAATAATATTTACTATTTTGTTGTAAATTAAGTCTGTCATCATAAAAATGATACGGGAAATTGTACTTTGGCAGCCTCAAAATATTAGTGCCAACATTTCTTTTATCAGAACGGTTTTTAATCTCACCAAAAAACATGAAATATTTATTTTATAGACAGCGTTTTATCATCATCATCACCAGAAAAATTTGAAAATGAAAACATATTTTCAAATGGTATTTTATTAAATCCTATTATAAGAATTTTTAAATCCCTATTTGTAACATATTCACCTGTAAAAAAATAAAATTGAAACCTTTCTTTAAAATATGTATTTTTTTCCCTCAGTTGCTGATTTTCTTATAAAAAAGGACAATATAATGCCTTCAGTTTGACATTCTTTATCTTCCGGTGCAGATGACACAGGAAATATGGGGAGAGGATGTTCTGAAATGAAAAAAAATGTGTCATAAATTATAAAAATTATCAATTTAACATTCGATTAAAAAAAGGATGGCTATGATGTCTTACACTCATGCACAGATTTTTGTTTTTTATCAGTTATAAAAAGTAAAAAAGTCACCAAATTTTGGGGATTTTTCCCTTTAATGGTAACCTGGCTATTGTATTCAGTTATCGGTTTGATGCAGTCTTGAAAATTGTGCCAATCAAAAAGTCACCAAACATCGGTGCGTGAATGTAACACATCTGTTCCAAAAGGGTTTTTCCCTCTGTTCTCAAATCCAAACTGGCTACTTTATGACATATTTTTTAATTCATTTTTGTTCTGAAAGGCATGAAATTGGCAGGTGTTTTTATTCAGAAACTTTGTAATCAAGACACGTTTTCTATTTTTGGTAAAGGCAGAAGATCTTTCAAAAATATTATCAAAGTCGGCATTTTGAAACGAATTCTGATTTTGCAGTACAAGAAAGAAGAAAAACGGGTCGTCACATGACCAGAATCATTTATAACTCGATAAGTAATCTATTTATCAAAATATGGAAAACTCATTTAGATTCCAAATCACTCCAAAAGTCAAGTTTGCCAATTTCATGCCTTTGCATTAAAAAATGCATCAGAAATTGTCTCAGAAAGTTTTGCGTTGTTGAGCAAGTCATTTGAGAACCACCTTTTACATTTTGACAAAATATCGAAACTTCAAATTTTCATAATTCCTCCAATGAATTTACATTAAAACATTTTAATTTCATTTTTTAACTATTTTGCTGTTTATTAAATTCTTTTTATTGTGAAGTGAACACAAAGAATATTTTCTTGGAAGTAGTTTTAAATTTTATACCTTTTAAATTAAAAAAGTTTTGAAAAAAAATATTTAAAAAGTGATTATTTAATAATATAGTTCCCATTTCCTGCATATTTTACAATTTCTGATTCTACAGTCTTTTGTGTGTATGTTTGTTTTGGGATTAATTTAAATATTTTAATAAATAAACATGATTAAATTTTGTAAATAAGGACTACTCACTGATAAAAGGAGCCCTCATTCACCCGAGTATCTAACAACCCTCATCCACCAACTGTGAACATGATAAAAGTAATAAAATGAATGTAATTAGAGGATTGACAAATTTGTTGCACAGGTAGACATCCATTTTACCTACAGTGCTGGGTTTTTTTAATCAAATAAAACTGTATTTCATTCAAGTACTTTTGGAAAATAAAATTTCAAAAGTGAAACATTTGTTTATATACAAACATAGGTACGTACTTTTATGTTAGCTAGGCACAGGTGATAAATTATCAAATATTGCTCCCATCACCATCATTTGTATTGCATCCATTTATTTTAAAATATAAACCTTTCACTAATTTCATTTAGGATACATAACTTTCATTTAAAATACATATATTATATAAATTAGATTTAAAATACATGCATTTCACTTTTTTTAAAATACCCCTCCCCATGAAAAAAAAAATAATAATAATAATACCATAAACCAAACATTTTATATCAAAATCAAAGCACTGTTTCTAATTTAGACACGTGAAAAGGTAAAGTTGGAATCGATGAGATTGTGCCTGGTTGTTAACCTCTCTAAAGTATCCAAACATATACTGGTTCTGATTTCATTCAGAAAAGATTTATTTTGGATGCAGACACCAAACATCCTTTATGAAAATTAATACTGCATTAATTTTTACTTTTGAGAAGTAAAATTTGATATTTAATTTATATAGCAACTTTGATAAAACTCAAACAAAATAAAGTGTGAATTCTAGCCAAATATTATAAATAGTCAAGGAAATTAAACTGTAAAGAATGAAAAAATTTCCAATTTGCACCTATTTTAAATTTCTGCAATTAATAAAATTTATTTTTCAAACATTAACATTTTTTTTTTCATGTCGTCTAAAATTTTAAATGTTTACTATTTCCAATTTGTAAATTCAAAATACATCAAACTTCAAAAACATAGTACTATAAGTTTATAAATTATAGATAATTGCCAAATTACAGAATTTCCTGAGTGGGACCAGAAGAAAAGTTCTATTTTAGGCAGGCTTCCACATCAGCATTTCTTCCTTTCACTCGGCCATGAAATTCTCTACTTTAAGCAGGTAACATTCCATTATAAACAGGTTCCATTTTCACACTGCTTACATTGTCCTGGTGAACTGCCCGTAATGCTAAGGCTATCAAATATGAAGGCTCTAAGACACCACAAGAGTTCACCGGGCCATCAGATACGATCCCCTCAAGATTTACTTTAATTTGATAAGAATCCATAATTTATAATCTTATACTATACTTTTTGAATATCATTGTATTTTGAATTCAGGTTTCCTGAGGTGGTCATCCCTGTATTTTGAATTCAGTAAAAAATGTATAAAAATATATATTTTGTTGTATACTTCTTTTCAGTTTAAGTTAAAATATAATAATAATTAAGAATATAATAAATTAATTCAGAAAATAAAAAAGCTTTAAAGTGCAAATTTTGTCCTTTAACAGGTGCATAAAGAGCAGAAATCAGAAAACAAACACATAAATGGGGAAAAGGTACAAGGGTTCTGAATAAGCAAAAGTTATTATTTAATAAACTGTAAGTGAATAATAAAAGCAATCACTGTAATTAACTCTTTAATGCCGGTTGGTACGAAAAGTTACCATTTAAGTGATACGAAACTTTTAAATATGAACACCAGTATCTTAGTAAAAAAATAATATCTAATGTGAAACTATCAGAGATTCGATCAGTTAAAATAACAGTATGGGAAAACTGGTGTCAACTGGTATCGAAGTAATAAAAGAAGTGTAAATTAAGTCGGCGTTAATGGGTTAATCACAGTAGGAGAAGCAACATAGATAAAATTTTAAAATAACATAATTTAAAGACTAAATTTAAGATTGAGTTGTTTTGATTAAAGACATCGTTTGTGAGTTCATAAGTTAAACATATACTGACCTTATAATTTGATTACATACTGTTATTTCCAAGAAAATATGTTTTAAATTAATACTTTACATTCGAAATGTATTAATATTGAAATAATCTTATTCTAATATTTCATAAACAAACTAATATAATACAGATTGATTATCGATGCTGTATTGTAAACAACTTGTTTAAGAATTTGGGCAAAATTTAACTGTCCTAATGTTATTCAGGTTCCGCAGTTACCAGATTTTATTGAGACTGAAAAACAGCAAAAGCTAATATTTGTTTTAAACCATGTGTTGGTGCAAGAGAGCATTTTTATTTAAAATAATATTACTTCCCAGGTAGCACAGCAATATCGGCCTATATCGGGAACAACGATTTCGCAATATCGACCAATATCGGTAAACACCGGACCGGCCGATATTGCATGGCTAGCTTTTTTTCCAATATCGGCCTATATCGGGACCCAATATTGACCGATATCGGTGAACGTCGGACCGGCCAATATCGATGAACGTCGGACCGGCTGATATCGGTGAACGTCGGACCGGCTAATATCGGTGAACGTCGGACCGACCGATATTGGCCAAAACTGTTTTCAGCACTATAAAATGGCAAATCTTTCTTTTCTCATATAGGGAGATATTGATTACCTGTTTTAGCAAAATATTAGAAATCAATAACTCTTTACATTAGGAAAAAAAGGTTTGCCATTTTATAGTGGTGAGTCCAGCTTTAAATTAGCTAATCCATGTATATATATGCATCTGAAATGCCACATGGATTAACTGTTTTGTTAAAGGCCCCAGTTTTTATTATTATATCCATTAGATATAATTGTAATATTAAAGATTATGAATGAAAGAATACTAAAAAAGCATTTTATTAAATTTAATATTAATAAAATAATTTATTCAAAATTTTATAATAGCTACATTTTGATGTTTTTTCCTTTTTTTTCAGTTTCAGTGTTCTATGTGAAAACATTAATATGTAAAAAAGATAATTGTTACTTTTTTCATTAAAAATAAAAAATCATTATATCCATAATAATAATAATTTTAATTTGTGGAAGTGGTAAGATTGAAAATTGTAATGTACAGCATTTTTTTTTTTGCCATATTACCAATTTTTTATATATATTTTTTTCACATAATCAATAGAAATATTTAACCATTATTAAAAATTTAAGAAAAATAACATGTAGCTGTAGGTATTTATTCTTTTCTGCTCTTGCCATAAATATAGATTTTCAGATTTATTTAATTGTATTTATATAAACTTTGAAAAAAAAAAGGTAATCTTCTGGCAAAATTTAGTTGAAAACAATTCGTTAAATTACTTATACAAAAATCCACCTGTTGAATTACTTTATATTAAAAATTATCAAAAATCAATACAAAATGTATTAGTTTCAAATTTTTTCTTTGAAAAAAAAAATTATATCTTATCTTTAGGACTCTCTTCATTCTGAATCAGAGACTCATGTATACAGCTAGGGGATAAACACTCGGTTGGAATTCTATATTATTTATTGAATATCATTATATTTTTCTTTAAAATTACTTCTTAATAGAAATTTTAAATAGAAAGTGCAATTGAAATGACCATTTAAACAATCAATAATATTTTACAAAGGCATTAAACAAAGTCAGGAAAGCTATTCTTTTCTCGAAGAGCTTAGCTTTCAAATATCACAATAATTTATGTATGTTTTACTAAAATTCCAATTTTAATTGGATTTTATGAATTGTTTCACAAAGCCTTTAAAATTAATTTTTAATGATTTTAAAGATTTGTAAATTTATTTCATAAATAGTATTCTATTAAAATATCTCAAACATGGAACACTAGTTTTAAAAGAAATAAATAAAACTTCCTAAAAATTGAGTCATTTGAGCCAGATGGTAAAGCAAGACACTTTGCCCTTACCTTATATGGCAACTTTCCCTCTGCAGTTCTTTTCTGGAGAGTGAGTGGCGTTAGGTTTAAGGGGACTCTTCACTGACACTAAAACATCCTGCTTGCTAATGTTAAACCCATGGGCAGGTTATTTTCTAATTTCTTGTTTAAATTTGTATATTTTTAAACTTTTTTTTTTTTTTTTTGCATAAGATAGCTGAGGTCAATCTCAACTATCCAATGCAAAAAAAAAAAATCAAATTTAAACAGGAAATTAGAAAAGAACCTGCCCATAGCTTTAACAAGCTAGCAGGTGTTTTCGAATAATTGAACAGTCCCCATTAATGTCTTCTGATCCCTAAATGACCTGCTGTCCTGAATAAGATAAATAAAACATGGCCAAAAATTACAGACCATTGCGGGGTACAGCCCCCCGCTGCATTTATTTGAAATCACAACATAATCAAATTAAACTTTTTTTTATTCACAAACTATCACTATTTATATTATCATATTACAAGCAAATTTTCTCCAAGTCATATATTTCTTGTTCCTATGTTCTCCTTCTTTTTCTTTGAAAACAGTTTCTATCCCAATTGGCAGATCTCACAGGGCTTTTTCAATGTGGCTGGAGATAAGTTGTTTTTGCTTTATCAAACTTCATTTTCACACTCACTAGAAAAGTAAAATGAGCAAAAATCAAAATTTGTCCAAGTGAATATTCTTCATGAAAATTAATAACTTATTACTACTTATACTATGCTTACTTATTCTCCTTTTTATTTACAAACTATGTAATGTAAATGCTAGATTTGAATTTAATAGTAAAAAATTATAGCTTGAAAATTATTTTTCTTTCACCTGAAATATTTAACCAAACTTGTGTTAATATATTTTATCTTTTCACTGTCTTCACTCTGAATCAGTCTGAACTTACTGATTCTAGATTTTTTTGCATAATATGAAGACAATCTTCTGAACATACAATAATTATTTATAGAGATATAAAGAAATTATAGTGAATAAGAACAACAAAGTACCTAAAATTACTTAATTTACAGCAAGACTTTTATAAAAATGAAATGGTTACCAATGAAACACAGGATAGTTCAGAATGCAATTATCAAAATTTGGTTTTCACCATGAAAACCAGAATTAGAAACATATATTTTTTTTATTTTAATGTATGAATGATAATCAAAAAGAGTTTTGTTTAGCTTTAGTGTGTTTATAGTATAAATGACACTTATTAAGTGTGTGGGATAGGGGCACTACAACAACAAAGTACCTAAAATTAATTAATTTGCAGAAGTATTTTTAAAAAAGGAAATGTTTACCAATGAGCCACAGGATAATTCAGAATGTAACTATCAAAATTTGATTTTCACTATCTTAAAACCGCAGGCTAATCGAAACTAACATGCTATTTTTAGGAAAACGTAATTTAGCTAAGTAATGATTAGCTAAATAATTTAGTATATGTAAAAAAAAAGTTTGTTTCCACATCAATATTATTTTTGACGTAACTTCAATAAACTTACTTCATTTTCTTCTTTTTCGGCACAGAAGCGATACTCCTATTCTTTCAACAGATTGTAGATCTTCAAGGTAAAATTTCAATCCAAAATATTTTTAAAAGTAGCAGCTAGCACAGAGGAACATCAAATTTTACGCGCTTGCAGAAGATCACTCATGGTAGTCGTTTGTTACACAATAAAACTACACACTCGTGATCTTCAGAGAGCAATCAAACCCGGGGATATCCACCAGACATTGATTTCTTCATCTGTTTCATTTTTCATAGATTGAGATATTAGTTCTTGCCAGAAGTGACGTCAAAAATAATATAAATGTTCCCTAGAAAGTACTTTTTACCAAAAGCAGAATATGGTTAAAAGTGTGATGTATGTTGCAGAACTAGAACAGATAGGCTTCTTTACAGAACATTTCAAATTCTCAATTTCAATGAAATTTATCATTCACTCTTAGTAAAACAGTACAAAATTCATCAGTCAATCACCACAAAAGTGCAAAGTTTGTCAGCCTAACATCATAAAAAAAAAATAAAAAAAAAAAAAATAAATAAATAAATAAAAATTCTTTAATCATTCATGTAAAAAATAGCAAAATTCATCAATCAGCAGACTTATATAAAACCAAAAACTTTCTGTGCACATAAATATTGGGTCAAAAACTTTCTGCAAATCAATTTAATGTTTAATAAAATTAACAATTTATTAATTTTATCTTTTTGACTCTTTTCATTCTGAATCTAAGTCTGAACTTACTGATTCAAGACTAATAAGTGATGAACAGTCTGTTGGGAAAAATATTATGTTCTTAAAAAAAAAAAAAAAAAAAAATCAATAATTTTGAAATATACCTAATATAATATTGTAATATATATAAATGAAATAAATATATATAAATAATTTTGAATTAAGTGATAAAAACTAAAAGTGTCTTCATAGAAAAACAAAATCCACCAAAATCAGAAAAGTACAAAGAAGCTCTGATAGACATCTCAGATATTTTATGTAAAAAAATCCTTTCAAAATATTAAAATGCAAACAAGAACTTTCTAAACAAAACTCCCTTGGTTTAACATTAGCTTGCAAGCATCATTCCATTATTAAATAATGCAAAGTTTAAATTTTAGGTAGGATTAAGATGCCTTTTTATGCTATAAATGTGGCATATTTATTTCATACAGAAATTAAATAGGATTTAAAAAGTTAAAATTTCTAAGTTATGCAGATTCATGATCACCATAAGTTTTCATACTTACCATATATATACAGGCATGAAATTATTGCAATATAACATGCAGAAATAAATATCTGTGAAAATTACACAATGTAATTGATTTAGGTATACGTAAAATAAATATGCAATAAAAGTTAAAAGACATTAAAATTGAAACCACTACTGAAATTTCTGCACTATATTAGCATAGCTACTCAAACTGAAGTAAACTTTGCAGGAAAAAAACACTCTAAAGCAAAATCAGAGATAATATCGCAAAATTTGCATGATGTGCATGCATTATGAGCACAAAATAGTTAAAAAATTATATATATTAGTTCAGCGCTTTTTAAAAAAGTGCTTTTTTTAAAACTATTTCTATTTCTTATTTTAGTACCTCCCAACCTTCATTTTACATTTGAAAGAATATTCGCTGAAACTGGGAACACTAGAAAAAAAAACTGAGCACACATATTAATTATTTTGTTATGCATTTTAAAATCAGTTTTTAAACTTATATTATTAGTTTTATATTTTAAATGTTGCATATGTTACAAGGAAAATTTAAAAGCACAGAATTTGTACACCATTACAATTTTATCTATCTCCCCCCCCCCTTCTCTAAATTTTCAGGGCATTATTTTTTTTATTTTATCCTTTTAATCAGTCTCCGAAACAGCCAAAGTGACATTAAAAAAAAAAAAAACGATTTCAGTAAAAAAACTAAGAACTTTCATGCTTGTATATTACATAGGACGACATTAGGATCAACAAAAATCTTTAAAAAGGGATCTCTAAACAAATTGTCCTATAAAAAAAATCTAATATTTACAATTGATCAATTGATGTGTTACAATGTTTCAATTTGACCATTCTAAAAAGTGACGATTTCTCGAATCTCTCACTACAAATATAGTTTTCTTCTTTTAACACTTTTCCAGTATCAGAAGGATAATTATCGTAATATATACTATTCACTACAATTCTACAATAATATACCTGCCAAATTTCTGTTTTTTTTTTTTTTTTTTTTTTTTTTTCAGTCAAATAAACATACTTTGGACCAATCATTTTCATTCTTAAGACAATCAGAATAAAAAAATCACAAGACATGCATATACTTACGATAGAGTATCTTAAGTAGATGGAATCAAAATTAGATGACTTGAAGACCACAGTAGGATTAGATTCTAAAGACTCAACGACACTTTTTGTCTACAAGAGGTACGAGACCATGGTACGATTAAGATTCTGGAAAAAAAAAAAAAAAAAAAAGGTTAAAAATCAACAGAAAAATTTTAAACGTATGTTTAGGATGAAACATTATGAAAATACATGTTAAAGAATTATTTATAATGCAAAAACTAGATTTTATTTTCCCCCTCAAA
Source organism: Maratus michaelseni (assembly GCA_963931845.1). Taxonomy (NCBI): domain Eukaryota; kingdom Metazoa; phylum Arthropoda; class Arachnida; order Araneae; family Salticidae; genus Maratus; species Maratus michaelseni. The sequence goes on along the minus strand of OZ007599.1, from coordinate 23,554,248 downwards.
AGTCAAATAAACACAAAACATTTATGAAGTATTTTATAATGTAAGACAAAATTATTAAATGGGTTGTTTTGTTTTTATTTGATTTAATTTATTAAGTAATAATTATTACTACTTCACAAAAAAATTATTAAGCTATAATCCTTATTAAAAATGTTTGACTTGTAAGTAATGGGAAGGTGTTGGCAGCTGTGTTTGTAGCTTTTGTAAAAAAAAAACCTCATATGAAGTAAAGAATTTGGATATCATAAATATTACTTTAACATATGTATGCGATGAAGGAACGTTACATTTTACAAGAATAAAAGAGAAAGTTGGAAGATTGAATGTTGATTTTTAAAATAAAAAGAAAATTAATCCGCATGTATACTTCAGAAATATTTTTTTTAATGTAGAAAGTATGTTTTATTATAAGGCATCTGAAGAACAGCAATTTATTTAACTTAAACTTTAAAATGCAATTTTAAAACATAAATGATAATATGAAAGATCAGACACAGAAAATCGTGAATCAAACAAAATCTGTAAATCTTATTAAACCGAGAAATGTAAAATATTTTTGAAAATACATTTCACTGTGATTGCCTTGAAAAATGGTTTTAGGAAGAAATTTAAAAGTAAATATATAAGCTGCCCTACACAAAGACACAAAATATTTGCGATAGAAAATACCAATTTCAATAGCATACCTATACGCATTCTAGATCTATGGTAAAATTTAAAAAATCGTTCATTAGAATCAAGACAATCAATAAAAAAATAATAACAACAAAAACATTAAACGATGTATACCAATTAGGGTTACGCTTAAACAGATAAAAAAAAATACGTTTAAATTAAAACTATTTCATAAAATGCATAAAATTATGTCTTCAAATGTTCAAAAAACAGTACAGATTATAAGTAATAGGAATACATACCGATTAGAGAGGAAAAACAGAAGATGTTTATGATTTTCGAACACAACTAGCGTGCATTCGCGGCCATGTTTTAATCACAAGACTGAAGGAAAGGGAAAAAGGATGCTTGTCTCTGATTGGTTGAATTGTAGTTATCATCATGCACTTCCCAGTCTGTCGATCTTGGTCGATCTTGATCAATGTCGGCCGATATTCGCCAGTATGAGTTTTTCCCCATAGGTTTACAGAACTTAAAGTGTTGTTAAAATTGTTTTCTGTCTTCTACCTTGCCAAAAAAGAACTATATATAAGTTAAAAAATTAAATGTCGAACATTAGAGAAATGGTAATATTACAGATTCAACATCGGCCAACATTGATCAATATCGGTAAAACTTGACCGGTCTTTCCCGATGCATGCCAAGATTGCCCGATATTGGGCAATATCGGGCCGATATTGCTGTGCTACCTGGGTTACATCTAATGAACAGAAAAACCCTAATTAGACTACATTATAAACATGTTATATTACCAGCAAACATTTTACTTCAATTTGGTTGAGATATTCTCACATTCAAACTAGTATTAGTTTTCATTCTTATTATAGATGAGTCATCATTAATCTTGATAATTTCATTCTTAAAAGAATGGGGTAAATCATTAATAGTAAATATCAATCGATCCTTGAAAAGATAATTAATTTGTCAACAAAAATAAAAATTTCCTTCTTAGGCTAACCAAAAACATCAACTTTCCGTTCCGTTCCGTTCCACGCCACGCCACGCGTCAGCGAAGCAAAGGGCGGAGTTTTGAAACGCCAGAGCGCCAGGTGATTGGTCTATTTTTCTCTGTACATGAATCAATGTATGGTTTGCTAATATGCTTCCGGGATACACTGGTCCACTTTACAAGTGTATATATATTTTTTTTTTTTTTTGAAAAATGTATTGAAAACTATGTTGTGAGAAAATTATGATGGATGTAAGAAGGTTTAAGGAATATTCAAAAATATTTTCATACAGATCGGTCAGTCTGTTAAAGAGAAAAAAAATGTTAACTGAAAAAGTGGTCCACTGTGTACCGGTCTCCCCTAAACACTTCCAAACAGTAAAATCAGGAGCAGTGCATGATTATCATAAAAGAAAATTGTTTCTAAATTGGATAATTTTTATAAAATTCAGATACCATTAAAAATGTACACAATATATACAAATACAAAGAACTCATCCACTCAATGAATGTTAATTGTTCCTTCATTAAAAATTATTTATAATGAAGCACAAGTTTCAATATTTTGTGGAAAGTTGTTTCATTTTTGACTGCATTAATTTAACTGTAACAAATGTAGCCTAAATAGGTAGTGATTCAGTCATCCCTACATTAAAGTAATTATTTGCTATGAAAACTGTTCTCAAATCCAAACTTGCTACTTACTCTCAGACTGACACACTACAAAGTCTTTATTTTTAAATGCATGAAATTTGCAGGATATCTTTTCAGATATAAAAGATCAAATAGCATGTTTTTTTTTTTAATTAAGTAAAAAAATCTTTCAGTAAAGGGCGTCTAAGCTTATTTTTAATCCTATTTTAGAAACATCAGAGTCAATGAAAGATTGTCATCTAGGAACAATCTATTTTAACTGTAGATGTCATACATTTATTGAATAAAGAAATGCTATTCCAGGTATTCAATCCAGGCAGAATTTAGGACCTAAATTGACCCCAAATAAGGCCCTATAACAAATATCATTTAATAAAACAGGTCCCTTCAGCTAATTTCCAAACCCTCAACCTTTGGACACCCTTGGCGAAAAGGGAATATAGCCAAATAATTTGGCTTGGCGCAGCGCGCTGCTTGTTTGGAGTTGGCGTTGGGAGTGCTCGCTCAAATCTCAAATGTTGAGTTTTTGTAAGTGTAAATTGATTCGGTTCGGTAGTCGTTCCTATTGTGAATTTCAGATGCGCTTGAAGATGTTTGCTTTTTGTTTTTCCTCAATAAATACTCCTCGGAGTGGTATGTATTACACTTTTATTATTATTGAATATAAATTTTATTCGGATTTTTTAAAAATAACGTACTTTTAAAGTTGTTTAATTTCCTGAGAGCTGCTGTGATTCGGATTAGGCCCAAAATGTCTTTTAAATAAAGTCCTAAAAACTTATTTGGATTGTAAAATGCACTTCCCGTAATGAAACATTACTCTAAATACATCAAACTGTTACAATGATTAAACATAAAAGTACTTTTTTATTAAATTTACTGTATTTCCAATTTAACATTTAAACACTTTAAAATAAATATAAAAAAGATTGTGTTCGACCATAGCACTATTTGTTACATCTCCATTTTTTATATAAGTATAAAGTACTTTTTAAAAAGCTATCTTGCAGCCTTGTCTGATTCCCACCCCTTCCTCAGAAACAAAATCTTGGTTATACCTACAACTAATTTAATTAAAACATTCAGATCTATGTAAAATATGCCTAATTGTTTTTATAATTTGTCTGCCTTTAATGTGTATATGCATGATTTGTGTTTTTGTGAATTGTTTGTCTCCAGTTTGTATGTTCATGACTTTGCATATTTCGTAATTTCTTTTTCAGTTTAAAAACTATGGAATTTAGACTAGGTGCTGCTGACTGTTATATTTAGCCAGCAGAAAGCATTCAAATGACCTGAAATGCAATTGTTTTTCTTGCCTTTAAATGTCTTTCTGCTAGCGCTTAGAAGACCGTATAGATGTGGTGTTTCAGTTAGAAAGCTATTTTGAGGATTTTATGGACTGAATCAAGCCCAGCTAAATATTCTTTCATATGTATCCTTACTTTTTAAATTTTGTAGTGTTTTAAGTACTCAGTTGTTATAGTCAGACATGGAAAATAACGTTTCCATGTATGACATACATCTTATTTAACGTTTGCACCTTAATCTCTTAAAATTTGTCAACTATTTTTTAAATATTTTCTGCATTTAATATTACTATGCATGAACTTCAAAATACATAGTCTAATATACGTGATTCATATATATCAATTACGTTATCAAATTTGACAACATTTCTTTTCTCATGAATATTTGTTTCAGATTATCTCAGGTATTTTTTTTTTTTTTTTACAAAATGGTTACCTGTTTGTTGTCTTGATCTTTGAATGACTGCTTTATATTTTTTGAAAGAAATTCAGTTTTGATACTGGTAGGAAGGTGTATTACTTTATAATTAATAAAGTGTTTATGGGTTTCGTTTTCAAATATTTCATTATTAGATTGTTTTAGTTATCATTTATCAAATTGCATATATTTGTGTCCCAAATCAAAGCACACCTAATCCAACAATATCCAGTCCAAAGCTGTTAACTAGGCCAGTTTTTGTATATAAATTTAAAAGAAATTAGTATAATATACCCTATGAAAATGTAAGTATTCCTTCTAAAATATTTCAATAATAGTTCTAAATTAAATTTTAATATTTGTTTGCACCTGACGAATGTTACTGTAGTTATTTTAAATAAGTTTTGACATTTGCAGTTCACAACAAAGCTAAAGGTAGACTTGTTTGTCCCTTCTTATTTATTGTAAACAAAAAATTAATTTATTTTGAAAAGCTCCTCTATTAAGTATTATTTCTCATGAATACTATCTCTGTATATTTTATTACTTATTTATTCCATTTTTTAAATGTTTTTTGCTTAAGAATTGTATTTTTTAAGTGAAGCATTATTAGGCCTAGGCCTATATTTTTGTTTATATTTTTAAAATGGCTACCTGTTTGTCTTAATCTTTTGAATGAGTGGTTTATATTATTTGAAAGAAATTCTGTTTTGATACTGGTAGGAGGGTATATTACTTAATGAAAAAGAAAGTATATATCTTAAAGTATAGGTTTTCAAATATTTCAGTATTAGATTGTTTTAGTTATCAAACTGTATACGTTTGTGTCCCTAATCAAAGCATACCTAATTCAACAATATCTTGTCCAAAGCTATGAACTAGACTAGTTTTTGTATATATATTTAAAAGTATAGTACATTATATCCTGTGAAAATTTAAGTATTCCTTTTTAGAATATTTTAATAATAGTCCTAAATTAAATTTTAAAATATTTCTCTGTACCTGAAAAATTTTATTGTAGTTATTTTAAATAAGTTTTGACATTTGCAGTTCACAACAAAGCTAAAGGTAGCCATGTTTGTCCCTTATTTATTTTAAACAAAATATTAAAATTTTTTATTAAAAAGCTCTTATTAACATAAGTATTTGTTATTTTTCAGGAATACTATCTCTATACATTTTATTGCTTTATTATTATTATTAATACTATTTAAATGTTCTTTTGCTTAAAAAAAATTATTTTTTAAGTCAAGCATTTTTAGGCCTAACTTTTTATCATTTATCTTCATAAGGATAACATTTTATAAATCACAGTTCATTTGAAATTGAAAGAGATCTTTTATTTTATGGTATGTTTATGTTCATTTTTTGCTTGTATAATATAGAAATGAATAACATGTAATGTTCATATATTCTCTCAATCTTCGAATAATTTTGTTGATAAAATGTTTTCTGCTTAAATATTTTTTGTTTTCCATTTTTAAAGTTTACTTGCTTTAGAAAATTAAGTTTTTATGTATAGCAGACAACTTATTTAAACTTGGCATTTTGATCTCTTAAAGTTCTAGTACTTTTGTTGACTCTTTTTTAAATGTTTTTCGCATTTAATATTACGATGCATAAACTTTGAAATAAATAGTCTTAATACACTTCATTCAAACAGACCAATTATGTTACCAAATTTGACAACACTATATAATTTTTTCTGGTAGAAATTTCTTTTTTCATGAATGTTGGTCTCAGATTATTTGAAGTATTGTTATTTATCTGAATTTTGTTTATTTTTTCAAAATGGCTACCTGTCTTAATCTTTGAATGAGTGTTTTATAATTTTTAAAAGAGATTCAGTTTTGATGCTGGTCTGAGGATATATTACTTAATTAGAAAAGTGTATGTCTTAAAGTGTTATAGGTTCAATTCTTGTGAATATGGAGCTTAAATTTGCCTCCTTGGTTTAATCTCTATCTGAAACAAATCTTGATTTCTAAATGACAATATATTGACAGCCGATTTTTGTTCTGCAGAATACCTTGATTCATAAAGTTTGAATATGTGGAAATATGTTTCGGTACATTTCTGTTATACATACACCATTGTTGCCAAGAATACATATTTACATAAATTTAATACATACATTATGCATACATTTATTTTGACATGGTGTCTGTATAGCAGAAAAGTACCATGACTTTTCACCATCTGTTCAAATTGAAAATGAATTCTTTTTTCACTTTTAATGAGAAAATGGCATGAAAAATATATTAATCCATATTTCTTCTTTTTATACACAAAAATGGAGTAATTTAGTTGTTGTTTTTAGAGAAATTTCGTTACCATTTACAAAAAAATAATAATATATTGGAAATTAATTCAAAATTTTAAATTTTGAAAGTTTATATGACATTCTCCGATCAATAATAACTGGTGTTAACTAAATAGCTTTGTGTTTGATAATCTAAGAGGAGTAGTTGTGAAATACAATCAGATTTTAATATAGATTCATGTTTATTTTTTTTTCTAATAATTATGTGAATTTTGGCAGAAAACTCATCTGTATGTAACTGATATTTTCATGCTTAATAATCAGTATAGTTAAACAAATATTTCAATTTTTCGTTATAAATATAGCATGAAACTCATCATCATACTTTCTATACTTACTGATCCTTGTATTATCAATGCATAAAATTGGTTCACGCTCCTTTAAAAACATATTTGAAAATTCCCGTTTCATTTGAAATATATTTCTTTGCTCCTACAGAAATCTCTTTTTAATGGTATAATTCTTGTTAATTTTCTTTTCCTGGGAATCATAATGTGGATTTTGGCAGAAAACTCACATCTGTATCTAACTGACATTCAAGATTCAAGCTTATTAATCAGTAGTGATAAAAAATATTTCAGTTTTATGTTTTAAATATGACATCATTATCAATCTTTCATTATTTACTGATTTTCATGCTCCTTGTATTATTATGAAAATTTGAAAATGCATGTTTTATTTCCAATATGACATTATACTATGACATATACAATATAACATATATTCAAGGAGGATCCTTTTCATAGTTTCGTGGACCAGAAATCTTTTCTTAATATAATTATTGTTATTAAAACACAATTTTTGCTAGAAAACTTCTTCTCAATGTAACTGACATTCATACTTCATGCATAATAGCAAACACTAGATTAATTTTAACACAATTATTTTTCAAATTGGTAAAGAAATCATACGAGTTATAATTTTCCAATTGGACGAAAAATGTCCGGGCCAGGATTCGAACCTGGGATCTCTTGGCTGAAGCTGCCACACTCTACCAACTGAGCCATCCCGGTCGAATCTGGAGGGCATAATTCATCCAGTTAACCTTATTGATCATAGCATCTGGTCTGATATTTTAATCAGCTCAACAGAATAAGCAATTGGTAGAGCGTGGCGGCTGTTCAAAAGTTAACTGAAATTACACACAAACACTGCATGTGGCAATTTGGATAAAAAATTATTGTAGATGTTCGTATAACAATAATAAATGGTTTTCCTAATTAATTGAAATTTATTATGATAAGTGAGCCCTTTTCAAAATTCAATATTTAAGAGTAGTGATCACAATCAATTTTAAACCTTCAAAAAAAGTCCATTTCTTTTCTTCTGATATATTTGTTTCGAATAAAACATCAGCATGAAAATATTCTAATTGAAATTGTTAATGTATACTTTAACACTGACTCAAATTTATTTTCAACTTTGCATGCGTTTTTCTCAAATCAGGGATTTTACTACTTGTGCACACTTAAAAATTTTTTGCATTGCTTTGCATAGATGCCCCCCTCCCCCTCCCCCAACTTTCTGAACATCAATTTCTAAAATATGATACAGTCAATTAAGACTTGTCTTGTATTGACCCAAAATAGAAATGAAATAACTATTTAATTTTCATTTTATATTTCTTCATTTTTTTTACTTAATCAGATGTGAGATTAGTATAGGTAGCTCAGCTCTTTTTCTTTGAAGTAATGAATTTGGTAGCAAAAATTGTGTTGTGCAGTACAAACCCTGATACGAACATTCATTAAACAAAAGTTTGAACTATCACTCTCTTACAGCTGTGGACAATTTCAATGTGTCAGCTGTTTTTTCCTCTGTTTGCGGTTAGTATCTACATGTACTTTTCCCCCTTTCTCATTCCGTCTGTAGACTTTAGAAAATGTAGTTGTGTTTATTAGAGCGGGAGTTCTGTTTCTCCGCATACATATATATTTCATTTAATTTGTTGTAATTTTAATTATAATTTAATCAAGTCATAAATATCCTGCTTTTCCAAGCTGTGTCGCTGGAGTTATTTACAATGGAATGTAACCACACATCACTAAGATTATAAAAAATAAATAATATTTTCTTCATTTAGTTATTAAATATGTTCCTCTCTCTTACTTATTATTTTTTTTATTGACAGCACTTAATCTTCTACTATACCTTCGCATTTTTGAGATGCAATGGTTATGATTTTTTTTTTCAAAATGTAAGCCTTCTTGAATGAGCTGTTTTACAGTTAATATACAGCTTTACCTTAGTGAACCGTTCCAGAAATACCGTTGCTAAGCAAAACCATTGCTATCGAAGGTGCAATTTTCCATAAAATTTTGCAGGCGCACATACCTTAAATGATTAGTTACTTCTTAAAAGTGCCGTTTAAACTTATTTCAAATGTCTTAAAAATTTTATATATGTCTTTTATTTGTTATCAAGGCCGTACCAAGGGTGGTGCGGGCGGTGCTCCCCCTCCCCTCCCCCACATACACACACATCACCAGGCGTCTGATACAGTTGTTGTGGTGCTGTTTATTATATTTGTTACAAAAATATTAATTTCAATAAAATGATCTAGCAGAGCTTTCCTTATTTACTTGGTCATTTTTTTTTTTCAAGTGAACCTCGAATTAAATGAACCTGGTAGTGGGGTCAAACTGCTGTCAACAGCGTACACCCGTGCAGACTACGCCTGATCTGGTCTCGAATAAAACTAACCTGAATTAACTGAATTTTTTAAATTTTTTATTTCTACCCAAATAAGTTTAATATTTTGAGCTTCACGTTATGACGATTTTGTATTCTTCCAACTTTAATTCAATCGGAGGAAAGCAAAATTTAACAGAGTTAGTTCTTTCAGTTTCGAAAAAAAAAAGGTAAAAAATTTGCCGAAAAAGCAAAAAAAACACTAAAAAATTCGCAAGAAATTCAAAACTTGCAGAGGACAAAATATACTATATTGGTCTAAAAGCTTGAAAACGAATTCATTTTACAAGTGCTAAAAAATTGTCGCTAACCGCGAAAAACCGCAGAAAATCGCATACAGTTTTTTATGTACGCGATTTTAATACAATATATTTAAACTGGATTCCTTTCACCGCAGAATGCGAAGAACTGGTAAAAATCTCTCTCTCTCTTTTTTTTTTTTTTATCGCAGAGGACAAAATTTACTATTTTGGGCTAAAATATTGAAACCCGAGTCCTGTAACAATTGTTAAAAAATTGCTGCGAAATGCAAAAAAAAAAGGTTAAATCGCATATTAAATTAAAATAATTGTATGGATTATGAATAAACCTTATTGAAAAGAGAAGAAAAATGACTGTATTGGGCTAAAAGATTGAAAGTGGATTATTTTTATGAATGTGAAAATATCTCCACAAGACGTAGAAAAAAAAAAAATCACGAAAAATTAAAAAACTACAGAAGACAAAATTTACTATATTGTGTTCAAAGATTGAAACCAGATTTCCTTTACAAATGTAGCAAAATCGCCGCAAAACGCATAAAAACGTAAATTTTGCAAAAAATAATCGCAAAAAATGTAAAAATCTCAGAGAACAAAATTTATCACATTAGGTTAAAAAAATTGTAGCTGGATTTCTTTAACGAATGTCAAAAAATCGCCGCAAAACGCGAAAAAGCATTAAAATCGCATGAAAAATTAAAATCATAGTACGTATTCCGAATAAACTTTATTGAAAATAGAAAAAAAATTACTCTATTGGGCTAAAAGTTTAAAACTGGATTCTTTTTACGATTATGAAAATATCTCCACGAAACGTGAAAAAAAAAATTACATGAAAAAATTCACGAAAAATGAAAAAATTGCAGAGGACAAAATTAACGGTATTGTATTTAAAGACTGAAACCAGATTTATTATACAAATGTTAGAAAAATCGCTTCAAAATGTGTAAAAACTTAAAAAAATTCACGAAAAATTAAAAAATCGCTAAGAACCAAATTTATTATATTGGGTTAAAAGATTGTAGCTGGATTCATTTTATGAATGTCAAAATAATCGTCGCAAAGTGCGAAAAAACTGTTAGGAATCTGCAACCCTTGGTCTTGTCCCTGTACTCACATCTTTATATATCCTACCATATGCTCTTTATCTCTATAATAAAACCGTATGTCATGTGACTGTCCTCAACAGTTCCGGGATGCCGCTTCACTGTTTCATATGCCAGGCAGCCATTTTTATTCAAAATTATTTTTTCTAATAAAACTGCATAAAAGTTACATTTTTAGAAAGATCGTTCAAAATAAATTAATATTTGAGAGATGACTTACTTTCAATTATGTATACATTCTGCAATAACTTCAGTTTCAATTAGGTTCGCTGTTCAAATTCTCTATCCATGAAAGTAAACAACAACAACAAAAAAAAAAGATTCATTCGTTGTGAACGTTTAAAATATTAAACCATGAATTTTTGGACCGCTGCCTGGTGTAAAAAAAAAATAATCAGCACCAGTGAGACAGTCAAAGTTTACCATAATTCTGTTCCATACAACTCAACTTCCTTCGGATCTTTTCTTGATGTAAGTTGAACTCCGTGGTTGAACTCATGTAATAATATTTAATGGATCAAATTTCGAAACAAATTGTCAGCTTTTATTTTTCATGTGTATTAATTAGAAACGATATTTTAATTTTGAAATCAAATGTTTTGATTTATGATAATATTTCTTATTTATCTATTTTCTATTTTAAAGAAAAATGTGAACGTCATGTATTTTAAATTGGAACAGCTGTCACGGACGCACCAGGGTTGGCAGAATTTTTGTTTTGTGCCATTTTGGCGAGAAAATCCCATTTTCAGGTACCTATTAGAGATTACTAAAACAGCATATACTTTTATTTTATTATGAAATAGTTTATTTTATATTAAAAACACACACACAATGATTAATTTATTATAAAGTGGGTTAAGCGGTTTTTGTCAAGAAAGATGAAATACATAACAACAAAAAATATGCGAAATGCCACCACGATCGCAAAAGTTCTTGATTTGTCTATTAGATTTTTCCGGTTTGGCGAAGGATTAAGGAAAAAAATAAATTATGAATAAAAATAATTTGTTACAATGCTTAACATAAATTTAAGGGCAACCAAACTGGTCGCCAGTGGCGGCTAGTTTAATAATATTCATTCATCTTGATTTACAATGATGTGATTACAATGAACATGATTTATTATGTTCATTTAAATACCTTTACTTTATTTATAATTCATACCTTAAATCCTATTTATTTAATATCTAAAGTTTACCTACAGTACTTATTTTTATTAAAGTTTTCCCTCTTCTGTCTATGGTTTGTTTACATCACATTTCTGCTTACCGAAGAACGTCACTTCGTGTCTTCCTTTCACCCTCTTCTGGAGTGGTTCAGATTGCCGATACTAGATGGCGGTAGCGGATTGTTTTAGTCACGATTTGCATAAGCAATCGTACATCTCCACTCCACTCTCTTAGGAACATTCTGGATGCCAGAAGAGGGCGTTGTTCTGTCATGCATAGTTAATCAGCATGCGTCAAAGATCGGTATATATTCTTTGCTGACTATGCTTACGATGCATTTGTTCTTTTAGTTTTATCGGAGGAATTGTAGTTGTTTTTTCGTTTGCAAAGATGGCTCGATGTTATTTTTAAAGTGTCTGACTTCAGTCATTGACAATGATAGCTCGTGTGTAATAGTTATGAAAGTCGGTCAGTAGTTTTATAGTTGTCTTTTGGAAATGAAGTTCATCATTTATCAAGTTCGTCATTTTTCCTGTTCTTGGATGTTTTTCCTGTGAACTGAAATAGTGTTAGACGAATGACTGATATTTAGACCCGTCTTCATAACGTCCTGAGCAGTTTTAGATTGGTGACTGAAGCTGTCAAATAAACGAAGATAGTATGAAGTTTAATCGACTTGAATTTGTAGCCGTTGTAGTTTGTCATCTTGAATCATTTGAATTAGTTTTTCCTAAAACTGTCTAAGAAGTAATTGTCAACAGTTCATCTGAATTCTCTTTTAGCATCAATTGAAGTTCTAATTGGATCGTGAGGTTCAGAATGAAATTTGAACTGTTTTATTTTATTCAAGACGACGTTGAGTTCCGGTTACATCAGTTTCAGAAGTGATATTTAAGTTTTCCAGTTGATCATCTATATTATGTAAAGTACCTGTGTCATGATAAATGGTTATGTTATCATAACGAATTAAGTCAGATAAGTGTTTTAATAATGTTAATGTATTTCTTATTTTATTTTTATATGTTGTTTTATTTAAAGTTTTTTGTTTTTAATTAGTTGTTTTTCATTTAATCCACCATCATAGTCTAAGCTACTTCTTTTTCAGGTTTAACTTTATTATATATTTAAGATTTATTTACTTGGGGTTTAAATCAGCTTATACGCTACGCTTCACACTGTTTAAATGTACTCTGCTAATTATTTAACCCCTTGGGAGATACTTTGTATTTCCCAAACAAAAACTCTAAACCCCGCCTAAGAAATTAGCTATAACGAGTTCCGAATAGACCATTATTGAAAAGAAGCCAACATTTACTATATTGTGCTAAAATAATTTGGACTAAAAGGTTGGAATTGGATTCCTGTTACAGATGTTAAAAACTTCCACAAAACGCAAAAAGTCGTATGAAAAATTCACAATTAAAATCCGTGAATACAAAATTGAGTACAAAATGTAATCGTAGAGTTCAAAATTTAGTATAATGGGCTGAAAGATTGAAACTGGATTCCTTTAACGAATGTTTAAAAATCGCAGCAGAATGCGAAAAAACAGCAAAATATCTCATAAAAAATTCATGAAAAATTTAAAAATCGCAGGAGGACAAATTTTACAATAACGGGTTAAAAGATTCGAACCAGATTCGCATCACAAATGTTAAAAAATTGCCACAAAATGCGGAAAAACACTAAAAATCAAATAAAAAATTTTAAGAAAAATTTTGAAATCACTGAGGACAAAATTTACTATATCGGGCTGAAAAAATTTAAACCAGATGTATTTTACGAATGTTTAAGAAAATCGCTGCGGAACGCTTAAAATTGCCTAAAAAATTCGTGAAAAATCTAAAAATCGCAGATCACAAAATTTGCTATATTGGACTAGATTGAAGTTGGATTCCGTTTACGGATGTCAAAATAATCGCCGCAAAACGCAAAAAATCGCTTGGTAAATTTTCAAAAAATTAAAAAACCGCAGAGTAGAAAATGTACTATATCGGCTGAAAAAATAAAACCAGATTTCTCGTACGAATGTTTAAAAATTGCCTCGGAAAGATAAAAAAACGCTAAAAATCACATAAAAAAAAAAAAAAAAAAAAATGCAGAGGACAAATTTAAAAATATTGTGTTAAAAGATTGAAACTTAATTCCTAACACAAATGTTAAGAAATTGTCGCAAAACGCGGAAAAACGCTAAAAATCACATAAACATTTCACAAAATTCAAAAATTACTGTATGACGAATGTTTAAGAAAAATAAACTTTTTGGTCTAGGGGGCTAAAAGATCGAAACTAAATTTCTTTTACCCAATGTGAAAAATTTCTGAGAGTCCATTTTTAACCGAGATACCACTGTCATATAATATGAGAATGTGTGCGTGTGTGTTTAATAAACATTTGTGCCCCCCCCCCAAAAAATTTTCGGTCACGCTACACCTATGCAGAGAAATGTATGCAAAATCCTTTAAAAATAATTTTAGATGTAGAAAAATGGAGATATGAGAATATCTGCAATTTTTTGTAGAAATTAAGCTGTGCCTGATCAGGCTAGATTTTATTAAATTTTGCACAGGATGGGACCAGGCCTTAAATGTAAAAAGATAAACAGACTGTACCAGGGGGCTAGAAAGGATGATTATTTTGTCACTATTTTGAATGGCATTAGAGATTTTTGGCCTCCAGAATAATTACTGCAAATTTTGACTTTCGTTCAGGTGATTTTGGGCAAAAGAATGTTAGAATAATTGGCGTTACATTGTGAATGCTAATTTTTGCTATGCAATGTCTTAAATTAATCAAATCTGTTTGAAATTTCTAAATCACCCTATTCTTCTGTGATGTTTTAAACTCTAATTTCCTTAATATTCTTATGTGTAAAAGTTTGAAAGGCAACATTCTTAAATTTGCTTACTTGACATTATATTTTGGCATTAATTTTTTTTTTTTTTTTTTACGGAAAGTGGTTGACAATGTAATAGACAAGACCCGGATAATTAATAAAATGTTTTCTGTTTTCCCTAAAGTGTCAAATGTGTAAAAAATTGAGACATGAAATATACTCACATAATCATTTCATTTTTTTAAAGCTTTCCATATCTTAAAAATAAGGGTTTGAATTAATAAATTTGAAGTTTGGGACAAGCCTTGGCAATGACATTTACAACTTTACAATTTTTTTTAAATATTGATTTTTTTTATATATATATTGAAAGTACATAGTGTGTGAGTGCTTAAACACAAATGCTCACAAAAACCAAACATTCATAGTTTAATTCATATTTTTTAGAGACGAACATAAAATTTCTCATTATCTGAGAATGACTTGCATATCAAGTTTCACCAATTAAAGATTTGTACAAGGAAAATACAATCATTCATTTCCATTCTAGAGATAAGTTCAGATTTTTTTTTTTTTTTTTGGCTGAGACGGATATTGGAAGTACACAGCAGAATTTGTTAACAACATTATAACATTTTAAAATTGTTTCAAGAATAATATTTTCATTTAAAAGCCTCAATTTTCATGTTCTTGAAAATCATTTAAAATGGCAAATTTGTTTTATTTCTAACGACTGGCAAAAATATGTAAAAGTCACTGTTTTTATTCTGTTAAAATATCATTTTAAAACTATGGCCAAAAGACTAAAGTTATGGCAGAAAGGTTCTGTTTTCCAATAAACCAAGGACTTCAAACAGAAGAGAAATATCTCAGGGCTTCTTTATGCTACTAACAGTGACTGTGCAAAGTAGAGATGGGCAACATCGTTCACCGAAAGGAATGAGTTCTTTGGAGTCGTTCCTTTTGGAATTGTTCCAGGAAAAAGGAATGATTCCGAGAAAAAGAAACGCTTTCGAGATAAAAATAACGATTTCAAGATAAAAGGGGTAATTTTGAGAAAAAAGGAACAAATCCGGAAGTATTAGAACGAACATGAAATCCATAATATTAATAATACTAATTTATTTTCTTACGTATTCGTCCATTTTCTTACGCATCCATTCCCCTTATTTTTAAATTTTTTGGACAGGTGATTTCGTTTTCAAGTGTTCATTTCATTGATGAGTGTGTGCAATTCATTAGCATTTTTTTCTAATTACCATAATACAAGTATACTCCCTGACTTTATGGTTTATGGCATTAAACTCAATTCCTCTTGAAAATTAACCCCTGGATGGCCTTTCATTTACTGCTATAGTTTATCAAAGAAATTTTATTGTAGCTGTTTGTTTTGCCCACCAGGGTGGCAACCAATTCCATTTTTAGTGTAATCGGGTTTCCTCCTGAAAATATATCGTTGAATGACCCTCCATTTATACTATTAGTTATTTTATGCAGGAATCTTCATTCTAGTTCGGATGTCTGGCACCAGGGTCTACGCAATTTTAAGCCTTATAATTAGATCCCTCTTCAAAATCCACCCCAAGATAACCAATCATTCATTTACATGTCAGTCCTTGGAACCGGTCGTTTTCAGAGTCACTTCATTTCAGTACGATTATTTGGAAATCGGTCATTTTCTCAATCTGCCCATTTCTAAACAATTCCTAGGACAATCTTCTTTTAGTATTAAGTTCCTGCATGAATAGATTCTTTTATAAAATCAAATTCGGATACCTGTTAATTTGGGAAAACATAATTCATTAAACGAAGTATATTTGAGAGTCTTAATATAAAAATCCATTAAAAAGGTGTTTTCTGAAATTCAACTGTTAGGTGATTGAAAGTTTTTGAAATGGTATACCAATATATTAAAATTTAGGAATTGCACATAGTTAGAACTATAGATATTGAGATAAGAAACAAAATCATAACTATATAGTTCAATACGTTTCAATAACTTAACTAACTTTCGTCAACTTTGTAGTTTAATACAAATACGATTTCAAATACACAAAATAAATAAGAAAATACAAAAAACGATACTCTTAAAAAAGATTTTATTTCAAAAATAGGAATATATAAAATTTGTTGATTTGGTGAAATCCTAAAATAAAATCCGCAACAAAAGAGCAGGCTAAAATGTTAGTACAACAAACAATTCAACAACAGTTTCATGATAGTAAAGAAAATTAACATCAATAATATAAAACAACCAGGAATGGTAATTTGTTTCTAAAATTTTTCATTCATTGGTGTAAATATATTTTTTTTTAATCGATTTTATTTTCTAATAGTTTTTGTTTAATAAGAATGCTATATAATTCCAAAACTATGTTAAACTTTCAATATATGGAAAAAACTAACAATAAAGTCTGAAATACAGAATCAATTCGAACCTATTTGGGACAGTAAATTGATCTGTCAGTATCTTCGATGAGTTCGTTAATCAAGTATGTAGCTGTTATAGTTCGTTTACAGGAGCACACAAAATCAAAAAACATTCAATGCTTGTCATCACGATAACATCCGAAATATACTGAGCATATTTAAATGGAATTAGGACAGTACATTGTTCTTACATGTATCTTAGACGAATTCGTTAATAAAGTACTGTTTTGTTGCCCCTATGTGATCACCTAATGATAAAAACCAGCCCTGTTGAAAGGAAAGATACTAAAATGAACGAATATGTTTTTATTTTATGTTGCCTGATTACAAGTCTTTTTTGTTCAAATTTCGTTATTTGTTTTTTGTACTGAAAGAAGATTAAAATCCTATTTTGGCACCCCTTTCTACACTGGCGTCTGGGCATATGCCCCCTTCGCTCCTCCGTTGTTTCGGCACTGCAAATATCTGTTATCCACCACCACAGTAACAGCCATTAATCCGGGAACTGATTTCGGGAGGTGCGAGTATCAATCCAGATCGTGCAATCGCGATTGCCACAAGAAATTATTATGAAAAATGATTTTTGTCTTGCTTTTATTTTACGTTGTATTAAAACAAAGTCAAAGATATTTAACTTCTCATTATTTAGCAAGAAATAGAAATAAAATGACAAAAAAAAAAAAAAAACTACAAAATCACAATTTGCATTCTTTAGCAGTCAATAATTAAAAAAGAAATTAATG
The DNA here is from genome assembly GCA_963931845.1 of Maratus michaelseni. NCBI lineage: Eukaryota > Metazoa > Arthropoda > Arachnida > Araneae > Salticidae > Maratus > Maratus michaelseni. The sequence goes on along the minus strand of OZ007599.1, from coordinate 23,536,681 downwards.
TAATAGTGCTGCTCCATTTTTAGCTCACAGGCTATCAAAGCCTGAGAGCTTATGTGCCTGCCGGTTCTGTATGTACGTACGTATGTATGTATGTATGTACGTAACGCGATAACTCTTGATAGAACTAACCGTTTTACTTTAAATTTTGTTAATAGGTTCCTTGTAATAAGGCGCTTCCCTGATTAGTTTTGGAGGTTCATTGGTTAAGCATAAAGAGGGGGAATGGGGGGCTAACCCCCCATAATTTAGATAAATAGGTTTTTCATGCAGAATTATCCCATTTTCTACAAATTTTGTATATAGGTTCATTTTGATAATGCGCTTCTGTCAATAGTTTTGGGGGTTCATTGGTTAAGTATAAAGGGGGAAAGGGGGGATAACCCCCCCTAATTTAGATAAATGAGTTTTTATGCAGAATTATTCGATTTTCTTCAAATTTTGTATATAGGTTCAGTGATAATGCGCTTCTCTGAAGAGTTTTGGGGGTTCATTAGTTAAGTATAAAGGGGGGGGCTAATCCCCCCTTAATTTAGATAAATGGGTTTTTCATGCAGAATTATCCGATTTTCTTCAAATTTTGTATACAGGTTAATGGTGATAAAGTATTTTCCTGATTGGTTTTGGGGATTCATTGTTTAAGTATAAAGGGGGTAACGGAGGGCTGCCCCCCTTAATTTAGATAACTGCGATTTTCATGCAGAATTATGCGATTTTCTTAAAATTTTGTATATAGGTTCATTGTGATAAGGCGCTTTCCTGATTAGTTTAGGGGGTTCTTTGGTTAAGTATAAAGAGGGTAAAGGGGGGCTTATCCTCCCCCCTTAATTTAGATGAATGTGTTTTTCATGGAGAATTATCCGATTTTCTTCAAATTTTGTATATAGGCTCATTGTGGTAAGGAGCTTCCCTGGTTAGTCTTGGGGTTCATTGGTTAAGTATAAAGGGGATATGGGGGGGGGTAATCTCCCTTAATTTAGATAAATGGGTTTTTCATGCAGAATTATCCGATTTGCTTCGAATTTAGTATATTTGTTCATTGTAATAAAGGGCTTCCCTGATTAGGTTTGGGGGTTCAATTGTTAACTATAAGGGGGCGGGGGAACGATCCCCCTTAATATATTGTCGATTTCTTTATTTTTCGAGGGGCTTATTTCAAATTCTTTGAAATAAGTGTATAATATACAATTAGTGTGAATAGCCTGTGAGCTCAATGCCCTCAGTTTAACTGGGCAGTTTTTTTTTTAATTTATTTTTTGGCAAAATATAAAAATGTCTATTAATCTGTATACACGTACACTATTATACAATTATATTAGCACTAGAATCAGTTAAAAAGAAAAAAAACATAAATGTCTTTACTGTAAATTATGTTTTTTTTTTTTTTACTATATATTTCTACTATATATTATGAAATTAGTTTAATGTAATCTAAACATAAATCTATAAAACAGAAAAAGCATAAAATATGCAGCTTTACATATATGTCACAATGTTGGAAAATGTCTGATAATCTATATGTAGCATGTAATTTTTCTTACCTGTTCATACTCAAAACGGCCATAAGGGTAGCGAACAGCGGTTAAATTATTTGAATCCTACCCACTACTGCTATATTATTATTATTATTATTATTTACTCTTTTTTTTTTTTAATCTTTATTATAGGAATTTTAAGAAAGAATTGAAAACATTTTGCAAAAATTCCTTGTTCAAATAGGTTTTCCTTTATGTATCCACTGTAAGTTGATCAAAACTATCTACGGGAGTTCCGAGATCTTTTGAATCATCTTTTTCAGGAGAGAAAAATAAAACCCCAAACTGAGGAAACAAAGTGGTACTTGAGCGCTCGTAAATTCTCTTATTAGGTAGATTTCGTAAGAAATACTACCTATTATATTCTCCCCATAGTTGGAATTTTTGAAAAAATTTTGTAGATCTATGCTGATTATGACTCCCAGAACCCAAAACCACCCCTAGTTCAAAACTTTATCTATGTCGCTTTTTTATGGACACGATAACTTCAATAATTCTGCACAAATCTCTTCCAAACTCATACATAAAATCAAGAGTCATACAATCTAGATCAAGTTCGTTAATGGGCAAAATCGAACCAAGGGGGTGGAAATGGAGGGGGGCTTTTTGTGAAAACAGAAAAAAACCCATAATTTCTTAATTATGATACGTATAGAATCCATTTAAAGTTATTATTACTTCTAGGAAAAGGGCCGAAAATTTAATGACAGATTTTTGATATCATTAAAAATGGCCCCAAAGGGGGGAAAAAAAGTTTCAGAAGAAAAAAATTCGTCAATTCACAAGATATCAAATCCTCTTAAATTTATTATAAATCCTCTTAATATTATCTAAAACTTTTATATTGACAAGTTTTTTATATCACCAACCCTTTTAGCAAAAAAAAAAAAAAAATAATAATAATCCGTGCCTGCTCTGCCCGCAGGCAAGTTAAATTTCGAAGTGGGCGGTCCCAACTGCAGCATCATGGCAAAAAGGTTATTTCTTCTGCAATTCCCAACAAACAGGCGCCCCACGGTCTGCATCTTCAAAATCTACCTGTGTCTGCTGGCCGAGCCGTCAGGGATTTTTTTATATTTCTTTTGACAGAGACAATCCTCAAATTAAAATTATGCTTGAAACATATGAAGCAGTGAAATATACACGAAAGTGCGTAACCATGCAGTTATTAAAATTGATCGAAAATCAGTTCTTTCAGATAAAAAAATCAGTTTTTATTAACTGATTAAAATGCAATTGTTTAGGGCATAGCGATGTATTTCTTATATTATTGAAAAGTGTTCCTAATCAGATTTAAAAAAAAAAAATACATATTTCCCACTATTATTTAAACAAGCATTTACTATACATTAATTTTTTTTCTTTCTGATCAATTTAGCACAAAAAGTTTCAATAGTAATGTAAAGTCGCAGGTGATAAGTACATAGCTAATTAATAGACAATATTTTAACTGAAGTACAATAATATACTTCTATTTATCTTAAGATAAATTTAAGAGAAAGTAATACACAGTTGTAGTTTATTTATCAATTGCCACCCCCCCCCCACACACACACTTCTATCTCTCTCTTTTATTTTTTTATCACGTACACATTAATAGGATTTTTTGGCGAGAAACTCTGCTTTAATAGAATCAAAATCTGCTATTTTAAAATAAAATAGTGTATTTTAATTTATTAAAACAGGCCAGTCTACAAGAACAAGGACCGATTCCGAGGAATCGATCCTTTTTGGAATCTTTTGTTATATTTTGGACCGATTCGTAGGAATCGTTCTTTTTCGGAATAGCTACATTTTGGACTAATTCCGAGGAATCTATCCTTTTCGCAGTCGGTATATTTTGGACCGATTCCTAGGAATCGTTCCTTTTCGGAATCGCTACATTTTAAACTAATTCCAAGGAATCGGTCCTATTCGGAGTAGATTCCTAGGACTCAGTTCTTTTCGGAATCTGTACATTCTGGACAGATTCTGAGGAATCGGTCCTTTTTGGATTTGATATATTTTGGACCGAATCCGAGGAATCGTTCCAAAAAGGAACGATTCCTTTTTAAAGACTGGAATCGTTCCTTCAATTTCACTGCCGGATTCATTCCTTTGGAATCATTTCTTGACAAATGACACATCTCTAGCGCAAAGGTTTCAAAATCAGGAAGAATATTTCTCTTTGTATCACATTATTATCAATTCAGTTTACTTTCAGTTTTTAAAGGATTGTAAATCACTGGCCACAATCTTGTTTCTCAAATAACAAGATTTTTTTTTTTTCATTTTTGTATAAATAAAATTTTGACCATGAGGCTGAGCCTGAGAGCTGAGATTATTTTTTTTTCTTCCCGATTACCACAATCGTAATGGAAATTAACATTTGGTTCAATGAATTTCCAGGTTTAGTTTGAATTTCCCTCATATTTCCAGGTTAACAAAATTCCCTGATATTTCCATGTTTTCCAGGTCTGTGACCACCCTGTTTTACGCATGCGCAAATGGGGTCATTTTCATGTGAAAAGTGGATTTGACAGAATGTGCTTTATGTTTTAAATATATAGATATTTATAATATAAAATAAGTAATTAAAAAAATAATGTCTGTTGTTAAATTTTATTTACTACAGTCCCAATATTTTGAAAAAAATATTTACTTTTTTTTTCTTAGCTACACAACCTTTAAAATTTTTCATTAAATTATTTTTTATCAGTTTGATTCTAAAACTCTGAATTTAAACTTTGCTGTTTCTTTTATATTTTCCATTTTCACTCATTATTTAAATGTTAAATCATAGATATCAATCTAATTTAGTGTTTCTGTATGAGTATTTCTCCTTTTATTTTTCCCTTTTTATGAAAAATAGTCACATAGTTATTATATAATATATAACATTCTGGTAATGGTCATACCAAATATAATAAAAATTGTAGACCAGTTCAATTTTTTTAATCGATAATTACATGCACAATCTTTTAATTTAAATACTTTTAATACAAATTAATAATTAAAATAAAATATGCTTGGGTGATAAATTTCACTTAATTATAAAGCATTCGAATAAAAAAAATACAAATTATATAACTTTTCTTCCTGAATTAAATGTGGCATTATTAAAATGAGTTATTGCCACTAAAATAAGAAAAATCATTCTGTCCGGAGTAGGTTTCAAACCGACACACTGATCAGAACAGAGAAGCACTATGCCTTATACCACTCGGCCACCCCTTTCTCGCTGGATTAAAACTGGTTATGTTCTAAATTTAATTTTACGTATGCGCAAATGGGTCATTTTTGTGTGAAAAGTGGATTTCATGAAAATCCCTTTTCCTTTTAATATATAAGATAATGCACATGTGTTATTAAATAAGGGCTCCCACCTATACACGGCCACTCATGAACGTTTTAGGACCAGGAAAAATAAAATATTTTTGGCCCAAATCTTAGATTGATACTTTTACAAAGAATGCATATGATATTTAAAGTATTACTGAATGCAAAAATACTGAAAGAAACTTGCATAACTGTTAACACACTTAAATTATTATTAGCATTTTTTGAATTTGAACTTATTATGAAACTTTTAATATGGAACAGAAACAATGTGTTGTTCTTACTTTCATAAAAAGAAATACCTTATAAAATATTCATAAAAATTAAGAATGACTAATTTGTAAAGTTATTAATTTCCTTTTTTTTTTTAGTCAAATCGCTTCTTTAAATAATGTTCAATGTAGTACTGTTCTTACAGTTACTGCCTAATGTAAGTTTTACATAATTCATATATTGAATCAATCCACTGAAAACTTTTTATTTTGTTAAAGTATTCTTAAATAATACTATTACTGGGCATCAGAAATTTTTTTAGCAGCTTATATCTGTGGTCAACGAACAAGTGCCTATCGGCAACAGGGCATTGCACCTATGCAACTTAGAAACTCCTTCCTGTCTACCACACAACATTATTTTTGTAATTCCCAAAGCAACATAAAGCTAATAAAAATTATTTTTGTAACCATCAGCAAGAATGTTTTCTGAATCTAAACAACTTATCCATTAACATTTTTATTTAGCAATATAATCGAAAAGGTGTATTTATATTAACTTTCAGAAAATAATTCGAAAACTAGACAAAACTGACAGGCATGTATTGTATTTCCTTATAGTGAATTGCTGATGTGATCTTTGCAGTTTGAAATCTGGAAAAATGTATTTTGAAAATACAAAATACTTCGTAAAAAACATTAGAAAATACATTACAACAATACTTTGATTTTATCGGTTTAAAATACAAAATACTAATGTATTTTGAAAATATATTTCGAGTACATGTATTTTCAATACTGCCCAACTCTGACCACAGTCAGCTCCAGCAAAGATGTACAACATATTATTAGATGGTGCACATCTTTTTGATCTAACCTAAAATATTATCGCTGTGCAGCAAGAAAAAAAACAAGTTGGAAATTGTACGTCAAACGTGACACATGAGGTGTGTTCGTACTATAACTAGTTACATAAATATTCATATCTTTTCTGATTTTTTAACTCTGTGAAATGAATTATATCGTCTGTAGATTAATTTCTGTAATAAAATAAGTATCTCGGTCGCTTGACAATTCAACTTCGGAAGATCCTATAACAAAAAAGCACAGATTTAAAAAAAAAATTTCAAATTTCTTAATAAATATTTTTATTAATATCTCCTAAAGTTTTGATTTGATTTTAATAAAATTTGAAATGTCTCGACAAAATTCTGCAAAGATAATATATTTTAAATTGCAAACCATTCGGTGGGGTAGTTTTTGTGTTATATGCGGACGGATGGACAGACAGGGCTGCCACTGCCTAATGACACTGAAAATAGTAGCTTTAGTAGCCTACAAAGAAAGAAATAGTAGCCAAAATAGTAGCATTTGTACAAAAATAGTAGCCAAAATAGTCGCATACTTTACCTAAAAAAAAAGGACAATATTAAAAAGTTTCTATAATAACTGAAGGGTCTTTATGAATGTCCACATCTTATTTCAGTGTTTATGTTTCTGCCCAAGTCACTTTTTATACTTTTATTATAAAAAAAATACACATTTCTATAAAAATGAATATGATATGAATGAAAAAATGCTACGAATTGTGTAAACAGTTCTGAACTCTCCTTAATAAATATAGACGCCAACATTGTAAAAACTACATCAGGAGTAAAATTTAAGCAATTCAGGAGTCGTTTCAGGAGTCATACGAGTGTTTTGAAGATATACTTTTTTAATAGTTCGGCGTCATTTCGAAGATCAATAATGATAAATAAACTAATTTTGCAAAATTTTTGTGAAAATGAACTTGGTAAACAAAATAAAGAATAAAATAAGAGTCCTCAGCTTTGAAAGATAAACTAGGAATCTGTGAAGGAAAATTGATTCCACGGGGTTTTGAAGTTTTTTCTGAATATATGAAAAAAAAAATATTCTGAAAAAAAATTCGCCGATTTTTTAAGATCTTTTGACCAAATTTGCCGTTTTTTCAAGATCCTTGGACGAAATTTGCCGTTTTTCCGAAATCCATCGACGAAATTTACCGTTTTTTCGATATCCTTCGACGAAATTTACCGTTTTTTCGATATCCTTCGACGAAATTTGCCGTTTTTTGGCGATCTTTCAACAAAATTTGCCGTTTTTTTCGAGATCCTTCGACGAAATTTACCGTTTTTTCGAGATCCTTCGACAAAATTTGCCGTTTTTTGGCGATCTTTCGACGAAATTTGCCGTTTTTTCGCGATCCTTCGACAAAATTAGCCGTTTTTTCGCAATCCGATGACGAAATTTGCCGTTTCTTTGACGAAATTGGACGTTTTTCCGTTATCCTTCGACGAAATTAGCAGTTTTTTCCACGATCCTTTGACGAAGTTGGCGTTTTCTCCGTGGCCCTTCGGCGAAATTCGCATTTTCCCGTGATTTCGCCGAAAAACGCGAAAAAATTCGCCGAATTTCCGCCGAAAATGCAGTTTTTTTTACGGCCTTTTGACGAAATTCACGTGTTTTCACGGTCCTTTGACTAAATTTGCGTTTTTTTCGCAATCTGTCAACGAAATTAGCCATTTTCCGCGATCTTTTAATGAATTAATTTCGCGTTTTTTTCACGATCATTCAACGAAATTCCCCGTGTTTTTACGATTCTTTGAAGAAGTTTGCCGTTTTTCGTGATCCTTCGACAGAATTCGCCATTTTTTAACGATCCTTTGACGAAGTTTGCCGATTTTTGCAATCCTTCGACGAAGTTTACCGTTTTTTTCGCGATCCTACGGCGAAATTTGCCGTTTTTTCGGATTATTCGACAAAATGATTTCGCGATTCTTCGAAAAATTTACGCGTGTAAAAATTGCACGTCGCATGGGACGCGTAAGAACTATTTTTTTGCGTCCCAATTCCAATTTTTCGCGTAATTTACGCGCTATAGCGCGTCCGCGGCATCGCTGTAAAAGACGCAATTTCCGTATTTTCAACGTTATTTCCGTACTACCGTATTTTACCACGCATTTCCGGAGTAACTCCGGAATTTCCGGAGTTGTTGGCATCTATGTATACTAGACACCAAGCTTTTCTGGGCTCCAAAACCACCTACCACCAAACGTGATTTCCACCTACTAAGCCAAACTAGTTTTTCTCCGACCAAAATCTGCTTGGAATTTCCGTATTCCTGCGGAAACTTGAACATTCCCTGGAATTCAGAAACGATCCCATCAGCACAGTACCTGCCTCCCCTAATTTGCAAATAGAAGCAACCGCTTGCGTACCTACGGAAGGAGGAAACACCGAGGCAGGTGACCGAGTGCGTTTGGGAAGATGACTTTACAGGCGCTTTGAGGGAGAAAAAAAAAGATCGATTCTTCACTAAAAATAGTCGCTGGAACCTGAAAAAAGTCGCCGTTTTTTGCGTTTTAGTTGAAATAGTCGCTTTTTAATGGTTTTTGGCCTATAATAGTCGCCATAGTCGCCTGATGCTGAAAATAGTCGCTTTTAGTCGCATTTTAGTCGCAAATGGCAGCCCTGGACAGACAGACAGACAGACGGACCAAGCGACGACAATAGGTGCTACGTATTTATATCATTACGAACGAACCTAAAAAGGCCAATACATGTAGTTAATCACATTGAAGTGATACATAATTGCTTGATACATTACATAAGAGATAATAAAGCACTAAAGATAAAAAATACATGTCATATATAGAATGTATATGGCTACATCACTGATCGAGTACGAAGGAAGGAATGATATAACCTCGCAAAGGTAAGCGTCGAACAAATTCAAGCTAGCAAACAAAGAAAAGTTGTTAAGGCTGTTAGCCAATCAACTTCCCAATTCCCCTCGTTAATTGTTAAACCTATGGGCGTAGAATGCCTTTGTATATTTAAAATATCTCCTCAGTAAATCAATATTTTCAACTTTTTTTTCTGTATATTTTTCATTTCACTGTGCATATATCTTTTTTTTTCTCAGTTGTCAAAATATATGCTTAACATAATATTTTATGTGTTTGCTGACGAGCTATGAGTAACTTTTTAACACTTCAAATAAAATTAAGCATATATATTAGAAATATTTTCAAAACTAAGGAAAGAGACATCCTCCTTTAAGAAAAGTACAAATAAAAAATAAGTTATAAATATTAATTTTCTTGGGAGATATTTTAAATATACAATTGCATTCTACGCACATATGTTTAACATTAGCGAGGGAAATCACAAATCAGGAAGCTGACTGACTAAACCAGCAAGTTTCATTTCAATGGATGTAAATCTGAAATCAGAGTTATGTGTATAAAATGTATAAACTTTAACATTTTAATAATTGTTTTGAAATTTTCACACTAAGTAAAAAAATAATAATAATAAAATTTAAATTTTCCAGTCATTTCATAAGACAAATTTATTTAAAACTTTGATATTTACGATTTAATTAATTTAATACTTTTAAGGCAATAATAAATAATATTTAATTGATTTATGTTAAAAAAAAACATTTTTGCAATTTTAAAAAGAAAAACATGTTTACAATGATATTCCAAATTTCTGAACTTTTTATGCAACTGAGTCCCTGGTACATCAATATTTAAAAAATTTTATTATTTCAGAAGCCAAAATAGATAGAAAAAACTATTCCAACATTTCTTTCAAAAATTATTTTTTATTTAGTAATGAAGAGGATATAGTAATATACCCTCCTATAGTCCTACCAGCATCAAAACTGAATTTCTTTCAAAAAATATAAAACACTCATACAAAAATTCAGGTAGCCATTAAAAAAATAAATAAATAGCAATACATGAAATAATACGAGACCAATATTCATGAGAAAAATTTCGACCAGAAAAAAAATTATACTGTTGTCAAATTTGATAACATAATTGGTCTATTTGAATGAAGTTTATTAGATTATGTATTTCAAAGTTTAAGCATAGTAATATTAAATGCAAAAAACATTTAAAAAAGAGTCAACAAAAGTACTAAAACTTTAAGAGATCAAAATGCCAAGTAATAAGTTGTCTGCTGTACATAAAAACTTAATTTTCTAAAGCAAGCAAACTTTAAAAATGGAAAACAAAAAATATTTAAGCAGAAAACATTTTATCAACAAAGTTATTCGAAAATTGAGAGATTATATGAGCAACACTACATGTTATTCCTTTCTATAGTATACAAGCAAAAAATGACCATAAACATACCATAAAATAAAAGATCTCTTTCAAATGAACTGCAATTTATAAAATGTTATCCTTATGAAAATAAATGATAAAGTTAGGCCTAAAAATGCTTGACTTAATTTTTAAGCAAAAAAAAATTTAAATAGTATAAATAATAATTAAGTAATAAAATGTATAGAGATAGTATTCATGAAAAATAAATACTTATGTTAATAAGAGATTTTCAACAAAAAAATTTTAATTTTGTATTTACAATAAATAAGGGACAAACATGGCTACCTTTAGCTTTGTTGTGAACGTGAACTGCAAATGTCAAAACTTATTTAAAATAACTATAGTAAAATTCTTCAGGTACAGAGAAATATTAAAATTTAATTTAGAACTATTATTAAAATATTTTAAAAGGAATACTTAAATTTTCACAGGATATAATGTACTATACTTTTAAATTTATACACAAAAACTGGCCTAGTTAACAGCTTTTGACAGCATATTGTTGAAATAGGTATGCTTTGATTAGGGACACAAACGTATACAGTTTGATAACTAAAATAATCTAATACTGAAATATTTGAAAACCTATGCTTTAAGATATATATACTTTCTTTTTCATTAAGTAATATACCCTCCTACCAGTATCAAAACAGAATTTCTTTCAAATAATATAAACCACTCATTCAAAAGATTAAGACAAACAGGTAGCCATTTTAAAAATATAAACAAAAATATAGGCCTAGGCCTAATAATGCTTCACTTAAAAAATACAATTCTTAAGCAAAAAACATTTAAAAAATGGAATAAATAAGTAATAAAATATACAGAGATAGTATTCATGAGAAATAATACTTAATAGAGGAGCTTTTCAAAATAAATTAATTTTTTGTTTACAATAAATAAGAAGGGACAAACAAGTCTACCTTTAGCTTTGTTGTGAACTGCAAAGGTCAAAACTTATTTAAAATAACTACAGTAACATTCGTCAGGTGCAAACAAATATTAAAATTTAATTTAAAACTATTATTGAAATATTTTAGAAGGAATACTTACATTTTCATAGGGTATAATATACTAATTTCTTTTAAATTTATATACAAAAACTGGCCTAGTTAACAGCTTTGGACTGGATATTGTTGGATTAGGTGTGCTTTGATTTGGGACACAAATATATGCAATTTGATAACTAAAACAATCTAATAATGAAATATTTGAAAACGAAACCCATAAACACTTTATTAATTATAAAGTAATACACCTTCCTACCAGTATCAAAACTGAATTTCCTTCAAAAAATATAAAACAGTCATTCAAAGATCAAGACAACAAACAGGTAACCATTTTGTAAAAAAAAAAAAAAAAAAAAATACCTGAGATAATCTGAAACAAATATTCATGAGAAAAGAAATGTTGTCAAATTTGATAACGTAATTGATATATATGAATCACGTACATTAGACTATGTATTTCGAAGTTCATGCATAGTAATATTAAATGCAGAAAATACTTAAAAAATAGTTGGCAAATTTTAAGAGATTAAGATGCAAAGGTTAAATAAGATGTATGTCATACATGGAAACATTTTCCATGTCTGACTATAACAACTGAGTACTTAAAATAAAACACTACAAAATTTAAAAAGCAAGGATACGTGTGAAAGAATATTTAGCTGGGCTTGATTCAGTTAAACTATTCAGTCCATAAAATCCTCAAAATAGCCTTCTAATTGAAACACATCTATACGGTCTTCTAAGCGCTAGCAGAAAGACATTTAAAGGCAAGAAAAACAATTGCATTTCAGACCATTTGAATGCTTTCTGCTGGCTAAATATCACAGTCAGCAGCACCTAGTCTAAATTCCATAGTTTTTAAACTGAAAAAGAAATTACGAAATATGTAAAGTCATGAACATACAAACTGGAGACAAACAATTTACAAAAACACAAATCATGCATATACACATTAAGGCTGCTCGTCAGTAAACTTCCAGATTCCAATCGCTAATGTTATTCCTATGGGCATAGGATGCATTCGTATTTTTAAAATATCTCCCCAGGAAATTAATATTTTAAACTTCTGTTTCCTGTGTACTGTTCTCAAGAATGTCTTTTTTTTTTTTTCTTAGTTATCAAAATATTTCTAAACTATGTGCTTAATTTATATTTTTATGTGTTAAAATTTTAGCGAAACTGAATAAGATTTTAACATTTCATATAAAATTCAGTACATATTTTAGGAAAAAATTGACAACGAAAAAAAAAAAAAAGAGACATTCTTTAGGCATATTTTACATAGATCTTAATGTTTTAATTACATTAAGTTGTAGAACCAAGATTTTGTTTCTGAGGAAATGGTGGGAATCGGACAAGGCTGTAAGATAGCTTTTTAAAAAGTACTTTATAATTATATAAAACCTAGAGATGTAACAAATAGTGATATGGCAGAAAATCTTTTTTATATTTATTATAAAGTGTTTAAATGTTAAATTGGAAATACAGTAAAATTAAAAAAAAAAGCATTTTTATGTTTAATAATTTTAACAGTTTGATGTATTTAGAGTAATGTTTCATTACGCGAAGCGCATTTTACAATCCAAATAAGTTTTTAGGATTATATTTAAAAGACATTTTAGGCCTAATCCGAATCACAGCAGCTCTCAGGAAATTAAACAACTTTAAAAGTACGTTATTTTTAAAAAATCCGAATAAAATTTATATTAAATAATAATAAAAGTTTAATACATACCATTCCGAGGAGTACTTATTGAAGAAAAACGAAAAGCAAACATCTTCAAGCGCATCTGAAATTCACAATACGAATGAATACATTTACATTTACAAAAACTCAACATTTGAGCGAGCCGAGCCCTCCCAAAGCCAACTCCAAACAGGTAGCGCGCATGCGCGCTGCAATCTCCTCTGGCCAAATTATTTGGCGACATTCCCTTTTCGCCAAGGGTGCCCAAAGGTTGAGGGTTTGGAAATTAGCGTCCCTTCACAAGATTCTTTTACATAAAACCAGCCCCTTTCACTTAAAGCTAACCTGCTTTTTAGTTTTTCGTGCAAAAATGCTATTTATACGCATGCGCGAGCAATCAGCTAGAGGCTTTTACTATCTTCAGACGCGATGTTCCAGCCAATGAGGTGAAGGCTTTTTCCTCTCTCTAGAAGCGTATGTGTTCCATTTGGTTGTTCGGTTGTTGAAACTTTATAGATTTCTTTTATTAAGGTATTTTTTCATTTTACCGTATTTATTTTCTTTTTAAGTCGTATGTATTTTACTACTTTGAATTTTTTATAACTAACCCTTTTTTTGAGAGAGAGAGAGATTTCGTGGCACGAAATTCCGCTAATCGTTTCTGATGTAAACAAACTAATTTTAAACTTTTAATATGTAATTCTGTGTGATATGATTAAATTCAGGTTTTCTCAGCGACGATCACAGTATTTTTACCAAATAATTTTTGTATTAATCAAGCTTTTTTGGTTATTAAGCATAGCTAAACACGAAAGAAAACTTTGTTATTTTAAGATTTTGATGTGAATTATTTGCGTACATTTATAAGACGAGTTTCACTGAATAATTCAAGAAAAAAAAAATCTCATCATTATACATATTTAGTTATGCATTATTAATTATTTACTTGGCCTTTACTTTTAATATTTCAAACTTACAGCTGAATGTAACTATTAAAACATTTGAAATACTGTATTCGTAAAATGAAATTTCAGCTTAAACACTCGACAATTACTTTTAGTTATGCATTATTAATTATTTACTTGGCCTTTACTTTTAATATTTCAAACTTACAGTTGAATGTAACTATTAAAACATTTGAAATACTGTATTCGTAAAATGAAATTTCAGCTTAAACACTCGACAATTACTTTTACTTATGCATTATTAATTATTTACTTGGCCTTTACTTTTAATATTTCAAACTTACAGCTGAATGTAACTATTAAAACATTTGAAATACTGTATTCGTAAAATGAAATTAGTTTAAACACTCGACAATTACTTTTAGTTATGCATTATTAATTATTTACTTGGCCTTTACTTTTAATATTTCAAACTTACAGCTAAATGTAATTATTAAAACATTTGAAATACTGTATTCGTAAAATGAAATTCCAGCTTAAACACTCGACAATTACTTTTAGGTTAAATTCAGGTTTTCTCAGTGACGATCACAGTATTTTTACCAAATAATTAAAAGTACTACATGCATGCATCTATCTATCTATATTAGAAATTGTGCAGGTTTCTGGTCGCTGTTTTGTTTACATATTTTAAACAAAAATTTCAATTTAATAATGCACTGAAAATTATAATGAATGCTTACAATTAAACACAACAACACAAAACAAAAAATTTCACAAAAACACATTATTTCCCCGATATTTTCCCACAACTAATCAATAAATTTCATGATATTTTATTGCGATTTTAAACCATGAACTTTAGTACTTTTCTGTTATACGGACACTATGCCAAAATGTATGTATGTATGTAAATGTATGTATGTATGTTTGGCGACAATGGTGTACGTATAATGGAAAAGTGCCTGAATTATTATTTATATATATATATATATATAATATAAACATAATTGGCGACACAGCAAGTTTTCTGGATTTCTCCCTGTCTCTCTAACCACATTGTTAACAAAACAAAAAATTCACGAAAAACACATTATTTCCCCGATATTTTGCCACAACTAATCAATAAATTTCATGATATTTTATTGTGATTTTAAACCATGAACTTTAGTACTTTTCTGTTATATGGATACTATGCCAAAATGTATGTATGTTTGGCGACAATGGTGTCCGTATAACGGAAAAGTGCCTGAATTATTATTTTTTTATATATATATAAAATATAAACATAATTGGCGACACAGCAAGTTTTCTGGATGTGAAAGGCGGAGATGAATTTCATTCATTCAATGACCGTTTTAAAAGTTTCAAGTTTGGATTGAGTGCACCTGAACATAAAAACCGATACCTATTTCTATGTTCATGATTGAGTTATTTGGATATCTTTTCGTATAGCACAGAAAATCATTTCTCCCGCTTTCGTAATACAGATAAATTCTGGTGTATTTTTTTTTCTTCTTTTTATATCATAAGTACTTTTCTACTTTAAATTTTTTAATTGTCGAGTTTCTAAGCTGAAATTTCATTTTTCGAATGCAGTATTTCAAATGTTTTAATAATTACATTCAGCTGTAAGTTTGAAATATTTAAAATATTAAAAGTAAAGGTCAAGTAAATAATTAATAATGCATAACTAAATATGTATAATGATCAGAATGACATATTAAAATGTGTACAGAATGACATGAAAATTTTAAAAAACTGAAATTTTGCACTTGCAACTTAATTGTAAATTTCATTGTTTACATTGGAAACGATTTGTGGATTTTAAGAATTTGCTGAACTTCGTGTCACCAAATTACTAAATCTCTCTCTCTCACTCTCCAAAAAAAAAAAAGGGTTAGTTTAAAAAAATTCAAAGTAGCAAAATACATACAACACAAAAAGAAAATAAATACGGCAGGGTTGGCAAGTTTTTGATGCATGACGGTTTTTACCGGTTTTAACCATGGTTTTTACCGTCATGTCAAAAACTGTCAAAAACCCATTTTTTAGTTGTTTGTTTTTACATTTTTTTTTCATTCTATCTTTAATATTAATTGTTTTACATGAAATATTCAGTATCAGAAAGACTCTAAAGTATATTTATACACCCAAGAAAAACAAAAAAGAATTGCATTAGAATAATACGTGTACATCTCTGTTAAAAGATCTCTAAAATAATCTTAAACTATTTGGCATAGTCGAAAAAAATTAGATTTTTTGAAGAAATCCTGTAACCTATAAGTATTAGATTAAACAATGTGTATAATTTCGGTACAATTTATTACATTGTTGAAAACAAAACTTTAAGATTCTACTTATTGAAGTGCAAATGAAAATCACTGTAATTGCATTTATGAAATACCTAAGATATGCATTTTAAAATATTATCTAAGAATATTCAAATTTATTCACTGCCAGTCTAAGCTTAACATCTATTGCAGGGCTGCCAACTACTATGCTTATTTTGAATGAAATAATTATTTTAGTACCATAAATTTCACTTAAGAAATATATTAAGGTATAAAATACTGCATGCCAATAAATAAATTCAGTATACAATTTATTAAATATATTTCTGGTTAAAAATATGAATATTTGATTTAAAAAGGCGTAGAAGTTGGCAGCCCTGCTATTGTCATACAATGTAACAACATTTTTGCATCTCTAAAATAATTTTAATGCACTTTATTAAAAATGTATATTGAATGTTATTTAATAATTATAATGACCTTTTATTATCATTTAATATTAATGTTAATTGCAGTAGAATCTATATTGGTGAAGGTTATGACAAATATTGTTCTTTTCTTTTACTCTTGTATTTTTAAATCTTTCCCCAAAGTTGCCAAGTCTCAGGCTTTTTGGACACCAGTATTTTAGTAAAGAGAATGTTGTTTTAAGTAATCGGAACATTCTGCGATTTAAAAGAACAACATTATCTCTAAAATAATACTGGTGTGCAAAAAGCTAGAGACTTGGCACGTCTGCTTTCCCGTATTAGGAAATGATCTTCTTTTAAATAAATTTAACAAATGTAACTGTAAATAATAATAATAACAAGAACAAGGTAAAATCAATCTAGAAATGTATCAATCTAGAAATGTATTGTATGCTACACTTACACCATAAATTGGAGGACAATCGAAAATGATAGGTTTTTGACGGAATAAACCGGTAAAAACACGGTTTTTACCACTGTCATGTCAAAAACCCAACCCTGAAATACGGTAAAATGAAAAAATTACTTTAATAATAGAAATCCATAAATTTTCAACAACGACATCAAACGAACGTATCTCATCTTTCGTTTGTGATAAGGAACGCTCCTTTGGCCCCCTCCACTCATTGGCTGAATTGTAAAGGGCAAAATTGGGGGACAAAATGACTACAGCATTTCTGAGAAAAGAAAAAATCAGAAAATTCACAGAAAATAATTATTTTTGTTGCAAGTTGGGTTAACTGTCTTTATGGTTCGAGTCGATTTCAGACTGAGTGTAGATTTCTGCAAGTTGGATTTGAGTTAATCCGATTTTTCAAAAGTTAGTTCAAGTTCAGTATATTATTTCAGATTAAAACTATACCTATCAGGGCTTGAATTTCAGGGCGGGATTCGCGCGGAAATTTTTGAAATCCCGCCCAAAAAAGATCATGAGCAGGAGTCTCCCGCCCAAAAAATTTCAGCATTTTTGGAGAAATTTGCATTATTTAATTTACCTGCAACCGAACGATAAATTTCGTGATTTTTTTTTCCCTGCAACCGATTGACGGACTTTGTGTTTTTTCCGCGACTGATCGACGAACTTTGTGGTTTTTTCCGTGACAGATCAACGAATTTTGAGTTTTTTCTGCGACAGATCGACGAACATTGCGTTTTTTAAGCGACTGATCGACGAACCTTGCGTTTTTTGGGGACATATCGACGAACTTTGCGTTTATTCCGCAATCGATCGACGAAATTTTTCTTTCTTCCCTGACTGATCGACGAACTTTGCATTTATTCCGCAATCGATCGACGAAATTTGCTTTTTTCCGCAACTGATCGATGAACTTTGCGTTTTTTCCGCGACAGATCAACGAACGTTGCATTTTTTTCTGCGACTGATCAACGAACTTTGTGTTTTTTCTGCGACAGATAGACGAACATTGCGTTTTTTAAGCGACTGATCGACGAACCTTGCTTTTTTTGGGGACAGATCGACGAACTTTGTGTTTATTCTGCAATCGATCGATGAAATTTGCTTTTTTCCCACGACTGATCAACGAACTTTGCGTTTTTTGGTGACAGATCGACGAACTTAGCGTTTTTTCCGCGACAGATTGATGAACTTTGCATCTTTTCCACGATCGATCGGTGAATCTCAATCAAGTAAAATCTAAAGTCAGAAATTTATTTAACAACCTAATTGTTAAGGGTCCCTAACACATTTAATGGAACTTGAAAAATACACTGCATATATAAAACTTAACTTTCTTCCCTTTTTTATAATAAAAATAAACATTTTACATAATCATTCTCAGTTGACTTAATTTTTTCAATGGTATTTTGTCATGTCTGCATTAATGTAATTCTTAAATAGCACGTAAAAGAATAGTGGGGTTTAAAGATTTTTTTTCTCCCTCCCAAACATTACAACTCCCCTCCATTTAAAAATGTTGGTAGGGAGACTCCCGTCTTTGGAAAAATTGAATTTCAAGCCCTGCCTATAATATGTTTGTGTGTATTGAGGTTTGTATAGATGTTTGTGTGTGTGCTGTTTTTAATACAGACAGTTTCATTTTTCACACGAACCTTTCAAAAAATTCACATTCTTTGCGCAATCCTTTAACAAAATTCGCATTTTTTTTCGTGATTCTTTAATGAAATTCGCATTTTTTTCGGTATCTTTTTTTTGTCGAGATTCATAATTTTTTCAGCTATCCTATGACATAATTAGTGTTTTTTTTTCAGCGATAATTTGACGAAATTTGTGTTTTTTCTGCGATTTTTTTTTTCACGAAATTTGAGTTATTTTCCACGATTCTTTTATGAAATTTGCGTTTTTCTGTGATCCTTAGACGAAATTTTCTTTTTTCGCAATGCTTTGATAATAATCACATTTTCTCTGCTGCCTTTTGATAAGATTCATGAATTTTCAGCAATCCTTCGATGAAATTCGCGTTTTTTCAGCAATCTTTGAAGAAATTCGCATTTTTCTCGTGATACTTTAACGAAATGTGCGTTTTCCAGCGATTTTTTGATAAAATACATTTTATTCCGTAATTTTTAGACGAAGTTTGGCAAGAAAGCGCTATCTTTGGGTGAAATTTCCTGTTTTGCGATTCTTTTACAAAATTTGCTCATCTTTTGTGTAAATCGCGTTTTTCTGTGGCCTTTTAACAAAATTCACGTTTTACATGATCCTTTGATGAAATTAGTGTTTTTCCCGTGATCATTTGACGAAATCTAGGATTTTTTTCCCGCGAAGATTGATTATGTGTTTTTAGTCTGCAGGTGCCCTAAAAAGTTTGTGACGCCTGTCGCTGCATTGCACGCATTCTGCCACGGTGTATCAAACAAACAAAATTCATCCTAAAGAATTATTGTTTCGTTTCTGGAAATGAACAACCGTCAACTCATTGGCTGAATTATAAAGGGTGAAATGTGTAGGCACTGAGTATCATCTATACTATTAATGTCGGTAAACGTCTGTCTCTGTGTATGTGTTGTTGTGTCTGGCGTCTGTAAGCACAAAACTCTGCATGCAGACGACGGACATAAGTGCTTTTGGTATAAAAAAATTCGTAAGTGGAGTTTTTAAAATTCACAACATTTTGCAGGAGAAGAGGGGTGCGAACGAATTTAAAAAATGAGTCCGCATCAATAATTATGGCGGCGGGGGGGGGGGGAGTATGTTTTGCCTACACGGGGCGGAGACTTTTCTTTGTTGACACTACTCATATGATATATCGTTCGAAAGGCCTGTGACTGCCTTTTCATGTTGCATCTGTGTGGTCCATCCCTCCCCCCCACTAATTGGGGCACTTTTCTAAATTTTGCACATACCACTCATGTTATATATCGTTAAAAAGGTCTGTGACCGCTTAATCATATTATACATCTCCGGTGTCCATCCCCCCACTTTGCCCCCCCCCCCAAGGGGGTACTTTTGTAAATTTTGCACAATCCCTTCATGTTACGTATTGTTGGAAAGGTCTTTGACTGCTTATTCATGTTATGCATCTCCGGGGTCCATCCTGCCACTTCCCCCCCCCTTAAGGGGGGCAATTTTCTAAATTTTGTTGACACCCCTCATGTCATATATTGTTGGAAAGGTCTGTGACCGCTTAATGATATTATGCATCTCCAATGTCCATCTCCCCACTTTGCCCTCCCCCCTCCCCCAAGGGGGTACTTTTCTAAATTTTGCAGACAACCCTCATGTCATATATCGTTGGAAAGGTCTGTGACTGCTTAATCATATGCATATCTCCAATGTCCATTTCCCCACTTTGCCCCCCCCTCCCCCCAAGGGGGTACTTTTCTAAATTTTGCAGACAACCCTCATGTCATATATCAATGAAAAGGTCTGTGACTGCTTAATCATATGCATATCTCTGATGTCCATCTCCCCGCTTTGCCCCCCCCCCCCCAAAGAGGTACTTTTCTAAATTTTGCACACAACCCTCATGTTATATATCGTTGGAAAGGTCTGTGACCACTTAATCATATTATGCATGTTCCGTGTCCATCCCCTACTTTACCCCCCCCCCCCCCCGGGGGTACTTTTTTAAATTTTGCACACACCCCTCATGTTACATATCGTTTGAAAGGTCTTTGACTGCTTATTCATGTTATGCATCTCCTTGGTAGGGGCACTTACCATTTACTTGCACAACAGCGCTAAATGTGTCAGATGAAAGAAATTCCGCGAGTACATGTGCCAGTGAAACTTAGCCAATTGCTGTTCTTCAACCTAGCTTTAATTCAAAGTGGGTTTTTTATTTATTTGAATTATTCTGCAAAAGTTTCAAACATTTTAAAGCAGCTATGAATTTTATTTTTATGGTACTATCAAGTTTTTTGCCGTCAAATTTTGACGGGTTCCATCTAGTTCTTAATAAAATTGACCCCTTCGCAAAATTCCATTTTTTAAAACATACTCTTCATTAATTATTTTTATCTTGTTAGGTTTTGAAATGTGTCGTTCATAATAAAACAATTTCACCAGAAATGAAAACTTTATTTAGCAAAAGGACTTAAAGAAGTTATTTTTAATAATAATTGTAAAACTAATGCTTAAATGCCTGGTTTGAATTTGAGTTGCTGGATTTAATCTTTCATTACAAAATGTTATATTTCACCAAAATATAATTAATTTTACAAAAATTACTTTTAACAAAATGGACCCTAAGAAAAGAACTCTGCATTTACAAAGCACTTCGAGTAGTCATGCCTGAAAATGTCATGCTTGAATGTATCAGAAATTTCTGCATTGTGGAGCAGGGAAGTTTTTTTTAGAACTGTCTTGACAGATATTTCCTTAAATATTGTACTGTTACTTAAATGTACTTTATACTTTTGTTAGTTGATGAAGAGTGTATTATTATGTATGTGAAATTTCCTTTTTCTAACAGATTGAGCAGGGTGCCAAGAAACATCTGAAGCATTTGACAGAATATTTTGCATTCCTGCTTGAATTTGCGAAAATGGGTGAAGAGGAGTG
Source organism: Maratus michaelseni (assembly GCA_963931845.1). Classification (NCBI taxonomy): domain Eukaryota; kingdom Metazoa; phylum Arthropoda; class Arachnida; order Araneae; family Salticidae; genus Maratus; species Maratus michaelseni. The sequence goes on along the minus strand of OZ007599.1, from coordinate 23,515,122 downwards.
TCAGTTCTTGCTTTCGATTGAGGCCATCTCGACTATCGTCAATTTCTACCTGGGACAAAAGGCCTCAGATTATGTAAGGGTTTTTAATTTAGTTTCAGATGCTGATTAATCCATGAGATCATTGAAATGTTATTATAAAAAGATAATTAGTATCGTTGGAAAATTTTTTAAACATTGAAAAGATTTATTTTAATAAGTGAATTCCTGTTAGTGCAGTCTTCCAAAGGAGTCCATTTTTTGTCATCCTTAACCAAATTCAGCATTAATTTATGTAAACATATTACTGGCATTGAATAAATTGAATCAGGTTTTATTTCCAAGTTTTTCATTCTTATTTTTGAAGAACCTGTTTTTGATGGTTTGATGTTTTCTTTCTCTTCATCTCTGTCACTGACAATTTTTTGATATCTCAATTTAAAAAAGTTTCTGTTGGTTAACCAGTTTCGATTCTATTCAGTCAATTTATGAAAAAATTATGAGTGTTATCTGATGAATCGTATGCATTAAATTAAGCAATGTACTTAACATTAATTGCAAGTAGAAGATGATGGTGAAAACAAAATTGGGTACTTTTCCAGTACATTGCCTTGGCAGGATAGGGAAAATGGCCAAGGAAATTTGGCAACCTGTTCACTGTTTCATATACACAAACCTTTTTTCAATATTCATACAGTTTTTTTAATATAAAGAAGCCATTTACCTATTTTTATATGTGAACAGAAGTAAATAGTAAATTAAAAGCAATAATAATATATATATACACACACACATATACACTGATGTCAAGAAATTAACAGATTTTTTCGATTTTAGACGTTTTGTTGAATATCTGCTGAAATTCTTTACGAATTGTCCTGGAACTTCAAGAATGTAAAGAACACAAATATTATTTTATTATTAAAATTATTATTGCCTCCCCCCTAATTGCCCTTGCGACAAAATCGTCACGGAAAAGCATGAAGTCAAACATGTTCTTTACATTCTTGAAGTTCAAAGACAATTCGTAAAGAATTTCAGTAGATGTTCGACAAAACGTCTAAAATCGAAATAATCGTTCACTGCCCCTTAATTTTTGGACATCAGTGTATAAACAAGTATAAAAGTTCATTAGGGGTTTTTGTTTGTTTTTTCCTCCCCATAGCTGTTTATATCATTTGGCAACAAATCTTACTTTCCGAAGGCTGAATGGCAGCAAGCTATTTTTTAAAAAATGCCAAGGCTCCTATACTGTAAAAGTATCCAAAATAGTCCCCAATAACTGGAGATATGTTTGGCATAGATGCTTTAATGGGGTCCTATTCATTGCATGTTTAATAATGTTTTCTTTTCATCCTTTAAATGTTTTATTTTGTTTACCAAACCTTAGGTGGAGGTATTATCGGATGAGGAAGATGGAGAAAATGATGAAGTAGTGTCATCAGTGGATGATAAATACAAGCCCGCCTCTCTGGAGAAAATGATATCTCTGATTGCCCTCCTAGTGGAAAAATCGAGAGACGAAGAATGCCTGCAGTTATCTCACAATGACTTGAATTCTGTGGCTGGAGGAAAGGTATATCTTGGATTGGAACACTTTTAGAATAAGAATATATAACATATTAAGGGCAAGATTTTTATTTTCAAATTTGTATTTTTATATAGGAAATGATTGAACTAGTGTTACCACATTGGCGATTCAAAAAATTTACCTGAATTTTCTAATTCTATACTAATTTATGTGCAATGGAACACTTTTAATATGCGCACAGCTATAACGAGCAATTTGCATCCTAAGAAAGGTTTACTATATTTAGACAGACTGCAGAGTGATTACAAATGAATATCCCAACTTTACAGGGCTATTAAATGAAAAAAAAGTACAACCTTGTTGTTCATCGGAAATCAAATATAACAGTTGAAAGTTTAAATTCAACACAACTCAGTTATAAGTGTTAAATGTGAGCCCCTCCAGGAACACAAACAATATCAAGGTGGTACAATAACTCATCCCACAATTTTTTTTTCAGCATGTCTGGTGTGACTAAGTTTGTCAATGTCGGTTGGTAGCAGTGGAACAAACGCCTGATCTTTTAATGTTTCTTTTAATAGCCCTTCAAAGTTGGGATATTTATTTGTAATCACCCTGTATATTAACCCGTTAACACCCAAATTAATAATAATAGAACTCTACATTTATTTGTCATATATTTTAGTATATAATAAATGATCCTAATTATTAAGTTAAGCAAGAAATATATAAGTAATCCACCCTTTAGTTTTAAAATCTTCTATCTTCTCGTTTTCTGGTCTCACGAGGCCTTTTACATCTACGTTTTGTTTTGTAGGAGTCACAGTCACCCTTAGACAATACTCGATAAACAGACTTCTTTGAATGATTCAAAGTAGCTGAAATTTCTGCAACAGTCTTCCCTTTCAATTTCAGTTTCCATATCTCAATCAGTTCATCTGACTGAATCGCTCTAGCCTGCGGCATCTTCAGTAACCGATGCTAATGCAAGGTGTACTTAATACTTCATGCGTATGACGTCATAAGTTTAACATTTGCATTTTTCCGTAAACAGTTGCCGAAAAGCAAGAAAGTGTCTAAACTATTGCAATATACAAATGCACGTATTCCGCTAAGTTCAACTTCTTTGCCAAAAAACAATATGTATTGAATATGTTTTTATGTTCACTGTATGCAATTTAAATTAACATTATACATAATTATATAATATTTACATATTTAAAAATTTGCATGACCAATTATATAACTTTCTTGATTAGGGGTGGGGGGGGGGGGGTTGCGTGAGGCTGTGAAAGTTCAGCTTTTTTTTTTTTTTGTGAACTTGTAGCAAAACATGACATGAAAACAGTAATAATTGTTTCTAATGAACATAACAATAATGTGGTGTACTCATAAATCATAATCTTCTTTTACTATATTTCTTTTTAATGTTAAAAGGTGTAATGTTACACCTTTTAGCATTTAAAAGAAATATATTATCACAAGGTGATATAATTTATTATACTTATTTTACTATGTATTTAAAAAAAAAAGTAAACTCTATCGCTGACATAATTATTAAATTTATTGTGACTGGGGCTCTTTCTCAACTTATATTAATAAACTACTAGCTGACCCCTGCCCGGCGTTGCCTGGACCTGTGATAATAAATAATAATTTTTTTTTAAATCAAGTTTTTATTATTTTATATCTTTAATCCAATTTTGTGTAAAATTATATTTTAAGATGAAAAATTCGCTAAAAAATATTGATATTGAGTGATAAAAGTGCTAATTTTCTTGTTTTTTTTTTTTTTTTTTTTTTTTTTACGTAGGGTCATTTCATAGTTTTTAAATAAAAAGTTCTTTTTGTCTGAATTCTTTGAAATCTTTATGAGTGATAAATAAAACGGTTTTACAGCCCATGTAAAAATTTCATGAAAAATAGTTTTATCTAGTTGTAAAAGAAATGTTTTCTTCTTGCTTTTTTGCTTGTTTGTTTGTTTTCACATTGGCTCTTTTAACATAGCAATAAAAAAATAGTTCTCCTCTTCCGAACTCTCTGACATTTCAATCGGTTATAAATATAACTGAAAATATTTGTTTTAAGAACTGTCTTAAAATTAATTAAACTATACACATATTTTACTTCAGCTTGTAGATTCCTCAGTTAAATGACCTTAAGTTAACTTATGAAAACAAATAACATTTACTTTTTTTTTTTCGGAAATTGGGGATTTTTATATAAAATATAATACTTTCTTATATTAGTTTGTGCATATTTGTAATTGAGAAACTGTGTAATAATTTCTGAAATATTTTTTCTTTGGTTACATTTTTATTGAATCTTTCTATTGAATCTTTTACTGAAATAGTTTTTCATGAATATTTCATCTTTTACTATGCAATCTAATATTAATCTAAAAATAATTCATATACAATTCACAAACAATTTTAAACATACATTTTAATCCTAATATTTAAATTCTAATTTAAAAAAGTGATCCGCTAGTCATTACAAAAAAATTCTGAGTCATATTTTTTCTTAGACTGTGCTAGTCATATTTATTAGAGCAGTGAATAATTCTAAAAAGTAATCTTATCCACACCTACAAAATACCTCAAGGGGCTTGTGCGATTTGCCACTCAATATTAATCCTTAACCCATTCAAACTTTATTTAAAATTTTCATACATCAAACTAGCTCTCCTCCTTAACAGACATTCATTATAAAACATTTCTAAGTCATGCTTCTTATAGATCAGACAATTTGAAGATATCCACTTTTTTTTTTCTCCACATTATGCTAAAAAAATGCATTCTGTGTAAAACCTATGGGCTGTATTGATATTTTTTGCAGAATTAGAAACTGACCTACATTACTTTTACAGTATACATATATCAATAAGACTCATTCATTTTCTACTGAGAGATTCCCTTCTCATGCAGTATTTTTACAGGGCACAATGTGAAGGGTCTCAATATCTAGAACGTGTAACCATTTGATTTTGTGAAGGAGTCCTGTAACATAATTTTTTAAATATCTAACTTTTATGAAGGGAACTTTTCATTTTAAACATGGGACCTATCTAATTTTTTGTGAAGGGACCCTGTAACTTTTAACTATTTCAATTTTTATTTTTCACATTACACTTAAAAAAAAAAAAAAAATGCAATCCATGTAAAATCTATTTTATATTTCAATCCATTTGAGAATCCTTTATGTGTTCTGCCGATGAGCAAGGTAGAACTATTTTTTCATTTTTTGTATAAACTATATGTGTATATTAACAAGGAACATTGTGAAGGGTTCCTGTATTTTTTACTCTAACCTACGACTAATTTTTGTGAAGTATTTTAAACATAATTCTTATTGATGTGCATGCTGTATTTTTAGCCTCGCTTGATCCATTAGATTTTTTTGAAGGGGCTATAGAGAACATAGGCCGTTTCATTCGAACTGGGGACCTATGCAATTTTTGTGAAGTCCTCTGTATCTTGACCCTTACTCATATCTAAAAAAAGGAGGGAGGGGGGGGGACTAATTTTTGGACAGGTCTCCGTAACATAATGTATAATAGAGATGGGCAACATCGTTCCTTTTAGGGAATTGTTCACCGAAAGGAACGAGTTCTTTGGATTCATTTCTTTTGGAATCGTTCAGAAAAAAAGGAACGATTCTGAAAAGAAGGAACAATTTCGAAATAAAAGGAACAATTTCAAGAAAAAGGAACGATTCCGGAAAAAGAAAAGGTTTTCGAGAAAAAGAAACGCTTTTGAGATAAAAATAACGATTTCAAGATAAAAGGGATAATTTTGAGAAAAAAGGAACAAATCCGGAAGTATTAGAATGAACATGAAATCCATAATATTAATAATACTAATTTATTTTCTTACGTATTCGTTCATTTTCTTACGCATCCATTCACCTTATTTTTAAATTTCTTGGACAGATGATTTCGTTTTCAAGAGTTCATTTCATTGATGAGTGTGTGCAATTATTTCTAATTACCATAATACAAGTATACTCCCTGACTTTATGGTTTATGGCATTAAACTCAATTCCTCTTGAAAATTTACCTCTGGATGACCTTTCATTTACTGCTATAGTTTATCAAAGAAATTTTATTGTAGCTGTTTGTTTTGCCCACCAGGGTGGCGACCCATTCCATTTTTAGTGCAATTGGGTTTCCTCATGAAAATATATCGTTGAATGACCCTCCATTTATACTATTATTTATTTTATGCAGGAATCTTTATTCTAGTTCTGATGTTTGGCACCAGGGTCTATGCAATTTTAAGCCTTATAATTAGATGCTTCTTCAAAATCCACCCCAAGATAACCAACCAACCATTTATTTACATGTCAGTCCTCGGAACCGGCCGTTTTCAGAGTCACTCCATTTTGGTACAATTATTTGGAAATCGGTCATTTTCTCAGTCTGCCCATTTTTAAACAATTCCCAAGACTATCTCCTTTTAGTATTAAATTCATGCGTGAATAGAATATTTTATAAAATCAAATTCGAATACCTGTCGACTTGGGAAAACATAATTCATTAAATGAAGTATATTTGAGAGTCTTAATATGTAACAATGTCCTTTCTGACTGCATTATCAATGCACAGCCGAAACCAAAATGCCTGCACCTGAAATCGTAAAATTTTACTTGTTACTTCTTGTTATGACATACAAATCCATTAAAAAGGTGTTTTCTGAAATTCAACTGCTATGTGATTGAAAGTTATTGAAAAGGTATACCAGTATATTTAAATTTAGAAATTGCACATAATTAGAACTGTAGATATTGAGATAAGAAACAAAATCATAACTATATAGTCCAATGCGTTTCAATAACTTAACTAACTTTCGTCAACTTTATAGTTTAATACAAATACAATTTCAAATACACAAAATAAATAAGAAAATACAAAATACGATACTCTTAAAAAAGATTTTATTTAAAAAATAGGAATATATAAAATTTGTTGATTTGGTGAAATCCTAAAATAATGTGCAACAAAAGAGCAGGCTAAAATGTTAGTACAACAAACAATTCAACAACAGTATCATGATAGTAAAGAAAATTAACATCAATAATATAAAACAACCAGGAAAATGGTAATTTGTTTCTAAAATTTTTCATTTATTTGTGTAAACAATTTTTTTTTAAATCAATTTTATTTTCTAATAATTTTTGTTTAATAAGAATTACTGCTATATAATTCCAAAACTCTGTTAAGCTTTCAATATATGGAAAAAACTCACGATAAAGTCTGAAATACAGAATCAATTCGAACCTATTTGGGACAGTAAATTGATCTGCCAGTATCTTCGATGAGTTCGTTAATCAAGTATGTAGCTGTTATAGTTCGTTTACAGGAGCACACAAAAGCAAAAAACATTCAAAACTTGTCATCAAGATAACATCTGAAATATACGGAGCATATTTAAACCGAATTAGGACAGTGTATTGTTCTTGCAAGTATCTTGGAGGAATTCGTTTATCAAGTACTGTTTTGTTGCCCCTATGTGATCACCTAATGATAAAAACCAGCCCTGTTGAAAGCAAAGATAATAAAATGAACGAATATGTTTTTATTTTAGGTTGCCTGATTACAAGTCTTTTTTTTGTTCAAATTTCATTATTTGTTTTTTGTACCGAAAGAAAATTCAAATTCTATTTTGGCGCCCCCTTCTACACTGACGCCCGGGGCACAGGGCCGTAGCTAGGGGGGTGCCAGGGGAGGCTCAGCACCCCCTGAAAATTTTTGAGCCCCCCCTGGGAAAGTTGCCAAGGCCACCAAATGAAATTCTGTTTCAAAAATCCAAATGAAACTCTTCAAAAATGGAACTTAATTTTGGGGGCTTTTTACAGTTTTGCATAAATACTAAATTGCAGCATTTGTTTAAAAACTGCAAATAAGTGCTTCAATATGTGCGCATCCTATCTGAACATACTCAGAATTAGCAACGTTTTGCTGATGCAAACATTTCCTTTTACATTAGTTATATACTGAAATTTTTCATTTTGTAGCGTTTTCCATTATTAGCATAAAACAAAGTTATTCTAATGAGTTATAGCCAATTTAAATACAAGTGGTTTTAGCATTTGACTAGACACAAAAATAATTTTAAAATGCAAAATACACCCTTGATTGAACTTTCATAGATCTAGTGACTTACTCAAAATGAATTACATCCTTATTATCTTGTCAGGTAATTCATGTGTTCGGGATTAAAGTGGATCATTATCTCGAGATATTTAAATGTAAAGTGACTGGTCTCTCATGCATTTCATCCAAAATGATAAGTGACTAGTGCCAATCTTTTGCTCACCTTTTCATCCAAGGATTTGGTTCATTATGGCACCCAACAAATTGAATTCAGTAAGCGAAAATCTCAAGAAATCAGAAAGCATGAATCTTAAAATTCACTAGAACGAAAAAAAAAAATGGACTGGATCTTCTTTGGTCCTGAGCACCTTTAAGAGTCTATCCTCGGATGAAAACTAGATCAAAATTCATTCAGTTATTTTTGGGATGAGCTTGTACATACAAAAGGTTACATACTTAGACTTCTACAGAAAAATTAAGGATAAAAATATCTGCAAACAACATTAGTCAAGCCAGAATATCATCTCGTTTATTCCTAACAGTAAAATCTAATCAAAGATAGAAAAAGGCCCATGCAATTAAAAAAATAAAATAATAATAATAGCAATTGTATTTTAACTGCATTAAAGGATGATATCCTTTTTGAAAGAAACACGGAACAAAGAAAAATAAATTGAAATACACTTAAATTACAATTTAATCTAATAATAGCAAATCATACCTTTTATGCTACATGTGAAATAAGACTGCTTAGATCGATCAACAATATCTTTTTCTTCTAACCATTTCAATTTTGGTTTTTAATCATAACTATAAAATAAACCCGTGAGAAAATGTCACATTTTATATCTTTTGTACTTTTTATAATCATTGTTGAGCATGCTATAACATGGTATTTTATTTTTGTGTCAACATTGATTTGAAAAAAAGAAAGAAAAAAAAAACATTCTTTTCATTTATGAAAAAATTTTGATTTAATTTTTAATGAACTGCAATTTTTAATCAAAAACGTGTTTTAACGAAATGTGAGTGTACTCTGTCAGAAGGCGGTTAAAAAAAAAAACCTTTGGAATGTTGTATACCTCATTCATTGTTGTGCATTTTGTAAATGCATAGAAAAAGGGATGTTGACAGCAGAAATAATATATATGATAATCTGCTACCATACATAATAGTCTGTTATGTACTTTTTTTTTTCACAAAACAATTACATCCTAGTCTAAGATTATTGTTTCTTAGTTACTCTAAGTTGGCATTGAAATAAAAAAGAATATTATTCTTGAGAAGAAAATAGGGGTATTTTTTACACTTTAATATCACATGTTAGTATCCTGTGACTATTGTTTATTCAAAATGAAGAGAGACTGAAAACAAATAAAAACATGTGTAAACTGGCACCCCTTTTTGATGCCTTGGCTACATACAATCAGCATCAGCCGAGCAGTGAATCATTGCTTTGCTATATATATATATTTCATCATACAGTAGAATATCTTCATAATGCAAACCTAAAAACGCTAGGTTGTGTATTATGTAGAACACACTTCACACATCAATAAACTAACCTTGTAAACAGGGCCAAATATATCTGAACCTTTCAAGATACAGTACAGTATCTCTATATTCCACTCCCTTTGACCAGGAGTTGTGCAGATTATAAATTGTGGCATAATACAGATCTTTTCACACATTTGTTTAATTTACATTCTAAACTTTGTCCAAAAATGCTTGGACCCAATCATTCATTAATATTACTCATTTTCAAAACTTTTCTTTTGTAACAATAGCAATTTTTTCATTAAAAAGCTCCGAATTAAGGAGATAATGATGAACTAATGTCTCAAATTTCATTATCTAAAGAGTAACAAGTTTTTGCACAATGTTTAATGGAGGGATTATTAACAAAATTCATTATTTACATCAGAGAAGTTATGCGTTATATAAAAAATTACATTCTATAGAATTACGTTATAAAGATCTTCTACTGTATATATATTTTTTTTTTTTTTTTTAAGTTTGTCCTGTGTTACTTCAGTCGTGACTGGTGTTTATTTATATAATTTTAAAGTAAAGAAAATATAACGCAAAGAAAACAAAATTCTAAATAGAATTTTTCAGGAATTATTTATTTTAAATAACCAAATCAATGATAAAAGCACAAAACTAACATCCTTATGTTGATTTCAAATCTCTCTTCATTGTATATGTATTCTAAATTGAGTATTCCTTGTTTTGTATGTGTTTGGATATGGATGTTTTTTAGTAGTGATTAATTGCATTGTTTTTATTTCAGACCAATAGCGCTTACATGTTACTCTATGGAAGAATGAGTCCGAAAGATAAAAATGCTAATGTTAGTAAATCTAGCAATGCCGAAAGCTCTGAAGATACAATCCCTCAAATTGAATTTTCTCCTGAACTGGCTGAGGTTAGTTTTTTTTAAAAACATGTTTTATCTTATTTCAGCATTTATAGAATCATTACTTAAGTTCATTTTCTGAAAGTCACTCTTTTGGGGTTTGGGGGGAGGGGGGATGTTTAATAGTGCCCTTTATAATACATTTTAAGGGGTAGTTCTACTCTTTAACCCATTCGGGACCATGGGTGCATATATGCACCCTCAAAAAGAGCATACAGAATTTGTTTTAGGCACCAGTAAAAAATAAAAGTAATATTTGCTTTCTCTAATTAAAGCATTTTTGTGATAGTTCAAGTAAAAGTAGCTTTCTTAAAACAAGTGGTGCCAACCGAATAAAAGTTTTGTAAAAGCCCCCGGTCCTGAAGGGGTTAATCAGTTTTTTTTCTGGTCATTTTTTGTATCCTTCAAGTGTTTAGATTGTTGCCCTAAAGTGGTTTTGTGATATTCCAATTCCTTACAACACTCTTTCCTCGTTGAACATAATACTCTTACATGCAATTCTACACTAAAATTTTATTGCATCTTGAAACCATGTGAAAAAGAACCACCCCATGAAATCATCTTGAAACAATGTTTTTCACACTGAGTGACTGTTTTTCTCAACAACTCTTTAACTAATGTCCTTTATTATTTTTTTTAATTGATTTTTATGGAGCTTATACCACCAAAAAGTCTAATTCTCATTTTTTTTTTTCAAAGCTTGCGAAAGATATAAAATATGAAAAAAATGTCCTTTTATGTTCAAATGCCCACCTTTTTGTCAAAAATTAACTTTTAAAACTAAATGTTGGTATTAAGCTGCAGAGAATTGAATGCCCATTTCATAATTTGGCGACCCAATTTGTTTCAGATGCTTGTGACCGGGGAGGGAAGGGGAAAAAATGGTTAAGAAACTTCAGTAAATTCTGTCTAAGCCTGACTCTGTGTAACATTGAAAGATTTCAAAGTCCCAGTGAATCCATAGGCATAGAATAAACCTTGTCTGGGATGGAATATTATCTATGATGACAAATTATCTATGTCTCAATCAATTTTGCCTTTGGCAGAGTTTACTCAGGGTTCATACTCATCAGGGATTATGGGATTCAGGGAAAAATCAGGGGAATCTCAGGGGATAATTCAAAAAATTCCCCAAACCTAGGAAAAACTGACAAAACGATTAGCTACTCTGAGAAATCGCTGCCAATTTGCATGCTTTGGGGTGTCATAATGAAATCAAACTAAGGCACGCGTTTTAACATCAAAGATATAGAATTTGAAAGTAGCCACTCTGTCTCTCAGATTACCTTGTTTTTATTTTAGGTACTTTTCTGTTATACGGACACCATGCCAAAATGTATGCTAATGCATAATGTATGTATTAAATGTATATAAATGTATGCTTGGCGACAATGGTGTCTGTATAATGGAAAAGTACCTTATTTTATCTTATTTTCTGAAAAAAATTTTAGGGGGGGGGGGCACATTGTCGTAATGATAAAAAATTTTGTTAATTGTTGACATGTGAAAATTGGCCAGAAAATACATCAGGGAATTCTCAGGGGATTTTATTTTGGAAAATGAGTATGAACCCTGTTACTGCAATTCATATTGTAAGTGTACTTTACGAAATTTTTACATTTTATATACATTTTACTATTATATTACAGTATGATCCGAAAATCAATAACAGCGATTTTGTTAATAACTTTTTAATTCAAAAGTGTGGTTGCAGCCAAATGTGAATCTGTTATGTCTTAATATAACAAAAGAAAACAAGTGCAAAATTAAATTCAATTAAATTGTTAAGAGCAACTCATGACTTAAATAAGGAGAACTGTAAACTCAATATTCCAAAAAGCAGACCAATTACTATAAGAATTAACTATTTAAATTTCCCCATATTAATGAAAACATAAATTTTAGCATTGCAACAAGAAAATTTAATAAACAGATTAAAAATTAAGATAGCCAATTAAAAGATTTTAATGGAAGAAGTAGGAGCTGCATTGTGTTCCGGACTCCTGGTTTAAAATAAAAAAATTATATAATTTAAATTAAATAAATGAACAAAATAACCCAAGCCATGGTCAGTGAATTAATTTCTATGTTGATATAGCATCATCTTCATTCAGGCAAATTTTAACAAATATCTCAGATAATTATCTAACTAAAAATTAAATTAATAAACATAATGTAAAATCTGACAATTTTGAATAAGACATCAGAGGAGTGACCCTCATGAAGATGATCTTAAATCCCTAAAAAAAGAATTTATCTTAATAACTGAGAGACAGGCACTGCAGGAATGACTCAAAATATAAATTTAACTGATGTTTATTATTAGATATAATTACTTTTACAAAGCTTTGTTACAAAATTTAATAAAGATTTGTCAATATTTCAATATGATTACAGTATTAATCACATTTAGTTCCTTGAAGTTTAATTATTACATATCTGTGTGGTCCATTGAAATTTAAGTTAATTGTAATACAAGAATCAGTTATGTAAAGTGTCTACAGCAGTCATACTCAACCTGCAACCCGGGAATCATTTATGTGCGGCCCGAGACACAATCATTTATCCATATTTATAAAATTAATTTAGATGTGTATAAAAAGTATTAAGATTTTCACTGTTGTTTTGATATATTTTCATGTGAAGGCAAAATCGGTCTTGTTATTTATAATTAATTTAAAATCATGTGAAAACATCCTAAATTCTGTTTTCTTAGTCAAAAGTTATTTTTATTCTATTTGTGCAACAGTGTGGTATACATTTCTTAATCTTCAATGCTAATCAAACATTATTCAAAATTAAATGTACACTATATATCTTTACAATTAAAAGAAAAAGGTTTTATACTTATTATTTAGCTACACTGAGAAAAATGACACTTTCAAATCTGAGTAAATCAATGTTTTCATTTTCTTATGAAACTTTTTGTTTCAAATAGGACAGAATGGTTTCAATTCTGAAGTACCAGAAATACTCAGAATATTGACACATAGACATACTCAAAACTGAGCACATAGAGGTCATTCATACTCCAAGGACCTGGAGACTCCAGACCTGGAAATATCATGGAAATATCAGAGAAATTCAAACTAAACCTGAAAATTCAATGAAACAAATGTTAATTTCCATTACGATTGCGGTAATCTGGAAGAAAAAAAATAATCTCAGCCCTCAGGCTCAGTCCGTGCCTGAAACCAGCTTGGACTCTATTTTTATATCAGTCTTTAGGCTTAGCCTCATGGTAAGAATTTTATTTATACAAAAATGAAAAAAAAAAACTCTCGTTATTTGAGAAACAAGAATGTGGCCTAAGTTTACTAAGTAATGACTATGTGCATTAGAGTAATGTTGTAAAAGAAATTATCTATGAAAATTTCATTATTTTGACGCTAACCTGGAAATATCAGGGAATTTTAACATAAGATATTTGTGACCACCCTGTACTCGTTTTTGAAACATGGACATGCTCAAAAATGATTAGGATCAGTTCAAATTCATTTTGAAACATGGACATACTCAAAAATAAGCACATAAAAGTCAGTTCATACTCATTTTTTAAACATGGACATACTCAAATATGAGCACATGATGTTTTATTCTTGAGTGTGTGTATGTTTTCAGAAATAAGTCTATACATGTTTCAAACTTGAGTAATTTTAATTCGGAGCCATTATGACTATGCAACATACTCAAAATTTTTACATACTCATGTATATTTTGCTCAGTTTTGAAAATGTCATGTTTAGAGTGTAGTACTGCTTTTTAGGGTTCAATGTTTGATGCAGAAAAAATTGGCACCAAAATTTTTTTACACTGCTATTTCTGCCAAAAAAAAAAAAAAAAAAAAAAAAACTTCATAGCTTATTTCTGCAACATTTGCAATAGAAATTTACTACGATGTTTATTGTTTAAAAATAGTGGTTCTAAAATTTTTTGATAACATTTATTCCGTGACAAACATTTGATCCTTGTGATAAGATTAACTTTGTTATATTGCTTTACTATACTACTTTTGTTATCTTTCTACTTTAATTTATCCTTTTTTTAAGTCTGTTGCGGCCCGCCTAATGTCGCAAACATCTGTTTGCAGCTTGTGAGAAAAAAAAAGTTAAGTATGGCTGCTCTATGGCAACATATTCACTTAATTACATTCTCAAACATGATTCTGATTTTTAATCAGAGTTAATTTCCTCTATCAAAAAAAATAATTCACTTTTTAATAAATCAATCAAACATACCACATCTTTTAAATGAAAAAAAATATGAGCTTCGGAGTCTACCTTAGCACTATTCATTGTGCTACATTAAAAGTGGCCAAAAAAAAAAAAAAGAATAAAATAAACAAATATTAATTAAAAAAAAAAAAAAACATTAGCTGCATCATGCCGTGCAGCTAAAGTTATAGAAAAGAAGAAAAGGGACTTAACATAAAAAAGATGAGCCCATCTTATTGTTGGTTCCTTGCTCGCTTTAAGAAAACATGTCCTCATCCACTGCTGTCTGTTGAGAAAATCCTCATCCCTTGTCATCGCTTCCGCAGATTTAACTTTTCTCTACACAATTAACTACCTCCATACCAGTAAAATAGTGCTGAAATAAAACTGTAGAATGGATGTAAAATTACTTTTTTTTTTTTTAAGTATGATGTGCATAAAATTGCACACCAGGATGTTGTTTATCTTTTTTCAAGCATATTGCTTGTTACAGCGACAGTAGAAATTAAATTTATTTTAAAATCAGCCGTTGGAAATGTAGTATTCTTCTGCAGAGCATGACATCAACATCTGTTCAGAACCGCCGTCCCACATGTGACCAAAAGAACATTTGGCGGGAGAGAGTATCGATGTTATGATCATTGCCAGCTGAACTTAAATGTGTAAAAATGAAGAAAAGTGAAATGCAAGGATAGAAAAGCAAAAATATAAAAAGGAATATTAATGTTAATTAAAGTGAAATAATTTAATAAAAATACCTAAAATAAAAATAACTCCAGTAGCTCAAAATTCAAAACTAATAATTACACAATTTTGTATACCTGTTATTTTATGAAAATAACTATAAATGACAATATTAAAATCACAATTAGCTAATTTTTTTGTGAAAAATTTGATAGTCCACAGACTGAAGGTGCGCTATTTCAACCTGCGAGCAAAAAATATATAACATCCAACCAACCAACCAATTGAAACATTGTACAAATATTATTTTGATTTTAACCTGATGGACAGTGTGAAAAACAATTAAAAATTTGTGCCAAAAAATAAACAAAAAAATTTAAAAATATAATTAATTTAAGGGTGATCATCACTTATATTTTCCCCTATACTGCTAATGTTATATTTTTAACATCAGAATTGCACATTTACTATTGAACTGATCTATTTAAAAAAATTTTTGGTGATAGATATGACTCATTTCTTTGAAACGACCAAATTTTATAAGTGAGATGTAATTACCCTTTTTTTAATTAAAATTTTGAATGTGTGTTACGCGACGGCTGTGTATCAATTCTAATTTTGTAATTTTAAATTTCTTTAATTTAAATCTTTTGCAATTTAAATATTTTAAACTTAATATTTTAATAAGTCCTAATTTAAATCTTTTTAAATTATTTATTTCTAATATGATTCTTCAATTTTTATTTAAAATATAGCCTTTTCTTAAATATTATTACATTCGTAAAATTTCTGCATCTTCCTTTTTCAGTTATCTTATCTCACGTTACTTTTTACTGGAAAGGAATCATCCGCTTTTTCGCTTCTCAGTTAAAATTCCTTTCATTGCTATGTCTCTGCGCGGCTGCTGAGGTCATTGACTTACGGTTCACTGCTTCAGCGACGTGCACCCGTTCGAGGATCTTGAACACAGCGTCGGTGAGTTGCGATTAACCCGATCGCGAATACTTTTTTTTTGAATGGAGGAACTCTTCAATTCCAGCGGTTGAGATATTTTAACTCGCTTTTTAACGGCTCGAGTTTCCCGCTGATGCTTTGAATTCAGGATGATCTGAGCGTCATCTCTCTCTCTTCCCTTCTAACTTCCGAGATGCTTAGACGTACCTGAGTGCGCTCTTGGGCGCAAGTCCGACCGTTGGGATGGCGAAGGCCGTCCTAACGGTAGAGTTTGTAAGAAGTTCAAATAAATAAATAAATTATTACCAAGCCATCTGAATGTGTGCGGAGATTGTGATGAATAATCTGTGAAGGAAATATTATGAGTTCAACAAGGCAATCAACTAGATGCAACAATTTGCTGAATGCTTTGAAGTTCCTCCGGAGTAAGATAACAGTTGAGGATCGCGGCATTGCTGTACAGTGATCAATCATGGGTGAAGGTTTTCCGATGGTAGTCTGTCAATCACAGGTAACATTTACAATTATGGCATAAAATTTGGGAATTTCTTGAATACAAGTTTCGCTGAAAAGTCCGATAGTAACTAAAAGAAATTATGCAGACTCTGCTTGAATATCTGTACTTCTCTCCAAGTTGATCATAAGAGACGGTAGTCTCTTGAGTGACGCAGCGGAAAACCGAAAACCGTAAGCCCAAAACCGAAGATTCTGTCACTCTCATATATACAGCTAGCAGGACATCAAAGGAAAATCAAAACGCCGACATTTAATATCTCAGTAAATATGCGGCATACCGTTTCGATTTTTTCACATTAGTCTTATATCTATGGCCTAACTCTATCCTGAAATTTATAGATTTCTACATGCAGTAGATTTTGAGATCTGGAAACCAATTTTTAAGCGAAAATGGAAAATGTAATGGTGTAATGGGCACAGAGGTGTTATCTCGAAAATGGATCGAACGATTGTTTTAAAATTAATATATTATATTAATCGCTTTTAGATGAAGAGAGTAAGATTTTGAGCTAACGTAGGAAAACTCTTGTTTTTTATATAATCCAGCTTCAAAATCGGACTCTTTTCTTATGCTTTTTCTGGTAGACTAACATTAAAGATTTTCGGCCTTTTCACCCTTTTTTATTCCTGCGCGGTCAGAATGTTCATGGGTATCACGGTTATAGTTAAAGGCGATTTCGCAATCATATGTGGCTGAAGAACTATTTAGATTCTTTTTTTTTTTTAATACGAAAACAATTTTTAATGCAATTTTTAATATGTAATATATATGTATTAAATTAAATTATTGTTTGTATATTTTTCTTTTTTGTTATAATAAAGAATTTCTTATATCAAAATCTTCATTAAGTCGAAAAATATTTAGATTCCTTGATTAAAATATTGAAATATTTTATAATTATACATATACAATTTAATTGTTATTTATATTTAATTTGTGATTTTTTAAAGGAAAAAAAGATTAAGATTTTTTTTTTATCAATTAATTTGCGTAACAAGGAATCATTCAAAATGAATCAATCATCAGTTTGTTTTCTTCGTGTGCGATGCGATTCGCTGCTATGAACATTTTTTGAAGTGTTGAAAATAAAATTTCACAAATACTTCTAACTTCTATTAACAAATACTTCATGAATATATTTTTAATTCCATGTTGTTTATGTACGATAAAAAACACGTTTGTAAGCTTCTGTTTCATAGTATAAGAATCCAAACATTCAGTGAAATGCGTATATTTGATCAGCTATATAAACAAATGAAGAATACAGTACCTTTTTTTTTTCAATTTCATTTCTTAAATTTGCATTTTAAAAACAGATAATAAAGAAATATGTATTTATCTTCTAATATTTATTTTCCTAAGTCAGAGAAATGCAAAGTTCTACCATTGTTTTTTTTGTTTTTTTTTTTCTAGTGAAAGTTTATTTTCAAATGTTAAATATAGATTTTACTTAATAAATCACGAAATCAGTCGTCAGTTCTCGGGGCAATGGTAGACGTGGCATTGGAAACCTAAAAATCATGAGAGAGGGTAATATCTTTAAACAAATCTTGTAGCAAAGTATTCAGTAGTATCTTGCACCAAATATAAGAAATTGAAAAAAAAAAAAAAGGTACTGTATTCTTCATTTTTGTTTATGTATTGTCAAAGCTATGCATTCTACCGAATGTTTTTATTCTTGAAATAGACTATTTAAACAGAGATAGAAGTTTACCAAACTTTTGTTTCTTTCTTCATACATAAACAACATGGAATTAAAAATATATTTTTGAAGTATTTGTTAATTAAGTTAGAAGTATTTGTGAAATTTGTTTTTGAACCCGTTAAAAAATCTTCACAGCGCATGGAAAAATAGAAACGCTATAGAAGGATTTTTTTTTTCTTCAGTTACCCTGAAATTAAAACAATATATATATATTTTTTTTATTTTTATTTTTTTTGGGGGGGGGCTTCAGGAGTGCAAAACGTTCATATTTACTGATTTATTAGTTGTTTGTTTTCTTTTTAAAATTAAAATAATGTTGTTAAATAGCAACATCATGGTGTAGAAAAAAAAAAAACATTAAAAAAATGTGATGCATCGTTATGTACGAGAGATCAGTTTCAACTGACATTACAAAAATTTATTCACAAACTAAGACAGATAATTAAGAAAAATAGGTTAAATCCTAGAACAAGCGAGACGCTTGGCGTCATCGAATTTAGCGAAGCGATAAATGAGTTTTCTTGTTACCGGTTTATTTCTTACGTTTTTTCCACGCCTTCTGTGCTTGGTTCTAGCATGAGCAGAATGCATGGTTCTGAAAATTGAGCTGGTTTTTGAGGGAATTAGATTTGATTGGTTGGTTGACAGATTAGAATATTCTATAATAGAGTTCTATTGTCTGTGGGTTGGTTTGTTGTGTGTCAGATTTGTTGAATTATGTTTATGAAATGTGTTTTATGTCATAAAGGATAAATCCTGTGAAATATTAAAAAAAAACGAAGGATGAGAAATAACGGTAAGTGCATTTTTGTTGATTTTATATGATAAGATGTATTTTAAGCACTTTAGAGATTGCTGTAATCCGATTTTTGTGCGAACATTACTGACCGCAGCTTGAATGGATTTCATGCATTCTAGGGAGTGCGGAATATAGCAATTTTTGTGCATCCAGGATTTTTTTTTTTCAGTTAATGTACGCGAAGCATACACATATATACATATATATATATAAATTATTAACTGCTGTTTGAATGAATTTCATGCATTCTAGAGATTGCTGCATAGGGAGTTTCATGCATCCAGGATTTTTTTTTTTCTGTTATGTACGCAAAGTGTACATATATATGTTACTAACTGGTGCTTGAATGAGTTTCGTGCTTTTGAAAAATCAGAAATCTCTAGATTCTCCCCAATCGTAACCTGTGTTTTTTGTAGCAGAGAATTCACTACTTACACAGTTTCTATGAAAATTTTTTCACGAAGTAAACATTGATTTTATTCCGTTTTGTGACAATTTACAAAGTTTTAGCAAGGAGGAAAAAATAGCTAAAAATTATTAAAAATAGAAAAATCTGGAGGAAAAAATTGCTAAATGTTTGTATGTAAAAATTGAAATATCCAGACGAAATATTGCTAAAAGTTTGTAAAAATAGAAAATCGTGAAGAAAAACTTGCTGAAACTTTGTAAATAATTGTAAAACGAAATAAAATTTATGTTAAAATTGTATAATAAAGCTTGCCGTAAGCAGTGTGTAAGTATCTGCTTGCTTAAGCTTAAAAAGCATTCGTTCTGATTGGGTAGAATTTGGAGGTTGCCGATTTTTTGGTTGACGTGCGTAAAAAAAAATAGCCAAATCGGATGTTTTGCTTGTTCTAGGATTTTGCCCAATATATTTGATTAATGAATTCATCGATTGATACTTTGGCTTAATTAGGTTTGAATTGGCTTAGTAATTTGAATCTTATCATGATGACGTTTTGAGTTTGCGTGTCCCTGTATAAAAAACTCCTCAATGATATTTGCAAGATAAATACACTGTCACAATTAGATTCAAATTGGTTCAGCATTTCAACAGTGATGGTAAGGATTAAAAAAAAATTCATATTTTTTGCTTTTGTGTGTACCTTTTAAACAAACTGTAAGAGCTAAATGCTTGATTAGCTAACTCATTGATGATGCGGCTAAGTTTAGGGATTCACCCTCAGTTAGCCATCTTGTTTTTAAATCAAAACATTTTAACTTTTATTATTAAATATAAATCAATCAGTCAGTAAAATTAAATAACATGCTTATAATAAGTAAATATGAATGAAAATTATTTTGGAAATGAGAAACAAAACAAATATGTTTTGAAGTATAGATAAAATGCTTCAGTGATTAATTTGTAATCACTTCAGCATTTTATCTATATTTTAATTATAATTAGTGCTCTTCTGTGATTATGTAACATTTCAGCGATGCTGGATTGAATCCCTGAAGCATTTTATCTATTTCGAAAAACCGAAGTCAGAGAAATGCAAGTTTTGTGCATCCAGGATTTTTTTTTTCAGTTAATGTACGCGAAGCGTACTCACACATATATATATATATATATATATATCAATTATTAACCGCTGTTTGGATGAATTTCATGCACTCTAGAGATTGCTGCACAGGGAGTTTCATGCATCCAGGATTTTTTTTTCTGTTAATGTACGCAAAGAGTACATATACATGTTACTAACTGGTGCTTGAATGAGTTTCGTGCATTTGAAAAATCAGAATTCTCTAGATTCTCCCCAATCATAACCTGTGTTCTTTGTAGCAGAGAATTCACTACTTACACAGTTTCTATGAAAATTTTTTCACGAAGTAAACATTGATTTTATTCCGTTTTATGACAATTTACAAAGTTTTAGCAAGGAGGAAAAAATAGCTAAAAATTATTAAAAATAGAAAAATCTGGAGGAAAAAATTGCTAAATGCTTGTATGTAAAAATTGAAATATCCAGACGAAATATTGCTAAAAGTTTGTAAAAATAGAAAAATCGTGAAGAAAAACTTGCTGAAACTTTGTAAATAATTGTAAAACGAAATAAAATTTGTTTATTTTGTGAAAAAGCTTGCCGTAAGCAGTGTGTAAGTATCTGCTTGCTTAAGCTTAAAAAGCATGCGTTCTGATTGGGTAGAATTTGGAAGTTGCCTTTTTTTGGTTGACGTGCGTAAAAAAAATAGCCAAATCGGATGTTTTGCTTGTTCTAGGATTTTGCCCAACATATTTGATTAATGAATTCATCGATTGATACTTTGGCATAATTAGGTTTGAATTGGCTTAGTAATTTGAATGTTATCATGATGATGTTTTGATTTTGCGTGTCCCTGTATAAAAAACTCCTCAATGATATTTGCAAGATAAATACACTGTCACAATTAGATTCTAATTGGTTCAGGATTTCAACAGTGATGGTAAGGATTAAAAAAAATTCATATTTTTTGCTTTTGTGTGCACCTTTTAAACAAACTGTAAGAGCTAAATGCTTGATTAGCTAACTCATTGATGATGCGGCTAAGTTTTGGGATTCACCCTCAGTTAGCCATCTTGTTTTTAAATCAAAACATTTTAACTTTTATTATTAAATATAAATCAATCAGTCAGTAAAATTAAAAATCACAAAATTCGTCAAATGATCTCGGGAGAAAAATAGTGAAATTTGTCTAACAATCGCGGAACAGAATTGCAAAATTCGTCGAATGGCAGTGGAAAAAAAGTGCACAATTTGTTCGTTTATGAAAAAAGTCGTGAAATTCATTAATCGATAGTCGATAAATCACGAAATTCATCAATCGATAGCAGAAAAATCACAAAATTCGTTGATAGTGGAAAAATCACAAAATTTATCAACTGGTTTCAGGGGAAAAAAATTTCGAATATCGTCGAATGGCTTCGAGAAGAAAAAAAATCACAATCCGTCAAATAATTTCTTTGAAAAAATCGTGAAATTCGCCAAATGGTTTTGAAATTTGTCGAGCGACAGTGGGGAAAAAATCTTTTTCCATTGAATCATCGCACTTGGAACTATTAAGTTTGACCAGTGGTGGCAGTAAAGTCAGTCGGCAAATTTTCAGTATTACTCGCCGATCGGCGAATGGCAATTTTGTCCTATATTTTTATGCACTTTATCGATGAAATTCATGATTTTTTACACGCCTGATCGATGAAATTCAAGATTTTTACGCACCCAATTGATGACTTTCTTGATTTTTATGCATCCGTTTGACGAAATTAATGATTTTTACATGCCTGATAAACAAAATTCATGATTTTTATGCATGTGTTCAACAAAATTTATGATTTCCCGATCCACAAAATTCATGTTTTTACTGTGCCTGATTGACAAAATTCATGATTTTCAACTGATATGCTTTCCATCGGCCAATTAATGAAATTCACAATTTTTCTTCTCTAGACAATGGCGAAATTCGCAAATTTTTTTTTTTTTTTTACCGTTCGTTGAAATTTACAATTTTTTCACAAACATTCGATGGAATTCTTGATTTTTCCAAGCCCAGTTGTCGAAATTTGCGATTTTCCATGCCTATCGACAAAATTCATAATTTTGCAGAACCGATAGACAAAATTCATAATGTTTTCCTATGATCTATGGACAATTTGCAAATTTTTCCTGCAACTGTTCGTTGAAATTCTCGATCTTTCCACGCCATTCGAGGAAATTCGTTGCTCGATCCATGAAATTCACGATTTTAAGTGCCTTATCGACAAAATTCGCAGGTTTTTTCAATTGATTTACAAAATTCAAGATTTTTTTTTTTTTTTTGAGTGATTGACGAAATTTACAACTCCGGAATTACTGATTTTGGCATCTCTGGTTTCTGTTGACCGATTATTGAAATTTGCGTTTTTTTTCTAGCAACAAAATGGCGAAATTTGTGATTTTTCCATGCCCATTTGACAAAATTCGCATCCAGTCGATGCAATTCATGATTTTATGCACCTGATCGATGAAATTCATATTTTCCTACGATTTATGGACAAAATTTGCAAATTTTTCTCACGAATTATTAAGGAAATTCGAAATTTTTGGATAGGTTGGCATGTATGGTCTCTGCGGGCCACCAGTTATCCATCACGGGCCACAGGTTGTGCATTCCTAATCATGATGCAGTTTGGCTCATTCGACTCGACATCGATAGAACTTACTGATTTTAGTTTCACCACCAGGGGCAGTTATGTTCATATAGAACAGAGAGTGCCCCTGGCAGTAGAAGGGGAAATTAATGGATTTTGGAGCTAACTCAAGTTCTATGGGTCCCATCACAACATGGTTTGATTCATTCAACTTGTTTCAAGTTTGACCACCAGGGGGCGCATTCCCATCTTAGGTTCTATGGCCCCGATCATGACAAGGTATGGCTCACTCAACTCGAAATCGACAGCCTCAAAATTTTCAGCTGTTTGTATAGAACAGAGTGCTCCCCCTGGTGGTGGAACATGGAACTAACAGATTTTGCAGCTAACTTGAGTTCTATGGGTCCCATCACAATGCAGTTTGATTCATTTGGCTCGACATCGACAGGATACATCGATTTTAGTTCCAAGTTTCACCACCAGGGGCGCTATCCTATCTCGTGTTCTATGGGCCCGATTACGGTGAGGTATGGCTCATTCGATTCGAAATCGACAGCCTGAAAGATTTCAGCTATGTTTGTATAGAACAGAGTGCGTCCCCTGGTGGTGGAAGATGGAACTAATGGATTTTGCAGCTAACTCGAGTTCTAGGAGTCCCATCACAATGCAGTTTGATTTATTCAACTGGACATCGACAGGATATATAGATTTTAGTTACAAGTTTCACCACCAGGGGGCGCTTTCCTATCTCGGGTCATATGCGCCCCATCACGACGCGGTATGGCTCATTCGACTCGAAATCGACAGCCTCAAAGATTTCAGCCATGTTTGTATGGAACAGAGTGCACTCCCTGGTGGTGGAATATGGAACTAACGGATTTTGCATCTAACTCGAGTTCTATGGGTCCCATCACAATGCAGTTTGATTCGTTCGACTCGACATCGGCAGGATATATCGATTTTAGTTACAAGTTTCACCACCAGAGTGTGCTTTCCTATCTTGTGTTCTATGTGCCCCATCACGACGAGGTATGGCTCATTCGACTCGAAATCGACAGCCTCAAAGATTTCAGCTATGTTTGTATGGAACAGAGTCCGCCCCCTGGTGGTGGAAGATGGAACTAACAGATTTTGCAGCTATCTCGAGTTCTATGGGTCCCATCACAATGCAGTGTGATTCATTCGACTCGACATCGACAGGATATATCGATTTTAGTTCCAAGTTTCACCACCAGGGGGCACTTTCCTATCAGGTTCTATGGGACCGATCACGACGACGTATGGCTCATTTGACTCGGAATCGACGGCCCGAAAATTTTCAGCCATGTTTGTATAGAAAAGGTTGCGTCCTTTGGCGGAGAAAGATGGAACAAACAGGTTTTGCCATGCATTTTCATCCTTCTAATTGTGTTACTCTCTCACTGTATAATTTAAAAGTTGAGTCTTGGATTCCTCTCCCTGGGCCACCACCCTCATATTTTATTGGGGTCCAAGGGGTCTTTTTTAGCATTTCTTTAAAATTTTATTTTAATGATTAATTTATACCCTATGCTTAATTTCGACTAATTGACATTCTCATCAATAACCTTAAAAAAGTAATGATATCAGTACAAAAACCCTTAACGGGTTAAAAGTTGTGACGCAGCACTTTCTTTTGGCTTTATGAATTTTAAATATGGGTCTTAAAAGAAATGATATCAAATTTAAGTGACGCTATGTTAATAATTATTTTTTTTAAATCATAATTTTCTTTTTAGTTTTATTTATATTCACAGGTGCAATTATTATCTTAATATGAAAAAATATATAAAATTTATTCGCGGATGCTTTTTCATTCACATCTCTCATGAATTCAAAATATGGGTTTTAAAAGAAATGATATCAAAATTTGAGTGACACCTTGACGTTAATTTAATAGGACTCTTTTAAAATTCAATTTAAATTATTTTTGGTTTGTCTTCTAAAGTATATTTACACATACAAACAATACTTTTAATTTTTCAATACACTTTTAAATATATTACTTTCACTGAGCCTATATTATGTATTGAAATGTATTTATTTCAATAAATTGATTTATCTTCTGTGCCACGCTATCCAAAATCATAAGTAAAATTTATGTAAATGATTATTTTGCGTCATAGTATCCAAACAAAGGGAAATGTATTCAAGTGGATAATATGACGCAAAATAATCATTTACATAAATTTTACTTATGATTTTGGATAGCGTGGCACAGAAGATAAATCAATTTATTGAAATAAATACATTTCAATACATAATATAGGCTCAGTGAAAGTAATATATTTAAAAGTGTATTGAAAAATTAAAAGTATTGTTTGCATGTGTAAATATACTTTAGAAGACAAACCAAAAATAATTTAAATTGAATTTTAAAAGAGTCCTATTAAATTAACGTCAAGGTGTCACTCAAATTTTGATATCATTTCTTTTAAAACCCATATTTTGAATTCATGAGAGATGTGAATGAAAAAGCATCCGCGAATAAATTTTATATATTTTTTCATATTAAGATAATAATTGCACCTGTGAATATAAATAAAACTAAAAAGAAAATTATGATTTAAAAAAATAATTATTAACATAGCGTCACTTAAATTTGATATCATTGCTTTTAAGACCCATATTTAAAATTCATAAAGCCAAAAGAAAGTGCTGCGTCACAACTTTTAACCCGTTAAGGGTTTTTGTACTGATAGGACTATTCAGATATGTCTTTCGCTGCTATCTCAGAATTTTGCTATCGCTGAATTTCCAGTCTCCGAATATCAAGATAGTATTTCAGCTTTGCTGAGCTGTGCTTTTATCCACTTAATTCTTCTGTATTATTATGAAGGTATATATATATACCGAAAATCCAGTTAAGAACTGTGATCTAGAATTATATTTTTTACATCCAAAACTATGACTTCACTTATATTGCTAGAACTGTACTAACATCTTTGGGTTCACCTTTATTGTAGCGATAATATATATGTATATTTATGTTTTCACAAATTGGTTATTACATTCTTTTATCACTTAAAACCTTTAATACTCAATACTTGAAAAACAGCATAATGATGATCAATATTGAATAAATATGTAAAGGGTTACTGCGCAGTTTACTCCTATTTTGCGTTTATGAAATTAAATGGTAAATTTGATATTTTATGAGTTTTGTTTATTTGTTTACATTTATTTCTGTTTTCTTCTCTATCAATTATATTTGAAGTATGTATTTCAGCGTAGGAAATACTTGCATTAGATGTATATACTGAATTGAATCAGGTAAGATATTTCATGTGATTCACCATGTCTATTCTCTTCATAATTATTTTCTATGTACTCTACCACTATACTTATTATTTTTGATCACTAGCTCTTCTTCAAAATTCAAATCCTTCTCCTTTTATTAATTCTCAGAATTTAAACATTCTCCCCTCTCTTTTACTTTCCCTCACTTTCAAGTAATTCTCTAAATTTTAATGTTATTCTAATTTAACCCCATTGTTCCATTTCTTTGTAACATTTTTGGTGCCTTCCAAACCAAAGAACTTCCCTACTTTTTTAATTTAATGGACTTTCGTTTTTTCGTCCCCCTCCCCCTCCAACGGATTTCTTTCTGGTTTATTCGGTCACAGCAGTTTTCAAATATCTTTTAGACATTCCAAGACTTCAATTTTTTTTGTTTTCTAGTGTTCATTGTTATTATTTATATTGTTTACAATCTATAAACAAAGATTTATTGATTATTATGTTAATAATTAAATATGACACTTAGTCATATAAAATATATAATTTTTTTTCTGCAATATGATATTAATTTTTACAAACTTTATGAGTTTCCTGATTTATTTATTAAATAAATATTTTGTGTGGCTATTTATTTTAGAGCAGCCAATTGATTAGTTTTAATACCTAACTTTTGTGGTTTCTAAAAATCTGAATACATCCGCAAAATTGTTTTTTTTTTTTTTTACATTATTCAGGAATGAAATTGTTTTGTTTATTGGTATCAATTTATTATAAAAAAAAAAAAAAAAATGCAATATATTTCTTAGAACACATAATCTGGCCAATTATGTTTCTGATTTATTATGTTTCACAACTATGGTTATTCTATAATTTTTCACAGATTATATCTTTAAATATTAAATACTTCTATGTTGGGTTGACAACTATCATTTTACTGATAAGAACTTTATATAATTTCATGTTAAAATTTTCATAATGCATTTTATTCTCTTGGTAACTTGGTATTGATGATTCATTTAATGATTAAGAATGTTATCAAATTTATTTACATTCTCATATTTTAAATATGAAGTTATATTCTTTACAAATTTCTATTATCAAGATTTATACAATAATTACAAAATAATTTAATTATTACAACAATCTTGATTATTGACTCTCTTTGATAAAGATAACTCTCTATATATTCATCAACAATTTTATATTAAAATTTGACAAATTACTTTTAAAAATATTTACATTTTATAAATGCTTTTGATTCTCTTTTTAAATATTTATCCTTCTTCAAATTACTCTGTTTTAAATAAACAAATTTATTATCTGCAGCATTTACTATAAATTGATTAATAAAAATATATACAATAACTTATAAAAAAATATTAAAATTTATTTTATTTACTGAATCTTCTTACTGAGTATTATTTATTATCAATTGGAATTTCTGAATGTAGGAATCGATGTTACTGATTCAGTAGGATTTTCCGTTTTTGATATTATTTTTAGTTTGTGTTTTGAGACAGTTATATAATTTTTTTTTTCTGTATTTACTTTTGGTTTGCGAGTAAGGAGTTAATTGCTAAATTTATATTTATGCACATTTTATTTTTGCCTTAGTTGGTAGCAACTATTTATACAATGTGGTTTGATATTCAAACACAATTGCCATTAAATAATGGAATTGTCCTGAAGTGTGTGCATTAACACAATTACTTTGGGGGTTATTATTCTGGTTGTATACTCATAGTCTTATTTTATTTTTAATAGTTTTTTATGATTTATTATATTCTTAATTTATCAGCTTCAATTTATGCATTTTTTTTTTTCGGTTGCTACTGATTATTTTAATTTGTTTAAATAATACCCTGGATGGTATTATTCATTGGTAGATCCCATGTCATCCTGGTTAGGTGTACTCTCCATGCAAATTGCAAAAAGGTTGTCATAAATGGTGTTATGGTCTATCGCCCATAACATTTTAAATATTATATTACAATTAAAATTTTACTAGGCATTTTAACTCTGCTGCTTTTGTGAATTTTATCATAAATTTCTTACGTTATTAAAATTTTATTTATTCAATTTACACATTTATTATCCTAATAATATTATAAATCTGATTGTGTGCAAATGTTAGGCTGAAGCCAGCGTCAAAATGAAGCATTTAATTATCCTGTATCTTTGCATATAAGTTTATTATAACCCTCAAATGAATATAGGCTGGTTTTCGTTTATTTTATTTCAATATTTTTCTTAAAAATTAAAATTTTCATTATTTTCATACAGAATAAATGGACATTTTTTCGTATATTTTACAATGGTTGGTTGGTTTGGCCCAAAGGGCCCGGTTTTGCAGCTTTTTTTTAAATGGTTAAATTTATTTTACCGTTGCTAATACTTTATCGTTACCAATATAAAATAAAACCCCTGAGTAATAATTTTAAATCAACAATTTATTTTCAAGTGAAAATTTTCCACGTGAAAAATGAAAAGGAAATGAGTTATTTAGGAATTAAACAGAATATGAAATGATGTCATATTAGAAATAAAACGTGCGTTTTCATATATTTGATAATAATACAAAGTGCATAAATACGAGTAGCAAGCGAATATGATGTCATATATAGAAAAATAAAACAGATTTGTTTTGATGTTGAAATAAAATGATCTTGGGTTATCAAATTATTTGTGATTAATTTCTCTTTTTTTTCTTTTTCTTTTTCGCATGAAAGGAATTATTTTAAATGTACGCAATATATGTATTTTAAATGTATGTGTTGTAAATTAAAGTTCTGTGTTTTAAATGAAATGAGTTGTTCAGTACAGTTAATAGTTGCTCTGTTTGACAACAGATGGCACCACTATGTAATTCTAAGAACAATTTTGATTCAGAATTCTCACATTAGTCAGTCTGTAGAGTTGGATGGTGGAAGGTGATTGCAGGGCATGGATTATCCTTGTTTTATTCTATTGTACTGTATTTCCCCAGTATTATGTTGGCTGGGAACTTAATAATTTATAATTTAATTTAAGGCTTTCATGTTAGATGAAAGTAATTTGAAATAGGTTTATTTCTAAGAATATTTTTGCATTAGTTAATAGAATGTGAAACCAGAAGTTCCATTGTATATGTTTGTGGATGTCAACTGTGAAGTTTTTGTGTTTTGTCAAGTTCATGTTTTTTTATGTGTTTGTGACAATAAAGAAGAAAACCAAGAAAGAATCTTTTCTTTAAAAAATCTACATAAGAATTTTTTGGAGGCACTATGGCGAGATATGATCTATCATGTGAGTACTTTTGTTTTTACTGTTCTTTGATGCTGAAATTTGGTTGCAAATACAGTTAAATATGAAAGTGTATTCAGCATATATTATTTTGCAATATGAGAACAATTAAGTTTTGGTTTATTGAAAATGATAGAATAAGAAAGTATTCTAGAATTATATTGCTTGGATTTTCTTGAAAAGAAAATTGTTCTGAAGAACATTATGATTTTTTATTTATTGTTCTCAAGAATATTATGATTTATTTAATTGAAAAATTTGAATATTTAATTATTTTAGTGAATTATTATATTGCATTGAAGAATTTGAAGATTATTTTTAAGTTTATGCAGATTGTAGAACAGAACATTCCACTATTGCTTGTATGAAACAGTATTCTTAAGTGATTGAATATTGTATAGTAGTTCTGTTTTTGAATTTAATTTAGTTCTGGTTTTGAACTTAATTTGATTATTATTGTTTTGAAGCAATTTTGATTACTTTTGATTTTGAAGTAATTTTTATTAGTTTTGTTTTGAAGTTAATTTTATTTTGAAAATCCTTCTGCTTATAAGTTATTGTATAAAATGGAAGATTATGAAAAGAAAGCTGTTCAAATTAAAATTGAGAGAGGTAGAGTTAAAGGCTCTGTAACTAGATTAGAGAATAGTTTTGATAATGTGAATACAAAGAATGAAATTTTGATTAGATTACAAAGATTAGATGATTTACTTAAAGAGTTCTTAAGATTAGATTCTAATTTGAATGATGATGATTCTGAATTATCAGAATTTGAAGAAAGGTATTTTCAGTTAAAAACTAAATATCAAAGCAAACTAGATTCTTTGAATTCTTCAGAAGTTATTAATACTCTAACACAAATTCCTGTGCAAGGTCCTTCTGTTGTTGTTCCAAATCAATGTAATATTAGATTACCCAAATTAAATATTCCAGTATTTTCTGGAAAATTTTCAGAATGGACAAATTTTAAGGATATGTTTGTTTCCACTGTCCATTCCCAAGTAGCTTTGAGTGGTATTCAGAAATTTCAGTATTTAAAAGGGTTACTTTCTGAAGAACCAGCTTCATTAATTAAGCACATTTCCCTTTCTAATGAATCGTACCAAGAAGCTTGGGAAAAATTGTTAGACCGGTATGATAAAAAGAAACAGATTGTCAATTCTTTGATTAAATTATTTTTAGACCAGAAATCAGTTCTTCAACCTAATAGCATAAATATAAGAAATTTGCTTAATACTAGTGATGAAGTTATTAGGGGTTTGAAAGCTGTTGGTGATGAAGCTACAAATAGAGATCCGTGGTTAATATATTTGTTATTCCAAAAACTTGATCCTGAAAGTCGAAGACTTTGGTCCATTGAAAGTACAGAAAATGAATTTCCCACTTTAAAAGAATTTTTTGATTTTTTAAGTGTAAGATGTTCTTCTTTAGAGCTCATCTCTAACAATGAAAGTGATATTAAACATTCCAAAAGCTCAAATTTTGTTGGTTCTAAGTACACTTCAAATAATAAACAATCAAAGGTGTGCTTAAAGTGTCAAGGAATGCATCCATTGTACAAATGTGTAAAATTTAAATCTATGGATGTTTTTGCCCGAAAAAACTTTGTTAAACGTAATAACTGTTGTTTTTTGTGTTTAAATTCTCATAAAGTTAAGGAATGTCCCAATTCTCATTTAAAATGTTTTAAGTGTGAAAGTAAACACAATACACTCTTACATGAAGAGAGTAAGGGTAATAATGCTTGCACTATTCAGACTGAAACTAAATTATTTCCTCATTCATCTGAGAATAAAAACCATCTTTCAAGTAGGGAAGTTGTACACGAGTCAACATCTCATGAATTACAAATTAATTCTAGTGCTTCTTTCAATAATTCCAAATGTGTTTCCTTTCTTCCTACTGCTAGAGTTCTGTTATATAATAATGACAAGAACGAAAAATCATGCGTCAAGCATAGATTATGTAGCACTTTCCAACGCTTCCAAAATAATTTTACAAATCATACCGTTTAATAAGCTAAAAGATAACTTCTAAGTAAACAATTTGGAAAACGCATAACATATTTAAAAACATAATTTCAGGAATTTCCAACATATACAATATTCGGAAAAATATCCGAATACTTTTATTCAGCCCTGTATAGGATATATAGAATTGTATATATACTACATAGGATGCTAAATTTTAGTTCAGTTAGGAAACGTGTAGCACATTTTAAAATTCTCCGTCTGGAGTTTGTCAATAAACAGAAATGTGTTCGCGAACTTTTGTGCTGCCCTGTATAGGATCTACAGAATTTATACACACCACGTAATAGACAAAAAGCAAGTTAACATTAAAATCGCGTTCAGTAACTTAAAACGCACTTCCAGGAATTATTGTTAACAGACAGTAGATAATTCTTTTGCGTGTCCCTGTAAATGAACGATGACTGCTATACACACAATATTCCGTAGTAAGTCTCTTGTAATGCACCTTAGTGATCTATATAAATTTCAATGCGTTTAAAATAGTGAAACATTATTTAAATAAACCGCAGACGATTTTTCTCCATAGACGTAATGTAACGGAATTATTTTTACTGTCCCTGTAAAGTAACTATAAGTGCTATGCACACCCTGTTCCATATTAAGCTTCTTCTAATGCACCTTAGTGATATATATAAATTTCAATGCGTTTAAAATAGTGAAACATTATTTAAATAAACAGCAAATGATTTTTCCCCATAGACCGCAATGTAACGGAATTCTTTTGAGTGTCCCTGTAAAAAAACTATAAGTGCTACACACTTCCGTTGAAATAGGGAACATGCTATAGATAACGATAATAACATATAAAAATTGCAGAGCAATCCGAGCATATTTACGGGAGTTAGAGCACGGACAGACGGCAGACGGCCAGACGGCCAGACAAACCGAAGTCATAAGCACTTTTCAACTAGGTTGGAAAGTGCTAAAAATAAAGCCTATTCTTTCAGAGCTTTGCTGGATTCTGGTTCAGAATGTACCTTTGTAAGTGAAAATGTTATAAGAACTTTAGGGTTAAAAAGAAAAAATGACAGAATTGTTCTAAATGGAATTGCCGGAGTATCAGCTGGACAAACTCGAAGTTCAGTGATTCTTACAGTTGGGTCTAAGCTTTCTAATGAGTCCTTAAAGGTTCAGGCTTATATACTGCCTAAAGTAACATCTCAGTTACCAGCTGAATTACTTGATACGAAAAAAATGGAGTATCTTAAAAGTATTACCTTAGCAGATGAAGATTTCATGAAACCGCAAGAATGTGATGTTATTTTGGGATCTGACTGTTTCTTTACTATTTTAAGATATGGTAGAATTGTGAGTACTGAGAATGAGCCAATTGCCCAAAATACTATGTTTGGTTGGGTGGTAGCTGGAAAATTGGAACCTAAATGTAAATATTCTTCTAGTATCAAATCTCATTTTCTTAGTGTTGCAAGCGAATTAAATGTTGATCTATTATTGCAAAAATTTTGGCAAACTGGAGAAATAAACGTTAAAAATCCTCATTTGTCTGATGAAGAAAAATTTTGTGAACAACATTTTTGCTCAACTTACAAGGTAACTCCAGAGAATAGATTTGAAGTTAAGTTACCAATTTATAAAGATGTGATGTCATTGGGAGATTCTAAATCCATGGCAGTCTCACGTTTGTTTGCTATGGAGAGAAAATTTCAGTTTGATAAAAATTTTGAAAATGAGTACAGAAATTTTATGAAGCAATATGAAGATCTTGGTCATATGACACTTGTGAACAAAAATTCAAATCCTACAAGCAACAAAGTATATTACCTTCCGCATCATTCTGTTATAAAAAGTGACTCTATTTCAACAAAGTTACGTGTGGTGTTTGATGGTTCATGCAAACCATCTAATGGTAATTCTTTAAATTCTGTTTTGGCTGTTGGACAAATTCCACAACCAAATCTTTTTACTATTCTGATAAGATTTCGAACAAATCCTGTTGCTTTTACTGCTGATATTCAGCAGATGTATAGACAAGTTTTGATTGCTCCAGAAGATCAAGATTTACAACGTATTGTTTGGCGAGAATCAGCATACTCAGCTTTAAAGGAATATTGGCTGCGAACTATTACTTATGGGACATCTTCAGCTCCATTCTTGGCTACTCGCTGCTTATATCAAGTTGCAAAGGACATAGAGAAAGACAATCCTGCAATAGCTGCAATAATTCAAGAGAGCTTCTATGTTGATGATTGTATGTCAGGTTCAATCTCAAGTGAAGAAGCTATTAGAGTGATTGAAAAGCTTTCACTGGCTTTAGAAAATAGAGATTTTCATTTGCGAAAGTGGAGATCTTAATTCTTCTGATGTATTAACTCATTTATCTTCAAATTCTCTTGAGTCTACAAATTTAGAAATCCATCCTGATGATTGTTCCAAAGCCTTAGAGCTTAGCTGGGATTCTTCAAATGATATTTTTATCTTTAACATTAATTTACAATTTGATGATAACATAACTAAAAGAAAATCTCTTTCACAATCTGCCAAATTATTTGATCCGTTAGGATTTTTGGCACCATGCACTGTCTCTATAAAAATGTTTTACCAGCAATTGTGGTTAATGAAGTTAGATTGGGATACTGCGCTTCCTGAAATTTTCCAAACAAATTGGAAAAAATTCCAAAGGGAATTTGAACAAGTTTGTTCTATTCGAATTCCCCGATGGATCCAAGTTTCCAGTAAAGAGATCATATTGCATGGATTTAGCGATGCTTCAGAATCGGCATATGCTGCAGTGATATATGTAGTAGAACCTGGTGAAATAAAGTCAAAGGTGACCCTATTGGTTGCAAAAAGCAAGGTAGCGCCACTTAAACCAGTTTCTATTCCTAGGCTTGAGCTCAATGGTGCTTTACTACTTTCCAGACTATATTCTACACTTGTGACTATTTTGAATACGTTCGTTATTAAGTTCTACGCATGGACGGACTCCCAGGTAGTACTTTCATGGCTGTCATCTCATCCTAGGTGTTGGAAGCCTTATGTGGCCAATAGAACTTCTGAAATTCTAGATTCAGTCCCATCTGACTGTTGGAGGTATGTTCCAGGAAGGGAAAATCCTGCTGACATTGCGTCTAGAGGGTTATCTCCCAGGGATCTTCCTAATTGTTACCTTTGGTGGGATGGCCCAAAATGGCTTTCTTTGAATCAAGAACATTGGCCTCAACCTCAGATTAAGACTGATTTAGACACTGTAAATAAAGAGAAAAAGAACTCTAAATTTTGTTTTCCAATAACTTTAAATAATTCTCTGTTTGAATTATATTTTGAAATTTATTCTTCTTTTACCAAAATTATTGATGTTTTAGCTTTTTGTATTAGGTTTGTGAAAAATTGCAAACAGAAAGTTGGCAAAATGAACACTAGTCCTTTGAATAAAGGTAAATTTCTTCCATTATCAACAATCGAAAGAAGACATTCAGGTAATTTGATTATTTCTTATGTTCAGCAGCTATATTTCGCAGATGAAATTAGTTGTATTCGATCAAATAGATCAGTTTCTAAAAAAAGTTCTCTTTTCTCACTTTGTCCTTTTATTGATAGTGACGGTTTGCTAAGGGTGGGAGGTAGGCTGCGAAATTCACCTCTCCAGTACAATGCAAAACAGCCAGTCATTTTGCCAACTCAGCATAAATTAAGTGTATTAATTGTTAAATATTTTCATGTTATGCATTTTCATGCTGGATTAAATTTACTTATGGGCATCATTAGACAGAATTATTGGATAATACGTGCCAAAAGGATAATTAAAAATTGTATTCATAAATGTGTTACTTGCTGTAGGTATAGAGCAGCCTCTTCCAAACAGTTAATGGGAGATCTTCCTCTTAACAGAGTTACTCCTAACAGGCCATTTTCTGCATGCGGAATCGATTATGCAGGGCCTATTAATATTTTGAAATATCGAGGTAGAGGAGCTAAAACTACCAAATGCTATATTGCTTTATTTGTTTGTTTTGCAACTAAAGCTCTACATTTGGAGCTGGTAAGTGATTTAACCTCTGAGGCATTTATTGCTTCATTAAATAGATTTTGCTCTAGAAGAGGAGCTCCTCAGCATATTTATAGTGATAATGCCACAACATTTGTAGGTGCTAAAAGGCAACTCTCAGATTTATATAAATTTATTTGTTCAATTGAAAGAAATGAAGAAATTTGTTATTTTCTGTCTCAAAGAAATATTGAGTGGCATATGATTCCTCCAGTGAGTCCGCATTTTGGTGGACTATGGGAAGCCACTGTTCGTTCGGTAAAATTTCCTATGAAACGTGTAATTGGAAGTACTAATTTAACATTTGAAGAACTTTATACATATTTGACTCAAATTGAATCTATCTTAAATTCCAGACCATTAGTAGCAATTGATAGTGATAACAATTCAGACAGTATAAATATATTGACTCCATCTCATTTTTTAATTGGTGATGTTATTACTTCCCCAGCTGAACCTTTAAATGAGGAAAATTTGTCTTTACGGTCTCGTTGGGATATTGTGCAAAAATTAAAATTATGTTTTTGGAGAAGGTGGAGTATTGATTATTTGAGTTCTTTACAAAATAGAAAAAAATGGAGAGTGCATACTGAAAATTTTAAAGTGAATGATATAGTAATTTTGAAAGAGGATAATGTTCCTCCGTCTGTTTGGCCATTGGGCAAAATTATTGAAATTCATCCAGGTAAGGATGGAATAGTCCGTGTAGTGACTGTTAAAACTTCTAAGGGTGTCTTTAAGAGACCAATTGTAAAACTTTGTTTACTTCCTTTGCATCAAGAATAACTTCTTGATGGGTGGGAGTATGTTCAGTACAGTTAATAGTTGCTCTGTTTGACAACAGATGGCACCACTATGTAATTCTAAGAACAATTTTGATTCAGAATTCTCACATTAGTCAGTCTGTTGAGTTGGATGGTGGAAGGTGCTTGCAGGGCATGGATTATCCTTGTTTTATTCTATTGTACTGTATTTCCCCAGTATTATGTTGGCTGGGAACTTAATAATTTATAATTTAATTTAAGGCTTTCATGTTAGATGAAAGTAATTTGAAATAGGTTTATTTCTAAGAATATTTTTGCATTAGTTAATAGAATGTGAAACCAGAAGTTCCATTGTATATGTTTGTGGATGTCAACTGTGAAGTTTTTGTGTTTTGTCAAGTTCATGTTTTTTTATGTGTTTGTGACAATAAAGAAGAAAACCAAGAAAGAATCTTTTCTTTAAAAAATCTACAGAGTGAAATATTTATATTTTTAATGAATTCAATACGAATGATGGGATAGGTTGGCGATTTATCGTCTGCACACGGCTAACATAAAGATACCATATTTTTAATTTAAATTTTAAAAAGTAAAAAAAATATTGGATGGCAAATGTCAATGATATGCATCGCAAAATTATCCGTATCGAAAATCAGAAAATCTTAATAAAAATAACTATATTTTTTAAAAGAAAGTTGCTTTTCTCATAAAAGCTAAAGATTTAATATGATTGTGTCGAAGTAACAGCATTTTTCCTCTATCATTTTCCCACAATCGAAAACACATTTGTAAATCGTCGTTTCGAACTGGAATTTAATTTTACATTTCTTTTAGTTTTAAAATAGGAAAATCTTTGTTGTCTTTTTTAAATATAGCTTTTTTTAAAGTTGTTTCATAATAGATTTTTGTAAAGTCTTGCAGGATAAGAAAAATTGCCTAGATTTTAAAGCAATGTTTAAATAAAATTACAATATTTTTTAAACTTAAAAAACAACAATGTTATCGAAAAGAAAATCGATTTTACCAACAAATTCGCGTAATGCAAAAGCAAAGAAGAAATAAAAAAGTAATGAAACTTTTCTTCCAGCCGAATTGTGTAAACTTGAACAAGCCGATCGTGCCAATTCATAACATTATAAACGTGAAAGCACGTTCTATAACAGTAGAATTTTTTTTACATGTAGGTAGAACATTTCTAAGAATAGGAAGGTTAGGGGTCTGTAATTAGATCCATAGTCAATTTGCTTTTTTTTTTTTTTTTTATCAAGTGAAATTTGGAGCAAAATTAAATACATTGTTGTAACCAGATTTGTTTTTTGCGTGGTAAACACTTAATGGTATTTTAGATTATCATTTCCCCGCTCACCTTTGATACCAACTATGACTGTAAAACATATTAAAAAATATTAGCCAATAATTTTCTAATTTTCTTATTGCTTCATGATGTAAATAGACTTCCTGGTTCATACTTTAAACCTGAATCGGTCATGCCATTGTCGGTCAATTTTTATTCCTAATCCTAACCCTAATCGTATCCTATCCTAATCCTGATAATAACTTTAAAGAATATTCTTTGACACAAATATGTAAATGAAATCAATATCCATAAATGGAAAATAAAATAACAAGAAAGTACATTTATTCGACACCTAACCCTAGAAAAAGCGTAAAAAATTTCAAGCGCATGAAATAAATCAAAATAATCCTATATATACTAACAAAAATATGTAAATTTAGATTATCAGATTTGTGTCGTCGGTATTTGGTTGTGGTCGTGTTGGTTTAAGGTTTATTAAATGCATTTATAAGTTATGTTAAATTAAAGTAAAATAAAGTTATAAAATGTTTCAATAGTTTTCCCATTTGGTTTTCCCTGTGTCTCTGCTCAACCATTAACACTAAGTATCATAATAGCAAGTATAGTTAACTTGTTTATATTTTTCTAATTGTTTAAATTGTTATGGGTATTTAAATAGTTAATGTATATGTTTAAAAATTTAAATTACTTACTTAATATGCAACAAGGAAATTTAATTTTATTAAGTGCTGAGTTTTGTGCTTGCATGAACAACTTTACACCTCACATATGACTGTGTTTACATTGTGAAAGTGGTTGGTTGGTTCTCATGGTTGGATTGACATGTTGCAGGAAAAATCATTTCATGTCAGTCATTTTTCCAGCTAATTGTTTTCACTGCCTTACAGTATTAAATATTTGCATAATTATTTTTAACTGCATATTTGACCTTACTTTCAGCAGTATTTAAGCTCTTGTGTCTTTGACTTCTCACAGCAGTTGGCAGGTGCATAGTAATGTGAGCACAGGTAATCTCAAGTTAAAAAGTGTTGTGCAATATTATGAGCCTGGCTGGTCCAGCTCTTGATGGCATCTAGTATATTGAATTTGAATCTGTGTAATACTCCAGTTGATATGAAACCAGCCATCCACTTAAGTATTTTTCTTCATGTTCTGCAGAAGCTATGTTGAGTGAGTTTGAAACCTGTGATAGTAATATGACCTTTATTGTTTTACTAACTTTTGATCAAGAATTCTTTTTAATAAACTGTTGTTGAACTATTTGGCATCCATTAATGAACTTAATCCATACTTCCACACATTTTCAGCAACTAGTATAAATTTTTTTTAACAAGTATTCTAACCACAGCCCCAACAACTGGTAGCAGATCGGTGGTTGGATGAGCTCTGCTTTATGAGATAAAAATGGCTGCCACTGGTGAAATAAGTTATTCCTCATTCTCGTTTCCTAAGCTAAATAGAGAGAATTTCAAGTCATGGAAATTCAATGTGAATTTGTTTTTGATAAGTCAGAACTTAAGTGATTTTACTTCTGACAAAGTGACGAATGAAGCTCTCAAGGCGGATGTTGTAGTGGATAAGGTAAAGGAAAGCAAAGCCTTGGCCATTTTGTGTTTAAGTATCGAGGAAAACTTGAAAAATATTATATATGATGCCAAAACACCATCAAAAGTCTGGGTGTTACTAA
This sequence comes from Maratus michaelseni, assembly GCA_963931845.1. NCBI lineage: Eukaryota > Metazoa > Arthropoda > Arachnida > Araneae > Salticidae > Maratus > Maratus michaelseni. The sequence continues at coordinate 23,475,773 of OZ007599.1, read as the reverse complement.
AGAACACTTTTGAACCTTGTAGTCGTGCTAGAATTGCAGCATTAAGAAGAAAATTTATGAATATTAAATATAATGAAATGGATTCCGTGGTGTCCTACATTAACTGAGTATTGGAGAGTTCAAAGGACTTAGAGTCAGCCGGTAAAGAAATCCTACCTGATGAAGTTGCCTACCAAATCCTGGAGCATCTGCCTGAAAGCTATGAAAGTTTGGTAATACAATTATATCGACTGTCAGATGCCGATTTTACAGTGAACGAGGTCTGAAAGCAACTACTTGCTGAATATGATCGCCAAAGGTCAAAATCTACTGAGATTCTAAGAAACCAAGCTCTTTTATCCATACATAAAGAAAAAGAAAGACAGTGTTATTCTTGTGGAAAGCCTGGACATCTGAAAAAGTTCTGTAGATTGAATTCCAGATCCCAAAGTGGCTCATGGAACAAACAGAAAAGCAGCCGTAACTTCAGTCAAGCCCATTTTGCCGCTGCAATGATGAGCGAGGATTTAAACCTGGAATTTGTCATTGACTCAGCAGCAACAGACCATTTTTGTAAAGAAAAAGCAGTGTTTAAGGACTTTCGTGAATTCAAAAGCCAGGCAATTACTGCTAAGGGTAACACGAGGATTTCTGGCATTGGTAACATAAATTTGATTATTAATTCAGGTACTGTTCCTTTTAATCTTGTATTGAAAAATGTGTATTATGCTCCAGAAATGTGTCGTAATTTAATTTCACTGAGATGTCTATGTATTGACGGTTTAAATGTAAATTTTACAGGTGATGAAGCAAAAATATCTGATACTAATGGGGAGATGTTACGAGTTCCACTCAAAAATAAATTTTATTCAATAAATGCAAATTGTGGAAAAGGTGAAGTTTTGGGAGCACATATTGCTAAAAATAATGTAACAAATTGGCATTTACGTTTTGGGCACTTAAACTGTAAATCTTTACTAGAATTTGCCAGGTCAGGAAATGCTTATGGTATAGAAAAAGTCTCTGGTAAAATGAATGAATGTGAAACTTGTAATTTTTCAAAAAGTAAGCGAGTAAGTTTTCAAGAAAGAGATATAAATACTTCAAACATACTTGAACTCTGTCATATGGACATTTGGGGCCCTGCTCCGGTTAATTCTCTAGGTGGTGCTAGATACTTTATGACAATCATAGATGATTTTTCTAGATATTCTTTTGTATATTTTCTAAGTCATAAAAGCCAAGCATTTAGAAATTTCAGAAATTTTAAAGTTTTTGTGGAAAGACAAATGGGTAAAAAGATTAAGAGAATCAAGACTGACAGAGGGGGAGAATTTCTTTCAAATGAATTTGAAAATTACTTGAGAGGGGAAGGTATAAAGCATGAAATGACGAATGCATATTCGCCGCAAATGAATGGGGTGGCTGAACGCTACAATAGAACTCTTTTGCAAGGTGTAAGATCGTTAATAGAGCAAGGAAATTTACCCCAGGAATTATGGGCAGAATTGGTCAGTACCCAGAATTATTTGAAAAATAGATTCCCTCATAGTAAGTTGAAAGGAAAAGCCCCACTTAATGTTTGGAGAGGTAAACCTTTTTCAGTGAGACATCTTAAAGTTATTGGAAGCACAGCATTCGTTAACATTCCTAGTAGATATAGAAATCAGTTGGAGAAAAGAGCCAAAAAGGGGGTTATGGTAGGATACGCCTCAGCTATTCTGGGCTATAGAATTTGGTACCCTGGAACTACTATAGTTGATGAAACCAAACATGTCAGAATTAATGAGGAAAACCCTTATTTTAAGTCGTATAACAAAGAAAGTAAAAATTTGGTAAATGTAAAAATTCTTGAAAATTTTCATGAGGACATTTCAGAATCTAAGGATATACCTCCCACATCATCTGTTACAAATTGGGAAAGAGTAGAGGTAGAGAGAAAGAAAGGGAAAAGTGCTGGTAGAATAGATGTGTATTATTACCTCAAAAAGGGAGGAGCCAAATTGAGAAGTCAAAATGAGGTTGAAAAATATTGCAAAGAAAATCGGTTAACTTATAATCCAAATGAATTTAATTTCAAATCTGAAGGTAAGAATAAAGAATTAACTCAAAGTGCAGTTGAAAGTGAGGGGGAGGAATCAGAATTAGAGGCATGTTGTGTAGAAGTAAAGACCCCATCTTCCTATAAAGAGTCCCAAAAATTGCCTGAAAAAGATAATTGGTTAGAAGCCATGAAAAATGAATTAGGTACCCTTAAAGAAAGAGAAGTATATGACTTAGTACCCAGGCCTGAAAAAGTAAAAGTATTGGGTAGTAGATGGGTTTATGCCATTAAAAAAGATGAAAATGAGAAAATAAAAAGTTTTAAAGCTAGATTTGTAGCAAAGGGGTTCAGGCAGGTTGAAGGTGTGGATTACTTTGAAACTTTCTCTCCAGTTATATCTTTTTCATTAGTCAGATTTTTCTTTGTCATGTTGGTTATGATAAAAGGTTGGGAACATCAACACTTGGATATTAAATGTGCTTACTTATATGCTAAACTGAAAGAGGAAATCTACATAGACCAACCTGAGGGTTTTATTGAACAAGTTGGAAATTGTACGTCAAACGTTACAAACGAGGTGCGTTCGTACGCACGTTTTAGAATTAAATTCATGATATCCCGTGCGTAGAACGGGTTAAACAGCTAGTTAAGTATATATTTTATGACACTGTTCATACAAATATCTTAACTAGTTATATAAATATTCAGATATATATGTATCAGCTAGTTATATAAATATTCAGATCTTGATGATTTTTAATTCTGTGAAATGAATTATATCGTCTGCAGATTAATTTCTGTAATAAAATAAGTATCTCGGTCGCTTGACGATTTAACATCCATCGGAAGCTCATATAACAAAAAAGCACCGATTTAAAAAAAAAATCAAATTTCTTAATAAATATTTTTATTAATATCTCCTAAAGTTTTGATTCGATTTTGATAAAATTTGAAATGTCTCGACAAATTTATGCAAATATAATATATTTCAAATTGCAAACCATTTGGTTGGGTAGTTTTTGCGTTGTTATATGCGGACAGACAGACAGACGGACGGACAGACAGACAGACGGACGGACAGACGGACGGACCAAACGACGACTATAGGTGCTACGTATTTATATAATTACGAACGCACCTAAAAAGGAAAGGAAAGTTATGTAATGAAGTTAAAGAGAGCTTTATATGGCTTACATCAAGCCGGGCGTGAGTGGTATGTTGAACTAGATGATACATTTGTTAAATTAGGGTTTGATAAAATTGATTGTAACTGCATCTATACTTATAAGTCTGAAATTATAATATTGGTATATGTTGATGATTTGGCCATGTTTGCCAAAAATAAAAATAGATTAAAAGAAGTAATTGATTTGATTAAAACAAAGTTTGAAATTAAAGTGTTGGGAAAAATTAAAAACTTCTTAGGAGTGGAATTTGAAGAAATTAACAATGAAGTTCATATGCATCAAAAGAGGTACATTAAAAAGTTAAGTGAAACATTCAGAGAAATTCCCAGAGTAAAGTGTAAATTGCCACTTACACCAGGTGTTGTCTTAAACAAGACCATTGAGGGTGAAGAAGCCAAGAATATTCCATATAGGGAATTGATAGGAAGCCTTTTATTTCTTGCATCTAGAACCAGACCTGACATTCTGTTTTCAGTAATAGCTCTTTCTCAATTTTCAAGTAATCCTTCATGGTCCCATTGGAAAAATTTAAGTCGGGTTTTACAATATGTTTTTTATACAAGTGACTTTGCAATAAATCTTTCTAGAAGCTCTGACAGCAATTTAACTGTGTATACTGATGCTAGTTGGGCGTCCGATATAATAGAAAGAAAGTCTATTAGTGGTCATGTCATTTTCATAGATCAAGTACCAATAATATGGAGTTCAGGTAAACAGAAATGTATTGCATTGTCGAGTATGGAAGCTGAATATGTTGCATTGTCGGATTCCATTAAAGAACTTAACTGGATTTTGAGAATTGGAAATTGCCTGTCATTTCTCGATTTAAACTTTAGTAAACCTGATGTATATTGTGACAATCAGAGTGCAATATGTTTTTCTAAAAACTGTGTAGAGAATAATAGAACTAAGTACATAGATACAAGATTTTATTTTGTCAGAGAAAATTTAGATAAGTTTAGGCTTAAATTTGTTTCAGGTAAAGCAAATGTAGCTGATATGTTTACAAAGGCTTTGCCAAGTGAAAGGTTTTACTTTTATTGCAAATGGTTATTTGGCTGAGCTAGAGACTCTGGGAAAAGGGGGCATTTGTTGGTTTAAGGTTTATTAAATGCATTTATAAGTTATGTTAAATTAAAGTAAAATAAAGTTATAAAATGTTTCAATAGTTTTCCCATTTGGTTTTCCCAGTGTCTCTGCTCAACCATTAACACTAAGTATCATAATAGCAAGTATAGTTAACTTGTTTATATTTTTCTAATTGTTTAAATTGTTATGGGTATTTAAATAGTTAATGTATATGTTTAAAAATTTAAATTACTTACTTAATATGCAAAAAGGAAATTTAATTTTATTAAGTGCTGAGTTTTGTGCTTGCATGAACAACTTTACACCTCACATATGACTGTGTTTACATTGTGAAAGTGGTTGGTTGGTTCTCATGGTTGGATTGACATGTTGCAGGAAAAATCATTTCATGTCAGTCATTTTTCCAGTTAATTGTTTTCACTGCCTTACAGTATTAAATATTTGCATAATTATTTTTAACTGCATATTTGACCTTACTTTCAGCAGTATTTAAGCTCTTGTGTCTTTGACTTCTCACAGCAGTTGGCAGGTGCATAGTAATGTGAGCACAGGTAATCTCAAAAGTTAAAAAGTGTTGTGCAATATTATGAGCCTGGCTGGTCCAGCTCTTGATGGCATCCATATACTTAAGGCTAACCTGCTTTTTAGTTTTTCGTGCAAAAATGCTATTTATACGCATGCGCGAGCATTCAGCTAATCAGCTATAGGCTTTTACTATCTTCAGACGCGATGTTCCAGCCAATGAGGTGAAGGCTTTTTCCTCTCTCTAGAAGCGTATGTGTTCCATTTGGTTGTTCGGTTGTTGAAACTTTATAGATTTCTTTTATTAAGGTATTTTTTCATTTTACCGTATTTATTTTCTTTTTAAGTCGTATGTATTTTACTACTTTGAATTTTTTATAACTAACCCTTTTTTTGAGAGAGAGAGAGATTTCGTGGCACGAAATTCCGCGAATCGTTTCCGATGTAAACAAACTAATTTTAAACTTTTAATATGTAATTCTGTGTGATAGGATTAAATTCAGGTTTTCTCAGCGACGATCACAGTATTTTTACCAAATAATTTTTGTATTAATCAAGCTTTTTTGGTTATTAAGCATAGCTAAACACGAAAGAAAACTTTGTTATTTTAAGATTTTGATGTGAATTATTTGCGTACATTTATAAGATGAGTTTCACTGAATAATTCAAGAAAAAAAAAAATCTCATCATTATACATATTTAGTTATGCATTATTAATTATTTACTTGGCCTTTACTTTTAATATTTCAAACTTACAGCTGAATGTAACTATTAAAACATTTGAAATACTGTATTCGTAAAATGAAATTTCAGCTTAAACACTCGACAATTACTTTTAGTTATGCATTATTAATTATTTACTTGGCCTTTACTTTTAATATTTCAAACTTACAGTTGAATGTAACTATTAAAACATTTGAAATACTGTATTCGTAAAATGAAATTTCAGCTTAAACACTCGACAATTACTTTTACTTATGCATTATTAATTATTTACTTGGCCTTTACTTTTAATATTTCAAACTTACAGCTGAATGTAACTATTAAAACATTTGAAATACTGTATTCGTAAAATGAAATTAGTTTAAACACTCGACAATTACTTTTAGTTATGCATTATTAATTATTTACTTGGCCTTTACTTTTAATATTTCAAACTTACAGTTGAATGTAACTATTAAAACATTTGAAATACTGTATTCGTAAAATGAAATTTCAGCTTAAACACTTGACAATTACTTTTAGTTATGCATTATTAATTATTTACTTGGCCTTTACTTTTAATATTTCAAACTTACAGCTAAATGTAATTATTAAAACATTTGAAATACTGTATTCGTAAAATGAAATTTCAGCTTAAACACTCGACAATTACTTTTAGGTTAAATTCAGGTTTTCTCAGTGACGATCACAGTATTTTTACCAAATAATTAAAAGTACTACATGCATGCATCTATCTATCTATATTAGAAATTGTGCAGGTTTCTGGTCACTGTTTTGTTTACATATTTTAAACAAAAATTTCAATTTAATAATGCACTGAAAATTATAATGAATGCTTACAATTAAACACAACAACACAAAACAAAAAATTTCACAAAAACACATTATTTCCCCGATATTTTCCCACAACTAATCAATAAATTTCATGATATTTTATTGCGATTTTAAACCATGAACTTTAATACTTTTCTGTTATACAGACACTATGCCAAAATGTATGTATGTATGTATGTTTGGCGACAATGGTGTCCGTATAACGGAAAAGTGCCTGAATTATTATTTTTTTATATATATATAAAATATAAACATAATTGGCGACACAGCAAGTTTTCTGGATGTGAAAGGCGGAGATGAATTTCATTCATTCAATGACCTTTTTAAAAGTTTCAAGTTTGGATTGAGTGCACATGAACATAGAAACCGATGCCTATTTCTATGTTTATGATTGAGTTATTTGGATATCTTTTCGTATAGCACAGAAAATCATTTCTCCCGCTTTCGTAATACAGATAAATTCTGGTGTATTTTTTTTTCTTCTTTTTATATCATAAGTACTTTTCTACTTTAAATTTTTTAATTGTCAAGTTTCTAAGCTGAAATTTCATTTTTCGAATGCAGTATTTCAAATGTTTTAATAATTACATTCAGCTGTAAGTTTGAAATATTTAAAATATTAAAAGTAAAGGTCAAGTAAATAATTAATAATGCATAACTTAATATGTATAATGATCAGAATGACATATTAAAATGTGTACAGAATGACATGAAAATTGTAAAAAACTGAAATTTTGCACTTGCAACTTAATTGTAAATTTCATTGTTTACATTGGAAACGATTTGTGGATTTTAAGAATTAGCTGAACTTCGTGTCACCAAATTACTAAATCTCTCTCTCTCACTCTCCAAAAAAAAAAAAGGGTTAGTTTAAAAAAATTCAAAGTAGCAAAATACATACAACACAAAAAGAAAATAAATACGGTAAAATGAAAAAATTACTGTAATAATAGAAATCCATAAATTTTCAACAACGACATCAAACGAACGTATCTCATCTTTCGTTTGTGATAAGGAACGCTCCTTTGGCCCCCTCCACTCATTGGCTGAATTGTAAAGGGCAAAATTGGGGGACAAAATGACTACAGCATTTCTGAGAAAAGAAAAAATCAGAAAATTCACAGAAAATAATTATTTTTGTTGCAAGTTGGGTTAACTGTCTTTATGGTTCGAGTCGATTTCAGACTGAGTGTAGATTTCTGCAAGTTGGATTTGAGTTAATCCGATTTTTCAAAAGTTAGTTCAAGTTCAGTATATTATTTCAGATTAAAACTATACCTATCAGGGCTTGAATTTCAGGGCGGGATTCGCGCGGAAATTTTTGAAATCCCGCCCAAAAAAGATCATGAGCGGGAGTCTCCCGCCCAAAAAATTTCAGCATTTTTGGAGAAATTTGCATTATTTAATTTACCTGCAACCGAACGATAAATTTCGTGATTTTTTTCCCCGCAACCGATTGACGGACTTTGTGTTTTTTCCGCGACTGATCGACGAACTTTGTGGTTTTTTCTGTGACAGATCAACGAACTTTGAGTTTTTTCTGCGACAGATCGACGAACATTGCGTTTTTTAAGTGACTGATCGACGAACCTTGTGTTTTTTGGGGACATATCGACGAACTTTGCGTTTATTCCGCAATCGATCGACGAAATTTTTCATTCTTCCCTGACTGATCGACGAACTTTGCATTTATTCCGCAATCGATCGACGAAATTTGCTTTTTTCCGCAACTGATCGACGAACTTTGCGTTTTTTCCGCGACAGATCAACGAACGTTGCATTTTTTTCTGCAACTGATCAACGAACTTTGCGTTTTTTCTGCGACAGATAGACGAACATTGCGTTTTTTAAGCGACTGATTGACGAACCTTGCGTTTTTTGGAGACAGATCGACGAACTTTGTGTTTATTCTGCAATCGATCGACGAAATTTGTGTTTATTCTGCAATCGATCGACGAAATTTGCTTTTTTCCCACGACTGATCAACGAACTTTGCGTTTTTTGGTGACAGATCGACGAACTTAGCGTTTTTTCCGCGACAGATTGATGAACTTTGCGTCTTTTCCACGATCGATCAGTGAATCTCAATCAAGTAAAATCTAAAGTTAGAAATTTATTTAACAACCTAATTGTTAAGGGTCCCTAACACATTTAATGGAACTTGAAAAATACACTGCATATATAAAACTTAACTTTCTTCCCTTTTTTATAATAAAAATAAACATTTTACATAATCATTCTCAGTTGACTTAATTTTTTCAATGGTATTTTGTCATGTCTGCATTAATGTAATTCTTTAAATAGCACGTAAAAGAATAGTGGGGTTTAAAGATTTTTTTTCTCCCTCCCAAACATTACAACTCCCCTCCATTTAAAAATGTTGGTAGGGAGACTCTCGTCTTTGGAAAAATTGAATTTCAAGCCCTGCCTATAATATGTTTGTGTGTATTGAGGTTTGTATAGATGTTTGTGTGTGTGCTGTTTTTAATACAGACAGTTTCATTTTTCACACGAACCTTTCAAAAAATTCGCATTCTTTGCGCAATCCTTTAACAAAATTCGCATTTTTTTTTCGTGATTCTTTAATGAAATTCGCATTTTTTTCTGTATCTTTTTTTTGTCGAGATTCATAATTTTTTCAGCTATCCTATGACGTAATTCGTGTTTTTTTTTCAGCGATAATTTGACGAAATTTGTGTTTTTTCTGCGATTTTTTTTTTCACGAAATTTGCGTTTATTTTCCACGATTCTTTTATGAAATTTGCGTTTTTCTGTGATCCTTAGACGAAATTTTCTTTTTTCGCAATGCTTTGATAATAATCACATTTTCTCTGCTGCCTTTTGATAAGATTCATGAATTTTCAGCAATCCTTCGATGAAATTCGCGTTTTTTCAGCAATCTTTGAAGAAATTCGCATTTTTCTCGCGATACTTTAACGAAATGTGCGTTTTCCAGCGATTTTTTGATAAAATACATTTTATTCCGCAATTTTTAGACGAAGTTTGGCAAGAAAGCGCTATCTTTGGGTGAAATTTCCTGTTTTGCGATTCTTTGACAAAATTTGCTCATCTTTTGTGTAAATCGCGTTTTTCTGTGGCCTTTTAACAAAATTCACGTTTTACATGATCCTTTGATGAAATTAGTGTTTTTCCCGTGATCATTTGACGAAATCTAGGATTTTTTTCCCGCGAAGATTGATTATATGTTTTTAGTCTGCAGGTGCCCTAAAAAGTTTGTGACGCCTGTTGCTGCATTGCACGCATTCTGCCACGGTGTATCAAACAAACAAAATTCATCCTAAAGAATTATTGTTTCGTTTCTGGAAATGAACAACTGTCAACTCATTGGCTGAATTATAAAGGGTGAAATGTGTAGGCACTGTGTATCATCTATACTATTAATGTCGGTAAACGTCTGTCTGTGTGTGTGTTGTTGTGTCTGGCGTCTGTAAGCACAAAACTCTGCATGCAGACGACGGACATAAGTGCTTTTGGTATAAAAAAATTCGTAAGTGGAGTTTTTAAAATTCACAACATTTTGCGGGAGAAGAGGGGTGCGAACGAATTTAAAAAATGAGTCCGCATCAATAATTATGGCGGCGGGGGGGAGTATGTTTTGCCTACATGGGGCGGAGACTTTTCTTTGTTGACACCACTCATATGATATATCGTTCGAAAGGCCTGTGACTGCCTTTTCATGTTATGCATCTGTGTGGTCCATCCCCCCCCCCCCCCCACCAATTGGGGCACTTTTCTAAATTTTGCACATACCACTCATGTTATATATCGTTAAAAAGGTCTGTGACCGCTTAATCATATTATACATCTCCGGTGTCCATCCCCCCACTTTGCCCCCCCCCCCCCCAAGGGGGTACTTTTGTAAATTTTGCACAATCCCTTCATGTTACGTATTGTTGGAAAGGTCTTTGACTGCTTATTCATGTTATGCATCTCCGGGGTCCATCCCGCCACTTCCCCCCCCCCTTAAGGGGGGCAATTTTCTAAATTTTGTTGACACCCCTCATGTCATATATTGTTGGAAAGGTCTGTGACTGCTTAATGATATTATGCATCTCCAATGTCCATCTCCCCACTTTGCCCCCCCCCCCCTCCCCCAAGGGGGTACTTTTCTAAATTTTGCAGACAACCCTCATGTCATATATCGTTGGAAAGTTCTGTGACTGCTTAATCATATGCATATCTCTGATGTCCATCTCCCCGCTTTGCCCCCCCCCCCCAAAGAGGTCCTTTTCTAAATTTTGCACACAACCCTCATGTTATATATCGTTGGAAAGGTCTGTGACCACTTAATCATATTATGCATGTTCTGTGTCCATCCCCTACTTTACCCCCCCCCCCCCAAGGGGGTACTTTTTAAAATTTTGCACACACCCCTCATGTTACATATCGTTTGAAAGGTCTTTGACTGCTTATTCATGTTATGAATGTCCTTGGTCCATCCCGCCATTTCCCCCTCCCCAAGGGGACACTTACCATTTACTTGCACAACAGCGCTAAATGTGTCAGATGAAAGAAATTCCGCGAGTACATGTGCCAGTGAAACTTAGCCAATTGCTGTTCTTCAACCTAGCTTTAATTCAAAGTGGGTTTTTTATTTATTTGAATTATTCTACAAAAGTTTCAAACATCTTAAAGCAGCTATGAATTTTATTTTTATGGTACTATCAAGTTTTTTGCCGTCAAATTTTGACGGGTTCCATCTAGTCTAGTATATTGAATTTGAATCTGTGTAATACTCCAGTTGATATGAAACCAGCCATCCACTTAAGTATTTTTCTTCATGTTCTGCAGAAGCTATGTTGAGTGAGTTTGAAACCTGTGATAGTAATATGACCTTTATTGTTTTACTAACTTTTGATCAAGAATTCGTTTTAATAAACTGTTGTTGAACTATTTGGCATCCATTAATGAACTTAATCCATACTTCCACACATTTTCAGCAACTAGTATAAATTTTTTTTAACAAGTATTCTAACCATGGCCCCAACAATTTGCTTATAGTGTTCTTGACGCGATAGAAAAAATATCGAGGTTAAATTGGGCAGAATTTAAAGTACTTTCTAGCAACCTTTATTTACATTTTAGAATCGCATCAGATTGTTATATCTTTGTGAAATATCTATCAATTTATAAAATACACGAGCAGTTTGTTCACTATTTACACCACTTGGCTTGAAGCACTTAATTTAATATATACATAAACAAGATAATGTAGTAAGAAATATATAACATATGCCCATTTAGCAATGCACACATATACAAATTGTACACCAAATACCACCTAAAATGCACTGTTGTATAGAAGAATTCTGCCAGTGTTGTTTTTCGTTTTACGAAGAGGAATTCCTCGATTTTCACGATTTTACTTGGTCCTCCTTTTTTCATTAGTTGCAGCTTCATTTTCGTGATTGTATATATTACTTGGCATGAAATTTCACTTTTTTAAGACTGGGTTATGTCAAGGCCCCTATAGCAAAGAAATACCGTATGGTCTCCTATAAAATGTGATAAAGCTTTTGTTAATTATATATGTTGTTAATTATCAAGTGAAATGTTTTACTAAGTTAATGCATTTATTCTTTTTTTTAATGTTACATGAACGAAGTCACGGGTAACAGCTAGTTATTTTATATATTCAAGTCACAAATATGACATTACTAATATTTGGAAGAGTTATGAAATTGCTTCTACAAAAATGTGTTCTTATCAGCTCTTGTGACACCTTACCCTCTCCCTTAAATTTTATTTACTATAGCAAAAAAATTTTTATCCTACCATTTTAATTTAATTTAAAGTTCATTTGGAAATTTTGTGTATCTATTTCTGCTTAAACGTCCAAAAAGTTTAGTAGGCTAGTGACTTTGAGTTTTACTCAGGCAGGAAGAAATTCTGGCAAAATTTTTGTATGCAATAATTTATTCTAAATTTACCTATTTTGTCATATATTAATTTTCCTAGGGGTTGTCGATAGCTATTTTTTTTTTATTTGTATTAACCCGAAGCTTAAGAAATTAATCTTTCTGGCCGTAATAAATGAGATGTGACACAATGAGCAAAATGCCTCATACACTCACCGGTATAGCTTACGCAGGATTATTGTATTTTGGCAAAATCTTATGTTTCAAAATTTTATTTTATTTGCTATAGTTAAAATTTATTTTTGTTTATTTTTAAAATCTCATTTTGCAGTGTGTTATGTTTTCCTTTTGGTTTACATATTCTCTCTAGTTATTTTTGGTGTCACATTACAAGAGTATCAAACTGTCATAAATCTGTAAATTATGTGCTGGGGAATAACTTTAAATTATCAAAAACAAAACTTTTAAATGATCATGGGCCCATTTAACATCAAATGATCATATATTACTAAAATATATATATATATTGATTTGAGACAAAATAAAATTGAAAATGAAAAATAAAAAATATATGAAATGAAATAAAATTATGAAATGAAAAATGAAAAATAATAAATTGAAATGAAATATCAAAGATATATAAAATGAAATTTGATTTTGATATTTAGAAAAGAGCATGATTTCTTATTTTTTTAAATTCACCACAGGCTCTCTCACTCTCTCATGATGTCGCAGATGAGTAATTATCAAATTGTGGAAATTTCACCATTTTTTTTTAAGGTTTTGCTTAAGCTTGACCAAATTTTTTTGGTGGATAAATCTCAATAGATGCGCAGGTCTCTATTATTTGTTTGCAAGAATTATGGGCAGTACACACAGAAGGTCAAACTCAGCCTAGCATGGGAATTTAAAAGAAGAATCCCAGATTCTTCTCCTCTGTCAATCCTTCACGGTGCAGCCTTGTGATTTATGTGAGCTTTAATAATGGAAAGATTATAAGTGAGATTTATTTTTTTTATCATGGTCATTTTTTTTGTCTTGAATACGCATGCCTATATGGTTTATGTGAGACTCTGGAGATGATGCACAGAATTGGTGGTTGTTGTATATAGAAGGATAGTGTATATAGAAAGAAAGATTGGAAATGAAGTAGATAGGAAAATTTTTTGGAAATCATGTGATCTTTTGGCCATTGTTGTTAGTTCAATGTTATGAGGAAACTTCCTTATGCGTTTTGAACGACACAATGCTTAATAGTAATTTAATTACATAATTTGTCTCAGTTTTGTTTATTTTTTTTTCCTCAGCATCTCCTCACTGAAATTTTATTTCAAAATAATGACTATAATCATTATATAATAAATTAAACATGTTTAAAGGACATGTACTATTTGAAAATTTTTACTGTTGAAATAGCTTTAAATTCTATTAATATTTTCATTGAGAACAATCAATCTACATATATATATATATATATATTTATTTATTATCAAATGCTTGATTTATATTAAAGATATGCAAACCAATCTGATATGTTACTTTCAAGTCTATGCAATCTTTATACTGTTGTTGTTATATTGTCATATTTTATTCACTTTGAAAAACAAAATATCACCTACCTTTTAATCTGTACTCTTGAAGTCTTGGATGTTCTCTTAACTCTTCATGGTGAAATTTTTTTTTCTTACCTGAGAATTACATTTGTTGTATAGTTTTATATCTTAGAAGTCAGACGTCTGCAATTGTTTTGTATATAGGTGTTGTTTGTGTTTATAAATTTTATATACCAAGTAAAGTATGGTATCCGATTTATACTAAGATATGTAATATCTTAGAAGTTGATGTTCAGTATTTCTTATTTTATTATATTGTGTTTTATACTTTTATATATCCCGCACCAGAAGCTATGGTTATACGCTTGGTTCAGGAATAGTTTTAGGATTTTGTATAATTTTTCGCTAGCTTGACTCCATAGGCAAAAATTTTTTTTTTCTTCCTTTTTTTTCCATTCAGGGAAGGAAAACGTTATGCGACGGCTGTGTATCAATTCTAATTTTGTAATTTTAAATTTCTTTAATTTAAATCTTTTGCAATTTAAATATTTTAATAAGTCCTAATTTAAATCATTTTAAATTATTTATTTCTAATATGATTCTTCAATTTTTATTTAAAATATAGCCTTTTCTTAAATATTATTACATTCGTAAAATTTCTGCATCTTCCTTTTTCAGTTATCTTATCTCACGTTACTTTTTACTGGAAAGGAATCATCCCCTTTTTCACCTCTCAGTTAAAATTCCTTTCATTGCTATGTCTCTGCGCGGCTGCTGAGGTCATTGACTTACGGTTCACTGCTTCAGCGACGTGCACCCGTTCGGGGATTTTGAACACAGCGTCGGTGAGTTGTGATTAACCCGATCGCGAATACTTTTTTTGGATTGGAGGAACTCTTCAATTCCAACGGTTGAGATATTTTAACTGGCTTTTTAACGGCTCGAGTTTCCCGCCGATGCTTTGAATTCGGGACGATCTGAGCATCATCTCTCTCTCTTCCCTTCTAACTTCCGAGATGCTTAGACGTACCTGAGTGCGCTCTTGGGCGCAAGTCCGACCGTTGGGATGGCGAAGGCCGTCCTAACGGTAGAGTTTGTAAGAAGTTCAAATAAATAAGTAAATTATTACCAAGCCATCTGAATGTGTGCGGAGATTGTGATGAATAATCTGTGAAGGAAATATTATGAGTTCAACAAGGCAATCAACTAGATGCAACAATTTGCTGAATGCTTTGAAGTTCCTCCAGAGTAAGATAACAGTTGAGGATCGCGGCATTGCTGTACAATGATCAATCATGGGTGAAGGTTTTCCGATGATAGTCTGTCAATCACAGGTAACATTTACAATTAGGGGATAAAATTTGGGAATTTCTTGAATACAAGTTTCGGTGAAAAGTCCGATAGTAACTAAAAGAAATTATGCAGACTCTGCTTGAATATCTGTACTTCTCTTCAAGTTGATAGGACTATTCAGATATGTCTTTCGCTGCTATCTCAGAATTTTGCTATTGCTGAATTTTCAGTCTCCGAATATCAAGATAGTATTACTTCAGCTTTGCTGAGCTGTGCTTTTATCCACTTAATTCTTCTGTATTATTATGAAGGTATATATATATATATACCGAAAATCAAGTTAAGAACTGTGATCTAGAACTATATTTTTTACATCAAAAACTATGACTTCACTTATATTGCTAGAACTGTACTAACATCTTTGGGTTCGCCTTTATTGTAGCGATAATATATATGTATATTTATGTTTTTACAAATTGGTTATTACATTCTTTTATCACTTAAAACCTTTAATACTCAATACTTGAAAAACAGCATAATGATGATCAATATTGAATAAATATGTAAAGGGTTACTGCGCAGTTTACTCCTATTTTGCGTTTATGAAATTAAATGGTAAATTTGATATTTTATGAGTTTTGTTTATTTGTTTACATTTATTTCTGTTTTCTTCTCTATCAATTATATTTGAAGTATGTATTTCAGCATAGGAAATACTTGCATTAGATGTACATACTGAATTGAATTAGGTAAGATATTTCATGTGATTCACCATGTCTATTCTCTTCATAATTATTTTCTATGTACTCTACCACTATACTTATTATTTTTTATCACTGGCTCTTCTTCAAAATTCAAATCCTTCTCCTTTTATTAATATTCAGAATTTAAACATTCCCCCCTCACTTTTACTTTCCCCCACTTTCAAGTAATTCTCTAAACTTTAATGTAATTCTAATTTAACCCCATTGTTCCATTTCTTATCGTAACAATGTGTTTCCAATAGATTTCACCAGAGGGCACTACTGATGCTGCAGATTTTCCGCATAGGTCACAAAACGATTGTTTCAGGCAGTTTTTTTATTTTTTCTTGTTAATTGTCATTATCTTGTTATAAATTTAATAAGGGGTATTTTTTACACGATATTATATAAAAAATATCGTTCAACAAGCATTTTTGGTTTTGCTGCAGTAATTTCATTCTCAACTGCCATGCCAGAAAGACAATGGTTTCCAAATTTTCAGCAACCCTGAAAACTTTCATTGGGATCAACAAGGGGATCAACAGGAGGGTTGAGATGAGATTTCAGATATCACCTTTTTCTCTACGCTTGCCTTTGAAAGGGAAGGGAACGGGGGGTAACATTTGTGGTCATTTGCTTTTCTTTCTGTAAAATTAAATTTGTCTGCTTTATAGGAAGCATTTATTGAATCTGTGAAAGCGAACTGTTGATTGACCCCTGACCCACCCTTTATGCTCCGAAGGTTTCAGATTTTTGGTATCACTACGTTTGCGAAGGGGAATATCTTCACAATGTTTAATTTTTTGTTAACGAAAGTTTTACTTTCTAAAAATAAAGTGAAATAGGCGATTTTTGTTTGTTTGAATTTTTCTTTCAAATAAATTTGTTGTATAATTTTTCCCTTTTAAAAAAGAATAGTTTTTATTCCTTGTTACTTTTAGTTGACATTGCATTAGATGTACACAATTTTTAATTGAAAGAAATTAATGTAAATTTTTGTGTGAAAGAGAATTTAATGTCTAAGAAATGTAAATTGCATTAAAAAGTGCCATACCTGAAAATTTCAATTGTATCTCTTATAGGAATGCACCAAATACTGATTTTGGTCGAATATCAAATATTCGGCACACAAGTAAGCCGAATACCGAATATTCAGTCGACTGAATACTCCTATGTTCCAGGGTTAAAAGGTTAAATTTTAAAATAGTTTTATCTCATATTTAATACAAATGCTGCCTCAATTTTAATTTTTTTTTTTAACTTTTAATTTTATTCCTATTTTTGTGAACATTACTTTCTCACAAGTAAACGTCACACTAAAAAGAGAAGAAAAAAATCTATGTTTTGAATTATTAAATAAGATTATAATTTTAATGCTTGTAAATATTGTTTTTAACTTTGGCTTCCACTGTGAATTAAAATAAATTAATACAAATTTCGTTTCTACCACTTTTCCTAATATCATATTTCAGATAAAGCAGTGTAAATCTGATAAAAATATCATACAATATCTTTACTATAATTAAAGTTGGGAACAAAAATTCATGTTCGGCTTGAAATGAAATGCGCTATATTTGAATAAATGGATTAGAACCTGGTTTCCTATACAAAAACTCTCTGAATGAAACTGTAAAGTATAACCTATATTATAAATTCTTTGTAGATTTTTCAATTGTGTAAAATGTGCAAACTGTATCATGTCTTATTTATTTATAATCTGCTGCACTCTTGAATCTTCTAACACTTTTTTTTCATTCCTGAAGGAAACGGATATGTATTTCAAATGAAACTGTCAAGTATAACCTACATTATAAATTATTTGTATAGATTATTCAATTGCATGAAATGTTTAAAATGTATTATGTCTTATTTATTTATAAGCAGCTGTTGTCTTGAATCTTCCAATACTTTTTTCATTCTCGAAAGAAACTGTCATTTATTTTGAATGAAACTGTAAAGTAAAACCTATATTATAAACTTTTTGTAGATTTTTCAATTGCATAAAATGTGTAAACTGTATGACATCTTATTTATTTATAATCGGCTGCACTCTTAAATCCTCCAACACTTTTTTTCATTCCCGAAGGAAACGGACATTTATTTTGAATGAAACTGTAAAGTATAACCTATATTATAAATTCTTTGTAGATTTTTCAACACAAAAATGTGTAACATGTATCATGTCTTATTTACTTTTAACCGGCTGCACTTTTGAATCCTTCAATGCAAAAGTTTTCTTGTATTTTAATCACTAGTTAATTGAGTTTAATTTTATATATAATATACACTGTGCATAGTTTCACTGCATTTTTAAATTTTAATTAGCTCTACTTGATCTTAATTCCAGTAATGAAAATACGTATTTTTTATTCCATTGAATATTTTTTTACACACTGTCACTGTTTTCAATTTCTTTGAAAAATCGATTTTGCACTGAGATTCATATAAAAGTGAAAAAGTGAAAAATTCATGTCCTACATATTCGATAAACGGTAGCTATATAAAATATCCAACAACTGATAAATTGTTTTTGAAATATAATTACAGTTATATTTTTCATATATTACTCAACTATTTTAACAATGTAAATGCCTACTAAAAGTTATTCATTTTTCGTAAATATTTTAACTATGTTAAATGTATGAATTTGTAAATAAAATATATTGGAATTTGCAATAATTTTTTTCTTCAAATTTTATGTCTTTCATCCCTAAAAAAGAAAAAAAGAAAACAATTCATAATATCAAAATCTAAAAATTTCCATATTCCAACTGAAATAAGCAAATGATTATCTAATATCGTCATTTCTTAATACAAAATGATTAGAATATCCAAATTTAGTAATATATATATATATATATATATATATGAAAGGATAAAAGCTAAGCCCCTTTTTAAAATGTAAAATCCATTTTTGCCCCTTTTAAAATTTGAAATCACCGTTTTAAAAAATAAAAATTTAAATTAAAACTTTTAAAAAGCTTTTGTAATTGTGTCTCAATTGATTGAAACTGCCGTTGCCCCTGTTAAATTAGTTTTCCTGCATCGCATCTTATAATTTTCAAAGATCGTTTTGTCACTTTTCATAAGAATACTTTTGCTGAGATAGGAGCAATATTAAAGTCTCGCGGCATCCCGTCAGCCGAATTTGAGCCAACGCCTTGCCCTGCGCAATCAGTCAGCTCATGGCCAATTAAATTAGAAATAGGCCTCTTTTGACTTCGACGACCTCTAGCAGAAATAATGCAAAAACCTCATATTTATACCGCTGCACGGATATCAGGAGAGAAGTTTTTACCATCTCAACAATGCACTAAATTCACGCCACTATGCTCTCCAGGGGTTGCCTTGGGATGTAACTAACCCCTGATGTCCAGAAAGATTTAAAGTAACAGCTTTCACGCCCGTTTGGGCCTGGTTTAAAAGGACTTATGTAACTAAAAGAAATAAACCAGGTTCCGTAATAGATAGTGTCTTCCTTTAACAGACATGCATATGC
Source organism: Maratus michaelseni (assembly GCA_963931845.1). NCBI lineage: Eukaryota > Metazoa > Arthropoda > Arachnida > Araneae > Salticidae > Maratus > Maratus michaelseni. Next base: position 23,456,428 of record OZ007599.1, on the reverse strand, counting down.
TATCGGACTTTAATTGAATTTCGAATAGTGCTCACGGCCCATGACTACAGGAAAATGCTAAGAACTCCGAGTGAGCGATTCGACGTAGGTACGGAGTCGTCTTGGCACCAATCGAAACCGCGATCGAGGACCAACCGAGGGAGCCAGATTTCCTTACATATATATATATATTACTTCTGTGTAAGCTTCGTTTGTAAAATTTTTTGTTTTAATTTCTGTAAAATATACGTAAAATATCTGAGACAATATGTGTAAAATATATAATAATATTCTTTCTTCTATTCATTTATTCTTGAAATACTCTTATCTGGAACATTAGTTTCCAAACAATTTCATTCTTTTCAACAAATATCTACATCTAAATACCGGAAAGTGGTTCCTGTTGTATCATTTTGCACCACAGCGGAAGTAAAAAAAATCCCTGACGGCTCGGCCTACAGGCACAGGTAGATTTCGAAGTCGCAGACCATGGTGCACGTATTTGTTGGGAATTGCAGAAGAAATTACCTTTTTGCCATGATGCGACAGTTGGAACTGCCCACTTCAAAACCTAACTTGTTTGCAGGTGGAGCCAGCAGGGATTTTCTTTTGTTTTATTTTTTGTTATTTTTTTTTTGTTTGCTAAAAGGGTTGGTTCTATAAAATACTTGTCAGTATAAAAGTTTTAGATAATATTAAGAGGATTTATAATAAATTTAAATGGATTTGATATCTTTTGAATTGACAAAGTTATGAATTTTTTTCTTCTAAAACCCCTTCCCCCCCCCTCCCCTTGGGGTCATTTTAATGTTATCAAAAACGTGTCATACTTAAATTTTTGGCCCTTTTCCTAGAAGTAATAATAACTTTAAACAGGTTCGATACATATCAGAATTAAGAAATTATGTTTTTTTTTCTGTTTTCACAAAAATCCCCCCATTCCCCCCCCCCCCCCATCTCGTTCGATTTTGCCCATTAACGAACTTGACCGAGATTTTATGCTCCTTCATTTTATGTATGAGTTTGGAAGATATTTGTGCAGAATTATTGAAGTTATCACGTCCATAAAAAAGTGACAGATAGATAGGTAAAGTTTTGAACTGGGGGTGGTTTTGGGGTCTGGGTCTGGCAGTCATGATCGGCGTAGATCTGAAAATTTTTTTCAAAAATTCCAACTTAGGGGAGAATGTAATTGGTAGTATTTCTTACGAAATCTACCTAAAATTTGTTCAGAAGGATTTCTTCGGGTATATGTGTATATGCAATATGTCCGGTCCCTCTCTCTTTCTTGAATCATTTTCCAAAGTGTGATCAATGGAAGAAATGTCCTTGTTGAATTACATTTACTGACCCAGGACAATACATACAGTAAAGGCTGGTTCGCGGGGGTAATTGAGATATAACATCATGTCCCCACTTCTACTAGGAACTGGACCGATGGTGGAAATTGCAGATAATCATTCTCCAGAATTCGTACACAGAACAGAAAAGTGTTAGAATTGTCTAAAAAATTCTTTTCTTTATTTCTATATAGATTGTTTTTTTGCTATTATTGAGGATGTATAAAGATAAAATGACATCTTGCACCATTGCAACTTGCTACAATACGTATACAAAAATCCTTGACGGCTCGGCCTACAGGCACAGGTAGATTTCAAAGACGCAGACCGTGGATCACCTGTTTATTGGGAATCGCAGAAGAAATGACCTTTTTGCCATGATGCGGCACTTGGAACTGCTCACTTCAAAATCTACCTGTGTCAAGTATGCAGAGCCGGCAGAATTTTTTTGTTTTTATTTATTTATTTATTTATTTATTATTATTATTATTTTGCTGTAAGGGTTGGTTCTATAAAAAACTTGTCAGTATAAAAGTTGTAGATAATATTAAGAGGATTTATAATAAATTTAATCAGATTTGATATCTTGTGAATTGACAAAGTTATGAATTTTTTTCTTTTGAAACCCCTATTTTTCCCCTCCTTGAAGCCATTTTTAATTATATCAAAAATCTGTCATACATAAATTTTCGGCCCTTTTCCTAGAAGTAATAATAACTTTAAATGGATTGGATACACAACATAATTAAGAAGTTATGGGGATTTTTCTGTTTTCACAAAAAGCCCCGCCCCCCTCCCCAGATCGATTTTGCCCATTAACGAACTTGACCAAGGTTTTATGTATCAGTTTGGAACAGATTTGTGCAGAATTATTGACGTTATCGTGTCCATAAAAAAGTGACTGATAGATCGATAATGTTTTGAACTGGGAGTGGTTTTGGGTTCTGGGAGTCATGATCAGTGTAGATCTGCAAAAATTTTCCAGAAATTCCAACATAGGGGAGAATGTAATAGGTAGTATTTCTTATGAAATCAACCTAATAGCAAATATAAAAATATTAACATAAGGTGAGCGTGACCAATAAAACTATTTAACTGAGTCAAAAAAGAACACTTATATCGTCTTCTTTTGTCACAAAATAAATAAATTTTAAAAAATGATCAAACACTAAACACGTTGTCCGATAAAAATGAGTACAGTTCTTACGACAGTTGATGTCATATGTGGCAAATGGGAGCTCAATCCAAAGCAAAGTTTAGACGCTATTGTGTTCACTCACATATACAAATACATACAGGCATCAACTAAGAATCACTGGGCACATAAGTTATGTTCTTAGTAACATTAAGATTTCTTTATTAAAAAAATTAATTTGGCAGATTTAAATATGATATAATATACACATGAATTAATGCCACACAATCCTAAAATGTATGTATACCAAAGAAAATATAAATTCTACAGATAAGGTAATTATAAATTTACCAGTTACACCTGTGTGATGATTTCGTACTGCAGTCTAATATTTTTTAGATGCAGGTTTAAATTTCTAAAGAAAAATTAAGGACGAAAATATCTGCAAACAACATCAGACAAGCCAGAATATCATGTCATTCATTCCATCAAAGTTAAAGCAAAAACTGATCAAAGATAGCAAGAGACACGTACGAGAAAAAAAAATAACAATTGTATTTTAACTTCATTAGAAGATGATGTCATCCGCTTTGGGAAAAACACGGGACAAAAAAAATAAATTGAGCCCATATAAAAATAGAATTTAATATAACATTTTAGACTACACGTAAAATACCAGTGCTTTTATCGATCGATGGTGTCTTTTTCTTTAAACATTTGAGTCTGAATTTTGCTTTTTAATCATAAATATAAAATAAACCCGTGCGTCCCGCTTTGTCTTTTATGCTATTTTTTTATTTTTTATTTTTTATAATTATTGTTGAGCACAATATAATATAGTATTTTATTTTTGTGGCAACAATGATTTGAGAAAAAAAAATTCATTTCATTGAAAAAAAAAATTGCTGATTTAATTTTTAATCAAAAAACATATTTTAAAGAAATGTGAGTATACTATGTCAGAAGCCGGTTCAAAAACCTTTCGAATGGTAGCTCATTCATTTTTGTGCATTTTGTAAATGCATAGAAAAAGGAATGTTGGCAACAGAAATAATACACATGATTAACTGATGTAAAATTTTAAAGCGTATGTAAGTACAAGGAAGTCAGAAATGATAACTTATTGTATGATAAATCTAAAACTTCTAATATGAAAAATTACATGAATAAATTTTTATTCTTAAAATGTAAGCCTATATAAAACATTAAAATACGTACAGTTTAGTATAATTGCAACTCAAGTAATTTATTTTAAAAAAAATTGGTCTCTTATCACAGTTATTTTGTAATTTATTTTTAGTTTATATAATTAGTGTAAAAAATCAAACTGTGTTTTAAATTTTTTATCACTTTAAGGTGATTTTGATGTTCAAAAATAGTAGAAAGAAAACATAAAAGTTGGCAGCTATGCAAACATTGTAGATGTAGCTTTCACGTGTATCAAATGGTACTGTTAATAAATGTATTGTTGCTAGTGATTTTCTGATTAATTTTTAAGCATAAAAGCATAATACTTGCAAGCATGATTATTGAAATCATTTTTAATCGGCTATTATTGTCTCAGGACGGCAATTTGTTACTTTCCTGCACTTTCACGTCTGAAATTTCAGTTCAAAATGACAACTTTGACAGCATTATTTGAAAATCTTTTGCCTTTACAGGAAAACAAAAACAAATTATATATTACATAGTTTCTTAATAAGTTTGTGAATAAAAATCAATTAAAAAATGTGTCAGAAAGTGCACAGTTTGGATTTCAGAAGAGCTTTAAGTAAATAAAATGTATATGCAAAAAAATTAAGTCAGAAAATAAAACAAATGCATTATGTAATAATATTTAATAAAATATATTTACTGATAATTATCATATATTTAAAATTCTAAATATATTTTCTGTTCAATTAAATTTTTCCTTACAAAGTATCACTTAATCTTGATTATTTTAATTTTTTCAATTTCAGTTTGGATTACTGGGTTTCTATTGATATGGGTAAGCAGAAATATTGATGTACAATGCTTCCCCCCCCCCCCTCAAAAAAAAAGAACCATTAATGTGGATAGCTAAATACACTCAATGTAACTCCAAATTTGAGGAAATATAAAAAAAAACATATCAATATTGCAGAAATTCTGAATCTGGATCCTTTAATTTAAAAACGTTATTTAACACAGCTATTTTCCTACTGTTACATTACAAAATCCCTTTTTAATTATAGCTAAACCATGTGTTTCTCTCAATAACATGAGATTACAATTGACTAGTCAATATCTAAAAAAAAAAAAAACTGGCTTAAACTGCGCTGGAGGTCTGCATGGGCTGAAATTTTCATGACCGGGCCCGGCCCGAATGAAGCCATCTTGTTCCGGAGTCCCCAGAAAGTAAAGTCCAAAACCAAAACCCATCCTCTATACAGATCTATAACCAAAAGCTAATCTCTAATCTTCTAACTTACATTTACTTGTCACAGAGGCTCTGTGTTTACTCGGAATCAGCTTCAAACGGGAAGTGACGTTTCCTAGAAATGGCTACCAGAAAAAACTTTGCCCATGCGAAAGTCAGCGCCATCTATTGAGAAAGGTGATTTTCATAATATCTGACGCTCCTTTTTAAGATTAACTGTAAAATGTACTGTGACCGCGAATCCTAAAAACCAACGCCGCGATAATGTAAACAAACTGGACCGAAGCTACGATTTGTAAACAAACAAGATCGAAAATATGATCTTGAAAGAAAACTATCCCAAATTAAGATTTAGCAAATGTATAATTTAAAACTAGAATTAAAAGAAATTCATAGAATAAATTTGTGGTGTTTGCGACACAACAAATGGCGCCACATGTCCAACATGCAAGATTATTTTTAATTCTGCTAACCTCAATTAGAAGATAACGTCATTAGAGGAGAGGTGCTTCATTGTGGAAAATTATTTCAATACTTTATATTAGGTTCACATGCTCTGTGAGTTTGCAAATTGTAAACCAGAAATAGGCTAATGATGATGACTATTCGAAATTTAGAGAAACTGATGTTGTAATAGACAAGCTTTGAAGTGGTTGGCCTACAGTGGCGAAACATGTTAGGAAATGGTTCACGCTTTGAACATATACTGTGACTCTAATCTTTTGTACATGAATCAATCCACATTCATCTGCAACCACACGTATGCATTTAAGATTCATTGTTTTCAGTATTTCTAGTTAAATTATTGCTTTTCTATCTCCATTTATCATGAAAGATACAACACTATATTTTCTTGTAACAGTTGTAACTATTTTGTGAATGGTGTTGAGGTTATGGGCTGAGACTTTATAATTAAAAAAATTGTTATTTTATTACTCTCTTTTATTTAACAGTTCATGTGTGTAAATAGAAATATTGTAATCGATTTTTTTACTCAGGCTAGAATTATAAAAATTATGTACAAATGTGTGTTTTCGATGACACTACAACATTTTAATAGTTTTAGAATTTAATTATAAATTAATAACTTAATTTAACGGCACTCTTTCATTAGCCCGCCACAGGTGATAAATCACCAAATATTCTTTATGGTTACAATTGTATAAAAGTGCCAACAATAGATTGATGCACCAAACCAAGCTTGCCAAAAAAGGTCAACTGGCTGTGAAGCTGCAACAATAAAGTATTTTGAAAAGTATAAAGTAGAAAATGTAAATAAAAAGTAAAAATTAATATATTTTTTATACAATATGCTTTAATCAATTCATTGTTTCATGTTAATTAAATTAGGATGATACATCGAGAAATCAATTTAGAAATCCTAAATAGTTTAAATAATGTTTTTTTTCCTTTCCCTTTGCCATATCTTAAAAAAGAAAGAGCAAAATTTGTAATTTTTTTAAAAATAAATTGACCAGCCTTGCTTTCTACAGAGCATTAAAAAAAGTGGTAAATTTTCCATAATCTAGTTTGGTGCCCATATGAGTGTTTAGGCTGCCAGCAGGTAGACGGCAGCACAGACAACAGGGCTAGGCCACCGGCTGGTTGAGCATGTGTAGTAAGTACCTGTATTCCCTAACTTCCCTGTCGGTGCTTCATTTTCATTCATTTGTGGTTCATCATATGTTCATACCATATTGTGGTTCATACCTTTCCTCGTGTTGTGTGTGGTATTATTAACGTGTAGGAAAAATGAAGGCAAAAAGAGAAAATATGCCATATAAGTGTTTTGTATATTGTTTTCTGTTTAATTATCCTTTTTGATAAATCCTGTTATTTGAACTGTTTTTGCTCAGTGTTATTTTAGGTTGAATTTTAGATATAATTATGTGTATTACATGTGGTAGGATATATTGTCTAATCAATTGCATTCATTAGGCGTGGAGAGATCAATGAATAGTACATGCCTTCAGCCAACTGAAATAAGTGGTGAAATATGTATTCAGTTTTATTTAAACGAAAGTCATTATAGCTGAAAAGCTTTAACACCCCCTCGCCCCCCCCCCTCTCAAGAAAAAAAGTTAGATACATGCTTAAATTATCTCATTTATTTTGAAAATGAGCTGGATGAAATTGCAATAATGAGTTCAATCACGATCATGAACAGCAATTTTTTTTCTCTTAATGCTTTTATTAAAATTAAGTAAAAAAAAAATCTGCTTTTGAAGGGGGTGGGTGGGGGGTAGTCTCTCTCTGATTATCTCCCTGATAATTGTTATTGCATATATCCCATTAATGGTTTTTACTTTTATGAGTTGTCAAATTTTTTATGTATGTGTAATGCAAATTGAAGTATGAGCAGCAATATAAAAGATGGGAAAAAATGTGTGTGAATATATACCGTCCTACTGTTTTGAACTGTAACTGCTTTTCTTTCTACATCTGGTTTGTTAATAAGTGAACTAGTTTATATTAAGATCATTGACCTTCATATAGACAGGTTATTACTCTTTTTATACCCGAATTTCAGTTAAGGTAATATAGCAGAAAACTAGAATGGCACCTATCTATAGGTGAGCAAGAGTGGTGTAGTCATAAAAAAAAAATCAGAAAGTTTATGCTATAGCTTTGTTTCAGAATTAGAGGGCATACGGAGTTCCTTAACAAATTCCAGAAGGCATATGAGGTTCCTTAACTAAATCCAGAAGATATATGACATATGCCTTGGTGAACAATTAAATTTAAAAACTTATAAATTTTTTCTGATACAGTGTTTGTGTACCATTCTATAGACAATACTTGACATAAACTATTGCTTTGACATAACTTTTATCAAACTTAAACTGATTTTCTTTTTTTCCCATTAACAGTGCAATTTTGCAAGCTTTTGTTGCAGTTCATCTTTGATCCTATGAAAGGAAGTGCTTAGACCTTTCAAAGTAAATGAAAGTTCAGTAAAAAAGATTGAATTCACTTAGAGTTATTAAAGAGATTCCTTTCTGAAGATTTAGAGAAAAAGTTCCAAGTTTGAGTCTGCAGGTTAGCTGAACCTTGGAGCTATTGGTGAAATCTTCAGATATTATGAGCAATAGCCTGGTGAAAATCTCTAGTGCACAGAGCTCTTTTTATTGAAAGGTGGCCGTGCACTAGGGACTGCACCCGGATAGTTGCTCTGAAAGAATTAAAGATCAAACACACTATGATCTAAGTGTGCGGCATCTCTTATGTGGCAAAGTGCTCCCTTTCATCTTTTATGACTTTCTTAGCATATCTAAAAGTCAGAGGTCAAGAGCAGTAGCCATTTACAGGTTGAAAACATCCATTTCTTTTGTCAATTACCACAAAATGATGCAAGAAGAATGGGAAGGGGAAGGATTTATGGCTATCTCAGTAAAGCTCTGAACTGACCTTTAGAAGAAGCAGTAAGCAATTTTAATTTCTATCGCTTAAACTGCCTTTTATATTAACTTCCTCCTTTAAATTCTTATTTCCTTATTTTTATCTGATTGTCTAAGCTAGTTTTTTTTTTCCTTCAAAGGCTTTTCCATTTGGCAAATGCTCAAAATTTTATTATTTTTTCTTTTATGTTCAGTGTACAACATGAAGATATTAACTTGGAAAATAGATGACAAAATCTTATTTCTTCAGCGGTTGGTGAAAGTTTTTTTTTTTCTCACAAAATAGTTGAACTTGTTAAAGAACATATTACTTAGGTTCTTTTTATGCGTCAAAAAGCTCCTGTGTAAAGGATATACATGGAAGCCTGAATGTAGCGATAATTGCAAATTCACAACTATAAAAATCTTTCACAATTTCACAAAAACAGGACCCTGAGAGAAAAATCTGGATCCCCGTATGGTATCAATTGAATTTTTTAGTACCTGCAGTTTAAAATATTTATTCTTTTCTGTTTTCCACTATACTCCTTTTATTGTGAGCATCCCATGTATATTTTTTTAACTTTTGAGCATTGCTGTTTCCAAAGAGATTGGGGAGAGGGAATTCCAACACTAAAATTTACAGACATTTTACATCTACTCAGAATAGGGTTAAATTCTTTTTACTGAGCTAATGTGTCATAACATATCAGGGGTCGATGCAGGTTTCTTTTTTTTTTTTTTTTTTTTTTTTTTTTTTGTGAAAAATAACATTTTGTAACAAAAGTTGAAATCCAGTTATTCAAATTCGAACCAAGCATTTATAAACAAAACTTTTTTAAAATCCTTTTGCTGAAGTTTTCCTCTCTGGTGAACTTGTTTGTTTACAAATTACACATTTTAAAACATCACAAAATAATAAAACATTAATAAATAGTAAGTTTTTATGGAATAGGATTTTGTGAAACTGCAACAAATTATCTTAAATTTCTTTTAGTACCATACTGCGTAGAGAAGAAGTTTATACAGTAAAACATGTGTAAACAAAACCTGTCTATAATGGGAAATCTTTATGGTCCTGCCGAAAGGGATATCATACAAATCTACATGCTAAGTTTGAAACCTGTCAAAAAACAAAAAAAAAATTCCGGTCCCTATAGCAATTTTGTTTTTACACATTTTAATGTACATGGATCAGTAGAACTTGGGATAACGGAAGCTGTTTATAACAAAATCCTGCCTTAAAAACAAAAAAAATTATAGTGCCTACTGACAGAATATACCATACAATTGTAACTGTTCAGTTGGAAACATCCCTAAAATTGAATTTTGTTTTGCTCCCTAGCGATTCTGCTTTCACGGATTTTACTGTATGAGATTATCATGTTTATTTAGTACAGTAAAACCCTCAATTCTTCACATGTATTTTCTAGCAACCTATTCACTGCTTCATACACAAGACAGTTTTCAATATTTATACAATTTATTTCATATACAGAAGCTATTTATCTTTTACTATATACAGGGTTTGGTGATATATATCAATGGCTATATATCTTGATATTCATTTTCAAAATATGATGTTTAATATTTTCGTATTTAATATTTATTTTCAAAATATCATTGTGTTTGATTTTTTATATTTTGTTTCAACAGGTCTAAATGAATTTTTCAACTGTTGCTGACTGTGTCATTAGATGAAAAACTTTTGTTGTGTTGCAACAATTAAAATTCTAAATTAACTAAATTTTTCAATATTTTTTCTTGTAGATTAACTAAGTAATAAATTAATGTGTATTGGTAATTATAGCTTGTATGATGGCTACAAAATCATGGAAATTTAATTGGAATGATTAAATTTTATTTGTATCACCTATTACTGAATGAGTAAATTTATGAACTGCAATATGTTTGTAATTAATTGAAGCAATACTATTTAACTATAAATCTTTTCTTAATTTTATGTATTAATAAAGGCTAATTAGTTTACTCAAATGACTTTTTTATTGAACCTGCAGTGTGGTGCCTTTTTCTTTTTACATCAGACATGCATTTTGTTTTCTTTTCAGGAAATATAAACAATTTCAGGAGTGGCTTTTTCATTGATCAGATAGTTAAATTATAATACTTAATTGTTTCCCTAAGTAAAATTTGGATTTTGTGCTAAATTTTCTGGCCATCCTGAGATTGTTTTGTGAGAGACTTGATGCAGCATGAATTTAAAATTTGATAGAATGAAGTGAGACAATTGAATAAATGTGTAATAACTAATATATTTTCTTGTATTTCAATTAAATTGATAATTTGCTAGTTTGAATATTTAGTCTAATAATTTTTTAAGGTTCCTTAATTCTCATGGATTCCATTGTCTCATCTTAATTGGATATTTTATATTCAATATGTAAGGATATAATATTTTATATCCTTATATGAATAGTTTTGCCTCATTCTTTTTTCGTAATATAGCTAAATATATCGTGACTTTAACTACAGGAAGGAAAATTAAGGTTAATGAGGCCTGCAAATAACTGGACATAGCACCTTGGGTCATTGTGGCAACTTTTTAGCAATTTAAATGATTCAAATTTCCTCCAGTTAACTTTGATTAATATATTAATGAATTATTACATTTTTTATTATTCTACTATGTTTTAAAGTGGAGAATGAAATTTTCTAAAAAGGAGTAATTTTAACTGAATGAATCTAAAGTTGTATTAAGATAACACTTGCATTTTTTTATTGTTGTGATAAGACAGCACTTTCGCTGTGACAAAGACATTTTTAGCCCCCCCCCCCAAAAAAAAAAAAAAAAAAAAAACTTTTATAAGTTTTAAATTTGAAGCCAAAATTTGGTGACTTTTTGACTAAAGATATTAATTGAATGACTTATTTTTACTTACTACAGTCTCTTTTTTTTTTTTTTTAAATATCAATATTTAGTATTTTCAATTTTTTTTTCAATTACGCTACCTTTAAAATTTTCATTAATTTTATTTTTATCAGCCTGACTCTAAAACCCAGAACTTAACATTTTCTTTTTGCAGCTAACGATTTATAATATAGATTTGTTAGTGACTTTAATTTAATTTAACATTTTCATACATTATTTATATATTAAACCATGGATATCAAGGTGATTTCTTTTATAATTCTTATATGAATATTTTTGCCTCTTTCTTTTTTTAAGGTGAATAATTATATACTTTTCTTAGTTATAGAAATATATTCCTCTCCTCATTTGAGTGTACTCTAAAATTGGATAGTTTCTAGATTTAATATTGCACATGTGCAAATGGGTAATTTTTTTCTGAATGTGAAATTTGATAAAATGCTCTTTTAGCTTTAAATATATAGATATTAACATGAGCCAGCTAAATATATTGTTGATCCTTTTACATGATTTATCATTACCATAGAGTTAATAATTTTATGCATTCCAGGGCTTTACAAATACAGTCGCTAGTGGCGACCAAGTTATTTAATCTGGCAGTTGTTTTTTTCTTTTTTTGTACAAAAATTCACCTAAGAAATGAGCACAAACAACATTTAGAATATAAACTATGCTTGTTATTTTTTTCTCAATTATATCATTAAAAAACTTTTGTGCCTTTTGAAAATCTATGAAGGGGGGGGGGGGGCAGTTAATTAAATATTTGTTACTGGCGATTAGAATTTTTTGCTGGCTACCAGATTTTATCAAATTTGTAAAACCTTGTGTGTGGCTTTTATTTTTTTTTTTATAAGGGGTGAGGTACCATCCCCTAACATTTTGTGAATCTAGAAAGGAAGAAAAAAAATGAATGATTATGCCAAAGTTGTAGTTGTGATTTCAACAAGCTAATGTAAACATAATTTCATATGTCAATATGATTTATAACATCATGTGTGTCATAATTTGGCAATACATCTTGGTTGCATCACCACTGTTTATAACAAGGAAATATTAAAATTAAAACATTGTTAAATTTTGATAAATTTTTTGATAATTTAAAAATACTCTGATTTATAGAAAGGACAACAGGGGTTGAAGCCCCATGAGTTATGTCATAATATTTAATGCAACATTTTTTTTATTAAGTATCATAAAAATCTTAAGCAAAATTAATAAAAATGCAATAAATCCTACAATAACAATTAACACATGCTTTTGTCAAAACTGTCTCACTGCTGGATGAATTACTGGTGAACAGAGCCCTTTCAATTTTACTCCTCCATACACATTTCCTCGGGAGTCAAAAAAGCATTACTTGCTTATATTATTCAAATTGACCAATACACAAGGCAATATTTATTCAACTGTGCCACTTTCCATTAGAAAAAGGCAGTCAAGCAGCATCAGATATAGTCAGCACTTCAAAGGATGACTCCTGGGACTGCCACAGGCTTGCATTCAAAATCAGTGACGTGGAGTCTTCTCGCTTGGAGATCAAAGATGACAAGCTAGGTCAGACTTCTGCCAGCATGGTATCTGTGAAATAGAAATTGCACACCTGGGTAAACCCAAAGCCTTTAATCACATTGACACTACTGGGAGAGATAAATCAACAACAAAACTGGCTCAAAATAATAATAATAATAATAAAAATAAGATTTTAAAAGTTTGATTGGAATAAAAATTTAATTAAGATAAAAATATTTTATAAAATTTCCAGTTTAATAACAAGACTCAAGTGTACATGATATGAAGCAGATAGTGACAATTTCAGGGTTTCTCTAAAATATTGTACATTAAATTAAAATTTTCTAAAAAATACATTCATATTTTGTATATTTGTTTCAAAATGAATCGGTTAAAAAATTTCATTTTAAATACTAATGAGCAAATCATAAAATTGTTTTCTAATCTATTATTAAAACTATACTTAATTATTTTTAAAAATTGATAAATTACAGAGGATTTGTTTTTTCATACTGAAAAGTTCGCAGCACTATTCTATTGTCAATAATCTTCAGATAATAAATTTTAATCTAGCTCTCAAACATCATACAAGCATTAGATTACAAGTTCAATAATAGAACATTGTATCAGCTTACAAAATTATTACTAGAATACTGACTGAATTAAAGTGCATTATTAAAAATTTGATGAGATAACTCTGATTCATTAATCACTTAGACAATGCTGAATAATAATTTTAACCTAAATTTACAGGAGCATTAATTCTGATCAAAGTTACAAGATTTGTGGATTAAACTCTGGTGAAATAAAACTTAAAGGCCTTTTGAATTAGAATGCAACACACAAAAACATCGCTCAATTAATGACAAACTGTACATGATAATGTGTACAAATTCTTGTAGAAGGCCATACAAAAAGGCTATATATGATTTCAATTGATTTAAACTCCATACATAATAAATCTTTATAAAAGTTTCAGCATGAATAATATAACAAAAAAGAAAGATTGAGCTAGACATCTGCAGATTAAGCATCTTCACCTGACTGAAGAGTCCCCTTAAATTAAAGGTTATATCACCTGGTATAAATGTTTTCATTTCCACCTAGTGTTAAAAGATTTAAATAATTAAAAGTTTTGACCATATTCTGATTGTACCGATACCATACCAGCCGATTTGTAAAGGTTAGTGGCTTTTTCATTGCATTGATTTTAAACTAACTTTGTATTATTTTTTAAACACGATCCACAATCTGTATACTGTAGATATATAAAAAAATCATGGTTGAGCGCCTAGGAAACTTCCAACCTAGGCCCTGCCCATGCCCTCTTTTCATCCTGTAGGATTAGGTGAGGAGTTAGTTTCTAATTCTTACATTTAAAGGGTAATACTACCTACAACACCTGAAAAGTCAATGATTTTTCATTTTTTTTAACCATACATTATAATAAAAAATTTGATTTAAACATCAATAGCATACATACATTTATTGTATTATAAATAATAAAGAAAAGTATGTGTCAAGCATAGATTATGAAACACTTCCATAATACTTTCAACCATTCAACTAGATAGTACCCGTGAAGATTTGACGATAAACAATTTGAAAGTCCCATTAGAAATGTGTTTCAATTTTTAATTAATTGCTTTTAAATTAATTAAGCATTGAAAATTTGATGAATTGTTATATAGTGTAAATGATTCCTAATACATATGAGGCCCTTAAAAATAAGAAGATATATATCACACATACTGCAAATCAAATAACTGGGCTGTTACTTGTTGCAATGTACTTTTATATCTATACACCTCTTTTATTACACCTTATCTGCTGCATGGCTACTTGAATAAAAGCTGCAAATTTTCAAACTGAAAATAAATATTAAAATAGTAGTTTAATGTTAATTTGAAATAATAACAGAAAACACACAATTCATTTATCAAAATTGAGACAGGTGCGGTTAAACCTGTGAACACTAACTGAGAGATTAAAAAAAAAAAAGTTACATTTTAAACTAGTTTCCACTTTAGCAGGATATTTCTTCCACAGGGACTACATTATTTTTTTTATGTTTAAACACATGATTTTATTATAGACAGCTTCTGTTTCACAGGTTTTATTGTACAATTAAAGAAAAAAACATAACACTAAAAAAAGTTATCAATAAATTTATATCAACATCAAACACAATTTAAAATATTTACAGTGACTGGGTAGCCAGCATCAGAACTATTTCATTTTCCCTGGCTTCAATAGATTCGGAAATAGGAGGGTGACACATATTTGCAGTACGTTATCAACAATTCCTCTAAAAATATATAATGCCCAAAATTAAAACAAATATACTTTTGAATTCAGAATTATGAGACCTTTCAAATGATATTTCAAAGGTCCTTTCAAACCTGACAGACACACAAGTGATTTTATAATGCTTCTGATTTTTACTTTTTAAGTACAGAACCCTAAAAAAACTTAAGCTTTGTAGATGGGGATTATTTGGATGAGTAACTATTTAGCACTATTCAAGACTATTAAGTACAGTAGGCAAAATTAGTTTTAGGAGGAGGCAAGAAGGAGAGGCAATTTTCACCTGTTTTGTTTTCAAGTTCAGGCTGGCCACCCTGAATAATTATAAAAGTCATGCATTGAAATTCAATTGAAATGACTTTCCTTTAATACTTATCTTTTGCTTTAATGTCCTGGAAAATAGTTTTGCAACTTCCAATAGTTTGAAACACCTATACATGATATAGAGTTGCTATCAGAAAATCCTACATCTCCTGCAATGAGCGAGTTTTGTCATTTTGATGTGGCTTCCTATCAATATATAAGCATTTTTTTAAAAATCATTAAAGTTACAAAGATTCCAAAAGAATAAAAATTAAATGTGAATTATCTCGCATGACTTGAATCTGTTCTAAGATAGTGATGTAATGTCAAATTTTGTTGACAAAAATGCGAAAAAGTATTGATAATTAGTGATAAAAGTGCTCAATAGATATTTTACTTATAATGTTTTCATGAATCTGGACAAAAAGAATTGAAATTTTAGGTTCATCAACAAAGCTCCAAATTAAGCAAGGACTTTAAAATTCCTGAATTACTAATAACTGAAAAAAAAAAAAATGCTGAATAGGTTTGATACATTTAACAAACTTCTAAATGAGAAAAGAAAGATTAAATACATTACATACACCTATCTAGTTTTGTCTGAAATATAAAACTTAAAGTCAGGTAACTTGTAAATCCATTTAATTTTTCTGCAAAAGAAATTTTTAATGAATAAATTGCTAAATCAAAAAATTAATTTTGCATTCATGGACAGTTAAAACTCCAAAATACTTACAAATTCCAGCAGAATTAAAACAACAACAATTTCTGAGGTAATTATTAAGAAGTTTTAAATGGTTTTCTTTAAAATATAATAGATCAATTTGATTGCATAAGAGAACACATAGTTATTACAAGAGCATTGTCAACTATCATAAATGTGATTTGTTTCTTTATTATTATTATTATTAATTGCGGTTTAGCTTTGAAATTATTTTTGAATGTTGTTATTTGAATTATTGAATTGTTTAAATTATTGGAAAATTTTTTGCATCTGTTCAGGAAATATAAAACTTTTATTTTCATATTTTTTACAAATTTTAAAATGCATTTCTTTTTAATTTGCTCTTTAATTTATCAGTTGCTTAGCAACCATATTTCAAAGGATATCAAAATAATAAAATTGAAGTAACTCGCACTATTTTACTGCAATACTTTATTAGCAAAATACATTATTTTCAGGAGATTTTCGTATTCTATTGACATAAATTTTGATACAAGTTGCCGTTTAACTATTACAGAATGATTACCGAAATATTTTTTTCAAAACAAAATTTACAAAAATATTGAATGTGTAATATGGATTCAAGTCTCGTAGTATGAGTTTATATTTGTATATGTATATTTCTTACATGAGATATTATTCATTTTCTGGAACAGATGTGGATGTTTCGTCATTGAAAAGTTAATATAATTTAAAAAATAGGATAAAATCACTGGTACAACAAGGTGATTAATCTAAAGAAATTAGAGTGGTAAAACGATCCAGAAATATTACAATTAGTGGAAATTGAGAACAGAAAAGCTATCACAAAAAATACTTTATTGTGCCAAATCATGTTTGCTATTTAGTGAATTGGCAGTGGGCATAGTTATGAATGAACCCGATAGGTTTAAAAGTTTCCAAATATACCTATTCTGGGGAGATTTTAGTATGCTACTGCCATCGAGTTAAATTAGGATGTACTTATATAAAATAAATATTATATAATAACCATCAAAGCTGTTTTTTTTAAAACAAAAATTGTAATAACGTTAGATTTCTAATAGATATAAGTGAAAATATTAGATTCATTTTACATTTTATAAGTTGCTTTTGTACATGAGATATTATTCAACGTATCCATCAGATGGAGGTGTGTCGTGGTTGGCAGGTAAGTAAATATTGCTATTTGAATATTAGGATAACATGAAATTATTTTCAAAACTGTTGCTTATCCTAATAAAACCACAGTGTGGAACGAAATCCAAGACATAGTAGAATCATCCACATAATCAATAGGAAATCATGGATATAAATTTAATATAAGTTTACGGGGGGTTCAGGGGGGCGGAGACCCCCTGAAGAAATGAATTTTTTTATCTAAAAAATTACAAGAATAAGAAGTTTATAAGAATTTCAGAATATCATAGCATAAACCGTGTTTAATTTAAAGTTTCTAATTTCTTAAACCAACGAAGTATTTTATATGCCTATAAATATGTATGCAATATAAAAAAGTTAAATTGCGAATTGTAAGATGCTAAATAATATGAAAAGTGAGATTAAAAAACAATTACTTTCAGAGCTGACGTTGAGGCTCCTGATCTGCAGATTTACTAGTTATAAAATATTAAGACAGTGAAGATTGTTACAGGAAAAAACAAAATCAGGGTGTGTAGTAAAGTTTTATAAAATTTTAGTTAAAAATTTTTCAGTAAAATTTTAATGAGCATTTGATAGAATTAAAAGTGGCAAAAATGTCCTGAAGCTACAAATTATGTTATCATTTTTGTCACAAAACTGAAATGTTTCAAAGATATTATAAACATTAATTAAAAAATACATATATATAAACAACTTATTTTAATTATTTTTCTTTTAAATTTTAAATTCAATTTTTTTTATTAAAAAAAAAGATTTTTATCAACCCTGGTTGGATTTCTGTATTATTTTAGGGATACAATAAGTTTATATATAAACTATTAAATTTAAGAAATAAATCTGCATATTTTTATTGTAAATTTATAACTGATGGTGATAAGTTTGTAAGTGCTCAACAAACACATGCAATTTTGTCAATTGGGGGGCACTTCATCACCTACTTTTTTTGTTAACAACTCATCTGGAATCTGATCTCTCAATATATTATAATTTTGCCTTATATTGCCAATTACCTGTTCAACATGAATTCGTAGATTAGCAATTTTTCTTGTCTTGTGTATATCAAGTGGAGACAGCTGTGTTTTACCTCTTGTGAAAGCAGGTATAATTAATTCTGCACAATAGAATCATACGCTTTCACTGATATTAAAACCTCGGTCTGCCATAACTTTATCCCCTTGTGGTAGCGTGAGACGTTGTATATATAATTAATGAATTCCATTTATCGTTTGAAACGAAAAAAACTTTATTTTATATTAACACATTAAAAAAAGAAAACAAAAGTAAAAATGAAAAAATATGATTATTCATATTCATGCTGTGAAATTACAATTTCAGAAAATCCTAAGATTCTGAAGTCTGCTCAAAGACAAGCTCACTCTAGCTTGTTTCACAACCAACTGATTCAACATTCAACTCCTTCCACCTTCAACTCCCGTCAGCAATTTTCACTTCCCAGGGGCTTTCCTTGCATTCCAGGAATTTCCCAGAAAACATTGCATGTCGTAGGGGCCCAGTTCTTTGTATCCACAAGAACAATACTTTACAATTCTTATCTACTCATTCAGATAACATACCATTCAATACAAAGCATGTATTGCAGCTTGGCTTATCTCAAAGTGAAAATGAAATTCACACTATTGATAGAATTTTCGTCAATAGAGATCAATCTGTCAGATTATTTTCATTCCAGAGAGATTATCCTTTTTCCACAAATAAGGGAGGAGTTGAAACATGTCAACTCATCACAACACCTCCCCCTAAGAAAAAATTTCTAGAAGAAATTTGGCATATATATTAATAGAATAAGCTCCTTCAATCAATTTCTAAAGAGGTCATCAAAGCACAAAGGAATTTTGAATAACACATGAAAAATCCCTATAGAAAACAAACACATTCCCATACTCAGTATTTGATAGACCACACTGTCAACAGGATTTACTATAATCCCATAACTGCAATACCTAAGTATAATTCCAGGAATAATTTATACTATTGATGCCCTAAGAAACAATTTTGAAATATTTCACATACATATAATACCAAATACAGATTACACTTTACATGATTCTAACAAAAAAATAATAATAATGAGAAAAAAAGAATAAATCTATATATAACACAATGCCTAATACAATTCTCTTAAAAACCTGCCTAACAGCCTAAATTTAGACGCTTCTACAAACAAAAAGAACGCATACTAAATTATGTAATTATTAAATTAATGAAGTTTTACCATTACGAAAATATTAAGCATTAAATGATAAATAAACACAATACAGATATTACAATAATGAGTACTCCCAAATTTAGAATAAAACCTAACTTAGAGAATTCTCCCAAAACCCAATATCTAAATTACTTCTATCAGAAAATCTTTTCGACAATACATTTCGCTTTACAACCTCATGATCATAATTTTTCCTTTCAAAATCTTGTTTGATTTTAATAAATCTTTCTTTACGATCCGTTTTAAAAGTAGAATGCTCCATTCTTTTTAACTTTGAATTTCCATATCCATTTTCTTGGCATTTAGCCCCCCAATTTTCTCTATCATTATCTTTCATCCCAGAGTTAATTTTTCTGGCCACAGTCATAGGGGAACTCAATTTCTTTCTAATTCTATTTCTAACATGTATAAATCTCATACTACCAACAAAATACCTGGGTATATTTACATCATGCTCAGAATTCTTTTCCCGAAATTGACCTCCTTTACCTGACCTTTTATCACTGTCCGTTCGAGACGCATCATTAAATTTAGCATATTATGCATATTAAATTTAGATGATGCATATTAAATTTAGATCGATCAATTTAGAGCCTTTTTCCAAATTCTTATCAGTCACGTCTCCCGGTGAATTTACCTCTATCTCATTAACAGACTTATTATCCCTTTCACAGATTTCATTCACAACCGTTTTTCTAACAACCCTTTGCTCATGATCGCTAGATAATCTGAGGGTTCCCTGCCCATTTAATTCTCTTTGATTCCCCACTTGTTTACACCCTGAATTTTGCTTATCTGTACTTCCAAATTTTAACAAGTTATAAACAGCGGGTGTTATCAGCGGAGGAGAATTCAGTTTTCTCACAACTGCAACCACCACATTCTTTTTAACATACTCTTTTTCATCTTCTATCAAAGCAATAGACACAGACATTAATTCCGCTTTTTGTTTATCTCCCAGGGCCGGAATAAGAAAAACCTTTCCCACCTTTTTTGCCCTCCAGGGAACATCGCATCTATCGAAAACAGCAATTTGCGCCCCTGTGTCCTTAATCGCTTTTAACTTCTTACCATTTACGCATAAATCAATCATAGGTAAATCAGTTTCCACACCTTCCGTATTATTTAAACTTTTCCCATCATTTGTAACAATCCAACCTAGATTTCTACTCTCATAATTAGATTTATCTTTTAACCATTCCGCACAATTTTGTTTCACGTGACCTGGTTTTAAACAAAAAAAACATGTAATTTGCCTTTGTTTTTCAAAAGCCTGGTCCTTCTTAAATTTATCATTTTTCACAATATCTTTTCTATTTACAAAGTCCAATTTAGATTTAATTTTATTCTTAATATTAGAATTAAAGTCATCCCCATGAGTTTCTTGAAAAGATTTCTTTTCCCAAGGTTTTCTTTCCAATCTCTCAAATTCCCTTCTAACACGTTCAAACCTATCTGATTTCTCCGCGAGTTTAGAAGCAATCTTCATTTCCTCCCAATCCTCCATAAATTTTTCTTTTATCTCAAAAGGGACGCGTTTTTTCAGTTGTTCCGTGAGCATTAGTTCTTTTAAGGATTCAAAATCACTCACTTCTAACGAATCTAACCAATTATCAAGATAACCCCTTAACTCGTAAATCAGATCCACCCATAATTCATCAGATTTTCTTTGATGATTTTCAAATTTTTGCCTCAAGGCGCCTGTACTCAGCTTAAACCTATTTAACAAAACTTTCTTTATATACTGAAAATCATCCCACTTGTCTACAGGTTGCTTAACTATAATTTGAGCAATGTCCGAAGGTAATAAAGGAATTAATTGACTAACCCAATCCTCCTGAGAAATTTTAGCTTTCTTAGCTTGCCTTTCAAAAATCATAAAGAAAAGAGTGATATTGATTAATTTGGAATCAAAACGCGGAACTAAATCTTTTAAATTTACTCTAGAAATTCTATGCAAATCAACATTCGACGAAACTCTAACAATATCCATAGAATTTTGAATACGCAATTTTTCTAATTCAAATTGTTGCTTAAGTTTATCTAATTCAAGTTGTTTATCAAGTTTATTTAATTCAAATTGTTTTTCTGATTCAAATTGTTTAAGTTTTACTTCTTGCGCTATCCGATCTAATTCAATTTGCCTCTCTCTTTCTTTACAATCTAATTCAATTTTTTTTCCTGTACTTTCCGCTCCGCTTCCTGCTCAAGAATATACTGCAAGCGAATTTTAGCGAAACTCTCATCAGAATCCACTGCCTCAACAATACCCTGGATTATAGCTCTAGTTTTATACGTATTCGACACACTGGTCTCAAATTCATCTGCTAATAACAGCAAGACGCTTTTATTATATTTTGCTAAATACTCTACCATATTTTCCCCCAAAATATAATAAATTTCAAAATATCAGATATATTCAATTTACAATAATACAATAAATACAGAAATAGAATTTTCTTCCCTATACGTATAATAATGTATTCAGAAACGACACAATTTCAATATAGCAAATTCTCATGCAACAGTGACGTCTTTGAAACTGAGTATATCCCCCAAAATAAATCTTATACCCAACAGTACAGTATAACATCAATTTATTTTGAAACATTAATCATAATCATCCACAGTATACCCATAAAATTAAGCTATAACTTTATTACTGTAATAAATAAAATGTATATAAACAAAACTCTTATTTCCAAAAGTTTTATACAAAATTATGATTAAAATACCCTGATTAATAATCTCAATTAATCAATAACAATTTACTATACCCCAAGTAAATTTTAACATATACATAAGTATATAATTTTCTTAACCCAATATTATACCAAACAGATACCAGAAAATCAACAAACATAAAAATTCTAACTAAAATTTAAATACCAAATTAATAGCTTCCCTCGAATTCTTAAATTTCACATAGAGTTTTGTTCCCCAAAATTGAAATTTATACACAAAATTCAATTTAAAACAGACCTCTATAGAAGATTTCATAAAAGAGCTTACCTTCAGATGCAGATATTTCCTCCACACTGATACCAGGCTTCCAAGCACTTTTAAAGATGACACACACAGATGTTTGAAGATTTGAAGACACTAGTTTCGCTGATGAGGCACTAATTTCACCTCAGATCCGTATGTAGACAACTCAGATGGTACGCCGCATATCTTCATTCCACTGGATATATTAAGAAGCACAAACACGTATCACCAAATCTATAGTTGACTGTCCATACACTACACAGCTTTTGTCGATAAAGTTCTTTTACCAGTTCTCTGCTTGCTAGAACTCCGAGAAAAAAACACGACTCCAATTAGACTTCACGAATCCACAACTCTGCTTGTCCGTTTTCCACTGGCTCATCATCTGTTTAATCAGGTTAACATAGATCCGTAATCTAATTTATTCTAGATCACATATCCCAGTTGCTGCCACCAATTAATTATATATACTATTGCTGTGGTAGCGTGAGACGTTGTATATATAATTAATGAATTCCATTTATCGTTTGAAACGAAAAAAACTTTATTTTAAATTAACACATTAAAGAAAGAAAACAAAAGTAAAAATGAAAAAATATGATTATTCATATTCATGCTGTGAAATTACAATTTCAGAAAATCCTAAGATTCTGAAGTCTGCTCAAAGACAAGCTCACTCTAGCTTGTTTCACAACCAACTGATTCAACATTCAACTCCTTCCACCTTCAACTCCCGTCAGCAATTTTCACTTCCCAGGGGCTTTCCTTGCATTCCAGGAATTTCCCAGAAAACATTGCATGTCGTAGGGGCCCAGTTCTTTGTATCCACAAGAACAATACTTTACAATTCTTATCTACTCATTCAGATAACATACCATTCAATACAAAGCATGTATTGCAGCTTGGCTTATCTCAAAGTGAAAATGAAATTCACACTATTGATAGAATTTTCGTCAATAGAGATCAATCTGTCAGATTATTTTCATTCCAGAGAGATTATCCTTTTTCCACAAATAAGGGAGGAGTTGAAACATGTCAACTCATCACACCCTGGTAATAATTTATCTAAAAGTCCATACTGTTCAACTATTGTCTTATCACTAACTCTACCGCCACATGCATCAGAAATAAAAGATATAACTTCTTGTGGAGTAATCCCAATTAAAAAAATTATAGTGTTATGATGTTTATAGTTTGACCATGTGGCAGCCCCAGTTGTTAAAGAAGTTGGTTTGTCCACTTGAACTTCAAAGCAATCTAAAATTACAGCAACACTAGTTCCAAGATGTTTCTTAAAACTAAGTGGTACACTATTGTTTTAATAGACGCTTTCAGTGTGACGTCAGTCATGACGTTTTGCTTGGATACTGACTCCAAACAAACGGTTGCTATGTGTCATTTCTTATTAAATATAAATCGTAGAAAATATTACCACTGCATATAATGTATTAAAACGCTTTGCCGTGAGATATAATCATAAGATTTAGGTATAATATACAAACATAATAGAAAATACAACATAGCAACTATTTGTTTGGAGTCAGTTTCCAAGCAAAACGTCATCATTGACGTCACGACTGAAAGCGTCTATTAGGTTTTCCCTTTCTGGCCAAATGATTGTGTTTTTGATGCAAATATAAGCTGCATCTAACCATTTTTTAAATAATCTAGATGTAGTAGATTGAGATATATTAAAGCAGTACGCCAAATCTTGTTCAAGAAGGTTTAATCGCATAAAAAAGATCATACATTCTTGAAATGGGGACAATGCATTTCTTTCGGTTACAGAAATCTCATTCAATATAAAATGGTAAACTACCATTAGAACAGAAAAATTAGGCAGTCCAGTAAGAGATATATTTTACTCTTTCTACTTTATCTCTAAAAGAATTCTTTGTCATGGTAATGAACAGGGCTTTTTCTTCTGCTGCATAAAGTTTACTTCTTGCCAAATTTAATTCTTCTTTCAAATCAAATGTGTCTTTAGCTGTAAGCTCTGTCTGTACTGAGACACAGACTGTGAAGAATTATACACAATATCTTCATTAGCTAAATTTGACAGCGCTACAAAATATGTACCATCATCTGCCTCCAGTTCTTTAGTAGCTGTTCTTTTGAGTGATCTGAAAAGAGACAAATAAATAAATGTAAACAATTTTAAAATATAATATTCGTAAACAGATTTCAGTACAGTGGATTCTATCAAATTTGAATTATGTCTGATGCATTGATTGTATTTATGTAAAGTTTTACAGAGTCTAAAAAATTCTGCACTTGATAATACCAAACAGAAAAATATACGAGGAGCAGCCGGAAAATAAGTTTCCCCTGTCGACTGTGGACAGAGGTGTGTATGAAAGACAAAAAACTGTAATGAGACATTAAAGATAAAACATAACTTTATTTTTCCACATAAGTACCAAGTACATTGAGACATATGTCATACCGCTGTATAAGCTTCAAAAAGCCCTCCATGAAAAAATCAGGGCTTTGCATACGGAAGAAGCGTTGAACGGCTATGGGCAAAAAACGACACAGCAGGTGAACGCGAACGTGCAAGACACCTATACCATTGGGTAGAGAGTCGATCAAGCAGATGGTGCTGTTGCAGTGCCTGCGCAGATGGCGGTGTTGCAGTCAATAGCGCCATCTGCGCAGGCACTGCATTGGCATTGCAACTGGAGGTTTTAAAAATATTTGGAGGGAAAACAAGTTTTTACTTGGCTTGTAGAAATTTTTACCTCACTCTCAATAATGTGAGATTGCCTATTCATTGTTACCCGTGTCCTTGTAACTCCCTTGAAAATTCATCTCTTATTAGCAAATTATATGCAAGAACAGATAAGGGTTGTGCATATATAATTATCACTTTCAGGCGGGGCATTTTTTTATCATTCACATTTTTGATCAAACTACAATTTTCTTTCTTAAGTATCTTTTTTTCTTTTCATTTAAAATTAGTTTACTGTCATTTTGAAAAATTCACATAATTATATTTTTATGAAAACTGGAAGTTATTAAAGAATATTAATAATTCTTTAATTTTTTTTTGATTAATTGAAATGTTATTTGTGTCTCCTGGATTCCAAATTAAAGAGAGTTCACAGTATCATCATTATTAATTGTACACTTAGATATACACACCTTTTATGTCTCTCGGCTCCAGAACGGCTATTTAATTTTAATCTGGCATGACCAAGTGCCAAAGTAGGTGCCCAATCTGGATCAGATTCATCATCCCTGGCTGCAGGTTTACCTGCAAGAAACAGAAAAATTAGAATATTTGTTTAAAACAATTTTAAAATCTTATATGTTCTATTACATTAAAAATGTCTATACATAGGTTCCCCGGGAAAATGATCATCCTACTCCAAACAATTATTTAGTTATTAGTAATACAAAAATAAAATAAAATGACATGGGGGATAAGAATAGTCCTGTGTTATAAAACTAAAGAACAAAGTAAATTACTTGTTTTTATAATATTTGCTTCAATTTAGAAAAAGGTGCCTGGGCTGATAAGTTCTCGGCCTGAAAGTGAAAGCACAAGATTTTTGACAAAATTTCATATTATTTTTCAATGCGACATTATTTTTCATGCAATTTTTCAATGCATAATTATTTTTCAATTTTCCTTTGCAACTAATATTACATTATACATTTAAGTACTTATATACATTTAAGACACACTCTTGTGTGTGAATTCTTTAGTGCCACCCTGCACGAGGGTGGTTCGAAAAGTTCTCGGCCTGACAAAGAAATACAAGATTTTTGACAAAATTTCATATTATTTTTCAATGCAACATTATTTTTCATGCAATTTTTCAATGCATAATTATTTTTCAATTTTCCTTTGCAACTAAATACATTTAAGACACACTCTGGTGTGTGAATTCTTTAGTGCAGCCCTGCACGAGGGTGGTTCGAAAAGTTCTCGGCCTGACAAAGAAATACAAGATTTTTGACAAAATTTCATATTATTTTTCAACGTAGCGGTTTTTGGACTTCCTGAGCGTTCATCATCGTGAATTGATTTCCTACCATGTTTAAATTCAGCAGTCCACTTTTTCACTGGGACACGAATCCTTAAGGTGGAATGTAACTCTTTTTGTATGTCCGTGGGGATTAAACCTTTTTTAAAAAAGTATTTTATGACAGCTCATACTTCAATTATTTCCATTTTTAGAAAATGTCATAACTTGTTTGCTTTATCGCCAAGCAATAACCAATAAACTCACACGTCTGAAACTCGGCAGCATGTCATCTAAAGGATCATACTTTACAAACATCATTGTCATTTGATCATACTTGTTCAATCTCTGTGTCAGACTGAGAACTTATCAGCCCACCCTCGTAATATGAATTAGAAAAGTCATAGTGAAATTGTAAGAAAATCGGTTCAGCCGTTATATAGGGGAGACTGATGCATAGTGAACCACTTTTTCAGTTTTAATTTTTTTTCTCTTTAACTTATAGATCGATCTGCCTGAAAATATTTATGAATATTCATTAAACCTTTTACATTTCTCAGAATTTTCCCAGAACATAGTTTTCAATACATTTTTCAAAATAAAATATTTTTATGCACCCATAAAGTGGAGCAGTCACATTGATCCATCCTGTATTATCTGAAATACAATATATATCTATTTTTCATTAATATAATTCTTCTTTATTTCTTTACCTCCAAAATAACATTAATATAAATTTGTAAGTAACATTTTTAAGAAAAAACATACAGAAAAAAAAACAAAAGCCAAATTATATTTTGAAATTAATAACAGATTAAGATACAGGAATTATAGCAAATATGTTAAAGTTATTAATTTACCAAACAACAAGCACACTTTAAAACTTTCAAAGAGATTGCAAACATCCCTCATGCGATGTTACATTCGGCTGTATTGTCCACATGCAATGTGTAATTACCTGTGATGGCACCCATGTGGAAAATGTGTAATCAAAATAAAAGTTTTCTTTTCTCCAATCTGTGTTGTAATCAGTGATTGGTGTACTGACTCTTTTTCATATGCAAATTTTCTCTGTGCGCCCCAACTATATCTGAAATCTCACCTCGATCTGTTGAACGGATCGGCCGCTAGAGCTCCATATATCGGCAAAGTTTTTTATGACCACCCTATATATATATACACACACACACACATATATATATGTGTGTTTCATAAAAAATTTTAAAATCTTATTTTTCTAATATTCTACAAAAACACACATTTATCCTATTTATAGCTATCCTGCTTCTTTCACAATTCTGAATTATTGAAGGGGATTTCAAAGACCATGTGGCATGAAATTAAACAAATTCTATTAATATTATATATAAAAAGAAATACTCGATTTCCAAAATCAATTTTAAAATGTATATTTTTATGCAATATTACACAAGAAGTTGAAGTAAGCCTAACATTGTAAGTAATTGAAAATAAGCCAATGGACATACATTTATTATTTATAATTTTACCACACTCATTTACCTGCTATTAAATAATATACAGAACATATAATACTAAACAATTTGATAAATAAACCTTTTGCTTACCTTTAATAAAATGTAGATTACACACTCTGCTGTGTAGTGCCTGATTTATGGCAGGGCATTTGGGGCACGGGCTCAGCGCCCCCAAATGCTACTGAAGATTTTTAAATTATTGGCCAAAATCTTATGAAGTTTTAACTATTAAAAAACAAAATTAATATGGAAAAATGTGTTTATTATTTTTTTCATTTAAAAATAACTTTTTAAGGGACGCTTACACGAAAACACCTGCTTGCTAATGTTAATCCTATGGAAGAAAATTTTTTAAATATCTCGTTTGCATTTCAATATTTTTTAAATATTTTTTTTCAGGTTTTTTCTATTAGGATACTTTCATTTTCAGAACCGATTTCGAAAGATTGAAAAATCGTCAGCGAGATAGAACGCTTAAGATTATGAGGATGTTATAAAAATTTTACTGCTAAAAAATTGAGAAGAAAATTTATAAAAACCTCATTAAATATCACAAAATTATTAAAGTCAGTAGCGGTTATTTTAATTAAGTACCGCTTTCAATAATATATTATTTAACTCAAGGCCGCTGTAAACATAGATGCAAGGGGGCCCCCATAAGCATCTGTGTCCAGGGCCCAAAAATGTGTAAATCGGTCCCTGGTGCTGTGTTTAAGTTTAGCTTCGGTGAGATCAGCTCTGTTTATGCGAGCTAACCATACATTCAGTCGTCTTTTTGTTTTTTCTTCAATTTTAGATCCTGTATTATTTACTATTCTAGGAAATCGATAAAATGATATACCTACATCTCTAACTATTCGCTTTCCGCAACCAAAAACAGCACACATTACCATGATTACATTAACTTTAACTTCAAGAACTGTACTAGATAAGTGGTGCGTCAACGACGTAAAATAGAGTTGAGTTGATTATTGACGGCCAATTATCTACACTTGGGATATAGGCCCGGGGGGGTGCCCTTCGTGGGGGATCTTTCTAAGGGAACCTAACCCGTATTTACGCATGGATAAATCCACGGCTCGAAGAAAACCACGAAAACTCCGAACGATTAGGCCGACGGGCGCGATTGGGATCGAACCCAGCACCTCCCGTCTACCAGCTTCGAGAGCAGAACCTCTTAGCCACTGGTGGGGCGACGTACAATAGAGAATGTGCATGTTTGTCAACAAACCGGTTCCTCACTAGTCAAATCCTCTTGTTGTAGGCAAAACGTTCCCCGCTCAATGCACTGTTTCCTATGAGAAAGCGAAATTTTTGCATTTAA
The DNA here is from genome assembly GCA_963931845.1 of Maratus michaelseni. NCBI lineage: Eukaryota > Metazoa > Arthropoda > Arachnida > Araneae > Salticidae > Maratus > Maratus michaelseni. The sequence continues at coordinate 23,427,314 of OZ007599.1, read as the reverse complement.
TTATGGACCATATCTATTCTACAAAAAAATTTGTTTTAACAAATTATGCGCAGAACTTAGATTCTGTTGCTAATCAAGATTATTTAACAAGAAAATTTTACCAGCCAGCCAATTGAAAATTGTTATGACAAAATGTATGCAACTGGAAAAATTGTTAATTACTATTACTTAGAGCTACTAAATATATATAGAAGCCTTACTATTACTACAATGAATTTTCATTTTTCCCCCCTATAAAATTAAGAATATGAAAGTTTAGTATAAGATAAAACAACATGTTTACATCGTGCTAAATTGAAAAGTTGCAAAATATAGCTAACTACTATCGTCTGCAGTTTTTCAAAGATTGTCTAAAAATCCACTCGCTAGCGGTAACTAAAATGATGTATTTCCATACTCCTGAGTATAGATTAATGGTTTTGCATAAAAACAATTAAAAATTTATGTATGTAATTTTAACATGTTGTATTATGACAAGGAAATGTATGAAACTGAAGCATGTGTTTTGTCAGAATTCGGTTTTATTAGCTGAAATAATTTTTATACTAAATAAGCACTCCTTAGGTTTTTTAAAAATATTTTTACTATTCTAATAATATGTATAAAAACAGGACAAAACAAAAAATCGACTTATATGAAACATTTAATGAAGTTCTTAGAAGAGAATTATATAATTTAATCTTAAAAAAAAAAAAAAAAAAAAAAAAAAAAATAGATGCCATGTTTAAAAAAAAAAAAAAAAAAACTTACCATTTAAAAATCATTTAATCAGGTGTCGATGCAGATTTTTTTTTTTTTTTTTTTTTTGGGGGGGGGGGGGATCATTTTGTGAAAAATAATTTTTTTTCTGAAATTTGTTATATTTTTGTGAAAAATAACAAAAGATTTGTAACAAAAGATGAAATCCAGTTACTCAAAATCGAACCAAACATTTATCAATAACGAACTGACCAGCACCCGTGATGATAATAATAATAATAATAATAATAATAATAATAAAACTCAAGTTTTCGATATCGAGTCGAATGAAACAAACCCTGTTGAAATAGAGCCCTTAGAACCCAATAAAAAAGGAGTCCCCTAGCGGTGGAATATGCCGCCCATGTAAATTTAACGAATTTCCTTTAACATTAACGCGATATTTAATTTACGGATGAAATACCCCCTCCCCTCTTTCTAAACTTAACCCCTTATCTTTAACAGTAACGCGATTTCTAATTTATGGCTGTGGTGATTGAACGTAAGTTGATGCCGAAAATGAAGATTAATATTTAAAAAAAATCCTTAACAGCTCGGCCTACAGGCCGAGCTGTCAAGGTGGGTGTCAAAATAGTAAATTTCGAAGATGCAGACCGTCGGCAGCCTATTTATTGAAAATGCAGAAGAAATGACCTTTTTGCCATAATGCGGCAGTTGGGACCGCTCACTTCGAAATCTACCTGTGTCTGTATGCAGAGCACACAAAGATTTTTTTCTGTAAGCGTTGGTTCTATAAAAAAAACTTGTCAATATAAAAGTTGTAGATAATATTAAGAGGATTTGTAATAAATTGGCGGCTTTGATAACTTGTGAATTGACAAAGTTATGAATTTTTTTCTTCTTAAACTCCTATTCTCCCCCCCCCCCCTCCCAACCACTTGAGGCCATTTTTAATTATATCAAAAATCTGTCATATATAAATTTTCGACCCTTTTCCTAGAATTAATAACTTTAAACGGATTCGATACGTATCATAATTAAGAAGTTATGGGTAATGTAAGGGGCCCAGGGGCCCGGATCTTGTCCGAGAAATTTTTCGGTCATTCATGTAGTAGCTGGAAATCCTAAGAAGTTATTAGAAAAAAAAGCTAGTGAATTGGACGATTTTTAAGGGAGCTATAGTAGGGGGCCCAAAAGGGGCCGCTGTTAGTTTTGAGAAGGGCCCTAAGATGAACGGTCCTACCTGGAATGTAGAAATGGGGAAATAACTAAATGGAGAAAACGCCCCCAAAAACGAAACTCGGATTAAAAGGGACGAGGTATTAACAATTTAGGGAACAACAACTTCGAAGGGCCCAGGGGGCCCGGACCTTCACCGATTTTTTTTTTGTCGTTCATGTAGTAGCTGGAAGTTCTAAGTTGTTAGAAAAAAAAGCTAGTGAATCGGACGATTTTTCGCGGAACTATAGTAGGGGGCCCAAAAAGGGGCCAGCCGATAGTTTTGAGCAGGGCCCTAAGATGAAGGGTCCTAATTAGAAAATAGCAATGGGGGAATAACTAAATGGAGAAAAGGCCCCAAAAACTAAGAAAATCGGATTAAAAGGGGGCAAGTTATTAACAGTTTAGGAAACAAAAACTTCAACGGGCCCCGTACCAGGCCCTAAGGGGGCAGGGTCATAACTAGAACGTAGAAATGGGGGTGAAAGCTAAACGGAAAAAGGCCCCAAAAACGATAAGGATTGGATAAAAATTGAGCAAATTATTAACAATTTAGTGCAAAAATCTAAAAGGAGCCCCAGGGGGCCGGGGTCTCAAAAAATTAAAAATCCGAGTCTCAGGTGCATCAGTACCTACCTTGGGCTATACGCTGCAATTAAGGAAGGCAAAATTATATGAATAATTAATGAAAAAAATATGAATTATAAGCACATAACACAGATAACTATACAGTAGGCATGCGTATGTTTTGCCTACCCTTTGTTCTTTACGGCTTCGTGACGTCACATGCACATTCTCCGAGGCTAACGAAAAAGAAAGGCTGCCGCGGTGCTTTACGCGTATCTTTTTTTACAGACCGCCGGAGTCACGTGATGCTCAAATGCACCAATGCAGTTGTACGAAAAGAGCATCACGTCACTCTAGCGGTCTGTAAAAAAAGATAAGTGGAATGCACTGCGGTAAGACTCCTATAATAGGAGCTGACGCATATCCATTTTGTTTCGGATTATTCATGCTCAGTTCAGCATCAATCTACCGCAGCCGGAGTTGGGGTTGCCTAAGACTCGGTTTTGATTGGCTGAACCGGTTCTGATTAGCTTGGTTTTCTGACTGAACTTCAATTTGAGACCCAAATCTGCAAGGATGCGTCAGCCTGTATTATAGGAGCTCTACACTGCGGTAGCCTGTCTTTTTCGTTAGCCTCGCACATTCTCTTAGAGAATGTGCATGTTTGTCAACAAACCGGTTCCTCACTAGTCAAATCCTCTTGTTGTAGGCAAAACGTTCCCCGCTCAATGCACTGTTTCCTATGAGAAAGCGAAATTTTTGCATTTAATTATGGACCATATCTATTCTACAAAAAAATTTGTTTTAACAAATTATGCGCAGAACTTAGATTCTGTTGCTAATCAAGATTATTTAACAAGAAAATTTTACCAGCCAGCCAATTGAAAATTGTTATGACAAAATGCATGCAACTGGAAAAATAGTTAATTACTATTGCTACAATGACTTTTAATTCCCCCCCCCCTATAAAATTAAGAATATAAAAGTTTAGTATAAGATAGAACAGCATGTTTACATCGTGCTAAATTGAAAAGTTGCAAAATATAGCTAACTACTGTCGTCTGCAATTTTTCAAAGATTGTCTAAAAATCCACTCGCTAGCGGTAACTAAAATGATGTATTTCCATACTTCTGAGTATAGATTAATGGTTTTGCATAAAAATAATTAAAAAATTACGTATATAATTTTAACATGTTGTATTATGACAAGGAAATGTATGAAACTGAAGCATGTGTTTTGTCAGAATTCGGTTTTATTAGCTGAAATAATTTTTATACTAAATAAACACTCCTTAGGTTTAAAACAAAATATTTTTACTATTCTAATAATATGTATAAAAACAGGACAAATCAAAAAATCGACTTGTATGAAACATTTAATGAAGTACTAGGGCGATATTTTTTAAAGAAACATTTTACTCTTTTTTTTTTTTTTGTAGAAATAATAATATAATTTAATCTAAAAAAAAAAAAAAAATAGATGCCATGAAAAAAAACCTTACAATTTAAACCATTTAAAAAGCATTTAATCAGGTGTCAAAGTTTTTTTTTTGTTTTGTTTTGTTTGGGGGGGGGGGGGGGCATTTTGTGAAAAATAAAATTTATTTTTCTGAAATTTGTTATATTTTTGTAAAAAATAACATTTTGTAACCAAAGATGAAATCCAGTTACTCAAAATCGAACCAAACATTTATTAATAACTAGCTGACCAGCGCCCGTGATAATAAATTAAAAAAAAAAAAAAAAAAAAACTCAAGTTTTCGATATCGAGTCGAATGAACCAAACCCTTTTGAAATCGAGCCCTTAGAACCCAATAAAAGAATGAGTCCCCAGGCGGTGGAATATGCTCCCCTGTAAATTTAACGAATTTCCTTTAACATTAACGCGATATTTAATTTACGGATGAAATCCCCTCCCCCCTCTTTCTAAACTTAACCCCTTATCTTTAACAGTAACGCGATTTCTAATTTACGGTTGTGGTGAGTAAACGTAAGTTGATGCCGAAAAAGAAGATTAATATTAAAAAAAATCCTTGACAGATCGGCCTACAGGCACAGGTAAATTTCGAAGACGCAGACCGTGGGCAGCCTATTTATTGGGAATGCAGAAGAAATGACCTTTTTGCCATGATGCGGCAGTTGGGACCGCCCATTTTTTCTGTAAAGGTTGGTTCTATAAAAAAAAACTTGTCAATATAAAATTGTAGATAATATTAAGAGGATTTGTAATAAATTAGCGGATTTAATAATTTGCGAATTGACAAAGTTATGAATTTTTTTCTTCTTAAACTCCTATCCCCCCCAAAAAAAAACACACACACACACTACTTGAGGACATTTTTAATGATATCGAAAATCTGTCATACATAAATTTTCGGTCCTTTTCCTAGAAGTAATAATAAGTTTAAACGGATTCGATACGTATCATAATTAAGAAGTTATGGGTAACGTAAGGGGCCCAGGGGCCCGGATCTTGTCCGAGAAATTTTTCGGTCATTCATGTAGTAGCTGGAAATCCTAAGAAGTTATTAGAAAAAAAAGCTAGCGAATTGGACGATTTTTAAGGGAGCTATAGTAGGGGGCCCAAAAGGGGCCGCTGATAGTTTTGAGAAGGGCCCTAAGATGAACGGTCCTACCTGGAATGTAGAAATGGGGAAATAACTAAATGGAGAAAACGCCCCCAAAAACGAAACTCGGATTAAAAGGGACGAGGTATTAACAATTTAGGGAACAACAACTTCGAAGGGCCCAGGGGGCCCGGACCTTCACCGATTTTTTTTTTTTTTTTTTTTGTCGTTCATGTAGTAGCTGGAAGTTCTAAGTTGTTAGAAAAAAAGCTAGTGAATCGGACGATTTTTAGGGGAACTATAGTAGGGGGCCCAAAAGGGGGCCAGCTGATAGTTTTGAGCAGGGCCTTAAGATGAACGCTCCTAACTGGAATGAAGAAATGGGGGAAAAGTTAAATGGAGAAAAGGCCCCAGAAACGAAAATCGAATTAAAAGGGGACAAGGTATTAACAATTTAGGGAACAAAAACTTCCAGGGGCCCAGGGTGCCCGGATCTTCACCGAATTTTTTTTTTTTTGTCGTTCATGTAGTAGCTGGGAGTTCTAAGTTGTTAGGCAAAAAAAAGCTAGTGAATCGGACAATTTTTAGGGGAATTATAGTAGGGAGCCCAAAAAGGGGCCAGCTGATAGTTTTGAGCAGGGACCTAAGATGAACGCTCCTAACTGGAATGCAAAAATGGGGGGGGGGGGAGTTAAATGGAGAAAAGGCCCCAAAAACGAAAATCGGATTAAAAGGGGACAAGGTATTAACAATTTAGAGAACAAAAACTTCAAGGGGCCCAGGGGGCCCGGATCTTCACCGAAATTTTTTTTTGTCGTTCATGTAGTAGGTGGAAGTTCTAAGTTGTTAGAAAAAAAAAGTTAGTGAATCGGACGATTTTTTGGAGAACTATAGTAGGGGGCTTAAAAAGGGGCCAGCCGATAGTTTTGAGCAGGGTCCTAAGATGAAGGGTCCTAATTAGAAAGTAGCAATGGGGGAATAACTAAATGGAGAAAAGGCCCCAAAAACTAAGAAAATCGGATTAAAAGGGGGCAAGTTATTAACAGTTTAGGAAACAAAATCTTCAACGTGCCCCCTACCAGGCCGTAGGGGGCCAGGGTCATAACTAGAACGCAGAAATGGGGGAGAAAGCTAAATGGAAAAAAGTCCCCCAAAACGATGAGGATCGGATAAAAATTGGGCAAATTATTAACAATTTAGGGCAAAAATCTTAAAGGGGCCCCAGGGGGCCGGGGTCTCAAAAAATTAAAAATCCGACCCTCAGGTGCATCAGGACCTACCTTGGACTATCCGCTGCAATTAAGAAAGGCAAAATTATATGAGTAATTAATTAAAAAAAATATGAATAATAAGCGCATGACACAGCTAACTATACAGTAGGCATGCGAATGTTTTGCCTACCCTTCGTTCTTTACGGCTTTGTGATGTCACATGCACATTCTCTATATTTATTTCGTCGCTTTCCCAGGGAAAAAGCGGTACGAGATTACGTATCCAAGTCTGGCTATGGTATGGTGTGTATAATTCAACTTATTACATAAAACAAATAACTATATATTTTATCTGGTGTGAAACTTGTATTATTAGAGTCTTTACATGTAGTTATAACTTTCACAGTAATTTCTTTCCAAGGTGAAACATTTATTCAAGCATATAAAAATTTCGTGACAATCCAAGTATATTTACGAGAGTTGTTACACGGAGAGACAGACAGATGGCAAAGAGACAAACGGAATTCATAAACACTTTTTAACCATCTTGGAAAGTCTTAAAAATACAATAGTAACGCGATTTCCGCAAACAAAAAATTCTAGTTAATAGTATTATTATCATTTATTAAAGTTACTAATAAGGAAATTATTTTTTGGAAAAACTCGAGAAAAAGATACGCAAATAGCAGATGTTTTCCATAGGATTTTAAAGCCCCACCAGTGGCTGAGAGGTTCTGCTCTCAAAGCTGGTAGAGGCAGGTGCGGGGTTTAAACCCCTGTCGCGCTCGTCGACCTAACCGTTCGGAGTTTTCCGTGGTTTTCTTCGAACCTTGCCGTAAATACGGGTTAGGATCACTCTTTCGTTTTCGTAACTCATGCTATTCAAGTTTTCCCTCCATCTATATTCCTCCGTGGCTAGAAATCCAGTGTGATTTTAGATATTTTTGATGCAATTTGAACTGCAGGAAATTTATTTTTGAAAGATTAATTTCGCGAAAAACAGAATTAAAAAAGACTGATGTTGTAATACGCAACACATTAGAAATGAATAAAAATTCAGGCATATATTTTAAATGCCTTTCGCACATGTATGAATTGCAGAACAATTTTTTTTTTCAGATTGCTCAATTATAAAACAACTTATTTCATATGTAATCTCCGTACATACTTATTTATTTATTTTTTTTTTTTTTAGCATACAGTTTTATTAGAAACTATTTCTTAAAATTTAATATTTTCATATCATCACAGGTAAAGCTCAAATAAAACCTGTAAGATGATCCCCCCTTCCCCCCCCCCCAACACAACCTTTTAATTTTTTAAATTAGCATTTTAATAAGCTATTTACAATGAAACAGATTGTCATATTATGTGGTTACTAATTTTATTATTACAAGTTTATATTAGTATACAGAAAAATTAAAATAAATATTAAGAATCTGGAGTAAATAACTATCAACTTTTACAATTACTTACTTCTAGACATTCTAGTTTTACCACGAACTTTGAATAGTGTTTTTCATTTTATGTAATAGCAGAAAAAAAATATCCTAAAAAAACATATTAGACATAAATTTATAATCTGAAATAGTGGTGCCATACCCCTTACAAAATCTAAGGAGCTTACGCACCTAGAATACTTTCATACTTGATGCGCTATTCATGATTTTTTAAATTTATCTTTTCTATTATTATACTAGAGTATTAGCGAATAACTTGCTTCACTCTCTCTTTTTTTTTTTTTTTTTTTTTTTTTTTTTTTTGTAGAATCCATAAACTTTCAAATTGAGTAAAATAGTTTTAAGCAAGATCATTTTCATAAATTTACTCGACTATTTACACAGTTACAAAAGCAAAATCATTATAATTAAAAATATTCGGTTTTTCAGTTGTTCAACTGTAATTATTAGCGATATTCCAGTCGAAAAAATAACCTTGCTTATTTTATTCATTAAACAAACTAAACATCTTTTCATCATTAATAATTAATACATTTACTGAAAACATATGCAAACAGAATGTGTCATATGTATGAGATATAAAATTGACATGGATTATTTTAAAGCATTGATTGTTTTAATGACATTTAGCATTTATTTTTGTGTCTATCTGAATGAGAAAACTTGGAGTTAAGTGGCTCCTTTCTACATAAATTGCTACTTAGTCAAAGAGAGTCTATGCTGCATCGATCCGATATGATTGAGTTTTATCGCGTAAATAATATGATAATTAGAAAAAATAATAACTTATCTATTAATACAAATATAAACCCATCTCCCTTCGAGGTAAGAAATCTCTCCAGAAGAAAAATATCTAATTTAACACTAAATGCTTCTATTCCAGCACGTAGCTCCGCCCATAAACTACATATCCGTGTTATATTATTCATTAAAAATTACAATATGGTTATCCTAATTTATCCAGTGCTCATAATTTATAGATTAGTTCATAGACTATTAGCGTTATAGTGGGTCATTAAAAACTTAATTTTAAATAACACGCTTAACAAGAACACGTAGCATAAAACCCCTTTATCACAAGAATTATAGGCTAATGTAAAAATATTGAATATATAATGCAACACATGCTTGTCCGATTTACTTTAATTTATAATAAAATGTTTATCCAAATAAACTCAAGCAATGTAATATTTGATAAATATTTTCTTATCGCCCCTGTAGTCACTCATTAAGATTCTGAAAATAGTTTTCTTCATAGAAACTTATTTAATGTATTGTTGGGTTACATCCGCAGCGAATAATTCATTTTCAATATAATAGTCGTTTGCTAAAATAGTTATTTTAACAATTATTTGCTTGAAATATGTTATCCAGTAGGTGAGGACGGTAGGCAGTGCCCCGTTCCAAATAGCTTCAATAGACAGGCCTGCCAATTTTGTGCCTTTACATTTAAAAATAAGTCATAAAATGTGTCAGAAAGTTTCGCATTTGTTGAGCACGGAATTTGACAACAGCTTTAAGAGAGTATACACTATTCTTAATTTCTTTGATGACTGTGGCTTCTGAAGATTTGACGCCATGTTGGACAATTATTTTCTGCTTTAAAAAATACTCTATTGTCTTGCACATTTTTGCAGATTTTTCTAACGTTTGTTTTCTCTTTTCAGGCCGTCCCATGTTTTTTAAATACACATGATAAAGTGTGACGTATATTTATAAATTAAATATAATTTTCATTTGGCCTATTTCGGAATGATACAAGCACAAGAGAATGAAAAACTAAAACTGAACAAAACAACAGAATTTTCTCTTCTCGAAAACCCTCAAATAATTGGCCTCAAATAATTTACCACTTTGTTGCGTCTTTTTTTTCTTTTCTTTTACTTAAAAGTTAAAAAAATAATTAAGCATAGCTTCCATATGTAAATGGAAATGCTTCTGTTTTCCACAAATACTCTCAGTGAAAAAAAAACTCTTTTGTCAGTGTGAACATCTAATGCGACTGACGCATTGCAAACGCTACCAAAAGGACGCGCCAGTAGTGTCTGGCGCTTGCGTGCGGAATATTTCGCATCCTAAAATATTTTACTTTATAAAATATAGCTGAATGAGCACAAATGTAATGCGAAAAATATTAATTATCAGTTATTGTATCATGATACTTGAGAAATAATTGTGTTCTACACACTGTAAATAATGGAGTCTTAAAGTAAGACAAAAAAGACTGAAAAAGCATTTAAAACACGTAAATGTCTTAATATAGAGCTTAAACATAATAGATACCTTAATTTAAGCCACTTGTGTGTCTTAATCGACTGGTGGTAGAAATGAACCAATAGGGTTTCTGTGGCCAGTGTCTTAATATGGTAAAATGTCTTAAATTAAGACAAAACGTTAGTGTTGTTGATCACATCTCAATTGAGAAGGGAGGGAGGGCAGGGCAAACAGGTGCAGTGATGACCATATGAGATATGGACGGCGTTATTACATGACGGCGTAATGCATTCACAAATATAATAAATACAACAGCTCCTTGGATTATAAATGAAAATATTTAAAAAAATAAAAGTGAGTTTTACCTTTATGTTTTCTTATATCTTTGTTTTAATAACGTCACACAATTTCTATTATATATTTGTAAGATACGAGATCAGTTTTCAAGCCACGTGTACAACAAGATAAATAGCTTTCAAGTCTTTTGTTTTTTGTTTTCCAACAAGTTTAGTTATATTTTCTGCATCTATTTAAAGATTTTTGTTTATTGAATGTAATCACTAAGCTCCCCCCCCCCCCTACAGATCTAGAAATTTTTCTGGTATTTAAACTATCAAACATAAATAATTAATTAAAATATGAAACCATTTAAAATGGATCACAATTTGTGGATTACTAAAATAGGTGCAAAAATAAAAAGGTTCTAAAACATTAAAACCATTTTAAGATGTTAAAAACATTCGTCGGAAATTAGTACCAGACCGAGTAGATTATACCAGATTTTTGGTATATTGTATGATAACATATCATTACAGGATTTCCCATCACTTGTCAGGATTTCCATTGACTCCCTCAGTATATATGTAGTATAGTCGTTCATTTGCGCGATAATCTTTACTTTACTAAAATATATAAGAATTTCTGTTTTTAAATTTAACCGAGAAAGTGCAGTAGATGGATTTCCTTTTGTTATGTCTGACTTGTGCCCCCTTATGCGGTCTTGTAATTTCCCAGTTGTCATACCTATGTATGTAAATACTTCATTTTTATTTTTACATTTAAATGGGATGATATAAATTCCTGCTTTTTCATGCATATCTCCGGGGTCAATTTTTCTGGTCTGCCAAATTGTTTCATATTTTAATTGATACACAAAGGTGAATTTTGTTACAAATTTAGAATAATTTTTCTATATATTTAATGACTTCTGTGGATATAATATATATTCTACATATTTAATGACGATTCTGGATACATAATGGGACAATGCAATTTGAAGAAAAAATTCAAAACAGAAAGAATGAGGCTGGATAGGGAAATTATCAATATTAGGTTTTTACAACTCTGCAAGGAGCACAGGGTTATCCCCACATTTTTGAGGAATCGTAATAAAGTCATTCAGGAAGAAATTTCTGAGATCAGATATAAATTAGACAGTATTGCCCTGAAGGCGTATATTAGAAGCAAGTTTACACTGATTGATCTTTTCACCAGGAAAGTAAGGTACTTATACAGTGAATTGTCACGAGTTTAAGATAACAGGGATTTTGACGAATTTTTGCGTTTGGTTAACATTTACCAGATAATTCAGAAAAAACAAAAAGAAAGGTGTATTTACGCGAAAATCAGTAGACTTAAAGACAAGAAATCCTATAAAGGGCTACAGAAAAAACCAGTACCATATGTTAAGCTCACCAATAAGAAAATATATGGAAAACTGCATAATTTTCTAAGTATGGGACCTAAATAGATGTTTCAGAGAAAAATAGATATCAAAAGTGTGATAACGGACTGTGAAAAGATCATTAACATTATACCAACTAATAAAAAAGAGGAAGTTAGAAGCTTGTTATTCAATAATGTTCAGAAATATTTAAAAATACCTAGGGTAACGAACGATAAAGATCTAAGTGTAATCAAGCAAATTAAAAATGATCAGGAGGTTACAATTATACAAACGGATAAATCAAATAAACTTGCAATATAACCTACTGCAGATTACATTGCCAAAATGGAGAATTGTATTAGTGAAATGAATTGTTTAAAACTGAAAAAAGATCCATACTTAATGATTAACAGAAAAACACAAGAAATAATAAAACATGGTACTTGTCCTAGTAAAATAAAAGTTAAACTTATGATTAACAAAACCGCAACTACCCCCCGCTTAATAGGACGTTTGAAAGACCATAAACCTGATCTCCCTCTCAGACCTATTGTTTCAAACTATTCAGCACCAACCTATTCAATCGAGAAAGCATTTGTACCACTACTAAAAGTAATGTTACTCCCCACTAAATATGCAATCAACTTTACCATAGATTTAATCAAACGAATCAAAGATTTTAAAATGGAAGACAATACTATACTTGCAAGTTTTGATATCAAGTCATTATACCCCTCAATTAATGTACAAGAAGTCAGAAATATTATTGAAGATCAAATCAGCTATAACCCAGTGTATGGCGACAACATTAAAAATACTCTTATATCCAGTTTAAATTTAATTACTAATAACAATGTTTTCATTTTAACGGAAATTATTATAAGCAAACAGAATGAGCCCCTATGGGCTCCCCCATCTCCGGTTTATTAGCTGAACTAAAACTGAGACCCTTAGAAGAACAGATTATCTCCACCTCGGATTTAAAACCTGATTTATGGATCAGATATGTCGACGACATACTCATAATTTGGAAGCATGTTATCTCAAATCTGGAATTTTTTTTTAAACATGCCAATGGTTTAGACAACAGAATACAGTTTACAATGGAAATAGAGAAAAATGGGTCACTGCCTTTTCTGGATGTTGAACTAATTAAGTATAACTTAACACATTGTTTAGACAGAAATATTTACAGGAAACCATGCCGATCCAATAATACAATATCTAATAGCAGTATAGTAACATTTAATTATAAGAAAGCAGCATATAATTTCTATGTCAGAAGGACATTTAACGTATGTTCACAAAATTATATAAACGCAGAATTAATCACGATTAAGAAAATTGCAACTCAGAATGGGTGAACTCAATGAAACTTATTAACTCAATAACTCCAAGAACTCAATGAAATTTATTAACCAAAGTAATTTATGAATTTAATAACAGAAAAATAATAGCCAAGAATAAAACACAAGTTTCAAACTTTTGTAGTATAGATTATATCCCCCAACTTTATGAAAGAATCCGGTATGCTTTAAAGAAATATGACATAACATTAATTGCCAAACCTCCAACAAAATTACAAAATCTAGTACACAGAAAAATTGACCCCATAAATATGCATGGAAAAGCAGGAATTTATATCATCCCATTTAAATGTAAAAATAAAAATGAAGTATTTACATACACATGACATACATATTTTTATTTACATACACATAGTATGACAACTAGGGAATTACAAGACCGCATAAGGGAGCATAAGTCAGATATAGCAAAAGGAAAACCATCTACTGCACTTTCTCGGCTAAATTTAAAAACAGAAATTGATATATATTTTAGTAAAGTAAAGATTATCGCGCAAATGAACGACTATACTACCCAGGTAGCACAAAGATATTGGCCAATATCAAAATGTAACATCGGCCAATCTCAAAATTTGATATTGGCCAACGTTAAATGACCCCCCCTAAAATAATATTTGTGAATATTAGTTTTTGACATTGTGAATGTTGGCCAATATTTTCCAACATCTCTGAATATCATTTTTTGACATTAAGTGATATTTTTTTCTGTCATTGCTGAATATCATCATTTGATATTGAGCGATATATTTTTCTAACATTCCTGAATAACATTTTCGGATATTAAATGACTTATTTTTTCATTACGGAATAACAATCTGTTTTTTGCACCGCAGATGTGGTGGACAGAATGACAGAAATCCCTCATTGTAAAACGAGAGATCTCTGCTTAGGAAAGTTTAGTCTCGTTACGTAACAAGATAAAAGCAAACCCAAGTACTAATGAGTATGATAGGTATAAACGCATGAAAAACTTGTTATAAAGAGCTGTTAACAAAAGCTGGTGGGAGTAGATTTTTCTGCTACTGGAATAAAAAATGTCTAACAAATGACAAAACTATCATTGAATTATCTCGTATTTTTCAATCACAATCAACATATTTTTTTTTTACTTTCTTTTAGCAAAGATTTATTTAAATATTACTTTTTATTACTGAGTTTGTTGGAAATTTTGTAAAAAAAAAATATTTTAAAATAAGTAAGAAATTAAAAACTTAGAAATTTAAACGAAATACGAAATTTTAAAGCTTGCTGTGTTAAAAATCATGTGTTCCCCTTGCACAAAACTATAAAGAAAGTTTTAACAACCCCATTACTTTGAATTTTGCTTTGTGAGAAATTAAATATATATTTTTTATTAATTTTAAGTCAGAAATATGTGTACATTTTTTCAAAAATACACTACAGAAAAGTTAACACCACATTAATTAGCCCTAAAAGCTTCTTATATAATAATAATATTAATAATTAATTAGATGCATTATATAAAATATTTATTATTAATTGTGTCTAATTAAAAAATCAGTGACCTACTTTTGAAACTAAACTTTTGAAACGAAAACGAATTTTCTTACAATAATAAAAAATAAAATTCTTATAAAAGTCGGAAATTCGAAACATTTTAAAAAAGATAAACAAACATCCATTTAAAAATTACATAAATTGATTTTTTTTCTTGTAAAGACATTTTTAAAAATAGTATAAAATACATAGTATAAAAACATCTTTAGTTTTTTTAAAAAGCACAAATTTTCACATCCTTTTCTTATATATAAAAATAACTATAGATTCCTACAGAAAATTATTATATTGGCTTTTTCTTTCTGTGCAAATTTCACGCCCGACACCTCCATCAAATGCACATTGACGAAAATTACACAAATGGGCGGTCCTTTAGAACTTTCCGTTCACTTCCGTCAAGATTACAAATTTCGTCAGATATGCTGAATGTCGACAAATATCTTGAAATGTCCGAAAAATTATATTGTTTTTTACGAATGTCGATAGATATGCCTGAATGTTGTAATAGTAATATCATTTTTACAACATTGGCCAATGTAACCAAATATTAAAAATAAGGCATTAAAAAGTGAAGTTTTTTAAAAATTGTAAAATTATTAAATTTTATTGTTTAGAATACTATTTCTGTACTATGAAGTCATAAGTAATGCAAAAAGCTCTTTTGAATGCTTTCTTTTTAAAACTGATTTTAAGTTATGTCTGTGAATATCGGCAGATGTTGTAAATTTGACGTTCGACATTCAACGACATTCAAAATATTGGCCAATATTGCCGTGGATATTGGCCGATATCTCTGTGCTACCTGGGTACATGTATACTGAGGGAGTCAGTGGAAATCCTGACAAGTGTAGGGACATCCTGTAATGATATATGTTATCATACAATATACTTGGTGTGAATGGAACATTTGGGTTGGAATAACCCACCTCTCTCAATAGACTAGTCCATCCCCCTTCCCCCCTTCTCCATATGGGGTTTCGCCTTCGGCTATTTAAACAGCTTACATTCCGGAAGTTACAGAATTTTTTCTCAATTCCACCCTTTGATGATGGCCAGGTTCTGGTAGAAAGCGCTCGGGATTCCGACGAATGTTTTAACATCTTAACTCTTTTTATCCTGACGGTACTTATAAGTACCACTTTAACCACTTCGCGACGAGCGTCTTTTACAGAATTTTTAATCTGTTACCACCGGTTTTTCAAATGAGAAATTTTCATCTAATTGAATCGCAAAAATGGTATGATTAGATAAGGAAAACTTTACAAAAAAGAATATAACTGGTGGGAATAATCGAGGATTCTGAGCATCTAAAAATTAGCTGGAAAATTAATTCAGGATATAAAGGGTTAAAATGGTTTTAATATTTTAGAACCTTTTTATTTTTACACCTATTTTAGTAATTCAAAAATTGTGATCCATTTTAAATGGTTTCATATTTTAATTAATTATTTATGCTTGATAATTTAAATGCCAGAAAGTTTTCTAGATCTGTAGGAGGATGGCGGGGGGGGGGGGAGGAAGCTTAGTGATTACATTCAATAAACAAAAATCTTTAAATAGATGCAGAAAATATAACTAAACTTGTTGGAAAACAAAAAATATATATATTCATGATTTAAATTAGTAGGTATTTTCAAATACAAATAAATGGATATACAAAGTCCTGTATGGAAATACTGATCGAACACAGCACCTCCCGTCTACCAGCTTCGAGAGCAGAACGTCTTAGCCACTGGTGGGGCGACGTACAATAGAGAATGTGCATGTTTGTCAACAAACCGGTTCCTCACTAGTCAAATCTTCTTGTTGTAGGCAAAACGTTCCCATCTCAATGCACTGTTTCCTATGAGAAAGCGAAATTTTTGCATTTAATTATGGACCATATCTATTCTACAAAAAAATTTGTTTTAACAAATTATGCGCAGAACTTAGATTCTGTTGCTAATCAAGATTATTTAACAAGAAAATTTTACCAGCCAGCCAATTGAAAATTGTTATGACAAAATGTATGCAACTGGAAAAATAGTTAATTACTATTGCTACAATGACTTTTAATCCCCCCCCCCTATAAAATTAAGAATATAAAAGTTTAGTATAAGATAGAACAGCATGTTTACATCGTGCTAAATTGAAAAGTTGCAAAATATAGCTAACTACTGTCGTCTGCAATTTTTCAAAGATTGTCTAAAAATCCACTCGCTAGCGGTAACTAAAATGATGTATTTCCATACTTCTGAGTATAGATTAATGGTTTTGCATAAAAACAATTAAAAAGTTACGTATATAATTTTAACATGTTGTATTATGACAAGGAAATGTATGAAACTGAAGCATGTGTTTTGTCAGAATTCGGTTTTATTAGCTGAAATAATTTTTATACTAAATAAACACTCCTTAGGTTTAAAACAAAATATTTTTACTATTCTAATAATATGTATAAAAACAGGACAAATCAAAAAATCGACTTGTATGAAACATTTAATGAAGTACTAGGGCGATATTTTTTAAAGAAACATTTTACTCTTTTTTTTTTTTTTTTTTTTGTAGAAATAATAATATAATTTAATCTAAAAAAAAAAAAAAAAATAGATGCCATGAAAAAAACCCTTACAATTTAAACCATTTAAAAAGTATTTAATCAGGTGTCAAAGTTTTTTTTTTGTTTTGTTTTGTTTGGGGGGCAAGGAAATGTATGAAACTGAAGCATGTGTTTTGTCAGAATTCGGTTTTATTAGCTGAAATAATTTTTATCCATATATTTAAAGCTGTTTGCTAAAAATGTCAAATAATTCCATCGAATTTCGACCGTATACGCATGCGTCAAAAAAGGACCGGCCAATGAGGCCGAGGGTCTATTCAGCTGCGTTTTCACTGGTCGACCCAAGGCCTAACTTACCCAACTTCCGACCAGCTGCGTTTTCACTGGTCGACCCAAGGCCTAACTTACCCAACTTTCGACCTAAACCCAAGATTTTAGGCAGTTAGGTAGCGATTTTGAAGGTTTGATCCATTCATGGTTTGATCAGTACTCAATCCTAAGCCCATCTAACCCAAGCTCAGCCAATTAGAAAAGAGCTTTTTCATACATAATGGCGGCGGATAAATATTTATTTTGGAATTATTCAGGTTTTGCAAAAATATATTCAATTTTTTGTGATTGAAGCAAAATAGTGAGTTTTCTTAACAAATTTATATCTTTTATTAATGTCTTTCCGTTTAGTAAATAGCAATCCAGTATAGATCACTTATTGTTGCACTTTTTTTGTACGATAAATATCTCTGTTTTTGGTAATGAATCAGATGCTTTTTAAAATACTAAATATATAGTTCGTTTAAGGATTTCGTTTCTGATGTAATAATGGATACATAAAGTGCAGTTCCCAAAATAATTTTATTATGATTGAATGTTAACAATACAAAAAAAAAAAAAAGTAAATGAAAATATATATTATGATTATGGATTTCTCTTTCTCATAATGAATTAAATATACTTGTTTCATTGATTTTAATTTATTATATATCCTTATTTGGTAATGTATTTTTCGGCAATTTAGAATTAAATTTCTCTATTCTCATTTAAAATAATTATAAGTATTAAGAAAGATTTGTTTACTGTAGCCCAGCCCCCAGCCCATTGATATTTAAATTGAAAATTAGTTAAAGACAAACGTCAATCCAGTTTTGTTAATACTTGAACATTCATGCTTATTCAAGCATGTAAACAAACTTTCTCTAAATTAAATAAGCCAGTGTATTTTGTATTATGTTCTCTTTTAAAGGTGAAATATGTATTACTAATTTCAAAACAGTTGGACTTTTCAGAGATTTATTTGTTAACTTTGCTATACAAAGAAAAACTCTGCTGTTCTGTTGTTTAATTTTTCATTTTTTATGCATTTCGCCTGCAGATGTACTATATTTGAGTTTAATCTTATTTGTTATTCCATTCATGCTGAAACTTTTATGAAGATTTAAAACTTTGTATGAAATTTAAATCAATTGCAATCATATACAACTTTTTTAAATAGACATCTCTAAGAATTGGCACACATTATCATGTATGATTTGTTATTAATTGAGCAATGTTTTCGTGTGATATTTCAATTCGAATGGCATTTAACTTTTACTTCACCATAGTTTAATCCACAAATCCTGTAACTTTGATTGGAATTAATGCTCTTTTTGTGTAAAATATATTCTGTATTCTCTAAGTGAGGAGCAAGGAATCTGAGAGTTATCCCATTGAACTTGTTATGTTCTTTATTTGGTCAACAAGAAAGCAGCAGGTTTAATATTATAAACAACTTATTAGATTTGGATTCTTGGATTGCTCTTCAGTCTTATTATTTTCTTAATTAGGAATGTAGAAAAAAGGAGAAATTTAGTTCCAAGTCTGTGTTTATCTTTTTCTTTAGGAAAATGTTTATTTAACTTTGAAGGTAGGTGTGCTTTGAGACCTATAGCTACAAGGCTGTCGTCTCGAATGATCCATATACATTTATTTATTATTCACAGAAACATATACATGAATTCTACAATTACATACATCTTGACGAGATAGTACAAGGAAACATGACAACACAGGAGACACAACCTGGGGGTTCCACACAAAGTGTGTGTGCAATGGAACCAGTGGGAATTGAACCCACAACCTCCTACACTCCCAAGCGATTAGCGGCGTGGTGCCTTAACCACTCGGCCACGGAGGCCCCTAGGAAAATGTTAAGAATTAGATTGGAAATAAACAAACATTTATAAGGCATGTAACTTAAAAAAAAAAAAAAAATGTTTAATAGCATGATAAGCTTAAATAAACAAACTAGCACATTGCAAATAATGTTTAAAATTTTTTTTAATGGCAAGGTATTCTTTCACAAATTAGCATTAGAATAACAGAAACCACTTTATGATTTAGGTTAGACCTTTTATGTGTACAATAAACTTTGTGTAATGCAAAAAGATTTAAAGTCTCCATTTTAAATAGAGTTATACACTGTCTAAGGTAGAATATTCCCTATGATGGAAAAATTTCTCGGTCCTGGTCGATTCTGTTTTAGACATAGTTTGCTGTATTTCATTTAGTTTATGTAACATTTTCTACTGCATTTTACAAATAGTTATAGTATTTATTTATATTGTATCAGTTATAAGATGTTCGTTACATCCTGATAAATGTTATTGAGTCAGTTTAGGTTTCTACTATATTTTAATAAGGAATACAAAATTTAGTGAATATTCTAGTGATAATTTTTTTGGAACTGGTGCTTTACACTCACGCAAACATGTAAACAAAAGTTTGGCGACTGTTTGGTTGTCGCGATTTTCAAGACCGCGCCAAATGAATAACTTAATACAATGGCTAGGTTGCCATTAAAGAAAAAAATCCCCTAAATTTGGCGACTTTTTTCTTTTTTTTAACCGATTAATTTTTTATTTCTGCGTGAGTGTAAAGCATCTTAGCCATTTTTTTAAACTGATACAATGTTGCATTATGCAACTTCTGTTATTTGAAATTTTATGCTTGTGTAATGATGTCTGAGAGATAGATGGTAAAATTCATTATCTGCAGATTGACAGTAGTGCTGTGAACTTACCAATGTGAAAAAACAAAACCATTAATTTTTAGATGTTTAAAGATAATTAAGTATTGTTTTAATAATAGATTAGGAAACCATTTTATGATTTATCATTAATATTTAAAAGTGAATTTTTTTGAGCGAGTCAATTTTAAATAAAATATCTGTAAAATATAAAGGCACAGATGTCATATGCACCACATTGGCGCAATTTTTTTCCTCTGCCAATTTGGCGAAAACTTTGTTGCAAATAGCATGCAGTTATAGCACGTGATTTTTTATTTCAATATAAAAAAAAATGTTATAACATTATATACATTATAACGTTAGTGTTATAAACGTTAACATACATTACAACGTTAATATTCAAAAACAAAGTTTTTGCCAAATTGCTGGGGGGATGGGGAATCACGCTAATGTGGTGCGTATATGACGTCTGTGTCAATAAATATTGATATATGATATACATAATAAAAATAATTTATAGAATTGAAATAAAAAATAAAAGCAAATAAACAACATTTATTTTGTTCGCCAAGTTGGCGGGAAAAAATTCACGCCAATGTGGTGCGCATATGACATCTGTGAAAATATAAATATATATTTTATGACATTTTGGTACTTCTCTATTATCCCGTCGACCACTTTTCATAACAAAAAACTATCGCCAAACTGTAACGCCAAATAAACGGAAGAACATTGCCATCGGAATATCAAAATAAATAAATAAATAGATAAAATATAAGAATTTAAGGACACAAATGTTATTTTAATTAGTGAAATAACTAATAAATCAGTGAAACATAATGAAAAATCCACGCAAATGTTGAATTAAAAACCACTTGATGACATAACAAACACATATAATGCTTCTGACATCAACTAAATAGGATTGCAGTTTTGGCGTTTAATCTTACAGTTTGGCGATAGTTTTTGTTATGAAAAGTGGTCGACGGGATAATAGAGAAGTACCGACATTTTTAACTTAATGAACAATATTTTGGAAAAGCGCACAAATTATCATTATCTATACTTCATATTGTGTATATTATTAAACTGAAAATTTTATAAAATATTTCTAGCCTAATTTTTACATCAACCAAACTTTTAAAATCTGAAATCTTCTCTCTTTTTAGAGCCAATTTTGTTGTTGTATCCTGGACAACTGTAGATATCAACGTGATTGAAGGAACTGGGTTCACCCACATGTGAAACTTTTATTTCACGGGACAATTTTTTATCTACTGACCTCCAAGTGAGAGGATTCTCCACACCGCTATTTTTTTGTGCAAGTTTGTAGCACTGACATGGCATTCCCAAGAGCCATCCTCGGAAGAATTGACCACATCTGATGCTACCTAGCTGCCATTTTCTGGTGAAAACTACTGCTGCATTGTGGCATAGTTGAATAAATATTGCTTGGTTTATATTGATACATAATTTGAACTGTATACACCAGCAATGCTTTTTCGACTGTAAAATGGGAAAAGCTGTGTTCACCAGCAACTGATCTAGCAGGGAGAAAGCTTTACCAAAAGTAAGCGTTTATTGTTATTGTAATAATTTATCCCATTTTTATTAATATTGCGTAAGATGTTTATGGTACTTAATAAAAAAGGTTGTATTAAAATTTGTGACATAACTCATGGGGCTTCACCAATAAAGATTTCAAAGAGTTCGGACAAAAAGAACTTTTTATTTTAAAACTATGAAATGACCCTATGTAAAAAAGAAAATGAGTGCATCACTAAATAAATATTAATATTTTTTCACCAATTTTTTCATTTTAAAATATAATTTCAGACAAAATTTTAAAGAGAGCTTGGATACAGTTATATTTATAACCGATTGAAATGTCAGAGAGTTTTGAAAATTAAAACTATTTTGTTATTGCTATGTTAAAGGAGTCAACATGAAAACAATCAAACAAAAAAAATATATATAAGAAAACATTTCTTTTGCAACTAGATAACAATATTTTTTCCCAAAATTTTTACACGGGTTGTAAAATCGTTTATTTATCACCAATAAAGATTTCAAAGAGTTCGGACAAAAATAACTTTTTATTTTAAAACTATGAAATGATCCTATGTAAAGAATAAAATGAGCACTTTTATCACTAAATATCAATATTTTTCATTTTAAAATATGTCATATAAAATCTGGTTAAAGATATAAAATAATAAAAACTTGATGTTTCTTTTAAAATTTATTATCATGGGCCCGGGCAACGCCAGCCGGGGGTCAACTAGTATTAATATTTAAAATATATATAAAAAAATAATCAATTTAAGCTTGACATTAATGCTTTTGTCTGCAAAAAAAAAAGGAAAAATTTTCCTGCTAAGAAAAATTGAAAAGTCGTCAAATTTTGGCGATATGCATTTTCTGGTAAATTCTAGCAACCTTTTCCCTTTTGCTGGTGGTTCTGATGAAGAAGAGATATTTTTCGTCGAACATGAATAAAACAAAAGTTGTACGGTGATGTCATCTCTCAAGTGACCTTAGGGGGTCGTTCAAGTATACCCATAAGCATATTTTTAGTAATTTTATACCCCGTCCTTCCCTTATAAAAAAAAATAAGCAAATAGTAACCCACCCCCCCATTTTTTTTGCTTATGTATGATTTTGACATTTTGTACATCAACACTGTTTGCCAGGAAAAAACAGTTACCATCAATTTACACTATTAATCTTACAAATTTATATAAATAGGCATATATAGTGGTATCAAAAGAATGCAAAATGGTTTTAATATATTGTTGTTTATCGCATTGAACAATAAAACTTAACAATAGGCCCTAACTTAATTAGTCATCATAACTAGAATTTTTAACAGGAATCATAGAAATGTTATGTGTTTGAAGTTCCGAGTGGACTACAGAATACTCATTTCCATCATGTTTTTTTTCTTGTTGTTGCTGCGTAGTCTAATGCATTCATAAGAATTGTCATAATCCCCCCCCCCTTCCCTCTTCTCCCTGTTAGCAAAAATAATCAAACCCTGAACTCCTCCTTACTGCTTACGTAATACTTGAATGGTCCCTTAGCGTTTTTTTTTATTTTAAGAATTGTACACTTGAGCAGTCAAAGATGCTTGTTTATAATTTTAAATCATCAGATTATTTTGCTTTGATGGATTTGAATTGGAGCAGGTGTTCAATATTATTGAAATATTTATTTTACATGAATTTTATGAGTGAATACTGGATATCTAGCAATCAGTGCTTAATTTATGATGGAGCTCAGCTCTGGTACTTCTTTGTTTTCAGTGAATACTTAAATATAGCCAGAGCTTATAAATATTGTGCACCACAACTTACCAGGACATTCGTGTATGTTTTATATTGTTGGTTGATAAAAAAATGTTAGCGAGTAAGATTTTCTGAAATTTTTTTTATAAATGTTTTTGCTATTTGTTCATTCATTAGATTTTACTATATATATATGCATAGCTACCAACTAATCCTTATCTGTGTTGCTACTAAATCCGGATAGTAATATTGACATTATTTAATTGCAAAATTCTGCAATTAAACCACGTCAAGATTAGGGGAAGACTTCTGTTCGGAAGTACTGGTAACAAAAAAGTGGAATAGTTGACAGCTATTTATAGACTGAATTTTCTGTAAACCTCAAGCCGAGGACACTAATGTAAAAACATTTGCCTTTTACTTCTGGTAAGTTAACCCTTACTTTTGGCACCTTTGCTTGGCGACGTTTGTTTGTTTACAAATTTGATGCTGTCAAATCTTTGAAATACACACACTTAAAATTCAAGGTTTCGCGAAAAATAGAGTATTTATTTATTTACCTTATTTCTTATTTTATTCTGACTACAATTTAACAATACAACAACCATACTTGTATGAAAAAAAAATTATATATTTTAGACACATATATGCAAAGATGCATTCAAAAACTTGTAACATTTAGTGCGATACACAGTAAATATTTACTATTCTCAAATTATGTTTATTTTTAACTACATTCAAAAATATAAAAAAGGATTTTATTTATTTATTATTGAAATCAAATACTAAAATATTTTAAAACCTTTGTTAATAAGAAAACAAAATACTTCTTTATGTTTATTCTGTGAATAAATTTGCAGAATTGATTGGCAGGCAAAATCTGCACTCTATTTTTTGTGACGCTATTTAGAGCACAAATTAGTATAGTATTAGGTTCTATTGTTTGTTATTTAGAGAGAAAAAACTATAAGACTAAGTTAAAAACCAGTTACAACGTTGTAACGCACAAATAAGTAAATTGGCATAAAAAACCACATACGGCCGTTTCAAGGATGCATCAATCCTCTTCAGCAGTGCGAAAAAAAAAAAAAAAATTTTTTTTTTTTTCTGCACTGAGGAAGAGATGCATAAAGACATTATAAAAAGAAGAAAAAATTGTTCTGATTTAAAATGTGTAATTTGCAAACAAAATAAGCTCGCCAAAAAGGTAAACTTAACATATATATATATATATCATAGTTTGAATTTAAGAGTAACTGGATTTGACTTTTTGTTCATCATTTTATTTTTCTCAAAACATAATTAAAAAAAAAAAAAATACCCATGAGAGAGATGGGGAAAAAAAATCTGCATCAAACTTTGATGTGAAATCAATCATACAGTAAAATTTACAATTTTAAATACATTTAATTTGCATTTTACTGTGAAGATTTTTTTTTTTTTTTTTTTTTTTTGTGAGGAGGGGTTGGGGGTGTCACAAAAAGTAGATGTAACTACATTCTATAATTCTACATTGTAGTGATTATATGATAAAACAAGCTGCCAGTGTGATCAACTGATACATGCTATTAGCATGTACCTTGGAGAAGCCTCATGTATAATGACAATCCTGAAAGGGCTCTAGGAGTGAATGAAAGGGTTTCACTCATCACTGTTTCTTAGAAGGGAAAAAATAGTTCTGTGTTTTTAAATAAATGATAAGTATTACTATTTGTTTCAAAAATATGACTGCACTGGCACAAAAATGATATACACATGTACAAATAAAATGTATATAGCACTGAAGTAAATATCAAAAACATATTTGGACTTTTAATTTAACTTGTGAAAAGCAGAAATATAATTTTAGATATACAAGTCATATGCAATAAAAATTACTCTCAGATAAAATGAGCTTTCACTGTATTCTGAGTGACTTCGAAATCTTATGATTTACGATCGTCATTATTAAAAAAATATAATGTTTTATTTTTTGAAATCACAAAAAAATTAATAGTTATCATTGATTTATTAACGGAAGATTAATATTTTTGTGTGGCATTATTTAAGATCCTCTAATAGCGAAAACTAGCCAAAACTTTCGATTATTTCCACGCAAAACATTTGTTAATACTTTGAACTTTGAACTTTGAACTTTGAAGGGCGGTGGGCTTTGAGACCTATAGCTACAAGGCTGTCGTCTCGAATGATCCATATACATTTATTTTTTTAATCACAGAAACAAATACACGACTTCAACAATTACATAAATCTTGACGAGACAGTACAAGGAAATTTTACAACACCAAGAGTTACATCCGGGAGCTCCACAAAGTGTGTGCAATGGAGCTGGCGGGAGTCGAACACCGCCGGCCTTGCTTCCTACGCTATGAAGCGATTAGCGGAGTGGTGCCTTAACCACTCGGCCACGGAGGCCCCTTTTGTTAATAACAAGACAAGGACAACAAATAATTATTTATTTATGTTTATAATCATTCACAGCTGATATGCTGATATCGATCCGTAAATATGACGCTTGCGCAGTAAAACCTTGTCTATGATTGGTTAGCGCTAGTGCTTCCCTATAACCAGTGAAAACGCTCTTAGGTTACTCTCAAATTATATTTGAAAGGATAATTTGAAAAATACGCAAAATAAAACTCTTTGTTAAAACTTAAAAAAAAAAAAGAATGTCATTTGTATTGGTGCAGGGAGAAAACCATACCTAAGTCGCTATGACTAATAAAACCGCAGCCGCCCCCCTTAATAAAATCGTCTTTGCAAAAAAAAAAAAAAAAAAAAAAAAAAAAAGTTTTTGTCTTTTTGCCATTCTTAGGTGTTTTACCGCCCCATTCTTTTGCTGTAATTATTTTTTTAGATCCAGATGTAAATTTCCGGGGCAAATACATCGTGTTTTTAATCTTATGCTTCTCTAAAAATGCAAAATATATCGATTATAATCAGTAACAAAGTCAAATGTATTCTAAATATCAGCTTTGTGTAAACAGCATACCAAGTGTGGGGGACCCCTAAATCAGGGGCCCCAGTGTCACGATCCAGATTTAGATTTATCAGATCTGATTTAATTAGACTCTGAATCTGTGTAATTAAATCGTCATAAAAGTATCTAACAGTAACAGGGTTCCGTTCAGCTCAGATCCAATTGAGTCTCACCCCAACCCTCCACAACCGTTCACAGTTCTGATAATTGCTAATAGAAAAGAAGACTAGGAAAAACATTTAAACATAACTAAAACATTTCTGGGAATTGCAAATGGTATAAAAAATATTCTATTTAAATTACAGGAAAATTATGTAGCAATACTAATTTAAAAAAAAAGTGCTAAGAAAATCTTTTGATCAAAAAATAATTTTTCTCGTTGAACTCAAAAGAGGATTTTGGGGGCCCTTTGGATGCGGGGCCCTTTGAGGCCACCGCGACCCCTTAAATCCGCCCCTGAGAATATCAATAATTATACTTTCTAAGATGAAAACCTGTATAAAGCGGAATATTTTTCGGTTCCTTTCGATTCCATTTTCAAGATTTTAATGAATCAGTATTTGACAAAGCTGATTACTTAGTTCAGTATTACAGATTTTCTGATTATATACTTTAAATTTTAGAAACTTAGAAAAAATTCGTTTTGGAAATTTTCTTTGGGGGGGGGGAGGGCGCCGCCAAAATCCATGTTTGCCCCGGGCGCCAAAATGGCTAGTTTCGGCACTGTTATAATAGTTCAGTTTTTACTTTTTAAGTATGGAACCTTAACAATGGTGTCAAAATTCTGGTAACCATCTCCTCTCTAACATTGGCTATATTTTATACAACGATTTCCAAACAATTTTTTGGTACAACAATTTCCAAAGGGGTGTAAGAACAAAAAACATTCTAAAATTGCGGTTTCTACGATATTGTTGATTCTAGCAATTTGAAATTTAATCTCGCGGTTACTTTAAAAAGATGTAAATGCTCACTAAAAATGGTTTCTAAAAAATTCGAAATTTAAAAAGGGGAAAGGAGCAGTAAACGTTCTAAATTACCATTTATTTGTGCAGTTAGGGCTGTATGGAGAATTTCGCTGTCAAAATCGGAGATGAAAATGATCGTAATTTTTGGGGCATTTACGTTCATCGAAATAACCCTAGGTTCCCCTCCTGATAGGAAACAGTCCACAGCGAACAAAAAACCAGTACAATCAAAGACGCATAATCACGTGAAAACTTTTCTTTATTTTCGGACACATCGACACATCTGGAAAGGGCGAGGGTGGTCCTCTTTACGCCTCTAAATAATCGACCTTCTTGTTCAACAGTTAGAAAAGATCTGATCTAATTTTTCAGATACATTTTCACCAACACATAAATGAAAATATGCCAAACACTACATTTTCTCACCAGGCACTCTTTTTTTTTTTTTTTTTTGAGAAAGCCAGACATGTGTTAGCAGCGATAGTTGATATTGCATATCTCATGCAGGAATCAATTTATGAAAACGGCGCCTGCATTTAACACAAGATACGAAGAAAGACAAAACAGCATATGTTAAAGTCATCTGCAGTACATTAAAATAACGAATTGAAACCACAGAGAAGTAAAGTACTTTTACTGTTACAATGAAAAATCTGAGAAATTTTTTAGCTAGGAAGAAATGATTACTTTCGAGATTAAAGAATAAAAAGATTTTGAATGCAGACATTAATTCACATAGAGAAACTTTAGGATAGAAAAATTAAATTTTAGAATAAAACATAAAATATATATGATTCTATATCATAGGCTGGAAACATGAAATTTGGCATAGTTGTTACTTTAGAGACTTAAATGCTAGCCCAGAACAGTTAGCAGGAGCAAAAACATGTTCTAAAATTCCGATACAGTTGGTATAGAAGCTTGGAATTTGGCATGGTGGTAACTTTTGGGATGTAAATGCTCTCTAAGAACGATTTCTAAAGAAATTCTAAATTTAAAAGGATGAAATGGGCGGAAAACGGTCTGAAAATGATCTAAAAACAATTAATTAGGAATTGTTTGTGCTAGATATGTGAAATTTGGCACGGCACGGCTGTTACTCTAGAAATATAAATGATCATCCGGAACAGTTTTCTAAAATTTAGAAATGTAAAAGGTTGCAAGAACAAAAAAGTTCTAAAATTGCGATTTGTGTGATACAGTTGGTATAAATGCTTGGTGTTTGACATAGTGGTTACTTTTAAGATATAAACACTCGTTCAAAACGGTTTTTAAAAAATTCAAAATTTTAAAAAGTGGAATGAGCAAAAAACGTTCTAAAAATGTTCTAAATCATAATATATTTAGAACTTTTAGGGCTAGACGCTTGAAATTTTATATGATGGTACTTAAGAAACGTAAATGCTCGCCCAGAATTTATTTTTTCAATTCGAAATTTAAAAGAATGCAAGAGTAAGAAGCATTCTAAAATTGTGATTTATGTGATACAATTGGTGTGGAAACTTGAAATTTGGCATGATGATTACTTTTATGTAGTAAATGCTTCCTTAGAACATTTTTTTAAAGATTCAAAATTTAAAAGGATGAAATATGCGCTTTCACAGTTTTAAGTAGAATTCTCGCCGTTTAATTGAATCACATTGTTGGATAGAATTTGATTTAACAAAGCGGCGGATTCCGCTAAGGCGGAATTTTGATTCATATAAGCGGTAATTATAGTAATTTTTTTAGCTCTGGGGGGTGTTTTAACCCCCAACCCCCCCCCCCCCCCCCTTGGCTGCGCCACTGGGATATATTACATAAATTATTGTGATATTTGAAAGCTAAGTTTTTTTTAATTTTCTATTTCAAATGCATTAATTACACATAATTTCAAGAATATATTTGAATTTTTAAAAATGTATAATATATCTGCACTGCCTCCCCCAAAAAATTATATATATATAAGAAGAAAATTGAACATGTTTTGTCTTTAGTTTTTTCCTTTCTTTTTATCACTTAAAATGTTTTACAAATATTTTTTATTTATTTACATGTATATGTAATTTTTGGGTGGGTGGTATACCAAAGATGAAATGTGTTGTATTTAGAATATTTTCTTTATATCAATTACTGTTTTTTTTTTCCTGATTTCATCAACTAAGTAGACATTGGAAATTCTGAACTGAAATTTTAATAGCCTTCATGTCATATTAGTGTGTTATTTGTAAAGATGTAAAATTTCTGGAACTTTTAAAATGATGGAAAAAAAAATCTACAAATAAGAAAACTTTTCCTAATAGCTTTCCTTACTTCGTTTAACAGCCTTTGTTTGTAATATATTATTTGACTGTTTAAATGGTCATTTCAGTTACACTTTCTCTTTAAAATTGCCATTAAAACTAATTTTTAAATAAAACTTATAAATTTCAACCAATATTTGTTGAAATTTAATGAAAAATATAGATATTTAAAGAAATTTTAATGAAAAATATAATGATATTTAATGAAAAATATAATGATATTTAATGAAAAATATAGAATTCCAACAGAATGTTTATTCCCAGTTGTATACGTGAGACTGATCCAGAATGAAAAGAGTCGTAAAGATAAAATATAATTTTTTTTCAAAGAAAAAAAATTGGAAACTAATAAATTTCTGTAATGATTTTTGGTAATTTTTAACATAATGTAATTCAATTTTTAAAGTTATACAATAGATGGATTTTTACATAAGTAATTTAACATAAATTGTTTTCAACTAAATTTCGCCAGAAGATTTTTTCTTTTTAACACTTTCCAACCTAGTTGAAAAGTGTTTATGACTTCGGTTTGTCTGGCCGTCTGGCCGTCTGCCGTCTGGCCGTCTGGCCGTCTGCCGTCTGCCGTCTGCCGTCTGTCCGTGCTCTAACTCCCGTAAATATGCTCGGATTGCCCTGCAATTTTTATATGTTATAATCATTATCTATAGCATGTTCCCTATTTCAACGGAAGTATGTAGCACTTATAGTTTTTTTACAGGGACACTCAAAAGAATTCCGTTACATTGCGGTCTATGGGGAAAAATCATTTGCGGTTTATTTAAATAATGTTTCACTATTTTAAACGCATTGAAATTTATATATATCACTAAGGTGCATTAGAAGAAGCTTAATATGGAATAGGGTGTGCATAGCACTTATACTTACTTTACAGGGACAGTCAAAAGAATTCCGTTACATTACGTCTATGGAGAAAAATCGTCTGCGCTTTATTTAAACAATGTTTCCCTATTTTAAACGCATTGAAATTTATATAAGGTTCATTACAAGAGACTTACTACAGAATATTGTGTGTATAGCAGTCATCGTTCATTTACAGGGACACACAAAAGAATTCTCTACTGTATGTTAACAATAATTCCTGGAAGTGCGTTTTAAGTTACTAAACGCGATTTTAATTTTAAATCGCTTTTTGTCTATTACGTGGTGTGTATAAATTCTGTAGATCCTATACAGGGAAGCACAAAAGTTCGGGAAAACATTTCCGTATTATTTAACTCCAGACGGAGAATTTTAAACTGTGCTACGTGTTTCCTAACTGAACTAAAATTTAGCATCCTATGTAGTATATATACAAATCTATAGATCCTATACAGGGCTGAATAAAAGTATTTGGATTACTTAGATGTTATCTTTTAGCTTATTGAAGAGTATGATTCGTAAAATTATTTTGGAAGCGTTGGAAAGTGTTACATAATCTATGCTTGACGCATGATTTTTCGTTCTTGTTTAATTCTTTTCAAAGTTTATATATATAAATACAATTAAACAAATCTGAAGATCTGTAGTTATGGCAAGAGCAGAAAAGAATAAATCCCTACAGCTACATGTTATTTTTCTTAATTTTTTTAATAATGGTTAAATATATCTATTGATTATGTGAAAAAAATATATGAAAAATTGGTAATGTGGCAAAAAAAAAAAAAAAAAAAAAAAAAAAGTAATAATGCTATGTGTTACAATTTTCAATCTTAACATTTCATTTCATCTACACATTTATTTTTAATTATTAATGGTATTTTAATTTTCGCAAAAGAAAACGTCCCCTTCCCCCCCCCCCCCCTTATCCTAAGCATTTCCATATCTAGTCATTTGACAGAATTATCAAAATTTCACTCTCAACACATATCATGAAAATCTCTTGCTTCAGATATTTTCTACAGAATCATGGCAATGAACTTAAAGATATAATTTTCTGTATCTTTCATATATATATATATATATATATATATATATTTTTCTATGTCAGCCAAATGAAATTTTTAAATAATTAAAAAGCATTCATATATATGCATCTTGCTTCAGATATTTTCTACAGAATCATGGCAATGAACTTAGATATAATTTTCTATATCTTTAAAATATATATTGTTATGAATTTTGTAAATATTTCCTTCTTTTTAATTTATTTTATTTTATTATTGTGAAAATTGCAGTATTATTAATGTGTTTCCTATTGAGCATCATGTAACTCAATGCTAAAAGCCTCAGGTGCTTTGCAAGAAAAACAACCTTACAGCATCGGTTTTATAATGGAGTTCTATTGGAAAATCGCCAAGGAATGGGTTTTTCGCCAAGTTGGCGATGGTTTTGGCGACTTATTTTTGTCGCCAAATTTGGCGATATATCGCCAAATGTCGCCAAGTTGGCGACGGATTTGGCGACTTTTTGTGCAACCACACCCCCCTTATACCTATACATTGGGATCCTTTCTTGCTTGGGTTTTCTATCGAAAGTTAAAGCACTTTCTGGTAATTTCTAGCATCTGAAGGCTCTGGAATAATCTGGAAAGATCTCTGAAACCTATATAAGGACCTCCATCAGTTCAGTTCAGTTAGTTGTCTGTCAACTGCGATTGAATTCATACGAGAGGCTTTGCATTGAGAACTGTGTTACTCGGATCGATTTTGCCGTTGATACGTCGTATTGAACGCATTGTTTCTGTGTGAAATTTTGCTGCGCTTTTATTGGATTTGAAGATTACTGAATATCTTGTAATTTTCAGAAGATATTTGTGATCGTATTGCACTGTTTATAGTGAATAAAGCCTTTTTATTGTTCTTATATATTGGCATCAGTCCTTTCGAACCCCGAGCTCACAACATTTGGTGTCAGGAGTGGGGTTGAATGCCGATTACCAGAGCAATGGAGGCACAACTGACTAAATTATTGGAGAAATTAGGAGAGATGGATGAGAAAATGACTGCGAATCAGGCTGAAATGAAGAAGGAAATGTCAGCGATGGATGAGAAAATGACTGCGAATCAGGCTGAAATGAAGAAGGAAATGTCAGCAATGGATGAGAAAATGACTGCGAATCAGGCTGAAATGAAGAGGGAAATGTCAGCGATGGATGAGAAAATGACTGCAAACCAGGCTGAAATGAAGGAGATGTCGGAAGAAATGAAGAAGGATATGTCAACCAACCTTGGTGAGTTGAAAGAATTATTATATAATAAAATAACATCTTTAAATGAAAGAATCGACAGCGTGGAAAACAAATTTGAAGGAAGATTTCAGGAAATAGAAGAAAATGTTCAAAAGATCTCCAAAACCGTAGAAGAAAGGATAGAGAGTGTAGAAAAGGAGTTGGAAAATGTGAAGAAACAAAAGATAACTGCCGAAAACTATCCCGAAGATGTGAAGTATCAAGCTATGCTTCCTCGGGCTTCTATTAAACTCTCGACCTATGACGGAAAATCCTCATGGCCAGTTTTTAAGACACAATTTGGGATCGTAGCGGACGCCAATGGATGGGATTCCCAGACAAAGGCTTGCCAGTTAGCTGCTTCTCTACGAGCTGATGCTGCCGACGTCCTACAGACTTTGCCTGCAAATGAACCGCTGGATTTTGAAACGCTCGTCAGTGCCTTAGAATTACGCTTTGGCGAGAAATGCACGAAGGAATATAGCAGACTCCAGCTCAAATCTCGACAGCAGAAATCCACTGAATCCCTGCAAGAGCTTGCTACGGATGTCGAGAGACTTTCACATCTTGCTTATCCTGACTGTCCGACTGAAATTAGAGAAAGCTTGGCTCTGCAGCATTTTATTGATGGTGTGCGTGACTCTGAGATCCAGAAACAACTCCGGATTGCAGATCTCAGTGACTTAAAAGGGGCTTTAGTTTATGCCCTGAAATTCGAGGCAGCCCAGCAAGCTACAAGGAAAGATCGACACTTTGTGCAAGTAGCCAACATGCCTGAGACGTCGGATAGAGCTGTGGAGCATTTACAGCAGCAGGTGAAGGACATGATGAGGCAGATGAGCTCCTTGATGGACAACAAAACTGGCAGAAAGATCAAGTGCTGGAAATGCGGTGTAGAAGGCCATATTCAAAGAAACTGCCTAAAACGACCCAGCACAGAAGGTAATAGCTCCCCACGAACGGCGGAGCAGGAAAACTAATTAATGGCCATCTCGCGGGGCGGAGGTTGCCAGATTTCGAGAAGCCCCATTATCAAGTGTGTCAAATTTCTGCAAGAAGTTGCGGCGAGAACGGAGTTTTTATAGTCGGGCATGTGAATGATTTGCCCTGTAATATGATCATCGATACAGGAGCCAATGTGACCATCATTCGGAAAGATCTAGCTCACCGGCTAAAGGAAAAACTCCTCTGGACCACGCCCCGTGTTATCCTCCAAACCGTGACCGGGGATAAGATCGACATACATGGAAGAATGAAATTGAAAATAAAGTTTGGGAACGCCGCTTACCATCATACAGTCTATGTGGCCGATATTTCAGACCCTTTCATACTCGGACTGGACTTTTTAAAAGAGCAAGGATTTACACTGGATTTTAAGAATAATGAGTTACGCTCTGCTCAAGAAGATGTCACTATTTTCAAACTTGGAAATGAGTCCGGGTCTATTCAACGGATCACAGCCAAGGCAGATGTTATCATCCCTCCTCGGACCGAAATGATGATACCTGGATTAACTGGAAACGAAAGAATTTTCCAGTATGGCTTGACTGGATATCCTGAGAAGAGCCCAAAAGGAGTGCTAATAGCATCAGCGCTGGTAGATCTGTCGAGAGATGTCATACCTGTGAGAATTGCGAACGTAAGTGAAAAATCTAGAATTATCCAGAAGGGTGAAGTGCTTGCAACCTGTGCTCCAGTCACCTGTGTTTGCAAAGGCCCGAGCTTGACGTTATCGGAGCCGCCTACAAGTTCAACACCTGTGATTGGACGAAATGAAAATTTATCTCCTGAACAGAGACATGCCGCAGAAAGACTGTTCCAGGAATTTAAGGATGTGTTTTCACAAAACGAGAGTGATATAGGGCGCACTTCACTGACACGTCATAGAATTGATACTGCCAACCATCCACCGATTAAACAGCATCCAAGACGCTTGCCGTTCGCAAAACAAGAAGAGGTTTCTAAGCTCTTACGAGAGATGCAGGATAGTGACATCATCGAACCGTCATCAAGTCCGTGGGCCTCTCCCATCGTGTTGGTCCGAAAGAAAGATGGCTCCACAAGATTTTGTGTGGATTATCGTAAACTTAACGATATAACGAAGAAGGACAGCTATCCTCTACAAGAATAGACGACACGCTAGATACTCTTTCAGGACATAAATGGTTTTCCACGCTGGATTTGAAGAGTGGATATTGGCAAGTAGAGATCCATCCTGATGACAAAGAGAAGACCGCATTTACTACTGGACAAGGACTTTGGCAATTTAAAGTTATGCCGTTCGGGCTCTGCAATGCTCCAGCAACGTTCGAGCGCATCATGGAGACAGTGTTAAAAGGTCTGACTTTTGAAGCTTGTCTCATCTACCTAGATGACGTCATCATTGGTGGCCGCACGTTTGAAGAACATCTAGAGAATATTCGAAAAGTGTTAACGAAACTAAGAGCGGCGAATTTAAAGCTGAACCCTTTGAAATGCAAGTTCTTCCAACGAGAAGTAAACTATTTAGGACACATCATCTCAGCTGAAGGTGTTCGAACAGATCCTGAAAAAGTGTCTGCAGTAAAGCACTGGAAACGTTCGGAAAATGTCCATCAGTTGCGAAGCTTTCTGGGACTATGCACTTATTACAGAAAGTTTGTACAGGGGTTCTCCAACATCGCAAGACCCTTGCATAGGCTCACTGAAAGCAAACAGAAGTTTCTATGGACACAAGAATGCGACAATTCATTCCAGCGGCTGAAAGGAGCTCTCACATCCTCTCCAGTCCTTACCTATCCAGACCCGGACAAACAATTCATTGTGGACACGGATGCCAGTCATGAAAGTGTCGGCGCTGTACTTTCCCAAGAAATAGATGGCCAAGAACGAGTCGTAGCATACTGGAGCAAATATTTATCGAAACCAGAGCGGAATTATTGCGTCACTCGTAAGGAGTTATTAGCTATAGTGAAAGCCATAGAACACTTCCATCACTATCTCTATGGCAGGAAATTTCTCCTTCGTACTGATCACGCATCCCTAACATGGTTGATGAATTTTAAGAACCCAGAGGGCCAAGTAGCCAGATGGATACAACGGCTCCAGGAATACGACTTTGACATCAGGCATCGCAAAGGCTCATCGCATGGAAACGCCGATGCCCTATCAAGAAGACCGTGTCCCGAGAGCTGTCGCTACTGTTCCAGAGCGGAGAGCAAGTATAATCCCGAATATGTCATACGCCAGACGAAGACTTCACTATTGACGCCACCAGATCCCTGGAGTGATGAGAAGATTCGAGAAGATCAAATGGCAGACCCTGAGATCAAACCAATCTTGGAGTTATTAGAATCTTCTAGCACGAAGCCCAGTTGGAAAGACATCTCGACTTACAGTCCTACGACGAAGCAATATTGGGCTCTTTGGAACTCTCTCCACGTCAGGAATGGTGTCCTGTTCCGAAAATTCGAATCGGAAGATGGGAAGACATCTCGGTGGCAGATGGTACTTCCTCGATCCCGAATACCAGAGGTCCTCAAGGAATTACATGGCAGTCCCACTGGTGGCCATTTTGGAGTCATGAAAACATTACATAGAGTCCGAGAGCGCTTCTTCTGGGGAAAAGTGAGAGCTGACGTCGAACGATGGTGCAAATCTTGCGATGCATGTGCAGCTCGAAAAGGACCAAAGAAACGTAGCCGAGGAAGACTACATCTCTACAATGTAGGAGCACCTTTCGAACGCATCGCCCTTGACATCTTAGGCCCTCTGCCAAGAAGTGCTGATGGCAACAAATACCTCCTTGTTGTCATGGACTACTTCACGAAATGGCCTGAAGTTTATGCCATCCCTGATCAAGAAGCTTCTACGGTTGCGGATGCCTTGGTACACCAGTGGATATCAAGGTATGGAGTCCCCCTTCAAATGCATTCTGACCAGGGGAGAAATTTCATCTCTGCTGTGATTGAGGGTCTCTGTCAACTTCTCGGAATGGACAAAACTAGGACGACGCCTTTACATCCACAATCGGATGGCATGGTTGAGAGATTTAATCGTACCTTCCTCAACAATCTCTCACTGCTAGTCTCAAGAAACCAACAAGACTGGGACCAAAAACTTCCCTTGTTTCTTCTCGCCTATCGCAGCGCCGTCCATGAAACAACCGGCTATTCCCCGTCTCAGATGCTTTTCGGTCGTGATCTTCGTCTACCTTGTGATCTGATTTTTGGTCGCCCTCCAGATGCGCCTTCATCGCCAGAGGGATACGTGCAGAATCTCCAGGCACGATTTGAAGACGTCCACAACTTGGCTCGAGAGCGGATCAATATACAGACGGAGAAGATGAAGACCAGGTACGACACGAAAGCCACAGGACATCAATTCAAAGAAGGTGACAAGGTTTGGTTTTATAATCCGACTCGACGTAAAGGACTTTCTCCCAAACTGCAATCGCATTGGGACGGTCCTTATACAGTCCTAAACAGACTGAACGATGTCGTAATTCGGATCCGAAAGTCACCAAGTTCGAAGCCTAGAGTCGTTCATTACGACAGGCTGGCTCCATACTATGGCCATAGTA
This sequence comes from Maratus michaelseni, assembly GCA_963931845.1. Taxonomy (NCBI): domain Eukaryota; kingdom Metazoa; phylum Arthropoda; class Arachnida; order Araneae; family Salticidae; genus Maratus; species Maratus michaelseni. The sequence continues at coordinate 23,390,040 of OZ007599.1, read as the reverse complement.
CTTAGTTCATTGATTGTAAATAGTGTAATGTAAATAATGTAAATTAGTATGACCATGGTCTTGTATATAAATTAATGTAATTATTTATTTTGCTTATCATTATCATTATTATTGTTATTATTATTTAAATACTTGTATGTAATAGTGTCTATGCTTTATAATTCAGCATTATGAATGTGTTTAATTGTTATTTTCCATATTTGCTTTAAGTGCTTTGAATAGTATAGCATTTGTTGGTAACGGGTTTGCTTTCCGATCAAAGGTTGAACTGCCCGGGACGTGCAGTCCTTGAGAGGGGAGCAATGTTATGAATTTTGTAAATATTTCCTTCTTTTTAATTTATTTTATTTTATTATTGTGAAAATTGCAGTATTATTAATGTGTTTCCTATTGAGCATCATGTAACTCAATGCTAAAAGCCTCAGGTGCTTTGCAAGAAAAACAACCTTACAGCATCGGTTTTATAATGGAGTTCTATTGGAAAATCGCCAAGGAATGGGTTTTTCGCCAAGTTGGCGATGGTTTTGGCGACTTATTTTTGTCGCCAAATTTGGCGATATATCGCCAAATGTCGCCATGTTGGCGACGGATTTGGCGACTTTTTGTGCAACCACACCCCCCTTATACCTATACATTGGGATCCTTTCTTGCTTGGGTTCTCTATCGAAAGTTAAAGCACTTTCTGGTAATTTCTAGCATCTGAAGGCTCTGGAATAATCTGGAAAGATCTCTGAAACCTATATAAGGACCTCCATCAGTTCAGTTCAGTTAGTTGTCTGTCAACTGCGATTGAATTCATACGAGAGGCTTTGCATTGAGAACTGTGTTACTCGGATCGATTTTGCCGTTGATACGTCGTATTGAACGCATTGTTTCTGTGTGAAATTTTGCTGCGCTTTTATTGGATTTGAAGATTACTGAATATCTTCAGGGGTGATTGTGCTCCGGTATTTTGTACACCACTAAATTTATACAGCAATCTTTTTCTTCTTTAATTGATAAATTCTGCGATGACTTACTAAAAATATTGCTATATAAATTTAGTGGTGTATAAAATACCGGAACACAATCACCCCTGATATCTTGTAATTTTCAGAAGATATTTGTGATCGTATTGCACTGTTTATAGTGAATAAAGTCTTTTTATTGTTCTTATATATTGGCATCAGTCCTTTCGAACCCCGAGCTCACAACAATATTTCTATGTCAGCCAAATAAAAATTTTAAGTAATTAAAAAGCATTCATAAATAATGCTTCTTGCTTCAGATATTTTCTACAGAATCATGGCAATGAACTTAAAGATATAATTTTCTATATCTTTAAAATATATGAAAATATAAATTTCTATGCCAGCCAAATAAAAATTTTAAATAATTAAAAAGCATTCATTTATATATATAGTTTAGCTACAATTCAAAGCTGGGCACAATGGTAGATCTTTTTCCCCCTCTAATATAAAGAGACATTGATTACCAATACCATGCCAAGAAAGGTAATCAATATCTCTATATTTAAAAAAAGAAAAAAAAGAGCTTTGCCATTTTATACTGACGAATCCAGTTTTGAGCAATATCGGGCAGTCTGGTGTTCGCCGATATTGGAAAAAAAGTTTGCCATGCATAATCGGCCGGTCCGGTGTTTACCGATATTGCAAAATCGCTGTTTCCGATATAGGCCGATATTGCTGTGCTACCTGGGAAGTCACGTGACATTTGCTTAAATTGCGCCTTCAGAACATGTTAAAAGTAAAGTTTTACAGAAATGATAATTAATAACTCGGCAACCAATGTAGGCACAGTCTTGAAATGGACATATTTGAAATCAGCAAAAAAATTTACGTCCGGATGTATAAAAATTTAATCTAAAAGTTTAATAATTTAAAAGTTTAACATTCGTATTAAAACCCGCCACTATAAAAAAAATCACGTGACTTTGGTGCCATATGTCTGCAGATAACGACATCTTCCATCGTACGGAAATTAATTCAATTTGCACCTGTCTTTGGAATGAAAGAAAAGGAATTTTTTATCGATCGATTTTTAGAGGATTTTTCTGTTCTATTATCGCAGAGAAATGATTTTTAGAATTTCTGAAAGTAGATATTTTCTGTGTCTGTCTGTCCAAATTCTGAATTTTTAGGCCCGAAACTTTCTGAGATGCGAGTTGATTTAAAAACCGGCACTACACTTTATTGCTTAATTTGCTGTCTGGCACACTTGACTTTGACTGGCAACTCCAAGGAACCAATGAACCAATGCGATGAGTTTTGAATTGCCTACGCCAGTCGCAATGCTGGCACTTACATTCCTTCTATTTTGATGGTGTCCAGTGGCGTAGCCAGGATTTTTTTTCGGGAGGGGTCCAGAATTTTTCTTCAGGTTATATATGTAGTGAAACACGCCAAGATAAAATCGCAAAAAGTGGTAAAAAATTCCGTTTTAGACAGGTCTTTTTCTAAGCAGGTGTAATTGTATGGATTCTTTTCCATGGGACAAAGTAATACTTCCGTTTAAGTGAGCATTCCGTTATAGGCAGGTTTCATTTTCACAAGTTTGCTGTAATTATATAAATATACTTATTTATGTTATATGTATAGTAAAACCTGTCAAAACGGAACCTGTCTATAATATTTATCACCTGCTAATATTTGAAACCTATCTAAAATGGAACTTTTTACGGTTGTGATTCCTTCTCTTTCTGTGAACACAGAATCCTCTTGTAAAGTAAACATTTCATGGTCTCGATGATGGAAAGATAACTATGCTTGATAAGTATACCTGATATGACGGAAATCTATCTACAACGGAATTATTTAATGATGCCTATAACGATTCCGTTTTTACAGATTTTAATGTAACTAGATTAAACGCAAAACTTCGTCAACAGAGACTTGGTCAGGACCAACTGTTGCCAACACTTACGGGAAAAGACGAGTTTACACGAATTCAATAACAGCACATTGATAAGAGTTTGGCGATCCTTATCTTTGTTTATTTTAGAATTTTATATCGAGCAATATTATCATTTACTTTGAATATGCTGGCTGGAATTAAAGAAAAAGTAGTTTATTATTCGACTAGACATTTGTGAATTTTTATCCAACATTACGTTGCCACTTTCAAAATACCTGCAAAAATCTAAATGTGATATGTCTTCTGCTGTAAAACATGCTGATGATGTTATTTTTCAGCTTTTGAAACTTTACATCAATCAGTAAGCAAGGAAGAGGAAACTGGTGTTCAAAAGTTTTCTGACCTGTTCAAGAGAGCACAATCCTTTGCTAAAGAAACTTTTGACGCAATTTTCTTTAGCCACACATATTCCTTGTCAAGTTGGCCATCAGATACATCTCATTTCAAACCTGAAGAATATTTCGGGAGGTGAATTTTCTTCCTCCTTTTGATACTTTAATTTCTGATCTCGTTATTCGTTAATCATTAAAGAAAGAACAGAGGGATATTGAAAGATATTTTATGTTCTTCTGGGTTTGTATAAAATAATGGTGATTTTTATTATTCAACTTTTAAACCCAGGCTATTTTTAATAAATTGTTAATGGAATATTACGTTGTTGCATATTATTCTGAAGAGCAAGTTTTTATTTACTTATTTAGTATTATAATTTTGTTTTTCGACATTGTACAGGGATATTTAAGGCAGTTATAGAAATTAAGTATGGGAAAGTTCATACGATGATGATGAAAAAGGTCTGACAGTTAGCACCTGTTCTCAAATAAAATCATTTTAAGCTATCTAATTAAATAAAAAAATGATTGTAAATTCCTTCCTAATTATCAGAGAAAAAGCAAAATTACATACTTAGAATCCTCGTGAAAAAATACACATGGATGCATACATTTAAAATCGATAAATGCAATAATAAAAAAAAATTTAACAGGGCCGAAAATGTTCTACTTTAAATTTTAACCGCCGCTGGAATGGAAAAAATGCTAGCCTCTATTGGTGTGCAGCCTTATGCTAGCCTGGACGCGAGGTTCAAAAGTAGGCAGGAATGACTTCCTTTCTTAGTTTCGGTAAAAAATCCCTTTTTGCACTTAATTTATGATACTTTCTTAATTAAGGGCCGACTTCTTCTATACTAAATATCAACAATCCCGGGATTTTTCCGAATTTTTTGAGACCAAGACCACTGCTCCCCTAAAATACATCAGGGCCTCGAATCTTGTAAAACCTTGAATATGATAAACCTCAAACTGAACAAAACTCCAAATCGGGTCCCTGCTGCCTTCAGCACAGTATACTGGGCATGCTGCACATGCACCAGAAATCCCCTTAAATTGCACCTGGAATAGGGCAGTTGCAATAGACGTCGGGTTGGAGGGCACACAAGTACTATGAACCATCCAACCCTTATCTTACACAAACACAGATCAGGTTCACAGACGAGAAACGACTGTTCTTTGCAACAAATCGCTTAGAAGATTTGAAATAAAAAAGAGATTTACAAACCAAAGGTACGTAATATTTTTCAGATATTTTTAATGTTTCTCTACATTGCTTCATAACTGTAGAAGTTTCTTTTATGTATTCGTAAATTACTATCTTCATGTATTTACGTACTACGCTACTAAAATTCATTTGTTAGCTATGTTACTTTTTATATTACCGAACTCTTTATAAAGCTATGTATTCATAAATTCTTTAAGTACTATTTTCCTGTATTTATATACTATGTTACCAGTTCATTTGTTAATTGTTAGTTACGTTACTTATTTCAAAACTCACCTTGTTTCATAGGCATGAATTTAAAAACCCAAATTTGTCAGTATATGAATAAAAATTAGAATAGTGCGATCGTAATTCATAATGTTCAGTAATGTCTTTTTTGTGAGTAAATACTTTGATTTATTTCAGGTATTTATTTAATATTATTACTGGCAATTTTTAACTTTATCCTAAAACTGGTTCCAATAAATTTTTAGCCATATAATTCATTTTTAATTCACTTCTCAGTTTACTCTGTTACTGTCATATAATTGACTGATCATAGCAATCTCTGTACATGATTGGCATTGTTATTCATCAGTTTTAATTTTTTCAATGAATCCATCCTAATATATCTAAAATATTGTATTTAGGTTCTTAGCCCTCTCCCCCACAAAAAAACAAAACAAAACTCAATCGAATATGGTAACTACACAAATGTAAAATTTAACTTTTGTTAAAATGAACAAATATGTTTTTAAGTAAACAGTTTTTACATTTAATTATTATTGCTAATTATTAAACCATTCCTTATTATTTTAAAAGTTTTATTAGATGTTTGTTTATTTTTGAAATTTTCTTTAATAATTAATCTGTAGTACATTACATGAATTCCCCTCCACCCTTTTCACAACAAGGAATGGTTTCAGTTAGAAAACTTCATAATTTTTTTTTCAGAAAAAGTTTGAAAACTTTCAAAATCCATGAACGGTGCAAAGGAGATTGTCTGATGAATCTACTGGTGCCAGGAAATGTATATTTTATTGCTCTCAGGAGATCACTTATGCATAGTTTTACTGTTTTAGTAAGTTGCTATCATTTGTGATCTTCTGCAAGAAATTAGAATTCGGGCCTTGGACTGTGCTATTTTTGCTTCCAAATTTGTCAAGCAGGAACTGTGGTAAATATAATGTCAATCAATAAAGTAATTGACCTGTATGTAGTTTTTCAGTGTATATCGAGTTTGTTACATAATAAAGAGGGATTCTGAAATACATTTTACATTGTTTATGTTGTTTGGTACTTTTATGTTAGCTCGACACCAGTGATAGATATACATCTATATATATATATCACTGGTGCCCTTTTAACATGTACTGTATATATATCACTAGTATCTGGCTAACATAAAATTACTTGTTGTGTTTATCAGTTTATTATGATTATTATAATCTCTTCTTTAAATTACAGATTGCTTTTAATCGAACTGTGCTATTTTTGCTTCAAAATTTGTCAAGCAGGAAATGTGGTAAATATAATGTCAATCAATAAAGTAATTGACTTGTATATAGTTTTTCAGTGTATATCGAGTTTGTTACATAATAAAGAGGGATTTTGAAATACATTTTACATTGTTTATGTTGTTTGGTACACTTTTATGTTAGCTGGACACCAGTGATAGATATACATCTATATATATATATATATCACTGGTGCCCTTTTAACATGTACTGTATATTATATCACTAGTATCTGGCTAACATAAAATTACTTGTTGTTTTTATCAGTTTATTATGATTATTATAATCTCTTCTTTAAATTACAGATTGCTTTTAATCGAACATGTCTTTTTCCAATAACTATGTAAATACCTGTCAATTACTACCTGAGGATAAATTTTCAGATTTTTTATTTATTTATTGCATTGTGTGCCATATTAGCCATACTATTCCTGAAAAGATTACATGAAAGATAACAAAACATTTAAAGCATACTAGAATAATAATAATATTCTTTTTTAAATAAGATATTTAACATTGGATTTCCTTTAAACATGTCATTCCCATCGATTGGCGAAAATTGCTAAATGTGAATATTCTAACAGAACTAAATTTTATCAGGCTATATATCCACATCTATTGATCATATACAGGGCTGCACAAAATAATTGGACTACTTTTTTGACACTGGAAGGTAATTTTGAAAACACTATTTTTCAATGTATTATGTTTTCTGAACTGTTTACTTACATAGCTTCTTTTACCTTATTTAATGGTGGAGTTTCTTTACAGTTTTCTAGCTGTGTTGGAAAGTGCTTCATAATCTATGCTTGACACAAGATTTTTCGTTCCTGTTTTAACATTTAGTATATGTTTTGATATTTCTTAAAACAATCCTCTTATGTTAGTTTTCTTTTCATCAATAAGTTTCTTTAATTAATGAGTGGCTGTAATATATACTGCACTATAAATAAAATAGTAATATATATATATATATATTTTTTTTGGAACTGTGGCAGTATTCTGCCCTCATCGGAAAGGGAGACTTTCTCGTAATGCGCCGATGAAGTGATAATTTCGCATTCTGCCCCTATCGTCTCGGAATTCGTTCCCGTATTTGGGGGTTGTATTGTGGTAATTTTTCCGACTGCTTTAGGCAGCCGGAAAGCCTTCCCTTTGTCGTTTTAAGATGGCGCGTGTTATGCAGCGCTTTTGCTAATGAGGATACATGGCTAAAAGTCAGTGTTTTAGAATAGGTACATTTTCTAATGAATACAGTTTACACGAAATTTTTATACATAAAATATTTTTCAGTTAAAATTTATTTTAATACTATTTTGAATTGTAAATAATACAGTATTATACACCTGTTAGGAAAAGAAAATAAAAGCCCTAATCCAATAGTACTATTTAAATTATAATTAGTAAAAAGTTCACTAGATTGAAAAAAAAATTTTTTTGCTCACGAAATTATTTTTGCATGTTACGAGAAAACAGTTTTACACTACCGATGGAAATTATATACAAATGAAATTTACCTGATTTGTTTTGCACTGTCTTGCATATTTATGAAATATAGTGTCCGAGTCATAATATATACATATAAAGATTGAAGCATATTATCTATTGAAAACTAATAAAGGAAAGCGTTACTTCTTATTTCGTTAACAGTTTCCAAAATGTAATTAACCCATTTCGTTAAAAAAAAAAAAAAACATTTAATGAAAGATTTTACCAACATTAAACATTTATTCAACATTAAAAAATTGTTTAGTTTAAATCATATTTCACAAATAACATTAAAAATGTATATAGTTTAATTAAATATTTCACTAACAGCATTAAAATTTTCCAAAATTTCATAGCATAATTAGCATAATCAGAGGTCTGTCCAGACTTTACTCCCTGGGTCCTGCCTTTGTAAATTGTGAACAGCTTTTTACATTAGTGAAAAATCTAGTCATAATTTTGTGAATTTGAAAGGATCGTCATATTCAGGTTCTTGTTTATATATTTTTAAGAAGATATGTGTATGTAAAATATGAATACTTTCTATATGTAAAAGTGACAGCCAGATTTTACTTTTAAATTATTAATTTTATGAAAAATTCAGTGAAGATTTGTGAAAGATTTTTTTAAAGACAAAGAATTTTGTCAAGAGTCCGTTTTAAAGGTAAAAAGTTTTGTGAAGGGACCTGTTTTGAGATGAAAGAATTTTGTGAAGGGTTTAATTTAAAATTAAAAAAATCCCTGACGGCTCGGCCTACAGGCACAGGTAGATTTCGAAGACGCAGACCGTGGGACACGTGTTTGTTGGAAATTGCGGAAGAAATAACCTTTTTGCCATGACGCCACAGTTGGGACCGCCCACTTCGAAATCTAACTTATTTGCAGGTAGAGCCGGCAGGGATTTTTTTGTTTTTATTCATTTATTTATTTTGCTATAAGGATGGGTAATATAAAAAACTTGTCAATATAAAAGTTTTAGATAATATTAAGAAGAATAATATATAATAACCTATATAATAACCTATATTATATAGGTTATAATAATAACCTATAATAAATTTAAGAGGATTTGCTATCTTGTGAATTGACGAAGTTATGCATTTTTTTCTTCTAACCCCCCCCCCCTCCCCTTTTACCATGCCTTCGGGCCAATTTTAATGATATCAAAAATCTGTCATACATAAATTTTCGGCCCTTTTCCTAGAAGTAATAATAACTTTAAACGGATTCGATACATATCATAATTAAGAAGCTATGGGCGTTTTCTGTTTTCACTAGAAGCCCCCATCCCCCCCCCCCCCCCCTTTGGTTTGATTGTGCCCATTAACGAACTTGACCGAGATTTTATGCCCCTTGATTTTATGTATCAGTTTGGAAGAGATTTGTTCAGAATTATTGAAGTTATCGTGTCCTATATATATAAAGTTTTGTACTGGGGGGGGGGGGGGGGTTGGGTTCTGGGAGTCATGAAATTAAAAATAAAATTCCAACTTAGGGGAGAATGTAATAGGTAGTATTTCTTACGAAATCTACCTAAAAAAGTGTGAAGGGTTCGGTTTTGAAATTAAAGAATTGTGTGAAGGGTCCTGTTATGAAAAAAAAAAAAAAATTGTGTGAAAGGTCCTTTAAAGGACCCAATTTCTTCCTAAACAGATCCCTGATAAATTACTAATAAACATAATAAAAAAAGGAGGGGGTGGGCGATATTTTAATGCAACCGGGCTGTGTGTAATAGATTTAAAACATGTTAATACACAATTAAAAACCTCATCATTATTAATCACCCAGTTAAAAAAAAAAAAAAAAAATCGCTTCCCGAAAGTTTTTGTTGCATTTCATAAGAAAATATAATATATATATTTAAACAACCCTGTATAGCTATAGAATTTAGATAAACATCTCATAAAAATGTTGTTAATTTTGAAATATATTTACTGCACTCATACTTAGGCGGAATGTAGTTCAAATTGTGGAAATGAAATACATTATTTGCAGTATATACATAATGTAATTCTATTTTTTAAATGAAATGTAAAAGGTGTATTACACGAGAAAAAAAAAGAGGGGTGGGGAAGGGAAGGTGTCATATGAATATGAATATTTCATTTCAATTGAAAATATTTATTTAATTTTAAGTCTAAATCACAATAAAAAATGCGCAAGAACAATTCATATTCACCGAATAGTTGAAAAAAAAAAAAAAAAGGGAGAGAGAGGGGGGGGGGGGGGGGGAGGGAAGTGTCACATGGCTACGAATATTTAATTTCAATAGAAAATGTTTATTCAATTTCAAGCCTGAATCACAATGAAAAATGGGTTAGAACAATTCAAATTAACTGAACAGTAAAAAATATCTATGCATAATTTATAAATTAGCAATAAAGCCTTTGCTGCATGTCATCAGAATATGTAGTATTTATTTAAACAACAATGTGTATTTATGTAATATAGATAGATACCGCATAAAAATTTCATAAAATTTGGTGTATTCTCCTTTATTTCATCAAAATATTTAAATCCTTTTCCAAAAATTTTTAAGTCCCACCAGTAATTAGTATTTTAAAATTATTTCTTTACTAATATTTATAAATAAAATTTTTCATTGACTTTTAAATAATTCCCGCAAATTTAACTTCGAAAAAAAACATTCCGCCAAGCTAAAAAAAAAAAAAAAAAATGAATATCCCGAAAAAAAAATTCTAAAAATTAAAATATTGTATAACTAGGCGCAAATTTTCTATTCTCTATCTGTCTATGATTGTTGATAAAATCAACCATGATTTCAAATTCTTGTTCTCTTAGATCTATTTATTATCTGCTGATCCAAGGATTTTTCTTTTTTTTTTTTCAAATTAAGTAAACGAGACGAATTTTTTTTTCCCTTTTTAATAGCATCGCAAACACTACAGTAAAACACACGTTCACATCTCACGTAAATAAACAAACCAAGCGTGATCTTGTCTTTGATTGGTCGAAACATGTTAACTCGAACGCAGTGAGTTTGAAGGTCACTCCCGAATACCGATCGCAGGGCAGAATTGCAAACTCTTGAATCTCGTTATGAATTACGTTAACGTTTGTTTCCGCGTCGGCTTCTTCCGTTGGGGGCAGAATACTGCCACTGGAGTTAAAACCACTTGTATTTCTGATATCTTCAAATCCAAGGGTATTCTTAGCAGTTTGAATGAGACATTTCTTTTCATCTTGCTGATTAATTTATGTATTTATTTTAATAATAAACTGAATTTTTTTTTTTTTTTTTTTTTTTTTTTTTTAAAGCATGTTAGTGCTTGGCTTTGATGTTATTATTTATCACTTTTTATTTATAATAACTGAGAATTATTAATAACTTGTTTCTCCCATTAGATTAAAATACATACCTGTTTCTGCAGACCAATCGAATGAAGTTTTCTGTAAAGTATCGTGCCAGACTGTTATTTATGTATTTTATTTCTGATATGTAGTATATCATTATATTCAATAATAAATTTGTTATGTGATAATATTTTTAATAGAGAACAATATTTTGCTGTTTTATTTCTGTAACTTGTATTTTCAAATAAAGGAAGTTTATTAAAAATTTTCTGTTATTATCATTTGACTATAATTTTATTATAAATGATCTTTTCATGTATCTACTTGTGTTGTTTAAATAACAGAATGTATATTAGACAATAAGAAAATACTCAAAGCATTTTTTAATTTAAGAAAGAGTTACAAAGAGAGTTTATTTAAATTTTATTATGTATATAATGCTTCATAACAATGCCTTTTTAATAAACAAGGAAAATATTAAAACAGTATTTAAAACATTCTCTTAAAAAAATAAATAAACATTTGGAATTAAAATAAATGTAATTTTTAAAAGTATTTCTTTAAAAGAAAGTCTATATCATAATTTTAAAAAAATCAAATTTTCACTTTTAAATGTTTCATGATATGTTACTTATTTAATATCATTATGAATCCATTCAAGTCAAAAATAAACTTGAATTATCAGTAGAAATTGTTTTATAAAGCCATTATTTTTAAATTAGTCTTTAAAAATAATAATAAAGGTTTTTATTCATTCTTCAAACATGAAGGGTTTTCTTCATTCCAGAGTCAGTTTATTATCCCATTTATATATATAATTATAAATCAAATACTTAAAATGAAAAATTGTTTGAAAACAAATAGTTGACAATGAGCAACAAATTAAAAAGAAACAGTTGATCATGAGCAGAATGACTGCAAATTTATATGTCTGAATTAGGGTTGAGAGCGTTCAGGAAACAAAAGAGTGTATAATGTTGAAATGCAATATGTAAGTTTTAATTGGCCTTTTCGGTCTATTTATTAGATATATTCAACAAATACCTCTTTTAATGCAAGCACTGTATTTTATTATTTGTAGTGAAAGTGATATTATTTTCAACATACAATTGGAGTTTCACCATAATATGCTGAAGCATGTTTGGGTACAATTGCTAGTTTGAGGTAAACATGACAATTCTTTATTGATTTAACAAACTTTTCTGCCATTATTAGCATTAAAACTAACACCAATATGCTTAAAATTGTCAGATATGTTACGTTGATACATATTTTTATTTTATCAAGAAAACTGGGTGAAAAAGAAGATTGTAACAGCACCTAGGCACAGCTTTCTTGGCACCTAGAACATGCATGGTGAAGTCATAGGTTAACTATATCTAGAATAATCACTACATTAATTTAAAACTCAGCGGATTACTATTTGCTTAAATAAACACCTCCATGAGATTAATAGCCATAACAAACTGCCATAATGAAAATCACAATCAACCATAATATATTTAGCATGTATGTGTTTAAAACACAGCATTTTCAGAGGGGGGGGGGGAGGAGGAAAGAAATAGCAATGAAATATGTACACACTGAAATCCCTCCCCCCCGCTCCCTTTGTTGCACTAATGCTTATATAAATCTACAATTTTTGACAGACTTTCATGAAACTTGATATACACATGATATGTTTTAGAACCAAAACAAAATTGTCAACTTCAAAAAAAATTAAATTTTCTAATGCAATATTCCCTTTCCTGTTGCATAAAAAGAGTTATGTATGGACAATATTTTTATGAGCCAATAAAATATCAAACTTGCTCTGTTTTCACATACAAAATTGGCGTCATTCAGAGCAGATGATGCACATTTTCATATATAAAATTTAAAACCTTTACTATAAGTATGTTAAAATGATGTAGTATCTTCATTTAAACATATTTGAAAATAAACATATCAATTTAAAGGAAAAAAAATGACTGCACATAACATCTATTTCAATAAGACGCTTTTAGTGTGACGTCAAAATGACTCCAACTAAAAAGTGTTGCTATATTTATTTTGTTTGTATACTACACCTATATCTTATAGCCAGGTGTTTTAATACTGCAATGGTACTATTTTATATGATTTGTATTAATAAATAGAAAGTCTGTTCTTGCTCTTTTCAAACAAAACTTTCTGACTGATGCAGGGACCGATTTAAAAGTCCTGGGCACAGATGTTTAAGGGGGGGGGGGGCTTGCAATGGTGCTTACAGTGGTTGTGAGTAAAAAAATATATATATCACTAATAGCGGTAATTATTAAGATAACCACTACTGACTTTAATAATTTAGATATATTTAATAATTTTTTTTATAAATTTTCTTCTTAATTTTTTAGCAATAAAAGTTTTTATAACAGCTTCATAATCAATCTTTCGTGTTCTATCTCGCTAGTGATTTTTCGAAATTGGTTCCGAAAGTGAAAGAATCTTAATAAAAAAACCTGTAAACAAAACCAAAAAGTAAAAAACCGGCCTTTGCATTGATTGACCTCAACTATCCAATGGAAAAAAAAAAAATATTTTAAAAATAATGAAATGGAAGCGAGATATATATAAAAATTTAGAATTAATATTAGCGAGAGAGTGTTTTTGCGCAAGTGAAGTACCGTATATACTCGTGTATAAGTCTACCCCCCCCCCCCCCCCAATTGTTACGCAAAATTTTGAAAAAAATTTAATTTTCAATATGTATAAGTCGAACCACATTTCAGATAGTATGTTGAAAAATGATTTGTAATAGGAGATTAAATTCTTTTTTTTTTTAAATGCTGCATTAGCAACGATATGGACGGATCAGAAGATTTTTTTTCAGATTCCAATGAGTCGTTGATAAGCATGGAATCCGAATCTGAGCATATGTACAATGAAATATCGGATTCCCAATTACCTGAGCTGTATGAATATTCAGATTCTGAACAATAACTTACATTTTCATAAGTTTCATTGAAAAATTTTAATTTTTTAATGAAAACAAAGGTTTTTAGATTCATGATTCCAAGATATGTATTATTTTCTGTCTTTAAATATCCTGAATATCGACAATTGGGTTATTTATTTATTTTTTTTACTAACTCGTGTATAAGTCGACTCCCCATTTTCAACTCCCAAATTTTGTCTAAAATTCTTCGACTTACACACGAGTATATACGGTAGTTATTTTTAAATGAAAAAAATAAACAGGTTTTTCCATATTTTGTGTTTTAATCATGAAAACTTCCAGATTTTGGTGAATAATTGAAAAATCTTCAGTAGCAATTGGGGGGGGGGGGGGGGCTGGACCTGTACCCCGAATGCCCTGTTGTAAATCAGGCACTGGATTGATGTCACAACTAAAAGCATCTAGAAAATAGCATTTTTATGTAATCATTGAGGATTTAATTTTCATGAATGAAACTGCCAGTTTCCATTTAAAAGTAATGTTTTATCATCAGAAGAGGCCACTTCCGCTTCTGAAATTAACGTGCATTATCTATAAAGTAGAAACTTTATTTTCAAGCCATGAGAAATAGAATTCTACTAAATGTCATGTCATTTGGTTTCATTTTCTTTTTTTCAATATTGTTAGGGAAATGGTATATTTTTCTGTTAGCATCAAAGAAAATCTGCATTCTCACTTATAAAACTGGAGATTTTACTATATTTGCATCAAAGTAATGTAATTTTTTCCTGATTTTGTCATTGTAATGATTTATAGCCCAGGAGGCATCATCACATTTTGGAAACCAATTTTAGTGTCAACGATTCTGATATATGATAGATTAGATGTAGAAACACCGCACACTCTGCTGCAATGTGAAATGAATGGTAACCTGATTACTGATTATGTCTTCAAGACTGGGTAACATCTGTAATCAGGTTGCCATTCATTACAGGGCATCTCTCACTCCAATCCGAAGTTGTGTTTTTGTCCATAACTTTACTAGTAGTGAAGATACTTTAAGAATATTCTTACAATTCATACAAAGATGAGTTTGTTGCGAATTTTGTTAAAATATCTTCACTACTGTTAAAGTTATGAACGAAAACGTGACTTTGGATTGGAGTGAGATGTCCTGTAATTTTGACTAAATAAATGTATTTCTGACCCTAGTTTCCTATAGAGTAATTGACTGTGTTTGAATGTACCAACCCTTAAAGTTTGTACCATGAATTCAGGATCACCCTGTTTGCTCTTGAACCCCAGACTATCCATGTCTTGGGGCATCATCGGATGCTCTTGTTATATGTTGTAAGCTGCTATTTTTTGTAGCTCCATTCAGCAGTCGAAGAATCGCCTTTCATCTTCGAAGCAGTCGCCTTTTCAATTTTACTCCTCCATATACATTTCCTCAGGAGTCGAAAAAATATTGCTTGCGTATATTATTCAAATTGACTAATACACAGCAGACAATATTTATTCAACTGTGCCACTTTCAATCAGAAAAAGGCAAGCATCAGATGTAGGCTTCAAAGGATGGCTTCTGGGAATGCCACAGGCTTGCACTCAAAATCTGGGATGTGGAGTCTTCTCGCTTGGAGGTAAAAAATGACAAGCTAGGTCAGACTTCTGTCAGCGTGGTATCTGTGAAATAGAAACTGCACACCTGGGTGAACCCAAAGCCTTTAATCACATCGACCGGTTGTCCGGGAGAGACAACAAAACTGACTCAAAAAAAAAAAAAAAAAATTAATAATAAATATTTTCAATAAAAAAAAATAGTGAATTACAATTAAATAATAATTAAATGATTCACGTTCAATAAATAACAATTCACAATGTTTGATATACAGTTTGCAATAAAAATCCTTTACATCTTTTTTGCAGAATAAAAAAAAACATTTTTTGCATACTAAGTATGCATTATTAAAAAAAAAAAGCTGTTTTCATAGTTATTTTACCCCATCTGATTTTATATCAAAAGTAAAAGCATGAAATGCTAGTAAAATTGCTATAATTTAAGTACATAAAGTAGAACTGATTATGAGTAAAAAATCTCTCCAGGACTGAAGTCTTGAACCCATGAAGCGAATGTTGTCTCATCGGTTCAAATAGCCAATTTTGTCTGGATTTTCTGATGAATCCTTTGTTTTTATCAAAAAATGGAAAACACTATTTGATTTCATGGTTTTTAAAGAATAAACTCAGCAAATTTTATATGTTTTCAATTAAAAGTGAATCAGAAATGTGTCAGAAAGGGTACTTCTCTATTATCCCGTCGACCACTTTTCATAACAAAAACTATCGCCAAACTGTAATGCCAAATAAACGAGAGAACGTTGCCATTGGAATATCAAAATAAATAAATAAAATATACGAATTTAAGGACACAATTGTTATTTTAATTAATGAAATAACTAATAAATCAGTAAAACATAATGAAAAATACACGCAAATGTCGAATTAAAAACCACTTGATGACATAACAAATACATATAATGCTTCTGACATCAAGTAAATGGGACTGCATTTTTGGCATTTAATCTTACAGTTTGGCGATAGTTTTTTGTTATGAAAAGTGGTCGACAGGACAACAGAGAAGTACCTCAGAAAGTAATCTGACTTAATCTAAACTTAAGAAAATAGCCTTAAACACTTTTTTTTTTTTTTAAATTCAAGAATAAACAAATTATTTTCTATCTTTGAATACATTTAGCATTGATAAACTGCAAAATTACTTTAGTGAAAAATTAATATTTACATGCATAAGTCATGCACATCATTCAGATTACATTTTTTAAGCTTTGAAATTATTAAAAAAAAAAAAAAAAGATGTTAATCAATAAACTTGTAGAATTGTTAATATTCCATTATACATTCAGAGGTATGCTTAGGAAATAATTAGGTATGTTAAAGGACCCTTCACCAAAGTTTTCACATTAAAGCAAGTCTCTTCGCAAAATTCATGAAACTTTTCACAAAACATTTCCATCTCCAAACTGAAACTTTCATAAATTTAATCATTTTAAAGTGAAATCTGACCTACCACAAAACACTGACATTGTTTCATTTCATAAAAGGTAGAAAATACCAAATATTACCCCTCCATTCTTCTTGGATCAAATATCAGTATATTTCCCTGAATTTAGCAGTAGAAAATTATTTTTTTCTAATCACTGTATCAGAATATAAAAATAACAACCGTGTCGAATGTTAACACAAGTAACCTACAAATTATATTACTACTATCCTTTAGAGCAAATCATAAATTATAATTTATTTTTCATTATTTAAAAAATCTTTTAACTAATTTTACAATATGTTAAAAAAATAAAAATAATTTATTTTGACCACGTAATAAACCTTTCAGCAAGCAAGCTATAATGTTTGATACGAGTATTTCTGAAGCATAAAAGACAAGCTGTTTCAAATGTTTTGTATTTCATAATAGCAACAACATATTAGGAAGGCGATTATGCATAACAGAAATTAATATATATATATAGCAATAATTTCGGCATAATATCAGAAAAAAGTATAAGAAAAATTACGTTTGCGGGAAAATTTCAGAAGACATGCTTACTGAAAGGTTGCATTTGCAGCTTGAAAAGAAACAAATCACAAAATATATTTATATTTTGCAGTCATTGTAAGCAAAAGTACACTTACCTTTCCTATCACTAAGTGTATTCCACATTCTTGTTTGATATAAACGTCGAACACCCAGTCACACTGAAAGATAGTATATGCTTTTAAACTTTTGTAAGATTTGAATTCATCGAAAGTGTAAGCGCTAATCCCGTACACTAAATAAAACTTCTAATTTAGAGGAAAATTCATTAATCGATAATACATACAGATGTATACTGTTAATCAGCATACTTTTCTCTTGATACCTTGCCTTGTTCTGGCCGTTTAACGAATTAAAATATTCGGAAAACATATTTTTTTGAACACGTTCAGGAATTTCAGATTGAAAATAATGGCGATGCTGTGGACTGCTTGACCTCCAAGCGGTTACCAAGCTGTTGCCAGATACCGTTGCTATGTTGCAAAACAGCTGATTGAAACTGCCCTATAGTATAAACCTCTCACCAAACGTACCTCCAGCTCGGATGCCCGCTGCCTGCGGCACCGTATAGCAGGCGTGCTGGCCATGCACTGCAATATCCATCAGTTCCACCGCCAGGGGATGCAATCTGTTTCATACGAACATAACTGAAATCATTAAGGCTATAGATGTCGAGTCGAATGAGCCATACCCCGTCGTGATCCAGCCCATAGAACCATAGATAGAAAAGACCCCTGGTGGTGAAAAACCGAATTTTTAATTGATATCTTGGGTTTCCATGATGCGATTTTTTCAAAATTTGATTTTTTTAATTTTGATACTTTTCTACCTTTGTATACCGAAAATCGCATGCGTAGCGTTATTTTTTCAAGGGGGATTGGAAAAGGTGATGATTGCGATTTTGTGGTTGCGGGGATCTTTCTGTTACTGCAGGGACAGGGATCTATCTGGTAACCATGCTAGCTTCTCAGCCAGATTCGAAAGTAGGCAGAAATGGAATTCGTTCTTAGTTTCAGTAAAAAATCACTTTTTTTACTCAATTTTTGAGACTTTCTTAATTAATCTTCGAAACTGCAACTCCAGAAAGCTTGGATTTTTCTGAATTTTTTTACATCTAAAACGCTTTGCTGCTTACTTTGCTCACAGTTTATCCGCGTACAGACTAGGGCTGGGCGATATATCGATAAAACCGATATTAAAAAAATCCTACCCAACGGTATATCGCAAATATCATAAATTTGACGAAAACCGTGAAAACCCAATATTAAAAGCTCTTCCTCGTCTTCAAGTATTCATGAATACAAATGGTGTGAACGCCCCCAGCCCTAAACCATGATATACCATATTCATGAATACTAACGGTGTGAATTCTTGCAGCTGAAAAGGTTTTTGAAAAGAGGAAGGGTGATTTTCGCCAGCGACCACTAACACTGGATGATATATCGTTTTTATGGAATTGACGGTACAGCTTAAACGCTGAGCGCATGCGTGGGATTTTGCAAATGCTTTCATTTCATTATGATTTTCAGATTTTGCCGGTGTGGATGAATATTCGTTCTTGTTGTTGAATAATGTGTGAATTAGGGAGATAAAGAAAGGAAGTATTTTATTTGTAATAGTTGATTTAATGGGACAAATGAGCAAAGAAAAATGCAAACATGTTTTCATTGGTTTTTTATCATTATTATTTTATGAAAAAAATAGTAATTCCTTTGTAGTATTTAATAATGCATATTCTAGGGTAAAGAAGGATTTTTAAAAATGCAAATATTTTTACTTCTATACTGTGAGTTTTTTTCTACCCAGAATTTATTTTTAAAATCGCGTTCGTGTGACAGATATGAGTATTTGGTATTTGACTGCCTCTGTTATGACCACTGGTCACTGCCTAAAATCGTTTGGTGGTAATTTTGCCTTTAAATTTTTAAAACCATTAACTATTATTATATTTTATTTGCAACTGTGGAAATGAATATCATGGTATTTTAATAGAATAAAATATGTTGAAATGTTTCGTCCCTATTTTTATCCAATTTACACCCCCCCCCCCCCCTTCTTCACAAATGAGATATTAAAAACAGTTTACACGATGGTGCAGGAAACAAGAAAAAGGTAATATATATTTATTTCTTCATAATTTTAGTTGTAAAATATTAATGTACTATCTAATAAAAATAATTAAACATGCAGATTATTTATTTTTTAATTATCTTTCATATTTCCATCCATTTTTAAAATTTTCTTCGTGTTTTTTTCCATTATCATGAAAAATGTGCTTGATGACTGTTTAATACTCTAATCAGTCTTGAATTCAGACATTTTTCTCTGAGAGGTATTTCAAAGGTTCAGGATGGCGGGTAGGTGTGTGTGTGTGTGTGGGGGGGGGGGGGGGACAGTATCATGGGCACCGGCAAGGGGGGACAATTGCCCCTTCCTGAATTTTGAAATTAAATCTGTTTTTTTTTATGTTGAAAAAAATATATAATTTACTTATCTATCTACAACTAATCTACAAGTAGCATGATTAATTACGCACTGACAGAAGAAAGAACTATGAAATTTTTATCACTGGGGATCTGCCCGCTAAAACTCCCATGGAACAAAGTTTTTATTTATTTTTTAAATTTTGTTTCAGTTTATGTGTTGAAAAATTATATCTCTGACAAAAAACGAGATGTAAAAAAAATTTATATTTTTTATTCATTAAATTTCTGTATTACATGTTGAGGACTAGCAGCACAACTGTTTCAATATCATACACTTCCCTGTGTTTCGTCAGCATCTATGGCATTATGGTATTCAGAGTGTCTGTATGTATGTGTGTGTGTGTGTGTGGGGGGGGGATTTGCACTTTCGGGACATTAATTAACCGAAAATGTAGAAACTCTAGGGGCTCAGTGTCACCCCTGAATTCCTCACTGACTGTAATGTTAAAGTAAAACAAATTCTGTTGAAATATTTTACATGATAGATAATGTTTCTCTGAAGTGTTTATTTCAGTTATTTGGGATTTTGAATATATCAGTACAGGAAATTGCTGATTGTTTTAACGTAATATATGCTGTTAAATTTATTATATTATAAATTGAGTGGAGCAGGGTGTGAAGCGAACCAATAATTACAACGAGCAAACCGGAAATTTTTGTTTGAATTGTTGTAATAATCAGTCTCATTACTTTATTAGAGATTTCAAGAGAAGCTAAAATTTCATAAAGCGCAAATTGGCGAATAATTTAGTAAAACTTATATTATATTATTCATAGATTTTTTTATGCTCTTTAAAAGATGTTATATATAGCAATTATTTTAATAATGGAATATGGATGTATTTAAAATTTCCATGTTTGGTGCCTGATGCGGTTTTACTAGCCCTGGTCCCTTGAAGGCAAAATTTTTATTCATTGCTACGAATGATATCTTTTAAATATATTTAAGTTTTAACCAAATATTTTGTCTATTTCCTGCCAGTTTGATTTTAGCGACTCAAGCGGTCGCCCTAATTCGCTTTCGCCTATTGTGGAAATACGAGTAAAACTGATTTTTTCTTTCTTCTTCTCAAAATATTCTTTTATTTATTCTGTATATTTAGTTTTAATATCTCGGTATATCATCATATCGCGATATTCAGCTGACGATATATCACTATATTGAAATTTAGATATCACACAGCCCTAGTACACACACACACACAGACGTTTCCGAACCTTAATAATAATGATAAACATTTTGTAGAAAGCAATAAAAGATGGAAAAATATAAAATTATGAAGTATTTATACTTCTCAAATTATTTCTACCTTCTTAAACTAATCTGAAAGGTACTTTAATATTGGTGTTTGGAATATTATAATTAAAAAAAAAAAAAAAAAAAAAAAATCTGAAATAAATTCTACATCTAAGTTATACATAAAAAAAAAAAAAAAAATCGTCATCATGTGTAGTAATTAAAATTATCAATAAATTGTTTGTGTTGATTATTTACATTTGTATTACATTCAAAAGTGATTATCTTATGAATTAATTTAATCAAAACAATCATGGATATCTTACTTTATATATTAAAGTTTATTTATTTAATAATATATATAAATAAATGAAGAAATTCTGTAAAATTATATTAGTATAAATTTATACATAAATATGACTACATAAGTTGTGCATTTTTGCTAAAACATTAGGTTAATTTTTGAACTGACATAACTTTGACTAAGTAATTCATATTCATGGATAACAAACAAAATGCTTAATAGAAAGTTTATATCTTATTTTATGTACACTCTTTTAAGACCAAAGTAAAAATTATGCTGCACTCCTAATCAGAGATAGAACCTACAGTTTGATGGGAGATGGCCAATAAGATTGAAAAAAATTCAGAAAATTTTATTCTCGCATATGCAATATTTGGGAAGGATAAGGGAATTTTTATAGCTGTATCCCTACTTATGTCAGCAGATTACTGTCAAATGCTCATATATCTGTCACAGAGTGTCACAAATGTTTTTTCTTCTGTGCTAAATTGATTAATTTATGAAAGTCATATATATTACATTTCATTTACTCGTAAAATATATATATATATTCTAACAGACAATGTATAATTTATAACTAACTTGAATGCTTGGTATAAGAATAATTTTTCTTTGAAATTTGAATAGCAAATGCTGAGAATTGAACTTACTTTGCCTGTTTCTGTAATATACTATATATTTTTTTTAAATGCCTTAAAATTTTCGCAGATAAATTTGAAGTTTGTGAGTTGTTTAGATTCTTAATAACACTTTTATTAATGTATTTTTATGTACTTAAAAATTCTATTACTCTTGATTCAGGTCTGGACGTGAAAGTTAAGGGGACAGTGCTATTGGACATGTCCAAGTAAAGAAGAAGCAAACCTTTGCACATTCAAAGCAAAAGTGGCACCAGAACACAGCATACATAAAAAAGCATATAATGTTACACTTCTGAGTAATGAAGTCGAAGAGCAAGTGTTTTCGGTTTCCTGTGATGACTGTGCAACATCACAAGGTGAGTTATATTGCATTCTCACACCCTTTGATCAATCACCAAATCTAGTTTGTCATTTAAATTAGCGCCTATATATTTGCTCTGATAAGATAAGAGTAACCCTTTGCAACAATTACTTAGCTACTATATTGCTGTATGTAATACAGTATGTATTATTATATAATATTTGTAAGGATTTTGTATGTCAGAGCTATCCAAAATGGTCCAGGCAAGAACAAGGCGTCCTGTGAAGACCCCATCAAAATTTTCCTTATTATTATTAATATTATTTGGAGATGAAAATCCATTTTAAGAGGTATTTTCCTTTTAAATCATTAATGTTTACTACCCTAATTTCTTGCATATAATCCGCAGATTGTACGTTAAAAAACTTTATCTGTGAATTTTTTTCCTAGCAAATTTACAAATATCTTTCTTAAAAATCAACAGATGGCGCTACCGCGCAACTTATTAAATCTGTGTTAGTTTTTACAGGAAATCCTTTGATAATTAAAACATCTTTTCGTTTCGTATATTATTATATTTTTTTATATATACTGATTCTCCCGATTTTGATCTATTTAAATAAATTATTTTATTGTTAAGAGTATCCTATTTTTTACGTCTGTATAATAAATTATTAAGTATTGTTTATATTTTTGCTGTACAAGTTTAGAATGTAACGTAATGGGTTAGTTTCTATTTTCATTATTATAATTTTGTAATAAATATTAAATTAAAAGCACTGCAACTTATTAAATCTATGTTAATTTTTAAATGAAGTCCTTTGATTAAATTAAAACATCTTTCCATTTCATATATTTTTTATCAGGAAATATAACATTATATATAATATAATATAATATAATATAGTGTATTCGGGGATGATGCTTGATTTTCGATATTTCTCTCGTAGTTCGGTAGATGGCGCCATCACTGCAGATGGTAAAAGCATTCAAGATTGAATCATATTAAAATAAAAATAGGACAAAAATTAACTAGTACAATGATTTTACATTTTATTTACACATATGTTTAAGTAATTAACTTACTTAATTATAATTTCTATACTAAGTAATGTAAATATTCCAAATTTATTCTTACTTATGTGAAACAGAATTGGAAATATCTTTGCACTGAATTTTCAATTTTTTATTAAATATTTATTTATTTATCAAGTGTTATATTAAATACAAAAGTTAAAAATTAAAATATTTTACACTAGATTCAATATATTTTTTTCCCTTATGGCTGAATGTTGGTCTTATACATCTTGTGAATTTTTTTAAAGCGGAAATTCCACCTGCAGATTATACACCACTGCGGATTATACAATATTTATATATATATACTACATTTTTTTATTCAAAATATCATGAAATTGACACCTGCGGATTATAGGCAGTAAATTAGTTTATATGCTTTTTTACTACAGATGGTAAGACTGTTTTTGGTTCCTTCACTGACAAAAAAATTCACACAGCCCTATAATGCTAAATTTATTATGATTTATATTTTTTCCTGTAATTTAATTTTACGTGGGGCATTATCATCATACAGACTTATGGCTACCACTGTGAAATGTAATCATACAGACTGATGGCTACCACTGTGAAATGTATTATATGATTTATACATGCATAACATACATGTTGTAAGATATAATAAGCATATATTAATCATTTAATGCAAATTTATTTAAGTTAATGTTGTATGATGAATGCAGCTAAATGTAAATAAGCATGTAAAACATTGATGTAAGTATGCAGTAACAAATTAAGTTATTTATACAAATCAATTCCAATTTTGTAAATTTATACTTTTGTTGGTGGTGTATCTTCTTGTTCATAAAAAATGAAAGTACCTCAAACCAGACTTATGCTAATGATAGATACACAGACTCTTATATCCCAGGCATAAAAAACCTTATATAATGGATACAGCTTTGTTGATTTATTATAATAGTTGTGTGAACACTCATTTTATGGGATTTTGAATTATTCAGTTTGGTACTTTTTGGTTAGCCCGGCGCCAGTGAAATGTATATATGCACACACACACACATATATATATGTAACCATAAATGAAACATTATCATAACACAAACTTAAACTTTGAAATAATGATTAAGTATGTAATAATTAGTTGACAATGAAAGCCCAACACACTAAATATAGATACCAAAAACTTATTTAAAAGAAGAAGAAATTAAATTAAAAATTGAATAAATGAAATTAAATTTGTGGAATTTAGACAGAATTATCAAGTCCCAAATGCCTAAATACCACAAATAAAATGAGTGGTTTCATCATCATATTAGCCATAACATTGCTAAAGAATATGATTTTGGAACTACCACTCGTAAACAATGAACCATGCATTTGAATGATGCATTTGACCTGTGAAAAAATAAAAAATAAATACAATATTAAAAAGAAAAGAAACCATACCTATAATATACAGATAAAACGAAATAGAGTCATAAAGTACTATATACATATAAATATATATTATATATATTTCACTGGCACCCAGCTAACTGAAAAGTACCTTCAGTTTTTGTTACTAAATCTTTATATATGGATTAGTTTTGCTAATTGTAATGCATTATAAAAATTAACTGTATGTGACTAACAACTTGTATTAATTTAGATTATTTATCTGTATAGGAGGATGCAAACATGCAGTTGCACTATTGAGTTGGATCCATCGACAGAGTGAGGAACCATCAATAACGTCTGTTTCCTGCTACTGGAAAACATCCCGTTTGTCAGCTGTTGGTAAATCGTTAAAATTTATCAAAGCTAAAGAACTTCTTAAAACTAATGTACAGTCTCTGCCTCCAAGTGATGGCCCCTTTTTAAATGCAATCTTGGAAAAATCAAAACTGGAAAGCAGATATGACAGTGTGCTTACAAAGTATTTCAAAAGAGCGACAGATGTCGAAAATTTGTCAATTCACAACTTACTTTTTAAAAGGTCGACATGGAAATTCTTCACATGATTTTTTAAATTACTGCAGTGCACAGATGTCTTCTGAAATCTGCAATTCTGGAGAAGAACAAACAGTTAAGCAATTTACAAGCACTTTATGGCTTGAACTACATTATGCATAAATAACAGCGTCTAAAGCACATGAGGCTGCCTACTGCCACACTTTAGACGGCTCTCTTGTAGAGACAGTCTTGGGTGCAAGTAGCCTTAAAGACTCTGCTGCAATGATGCGTGGAAGAAATTTGGAAAAAGATGTTAGAAGATAAGTAGAAAAAATAAAAGGAAATAAAATTAATCTGTGTGGATGAAAAACATCACCACAGTATCTGGTTATGGGAGCGTCTCCTGGTGGTATTTCTAATGATTTTGTAATAGAAATAAAGTACCCTTCAAGCGAAAAAGTGATTACAAACTATATAAAAAATGGACAAATAACAGAAAAATATAAAGCACAAATTCAAATGAGATGTTCTTCAACAATAAAAACACAAAGTTTATTTTGTCTTGCAGATGTGAATTTTAAAAGCTCAAAAAGCATGTCAATTTTCACTGTAGACTGTAATGAACAATATTGTTCAGACATTTAAAAAAAAATTACCACTTTCTGGAAAAGTGCAATATTTCCTGTATTGAAGGAAAGCTTAAATTAAAAAAAAGAATATCATCTGCATTAGTTTTTCTTAACTAACTGAAAACATATTATTTCTGTGAACTTCTTTGTTATAGGAGCCTTGGTGCAAAATAGAAAATGGCAAAATTAAATTTGGCGAAGAAAGCAAAATTAAAAAAATTACTTTCTGGCAACCTTTATTATTTACATTTAAAATCTCATTAGGAGTTTTTTTAATATTTGCATCATTTAATACATGCATTGAAAGCAGTTTATTTTTAATATATGCATAAATAGACCATATAATGATGTCATACAAAATATATAACATATGTTGACATAAATAAGCTATAAAATATTCGACATTTTTTCATTGGTTGCAATTTTATTTTTGTCTCAACAGAGACAATATGTGGCATAAAATTACACTTTCTTAAGACTAAGTTATGCTGAGGTCCTGATAACAAAGAAGTACCATTTTTTCATTTTAAAATATTAGTTAATGCTTTTTAATGTTACATTCATAAAAGTTATGAAACTTAGTGTTAAATGTCTTCTAAAAAACCTAGCAGAAATATTGTTTGGAAATCAATTGATGAAAAATGGTAACAACCCTGAATTCTATGCACATTCTGTAAATTTTTACTTTATATTTATTACACATTGAACATTGATTTCATGAATATATTGCAGTAGACCACTAATCTCCACAGCTTGGTTCTAAGCTTTTTGCGGATTACAGGCCATGTCTATTTAACATTTGTTTACAATTTTTTTAATTTATATTTTGGGCAAATTTAGATTGTTAATGCTTAAAAATAAAAATAAACAAATTACACTCTTAAGCATATACAAAAACCAAGTATTAGTTAACAGATAATATAATTATCGTTATATGTTTTAAAGCTACCATCAGTAGTTGCTGGTGTTAAAACATTTGTTTTATGTTTTTGTACTGTAAATAGCAGTATACAAATGCCCATAATTGCTGTCTGAACAGTAAAATTTTTTTCTTAGAAATTTTGATATTCTTGGCAAATTATTGTAAAAAGTATATGTATATGACAAATGTTTTTTTAAAAGGAAATATTTTTTTTTAACCACATGAATGAATAATGAAATAAAATATTTATATACTAATTAATTTTTCAGCAGAGCTGAAATTACACTATAAATTAATGAAATACAAAAGATGTGAATTATCACTTTACTAAACAGCGTACAACCAATAGAGTGAAAAAATGTCCAGACCGGGGTTCGATCCCAGATCCTTTGGTATAGCACATCAAGTGCTTTCACTATTAACCCATCTGGACAATATTCTGAAACCTAAAAAAAATCTCAATTTTTCACTGTAGACTATAATGAACAATATTGTTCACACATTTTAAAAAAATGTACCACTTTCTGCAAAAGTGAAGTATTTCCTGTATTGAAGAAAAGCTTAAAAGATAAAAAAAAAATCATCTGCATCAGTTTTTCTTAACTAACTGAAAACATGTTTTCTGTGTACTTCTTTTTTATAGGGGCTTTGGTGCAAAAGAGAAAGTGGCAAAATTAAATTTGGTGAGAAAAACAAGATTTTCAAAATTACTTTCTAGCAACCTTTATTTAAAATCTCATCAGCAGTTTTTTAATATTTGCATGATTTAATACATGCATTGAAGAGCAGTATTTTTTAATACAGTCAACTCCCTGTAATCTCCACAGCTTGGGACCAAAGGTTGTGCAGATTATAGAATTTTGCAGATTATAAGGTCACTACTTTGTTTACAATTTTTTTTCTGCTGTAATTTTACAGTAAATTATTAATGCTTAAATTAAATAATAAAAAAGAAAGATATTGTAAAACATTGGATTATTTAATTAAAAATCACATATTTAAGGAAAAATTATTTAAATTTTATTTTACAATTACTTTTCTTTGTTTTTACTACTTTCAAACATTAGTATCAAATGTCATTTGTTTGGGAACTTTTGACTTTTGGTCTAGTACCTTTTCTTGGAATCTATGTATAGTCATTATTTCATGTTCTGAGACAAAACTCTGTTTCTGAAGAAAATCCAGATATTTATAACCCATATCCAAGCCCTGCCCAAGAGTTACTTTTACACCTTCATCATCATACTCTGTGTTAGAATGATCCTACTTTCAGTAGAGTTCAACAGAGTGATGCTTATAATCAGTGGTGCAGCCAAGGGGGGTGTTTGGGGGTTAACCCCCCCCCCCAGAGCTGAAAAAGTTACTATAATTGCCGCTTATATGAATCAAAACTACTAAAGTTAAAATTAAGTTTTTGGCCTTTCCGCCTTGGCAGAATCCACCACTTTCTTAAATCAAATTCTATTCAACAATGTGATTCAATTAAACGGCGAAAATTCTACTTAAAACTGTGAAAGGTCATATTACACGCATAGGTTATGTCAAAACTTGATTTTTGGACTGTGTCACTTTGTCGAGACGTCTTATAGTAAAAGATGGGTCATATACTCTCACACAGACGCTTTGAGTTATATAGTATACAGTGGTATGTTTCTGAATTGCATTTCTGTCTTTGTTCCACGTTCGAAAACAACAACAGATCATCGAATTCCAGAGAAAAAAAAAACATGCACTTTGTAAGTCTCTCTCAGTTTCAAGTGGCTTTTTTTTGCGTTTTTTGCTCTCAGTTATATCTAAGACCAAGCTATGTGCGTACCCAGGAAAAAAATCTTTGCAAAAGTAAGAATTTAAAAAAAGTACTTAAAGTTATAAAAAGCTATTTTTCGATTATGAGCAGATTTTTGCAATCTGTGTTTCTTTTGAATCATTTGTTTTGTAGGGGGTCTGTACACAAATTTAAGGACTATATTTCATTTGTTGGTAATGTAGCAACGACGCGACGTCCTGCTTATGATGGAGATTCATATATTTATTGTTAAAATTTTATAAATTAGTACTTTATGGTTCCTCTTTACTTACGGTACTTTTCGGTACTTTATGGTTGTGGTTCCTCTTTTAGCTATTTTTAATTCTATCGCACCTCTGTGAAAAGAAAATCTCTTTCCTTTCTATTTAAAATTCAATAATTCTTAAACTCTTTTACTGCAGCTGGAAGTGATCTTTTTTCAACTAATGTACATGTCTAAATTTTTTCTTTCGTATGTGCTTGCGGTTTTCATATGAGAGATGAAATCATTTTCAGTTTGGCATCTGCGTGCCTTCCTAATGCATACATTTTGGATCACAGAATAAATAAAGAAAGATAAAATGCAACGTCTATTTCTCGATACATCTGCATGCTAAAATTCCTGCAGATGTTAAGTTCGGACAGTTAGTTTTCTGTTGTTATAAAGATGCTGATATGGTAATCTGGTTTGGCGGTTTTCGTTCAAAAAAATTAGAATGTGTTTCTCCCTAACGAATTTTCTTCTGTACCCTATGGGTCGATGCGGATAAATTTGTGGCATCTCAAAAAAAGGCATTCAATTTTGAGTTATCATGATGTGAAGATATAGACGTTCTGAGTGCTGGGGGACCGCCTCATTTTTTCAATTATCTTTCTTCAAATAAAATATTTTTTTTCATGGAAGCCTTAAGTCTCCGATATGTTTCTTCACAGGATGAGAGCCTTTGGGCTCTTGCTTATAGCGTATATGTATGAGCTCTGGTACTCTTTTTTCCTAGTATTTAAGCCCTGCCTGTGAGTATGGATTTTGAAAAAAAAAAAAAACTATCTATAATCACACACAATTTTACACTAACCATGCATTAATTTGAATTGATCAGCAATATATTAGATATGCATTGATTTACACTTATTACATTTTAACAAATGCTATCTGCATGTCATTAAAATTATACTAGCTGACCCGTCCGGTGGTGCCTGGGCTCATGATAATTACCTCAAATTTGTATGATTATATATCTTATATCAATTTTATAGTTTTAAATGAAATTTTCATAAAAAATATTGATTATTAGACAAAAAAGCATTTTTAAAAGACACCTTGTTTGGTTGAGTTTTTCTATCTAGCCACCAAGTTATTTAACTCGTTTTTTTTTTAAATTATTATAATTTTTTGTACAAAAATTGACCTAAGAAATGAGCATAAATGGCATTTTTTCTCATTTTCGGCATTTTTAATTAGGTAAAAATAAGTTTAACAAATGCAAATTTTAAATTAATAAAAAACAATTATTTGACTGACTTCGACACGAAAATAGGCAGAAATTGTTTTCCTGCTTCACTGTTTCATCCATGCCCCCCTCATCAGATATAGATTTTGCAGCACTCACTTATCCAGATATTTGAAACCTTCGGCAATCAACATTTCCTGAACATACCGGTTAATGCAGCCTTTACATTTTTTTCATAGATAAATAATTTTGATAAATTTCATTAGAAAACTTTGTTTATACCATCTTTTTAAATGATGTAACTGTTCTAAACTATGTAACTAATAATGCTATAATAGACTTATTATTTTTCTCAATTAATTGATAAAAAACTTTTGTGCTTTTGAAAATTAGTGACTTCGGAGGAGAGCAGGTTATATTTTCTTACTGGTAACTAGAGTTTTTTACTGGCTACCAGATTTTATCAAATTTGTAAAGCCATGGTTATAAATATAATGGTTTTACAGACCGTGGAAAAATATTGATATCTAGCTGTAAAAGAAATGCTTTCTTCTCGCGTCCTTTTTTTTTTTTTTTTTTTTTTGCAACGTGTCCTTTAAAATAACAACACAAAAAAGTTACTGTCCAAACTCTCTGAAATTTTATTCGATTGTAAATATAACTGTATCCAATCCCTCTTTAAAATTCCGTGAAAAAAGTCTAAGTCTTTGACTAAAGTCGAAGAGAACAGAGTCACATCAAAAAAGACTAAGTCACATTTAATACTGAAAACATGAGCCGACGCCGAGCAAACCCACGCCAAAATACCCAACTTTCTTTTTGCATTGTCATCGAAAGATTCTCTTATTTCTTTCTCAAATTTTTTTAATTCTCAGATTTTTCAGATTTAAAAATTTTTTTAAATATTTTATTCATCAGAGCGTTTCCAAATTTTTGTAGGCGCTGTAATTTTGATCTTCCAAGATGCTTTTAATGGATTGTGTCGAAATACAGACGTTTAGTTACTTTTAGCATAAAAAAAAGATCGTCTTCAAAAGGCCCGATATGACGTGAGGTTCTAAATAAATCATAATTTAGAATGCTTTCAGCTGTTTCACACCTTTAAATTTCCCATTTATAATAAATTCCTTATGCCAAGCATTTCCATCTTAAAAGTAATCTATATACTAAATTTCAAGTTTCTAACACTAACATTTTCAACTAAAGCATAATTTAGAACACTTTTAGAAAGTTTTCAGCTCATTTCGTCCTTTTAAATTTTTAAATGTTTTTAAAAATGTTATAAGGAAGCATTTACTACATAAAAGTAATCATCATGCCAAATTCCAAGTTTTCATACCAATTGTGTCACATAAATCGCAATTTTAGAATGCTTCTTACTCTTACATTCTTTTAAATTTTGAATTGAAAAAATAAATTCTGGGGAGCGTCTTACGTCTTTTAAGTAACATCCATATAAAATTTCGAGACTCTAGCCCTAAAAGTTCTAAATGACTTTTACATTTGGCAAAAAGCAAGGTAAGTAAGTCTATTGAAAATTTTGTTAAAATTACTTCATTATTATTAAAGTTAGGAATAAGAATTTGTGATTCTCTTGTAATGAAACCCTGTGTATTTTTGATTGGACAAATGGATTCCAACTCTGTTATTTTCTATGTAAAAATTATTTGCTGTACTGTGATCTTCCATCTTTAAGTTTTCCCCTCATCATTTTTAAACACTTTATAAATCTAACCTAGTTTTGTGTTATTTCATTGGTGCATTTTATAGTTTGTAACTCTAATATTGTAAACGCTGTTTAAATGAATCATAACCAATGTAATTGCGGAGAAAAGCATTATGATTTCATTCATTTAAAAGACAGA
Source organism: Maratus michaelseni (assembly GCA_963931845.1). Classification (NCBI taxonomy): domain Eukaryota; kingdom Metazoa; phylum Arthropoda; class Arachnida; order Araneae; family Salticidae; genus Maratus; species Maratus michaelseni. The sequence continues at coordinate 23,358,152 of OZ007599.1, read as the reverse complement.
TTCCATTAACCGATGATTCATATAACCGGCAACCATCTTTATTATAAACTCAACCCCCCCCCCCCCCCTAGAACCGAATTCTGGCTGCGCCACTGCTTATAATGTCATCATGTATGAAACTCTCTGTAATTGGAGCTTCATCTTGGGAGAATATCCATTCAATTATATTTTTTCCATTTAAGAAATCATTCTCAACAGTTAGTGACTTTTTCTGCAAATTTCTATTTAGCACTAACCAAACTGAAACCATCAAAGTCAACATCATCACCATTATAAATAAAGATGCTGGCCCCAAATTACGCCTTGCACTTACTCTTACTAAAGTGTCTCTGCATACAGAGACCCATGCATCAGCCAAGAGAAAAATACAGCTCTTAATTATAAATTGCCATTTATACTCCTCCATATTAGGTATAGCGCACCAAGTGCTTTCGCCATCAATGCTGCGTTTACACTATGGCTTATCAGGCCTATAGGTCTGCATGGTCTGTCAGGTCCAGGTATAAGAGGGTTTAAGAAGCTCTGTGTAGCATGGTCTAAGCATTGACGTTTCAGGGTGAAAATATAAGACCCAACCAATCAGCGTGCTTCATAAATGTGTATTCTGCCATTTTGAAAAATGGACGAAGTTTGATGAAACAGACGACAGATGAAGATTTTGAAGAAGATTTGAAATAAAAAAGGGACTTACAAACCAAAGGTACGTAATATTTTTCAGATATTTTTAATGTTTCTCTACATTGCTTCATAACTGTAGAAGTTTCTTTTATGTATTCGTAAATTACTATCTTCATGCATTTACGTACTACACTACTAAAATTCATTTGTTAGCTATGTTACTTTTTATATTACCAAACTCTTTATAAAGCTATGTATTCATAAATTCTTTAAGTACTATTTTCCTGTATTTATATACTATGTTACCTGTTCATTTGTTAATTGTTAGTTACGTTACTTATTTCAAAACTCACCTTGTTTGATAGGCATGAATTAAAAAAACAAATTTGACCGAATATGAATAAAAATTAGAATAGTACAATCATAATTCATAATGTTCAGTAATGTTTTTTTTTTTGTGAGTAAATACTTTATTTCAGGTATTTATTTAATATTATTACTGGCAATTTTTAACTTTATCCTAAAACTGGTACCAATAAATTTTTAGCCATATAATTCATTTTTAATTAACTTCTCAGTTTTCTCTGTTACTGTCATATAATTGACTGATCATAGCAATCTCTGTACATGATTAGCATTGTTATTCATCAGTTTTAAATGTTTTAATATTTTCACAATGAATCCATCGTAATATATCTAAAATATTGCAAAGATTTTAGATTGTATTTAGTTTCTTAGCCCTCCCCCCCCCCCCCCACACACAAAAAACAACTCAATCTAACATGGTAACTACACAAATGTAAAATTTAACTGTTGTTAAAATGAACAAATATGTTTTTAGTAAACTGTTTTTACATTTAATTGTTATTGCTAATTATATTAAACCATTCCTTATTATTTTAAAAGTTTTATTAGATGTTTGTTTATTTTTTTTAACTTTCTTTAATAATTAATCTGTAGTACATTACATGAATTTTTGTAAACCCCTCCCTCCACCCTTTCATAACAAGGAATGGTTTCAGTTGGAAAACTTCATAATTTTTTTTTTCAGAAAAAGTTTGAAAACTTTCAAAATCCATGAACGGTGCAAGGGAGATTGTCTGGTGAATCTACTGGTGCCAGGAAATGTATATTTTATTGCTCTCAGGAGATCACTTATGCGTAGTTTTACTGTTTAGTAAGTTGCTATCATTTGTGATCTTCTGCAAGAAATTTGAATTCGGGCCTTGGACTTGTGCTATTTTTGCTTCCAAATTTGTCAAGCAGGAACTGTGGTAAATATAATGTCAATCAATAAAGTAATTGACTGTAATTGACTTGTATGTAGTTTTTCAGTGTATATTGAGTTTGTTACATAAAGAGGGATTTTGAAATACATTTTACATTGTTTATGTTGTTTGGTACTTTTATGTTAGCTGGGCACCAGTGATAGATATACATCTATATATATCACTGGTGCCCTTTTAACATGTACTGTATATATATATGTATCACTAGTATCTAGCTAACATAAAATTACTTGTTTTTATCAGTTTATTATGATTGTTATAATCTTTTCTTTAAATTACAGATTTTAATCGAACATGACTTTTTCAAATAACTATGCGAATACCTGTCAATTACTATCTGTTGATCTCACTTTCGCATTTATAAATGGTGATCTTTTCAACAGGCATTTTGTATGATTATTTTTGAAGGCATGAATCTTCAGTAATATTTGTAAGCATGATGCTTGTAAGTCATTTTCTCAAAATTACATTGTTGTATATTTATTAATGTTGTTTCATATAAAGTTATTTTTCCCACAAAATCAATCTGTATCTGAGAGAATCAGTTAAAGCTATGTCAATTCTCAATACAAAAATTATGATTTTCATCATTTAATTCCTTTAATTTTTTAACTGAAGGTTTATTTGCTATTAGCTTTTTAATTTATAAAATGGTGTTAAATGATCAATCTAAAAACAAAACTTGTAGTTAATTAATTTGTGTAGTTTTATGCAAGTGTGCAAGTTATGTTTTATATAAACTTGCATAAGCACTTGTGTTTATGTAAACACTAAATGTATAAGTGTTATGCTAGAGGAAAGCAGTTACCCCTTGCCCCTCCCTTCAAGGAATATGATATTTCAGAAAGTGTATCATTCAGACTAAAAAAAAATCAAATTACACAAAAACTAAAATATCTTATCAGATAAGTTGCATATATAATTTATTTGAATTAATATTACTAATATTGAAATAATCTAAAATGTATTACCTATGATGCTATCAATGTTATAATTTGCTGTGCTCAATAATTATTAAGCTGCATATATAATAATTTATTTAATATTTATTAATGTTGAAATGATCTAAACTGTATTTTTAACAATATTATGAAGGTTATAATTTGCTATGCTTAATAATTATTAAGCTGCATACATAATAATTTATTAATGTTGAAATGATCTAAAATGTATTTTAACAATATTATCAAGGTTATAATTTGGTTTGTTTACTTACAGTTCTTTGAAGTGAGAGTAATTATTTATGTTAGTTTAACTAAATATTGAAGATAATATATTTTGAGATATTTGATGGAACATCATTAGGTTATATTTAAAAAATAAATATTATGAAATATTCATCAGTATTTAGTTTTTAAATCAAATTATGTTACCAATGATAGAAAAACTAGTGAAGTACATGTGTTTTGTAGATGAAGAATTTAATAGTCGAAAATTTTATGCCTTTGCATTAATAATTTTTTTTTTCTTATTCTAGAATTTAAAGAACAACTAACTATATTGTTATGTACTAGTTTGTTTTCATATTTCTCTTCTTTATTAATTAAATTGTTAATTTACTTTCTCCCTAAATCCATGAAAAAATAAGTTTACAAATTCTGTAAAGCAATTAAACATTTAATTTGTTTTGCTTTAATACAGGCAGCTGAAAATTAATTCTTAAAAATGAAATTTAATTATTATTCTTCATAATTTATTTTACTCAAATTACTTTATTTACTCCAAGTGATTAACAAAAATGTAATTTTTGAAAACTGAAATTTAAACACTGTCAGGTGTGCGTTGTTATTGACCATCCCAAAACTACAGCAGTGAATGTTTTGAGATAATAAATGCAAATGTGTTTTTGTATGTTTTCCGATATAAGTTAAAAAAAATATATATATTGAATATTAAGGGAAGGGAAGAGCAGTGTTGAATTCAAGGGATGGCCTCTCCTTGAAAGATTTGAGATTTTATGCTTTTAATGGTCAAAAAGTTCAATTTCCCCTCCAGAACTCTATAAGGTCCCCTCGGAGCCACAGAAATCCCTCCCGGAGAAAAATGTCTAAATTCAACACTGAGGAAATTTTCAGATTTTTTATTTATTTATTGCATTGTGTGTCATATTAGCCATACTATTCCTGAAAAGATTACATGAAAGATAACAAAACATTTAAAGCATACTAGAATAATAATAGTTTTCTTTTTTAAAGAAGATATTTAACATTGGATTTCCATCGATTCGAGTGCATTTCCATCGATTGGCGAAAATTGCTAAATGTGAATATTCTAACAGAACTAAATTTTATCAGGCTATATATCCACATCTATTGATCATATACAGGGCTGCACAAAATAATTCGACTACTTTTTTGACACTGGAAGGTAATTTCGAAAACTGTATTTTCCAATGTATTATGTTTTCTAAACTGTTTACTTTACTTCTTTCACCTTATTTAACGGTGGAGTTTCTTTAAGGTATTCTAGCTGTGTTGGAAATTGCTTCACACAAGATTTTTCATTCTTGTTTTAACATTTAGTATATGTTTTGATATTTCTTAAAGCAATCCTCTCATGTCAATTTTCTTTTCATCTATAAGTTTCTTTAATTAATGAGTGGCTGTAATATATACTGCACTATAAATAAAATATAGTAATTTTTTTTTTCTTTTTATTGGAACTGGAGTTAAAACCACTTGTATTTCTGATATCTTCAAATCCAAGGATATTCTTAGCAGTTTGAATGAGACATTTCTTTTCATCTCGCTGATTAATTTATGTATTTATTTTAATAATAAACTGAAATTTCTGTTTTTTTAAGCATGCCAGTGCTTGGCTTTGATGTTATTATTTATCACTTTTTATTTATAATAGCTGAAAATTATTAATAACTTGTTTCTCCCATTAGATTAAAATACATACCTGTTTCTGCAGACCAATAGAATAAAGTATTCTGTAAAGTATCGTACCAGACTTTTATTTATGTATTTTATTTCTGATATGTAGTATGTCATTATATTCAATAATAAATTTGTTATGAGATAGTATTTATAATACAGAACAATATTTTGTTGTTTTATTTCTGCAACTTGTATTTTCAAATAAAGGAAGTTTATTAAAAATTTTCTGTCATTATCATTTGAATATAATTTTATTATAAATGATCTTTTCATGTATCTACTTGTGTTGTTTAAATAACAAAATGTATATTAGATAATAAGAAAATACTCAAAGAATTTTTTAATTAAAAAAAAAATTACAAAGAGAGTTTATTTAAATTTTACTGTGTATATAATGCTTCATAACAATGCCTTTTTAATAAACAAGGAAAATATTAAAACAGTATTTAAAACATTCCCTTAAAAAAATTAATAAACATTTGGAATTAAAATAAATGTAATTTTTAAAAGTATTTCTTTAAAAGAAAGTCTATATCATAATTTTAAAAAATAAAAAATTTTTACTTTTTAATGTTTCATATGTTACTTATTTAATATCATTATGAATCCATTCAAGTCAAAAATAAACTTGAATTATCAGTAGAAATTGTTTTATAAAGCCATTATTTTTAAATTAGTCTTTAAAAAAAATAATAAAGATTTTTATTCATTCTTCAAACATGAAGAGTTTTCTTCATTCCAGAGTCAGTTTATTATCCCATTTATATATATAATTATAAATCAAAAAATGAAAGATAGCTGGAAAACAAATAGTTGACAATGAGCAACAAATTAAAAAGAAATAGTTGATCATGAGCAGAATGACTGCAAATTTATATGTCTTAATTAGGGTTAGGAGCGTTCAGGAAACAAAAGAGTGTATAACGTTGAAATGCGATATGTAAGGTTTCTTCATAAAAATATATTTTCATTGAAATTCTTATTCAACCAATGTTAAAATTTGTTTAATTTGAATTTTTTTTTGGATTATGTTTGAATAATTCTAAATTGGCCTTTTCGGCCTATTTATTAGATATATTCAACAAATACCTCCTTTTAATGCAAGCACTGTATTTTATTATTTGTAGTGAAAGTGATATTATTTTCAACAATTGGAGTTTCACCATAATATGCTGAAGCATGTTTGGGTACAATTGCTAGTTTGTTAAATCAATAAAGAATTGTCATGTTTTCCTCAAACTTTTCTGCCATTATTAGCATTAAAACTAACACCAATATGCTTAAAATTGACAGATATGTTACGTTGATACATATTTTTATTTTATAAAGAAAACTGGGTGAAGAAGAAGATTGTAACAGCACGGCGCACCTAGAAAATGTATGGTGAAGTGATATGTGAACTATATCTAGAATAATCACTACATTAATTTAAAATTCAGCAGATTACTATTTGCTTAAATAAACACCTAAATGAGATTATTAGCGAGATTTAATATTTTTGTTCCATGAATTAAACAAAAAGAAATAAGGAAGTTTGTCTGCGGCATTTTTCACTGGAAGCAGAATTACTTAAATAATTAAAATGCGCAAAAAGGCTCAAGAATTATAAACTAATAAATTAGTGATTTGTTAGATTTACATTGTTTTATTTTATCGTAAAAAATAATTTCAATTAACAGCAATAACAAAATGTAATGATAATTAATTCATTAGCTTGTAAACATGGATGTTCTCAGAAAAAAAAAAGGGGGGGGGGACAATATTTTGAAACAAATATGCTACGATGCAGAGAATAAACTTGGGGCCCAGGAATAAAGTTTCCTAGTGCCCCTACACATACCTGCCAACTTTTCAAAATGGCAAAGTGTAAAATAACGCGTGAAGTGCATTTCTTGCAATTTTTTCTTTCATAAAAGCATATTACACATTATATAAAAAAGATATAAACAGCATTTAAGCATGTAACAGATGAATGTTGTTAAATAATATACTGATATTTTGATATGAAACATATACAGACAGCTTCTTCGTTTTCTTTTTAAAGAAAGTATAAGCAAAAACATTACCCAAAACACGACTTCCATTTAAATACAATGAAAATTAAAAGATTTTGTACGGTATATTTTGAATATGAAACCTTGATTCATGATTTTAAATATATGAAATATTCCTTTACATTCAGCAACTATCATTGTGGTAACTTGTATATTGTAATTAACAATAGCCGAAGCTTAGAACACGGAAGACGACATTTATTGACATAAACAACGAACAATTACGATACAAACGATTACGATTAATATAAGGATGATATAACTACAGTTACAGTTATTACATCTCCCTTCTTTAGAAAGTTAAGCCCGTATCTATCATCCTGTGTTCACTTTAGAGATCAAGTCTCTTTACAGGTTTGATGACTCTGCCGGATCTTGTGGTGACAGTGGCGGGATGGCGTTTAGCATCATGTGTGACAGAACTGGACGAGTCAGGTGTGGGAGAAGGATTGGGTGGTTTATCTGGTAGTGTTGAGTTTCCTGCATCCATTGGTAGACTCCTCTTCCTTTCTATGTTGAATTTAATTTCAGTTGGCTTTATGTGACTAGAGTTGCGTCTTAATGTGCCAGATGGAGTAACTACGTTATAAGATCTGGGTGCAGTTTGAGAATCTATCTTAGCAGGGATCCAATTTCTGTGTGCTTTTCGAAGCATGACATTTTGATTAGGCTGGAGCGGCAAGCTTTGTGTTGGTTTCGCATGAGCATCATGATAATACTTTTGCTTCAAACGAGCTTCAGCAAGATGTTCAGATGTATTTTGTATGAGCATAGGTTTTAGGAGATCTTTGCTTATAGGAGTTGTGGTTCTCGTTCTTCTGCCAAACAATCTTTGGGCAGGTGATCCGAGGTTATCTCTGGGTGTGTTTCGGAAGTTCAAGAGAGCCATGTTGATATCTTGACCAGAGAGTCTGCATTTTCGGAGGAGATTCTTTGCTGTCTGGACTGCACGTTCAGCTAAACCGTTTCCTTTAGGATATAAAGGGCTAGATGTTTGATGGTGGAACATCCACTGTTGAGAAAATGCTTCAAACTCCCAAGATTTGTAATTGCCGCAGTTGTCAGTCTCTAGAATTTTCGGTATTCCATGTACGCTAAACCAGTCCTTCAGAATTTCGATAGTGGATTTACTTGTCATGTCCTTTAAGGGTTTAAAGTCTATATAGCCTGAGTAGCTATCAGTAATAAGTAGATAATCTGTACTTTGAAATGTGAAGACATCGGACGCGAGAATTTCCCAAGGCAGTTTTGGAATTTCCTTTGGAATTAGAGGTTCGGCTGGTGGAGCTCTCTGAGTTCTTTGACAGGTTTCACAGTTTTCTATCATGGAAATTATGTCTTGCGACATGCCGTGCCAAAACATGCATTCGCGAGCTCTTTTCAGACAACTCGATATACCTAAGTGTCCTTCGTGGAGATTCCTTAGTGCTGTGGATTTGTATTTTTCTGGAATGATGATTCTTAGTCCCTTCAAAACTAGATCTTTTTGAACGGATAGTTCATCGACAAACGGAAGGTATTTCTTGCATGAATTTGGTACACAATCTTTATTTTGAGGCCACCCAGTTGAAATAAAATGCTTTACTAAAGTCAATTCTGGATCTGTATTTGTGAATTCTTGAAGAGCTTTTAAACCTTTATTGGTAGTTGGAATTGCAAATAAGATTTGAAGATTGCTTTCTTCTAAAGAATCTTGGTAGTGGCAATCTCTACTTAGCAAATCTGCTATATATAATTCTTTACCACATTTGTATTTGACTTTAGGTCCGTACTGCTGAACTTCTAAGAATAACTTTTGGAGTCTTGGGGGAATTCGATCGATGGTCTTGTTAAAAATAGATTCTAGAGGCTTGTGATCTGTTTCGATGACCACATCTTTTCCGTAGATGTACAAGTGAAATTTCTGGCACCCGAATTTCATGGCTAGGGCCTCTTTTTCGATTTGTGGATATGCCTGTTGTGATGAATTTAGTGCTGTGGATGAATAAGCGATGGGTCTGCCTTCTTGTAGTAAAACAGCGCCGAGAGCGTAAGAGCTGGCATCTACAGAGATTGTAAAACTTTTGTTCGGATCAAAGTATGTAAGAGTAGGAGATGCTTTCAACAAATTTTTAATTTCACAGAGGTCTTGGTCTAATTGTTTATCCCAAACCCAAGCGGTATTTTTCTTCAACAGCAGCCTCATGTTGTGGGTTTTATCTGACAAGTTAGGTATGAATTTCTGAAGATATTGTATCATTCCAAGTAGTCTTTGCAAATCTTTCTTACTGGACGGAGTTTTGATTCGATCAATAGCTGCGACTTTATCAGGATCAATCGTAATACCTTCAGGAGTAAGCACGTGACCAAGAAATTGCACTTTTTGCACTTCAAACTCACACTTGTCTCGATTCAACTTTGCTCCTGCATCTTTGAGTGCTTCAAAAACTGTTCTAGTTCTAGACCGGAGGGTATTTATGTCTGGTGCATGGATTAGAATGTCATCCATCGAGTTTTCTACACCTAGAATGCCTTGAAGAATTTTAGTCATATGGTTTTGAAATATTTCAGGAGCTGTCTTTATGCCAAATGGGACTCTCAGAAAAGAATATCTTCCCCAGGGTGTTGTGAACGTGAAAAAAGGTTGTGTGGCGGGTGAAACTCTTAGTTGCCAGAAGCCTTTCTTCAGATCTAATTTTGTGAAGTATTTGGAGCCTTTCACATTAGCAGTGACTTCTTCAAGCGTTTTTAAAGGATAATGCCTTCGCAGCAGAATTTTATTAACTTCTGACGGATCAATACAAATCCTTATTTTTCCTTTTTGCTTTACTATGACCATTGGACTAGCTATGGGTGTTGGTTCCTCTACTTTCTTTATAATTTTATCCTGGACCATTTTGTCAAGTTCTTTCTTTACTAATGGTCGAAGAGAAAATGGAATTCTCCTAGGGGGTTTAATGTCAGTTTGGGGACATTCTGTGGAAAAATCTGCTGTATATTCAAAATTTTTGATGCAGCCGATTCCATGAAAAAGTTCTTGAAATTCTTCTTCTAGTGTTTTTACTAAATCTATTCTCTGAATCAGGCCTGCTTCTGTGCATGTTTTGCGACTTAACACTGGGCTTATACCGCCATGTGCGATAATTATACGTAACTGCACTTCTTTATTTTTAATTTTGCAGGGAACTATCGATTCTCCCGCAACATTTATGGGATGGCCAGAATAGGTAAGAAGTTTGCGGACAGTTGAGGGATTTATTTGCAACCCCAGTTCTTTAGCTATTTTATACGGCATAGCGTTACACTGCGCACCTGTATCTAATTTCATGGGAATGGATTTATTTTTAATAACAACTGTTTCAAACCAATCGTCATTATTATTTGCGTCTACTGCTCCAATGACATAGTTGTCTTCATCTCTCTCAGCCATTGTTTCAATTTTTTCTATTTCTTGGACTTTATATTTTTGCTTTGATCTGCATTTTTTAGCAAAATGGTTAAGTTTTTGACATATGTTGCATTTTTTGCCAAAAGCCGGGCATTCATTCAATTTATGGGAAGAGCCACAATTTCTACACTCATTAATATATTTGGCGATTTTCGGGTTTAACTTATTTTTCGAATGATTGTTTTTCTGCCCTTTCGCGAATTTACTGGAAATACTTGAAATTAATGAATCGGGTTTGCTATCACTAACAATATTTTTTAGTTGCAGGGAAGCACTTTCAGCAGCGAGACAGATTTGTACTGCTTTATCTAGGTTCAGTTCTGGATCACTTAACAGTTTCTCGCGAACATCGTTATTGTCGATTCCAACTACTATTCGGTCGCGAAGTAATTCTTCTTCCATAGTGCCCAATTTACAGCGAGATGCTTGTATTTTAAGACGAGTTAAAAAATCTTTAAAGCACTCACCTGACTTCTGATGTATCTGGTTGAATTTATACCGCTCGAATGTATAATTTACTTTTGGCGTAAAGTATCCTTGAAATTTATCTTTGATGACCTGTAAATCTTCTTTTTCGTCATCTTCTAAGGTGAAGGTTTTGAATATTTGTTGAGCATCACGGCCTATACATGCCATAAAAGTAGCTACTTGCACTTTCTTACCTTTCGAACTAAGCGAAACTGCTTCCGCGTACCATTCGAAGCTTTGGAGCCAATCTTCCCATTGTTCTCTTGTATCCGCAGTAATTTGCAATGGCTTTGGAGGACGAAGTCCGCCATCCGACATGATCGAATGCAATTTAGATTCGTATTCGTAATTAAAACAAGTTAAAATATTAATCTGACACCATGTGGTAACTTGTATATTGTAATTAACAATAGCCGAAGCTTAGAACACGGAAGACGACATTTATTGACATAAACAACGAACAATTACGATACAAACGATTACGATTAATATAAGGATGATATAACTACAGTTACAGTTATTACAATCATTAATAAAAGAAGTTAAAAAGTATTTCCTAATTTTAGGGAATAAAATAGAGCTTAGAAGAAACTTTTCAAGAAAGTGTAAAAATAAACATCCTAAGTGTAAAAGTGTAAAAAATGGTCAAAAAGTGTAAATTTTACACCTAAAGTGTAAAAGTTGGCAAATATGCCCTACATATGTATTCAGATGAAAGGGAAAAATTTTAGGACATAATTATTAAATATATTGTTTTTAAATTAATTGTTATTTAATTTATGTGTTCAATGATTTTAATTAACTAATTTTGATTAGTATTTTTTAATTAATTTCATTCTTAAATCAAATTAACATTTAATAAATAATTATACTATTTTTCATACATTTTCTATGTTATACTATGAAATATACAATTTAAAAATAAATTTCATTAATACAGTAGTGCAGTATACATTTCGCGATTCCAGCACTTGAATACGCCCTCTGGTGAGATTATGAAGAATTATTTCTGAGTCGTCAAACATTTCGAAAGCCTATTAAATAACATTGGAAATGTGCTGTGTTTTATCGCTAAAAACTTGAATTTATTTTGTGTGTAATTTACATTTTCAATGTATAATAGTTACAATATTGTGTATCATTGTAATTCTTGTGGATCTGAACATCCAACAACCAGTTTCTACTGATTTTCAAAGAAAAAATATTTATCCTCTGTACGCCTTCGTGAAGAGTGGATTCGAGTGTTCAAAATCGGCAAGAAAGTTTCAAAAAGCATCGTCGTTTGTGACAAACATTTCCAGCCTTCATATTTTTATCCACTAGGTAAGAAAATTGAATATCTTTTATGTGTTGCTTTGTTAGATTTATTTTAACATTAAAAATTAATAACATGTCGCTGGAACACAATATGCTTCTAATTTTTTAAATGTCGAAATCAGGCTTGACAGAATTTTGATGCACTATATAGTTTTAACACTGGTCAAAAACCTGTAAAAAAGGCATTCCATATAATATTTATTTTTATGAGCATGTTTTTTAATTCAGTGAAAGTTTTAAATTAGGTTAGGTGATGGCGGTTTCTTGCTTCCCGTTTTAGTAGTTTTAAGTTTGTATGTTTATAAAACTATTTCAAAAGAGTACATGTAAGCAGTGATTGATTGAAAAATATACAGATGTCTTGGAATGCTTAAATTTAAAAGTTCATGCAGTATATATGTGATGCTAACACTAGCAAATAACTGTATGGTAAACATAAACTATATACTCTGCAATTAAGTTTTTTTTTTTTTTTTTAAAATACGATAGTTTGCATCTAAAATCCTTTAGTTATACTTGTATAATAAAACTTCACAAATTAAAGAAATATAATAATGAAAAAAATTAAAATTAAACATTTTCTTATGTAAATATTAATCAGAAACTTCATTATTCTAATAACATATTGTGACATTTTAAAATATGCACCTGTGAATACCTTAATTTTGTTCAGTCGCCTATCAATCAATAAACTTTATTTAGTCGTGTTACATAAGATTAATATTTCATCTCTAAACTGAATTTAATTTATAGATTAAAAGAGCTTTTATTATATAATAGATTTATAGATTAAAAGTTTGTTCCTAGATACGATTTAAAGCATAATACATGTTTCAAAATGAGAAAGAATGTTTATACATTTAAAAAATATCTTTTTTCTTTACTAATCTAGACAACCTTTCATTGATATTTATTATCCAATGCTTATTGTTATAATTAAAATTTGACAAATTTTGGTTCCTTTTACCCTCAATTTTAATTTTTTTTTTCCTGTTTAAGAAAAAAACCTTGTAAGTTAAGTTTAAATTAAAAAAAAAATTTCAACTATCACATTTATTTTGTGTTGAAAATGCAAGTAATTTGAAATCTTTATTTTATGAAGATTTTTTAGAATTTTAAAAGTGTATACTTTGATTATTAATATCCATCGTATATTTTGCTGGCAGTGAAGTTTTCTTTTTTGGTAGGGTTGGGGGGGAGGGGATTGTTTATTGAATATTTAACATGTATATTCATTTTTATTTGAATTATAGTTTAGATTTTTATATGCATTTTACGTTATGTGTGTAACTATGCTAAAGTTAAAAATTAAAAATGTAGGTTATGTGAGAGCGTTAATTTCAGCCATTTGCTACATTGTCTGAATAATACATACTATATAAAAATATTTTATGAAAAGAGTTTTTTTCCATGTTTTGACATTATTGAAGTGTTATAAAAATTTTCAAGCAATGACAGATTGCTATTCTTGAATTATATTTTTAAGGCTGTTCTGTAGCTGTTTCATAAACAAAGCACCCTGAAGATATTCACAAGATAGTGAGTTTAAGATACAGTAGATGTTGCTTAATGCAATAACCTCAGGACTATGAAATTTTGATAACAATGAACGATTTAGTAAAATACTTAATTTATAGCATTGCTAAGTAAATATCTTACTCGTGATGAAATGATGATTTAAAAAAAAAATGTTACACATTTATTAAAAGAAATCCAGTAATTTTTGCTTGTTTATAAAATTTAAAAGATCATCATTTGTTTATGCTCACATTATATTTTAAAAGTCTGAGAGATGTTGTAAATAGGAAAACGAGCATTTGTTTGAATGTTACATATGAACATTCAATAAGAAAAAAAAATCCATCTTCCAGTTTTTAAAATCTAATAAAAATCAATGCATCTTTTTAGTTTTTGATATTTTTCTGTATCTTATTAGAAATAAAAAACCTTTTTTTATAGTGATTTTTTTTTTTTTTATTACAACAAATTTAATGACAGTTTTAACATTTTCTTTTTTACTTTATTTTCAGGAGATGGGCCATTCTTCAGGACAAAACAACAACAACAAAAAGTGCTGTGCTCAACTTTCCATTGACTTCGTGAAAACAGAAAGAAATTAAATAGAAAAAAGGGAAAGAGCTATTGAGGATTTCTAAGAAAATTCAGGACAATAGCCTGGAGGACATCTCTAGTGAACAGAGCCTTTTTCAGTGAAATGTGGCCGTGCACTAGGGAATTCTCTCCCGGATCACTACTCAGAAAATGAAGCCGTGAAACCAGATGTACTTAGATGTCATTAATCCCAACAAATCGTAGTAATCCAATGCCTAACATAAAAACATTTTCACTGGTTACAGAAGAACCCTCACAGCAACCAATCAAAGACATTTTACAGTGCAAGTGTTACTCTTCTCATTTATGGATCAGCTGTCAATAAACGAATATTTTGTATGGAAAATAATTGAACAGTTTTGACTAATTTTGCTACTTTAAGTCTTAAATAATGCCCACAAATCAATGTTTATCAAAGTTCCTGCTATCCATAAAAAAAAATAAGAAAAAAATAACAATATTGATTTTTTTGTGCTTTAAACAAAACAATGCTCTATTATTTTTATAATTATTAATGACGCTCATGAATATTAAGATTTAGAAGTAATTCAGAATTGAATGAAAGCTCATTTTTCATTATATTAACTTAGTTAATAAATATATTAAACCAATTTTGCATTATATTTTACTTTTCTATTGTAATTTTTGTGTAATTGTTCCTAATTTATAGTGTAACTTTAAAAAATAAAATGTAAACAAAGATATGATCTGTAAATCGCAAAAATGTATAATCCACAAAACTATCACTAAGTATACGGATTTCACATTCACAGAGTTGACTGTATAAAAATAATTGGCGGTACTTCTCTATTTTCCAGTCGACCACTTTTCTTAACAAAAAACTATCACAAAACTATAGGATTTAACGCCAGAAATGCAGTCCCATTAACTTAACATCAGAAGCATTACACATGTTTGTTATATCAAGTGATTTTTAATTCGACATTTACCTTTATAATTTTACTCTGATTTCACATTTGACACTTTGATGCTGTGTGCCATTCGATAAAAATAAAAGTATATTTTTATATTATTTGGTTGTGTTTTTTGAAATCGTACATACAGGGTGTTTCTGAAATGGACAACCATTTCAAAGTCAGGGAGAAACCCCAATTTTTGAAACGGTGGCCCTTTTCAAATCTTGGAATATTTATACTTATTCTGAGCACCACAATTTTTTTTACAATCAATGGTTCTCCATTGTTTCAATGATATGATAAGGCTGAGTATGCTTGCATACAATGTATTATTATTATTATTATTATTATTTTTGACAAAGTGACAACAATTTCTGTTTGTTAAAAAGCATTAACTAAAAATTATACAGCAGTCTGATAATTGAAGATTCCACAATTTTAATCTATTTAGGAAGTTTTAGTTCAATGAATTTTTTTCTCTTTAGTAAAAATCTACAAGTAATGAATTTAAATTTTAAATAAAATGTGCTTTTCATTTAAGGATATATTGTATACTTTTCTTGTAATTTTATTTATTTATTTTTAACTATATATTGTGCATGCCACTTCATATGACAGAAAAGAACCTCATTCATGCTAAAGAGATTGGCTACATGGATTAAGGAAAAAGTATCAGATTGTCAATTGAAAATGTTTTAGCTAATACAGCAGTTTTCTGAATACTTTTAAATGTAGCACAAAATGTTACTCATGATGGAAAGGTAGGATTCCTGCTAAAAATTATGAAATTCTGTCTTTGAAGCATATTAGAATGGGAGACTCCTGCCCCGACTCTATTGGGCTAGGTCACATGTTCGAGGAATTTTGATTAGTGGTTCATGATGGGTCAAGCTATTTTTATCTTAAAAATGGCTCAGACGATTTGAATTAAATTTTGTATATGGTTTTTGGGCATGAAAAAAATCATTGAGCTAGGTCACAATGCTCGAGAAAATCCAATTAGTGGGTCAAGCTAATTTTATCTAAAAAACAGCCAAGACTATTTTGACTAAATTTTATATTCTACGGGTTTCGGGCATGAGAAGACAATTGGGCTTGGTCACATGTTCGAGAAAATTTTATTAGTGGATCATTTTGGTTATGGTATTTGAACTTAAAGCTAATTTTGACCGAACAGAGCTTGGTCTTCCCTGCTCATAAAATCCTGATTAAACGAAT
The DNA here is from genome assembly GCA_963931845.1 of Maratus michaelseni. Taxonomy (NCBI): domain Eukaryota; kingdom Metazoa; phylum Arthropoda; class Arachnida; order Araneae; family Salticidae; genus Maratus; species Maratus michaelseni. The sequence continues at coordinate 23,341,850 of OZ007599.1, read as the reverse complement.
ATATGTTAATTGTGGGATTTGTAGAATACTGATGATAATGCAATTTTAGTATGTTGTTACAGTCACTTACAGTATGTTCTTCCTCGAAGAGGGTGTACATAGCATTAAAATTATTTTATGAGGCGCACAAAAGAATCTGAATATATAAAAAAAATATATGTTAAATGCTTGATTTTTGTAATGCTGATGGTAATGAAATTTTATTATGTTGTTACAGTCACGTTTTTCATCAAATAGTGTGTGTATAACATTTATAGTTATTTTATAGAACTGCACAAAAGAATATAAATATATATGTTAAATGCGGGATTTGTAGAATACTGACGGTAATGAAATTTTAGTATGTTGTTTAAGTCAACTACAGTATGTGTTTTACCGAAGGTGTATAGTATATAGCATTTATAGCTCTTTTACAGGCCTACACAAAAGAATACAAATATATGTCAAATGCAGGACTTGTAGAAAGCAGACAGTAATGAAATTTTAGTATGTTGTTACAGTCACCTACAGAATGTTTTTTTTTTTTTTTTTGAAGAGCATGGCTATAACATTTATAGTTATTTTACAGGACTGCACAAAAGAATACAAATATATATGTTAAATGCGGGATTTGTAGAATGCTGAGGGTAATGAAATTTTTATATGTTATTACAGTCAACTACAGTATATCTTTTATCGAAGAATGTGTATATAGCATTTATAGTTATTTTACAGGGCTGTACAAAAGAATACAAATATAGGAAACAAATATATGTTAAATGCAGGATTTGTTGAATGCTGAGGGTAAGGAAATTTTAGTATGTTGTAACAGTCAACTACAGTATGTGTTTTATCGAAGAGGGTGTATATAGCATTTATAATTATTTTACAGGGCTGCACAAAATAATACAAAACGAATATGTATTAAATGTGGTATTTGAAGAATCCTGACAGTAATAAAATTTTAGTATGTTTCACAGTCAACTACTGCATGTCTTTCCTAGAAGAGGGTGTATATAACATTTATAGTTATTTTACAGGGCCACACTAAATAATGCGAATTTATTGCAAATGCAGGATTTGTAGAATGTGAGTGGTAATGTAATTCTAATATGTCATTTTACAGTCACCTACCACTTGTTTTTCCTAGAAGTGGGTGGTTATAGCATTTATAGTTAGTTACACATGGCAGTAGATATATAAAATGAATGTATGTTAAATGATGGATTTGTAGAATCCTGATGGTAATGAAATATAAGTGTATTGTTACAGTCACCTACAGGATCTTTTAATGGAAGAAGGTGTATATAGCATTTATAGTTTTTTTAGAGGCCTCATAAAAGAATACGAATATATGAAACAAAAATGTGCTGAATGTGAGATTTTCAGGTTGCTGACATTAATAAAATTTTAGTATGCTGTTACAGTTATCTACAGCATGTTTTTCTTTGAAGAGGGTGTATATAGCATTTATAGTTATTCTACAGGGCCGCACAAAGAATGCAAATATATGTTAAATGCAGGATTTGTAGAAGGCTGATGGTAATGAAATTTTATGATGTTGTTACAATCAAGTAATGGGGGTTTTTTTGTTGAAGAAGGTGTATGTAGCATTTATAGTTATTTTACAGGGCCACTCAAAAGATTACAGACATATGAAATGAACATATTTTAAATTCATGGTTTATGGATACTGATGTTAATGTATTTTTAGTATGTTGTTACAGTCAGATAGACAGGCAGTAAATAGTATACATACAGATAGTTAGCATGCAGACAGTAGTCAGTCATACAGCAGATAAGTAGACTAACAGACAGCTGATTGAGTATAGACAATCTGAGAAACAGTAGACAGATGATAGACATATATCAGACAGACAGAAAGAAGTCCTGCGATTGGTACTCAAAGGGGGCAGGGGGCAGAACCCCCTTGTATACATATAAAAAAAAGCTTAATTTTTGATTTTCTAATATTTTATGAAATTTATTTTAATGTGCCTTCTTACTGCAAATATATAATATATTTTTATTTCTTCCCTTTATTTATTTTGTCTTGTAATAAAGATAAATGCTGTAGGATTTTTTTGGGGGGCATAATAGAGATCTGGGGGGGGGGGATTGCACTTTCTGACAATTAAAAACATAAAATCTCAAATTTTCCAGAAGGAACATTTCAATCCTCCAGGGACAGAGGTAATATCCTCCTGGGCCACTCCCTGAATTCAACACTGCTACTTTTTTAGTTAAAATAAAATGATTAAACATTTGAACTCTTGTAGCCAAAAATGTCATATTAAAATAAAATGAAATAGGAGAAGTAATTGATATTTTGAAAGAACATGTTATTCAAAGTCAACTTTCATGTGATTTTATTGTAAGCTATCCCCAAATAACAGCGAGTGTATTAATTGTTATAAATGAGACTGAACATTCAGATTTTTACATTGTCTTAATGTTTTATATTTATAATATATTGCACATTCAATTGTGATTTATTTAATTATATACAATTCTGTTCAATTTAGGTAAAAGTGAGTTTGAAAAGCAACATTAAATTGGTAATTTATTTATATTACATACAGAGTAGTGTTTCCCCCAGAATAAAAAAGGGCAGGGTGCTGCTTCAAAAAAAGGGCACTTTATAAAAAGTGATATTGAAATTTTTTGTTTTAATTGCGGTTCATTCTAGAGCTGTTGCGTGTATCTGATGGACACAGCATGACTGTTTTGTTAAAATATTAAACTTTGCTTACTATTTGAAAAAAAAAATCATATAATAAAATGTATCTTGCATCAAAATAAATTGCAATTTCATTTCTTATTATTTATTACAATACAATTTAATAAAAACAACGTAATTTTAAAACAAAATCAGCATGGAGTCCAATAGATGCCACGCAACCTCAGGCGCGAAAGTTTTAGAGCTGAGATTGCTATAGGATTAATGTTTCTCGTTTCTCAATATCGGGAGGGAATCATACAATTAAGATAAAAATCATCATTTTCTCAAAAACATTTAAAGAAGTTTTGTTGAAGAATTGATATGTCAGGAGTAAAATTGGCACATTTCATTATCTCTGTAATAAAACTGAAAATTCTCAAACAATAATATTACCTTTTAAGCCTAATTTAGTTAATTAGAAAATTCCATGAATTGTATTAACTAGTAGAAAAATTCTCAGGTAAAGTGAAATACATATGTAAAAAACAAAATAAAAATTAATATAAAGTTTGCAAAAATAAATGAACTTTTTGCAATAATTGCGGTTATTCTTCTTTACATGCCTCTTAAATGAATAATTCACAACTCTTTTTAATATCAAACATAATAGCATACAAAATTATTGCTTTAAAAAGGTGAGTCATAAAAATTAATTTTAAAAAATCTGGATTCACCAAATAAAATTTATTTTGTTAATAAAAACCATTTTAGCAATATGCAAAGAGAAGCATATGTACAAAAGAGGTATATTAGAGATGAGCCCCACCAATAATTTTCCAAACTCTACACCTATGGTTTGGTGTATTTTCTGAAATCGTGCCAAAATGGTATTTCTGAAATGGTCTACCATTTCAAGTCAGGGAGGAACCCCAGTTTCGTAAATGCCATTTCAAATCTTAGACTATTTATAGTTTTATGTTTGAGCATCATAGTATATATTTAAAAAATAACAATCGAAATAATTTAGAATTAAAAGAAAGCACATATATATTTACATTCTACGTTAGCTAGATTTCAGAAAGGACATCGAGGGCTAAACCACGCGAGTTTTGCCACAATTTTTAATACCTTAAAAATGTTAATATTAATAAAGTGCGATAAATACATACTTTTGGCAAAACTTTCATCCTGCTGTAGATGAGTTGCTGGTGAATGGAGCTTCCCCTATTTTACATGCCAGAATAGATTTCATCAATAGTCGAAAAAATATTGCTTGCGTGTAAGATTCAAATAAATCAGTACACTTCAGACAATATTTATTCAACTGTGCCAATGAAAAATGATGCTGTTTTGATACACCGTACCCATAAACGAAAAGCAGAAGATGCAATCAGTACTTCAGAGGATGACTCATGGGAATTCCTTGTCAATGCTACAGGCTAGCATGCAGAATCTCTCACTTGAAAATCAATAGATGAAAACCTTTAATCTAGTGCCTTTGGGACCTGATCCGATGTCTAGAGTCATCCAGGTAGAATAAGTCAACAACAAAATTGGCTCTACAAAAAAAAAAAAAAAAAAAAGAAAAAAAAAATATATATATATTTCAGATTTTAAATGCTTGGTTGAAGCAAAAATTTAAGATATAAATATTTTATAAAATTTCCAGTTTGATAATAATACTCAAATATACTTAAATGAAGTAGATAATGATAATTTCAGGGTCTCTTTAACATAAAAAATACTTTTACATTTTGTATATTTATTTAAAAAAATATATATATATATATTATTTTTAAATACTCATGAGTATATCAAATAATATTTTCTAATCTATAATTAAAATTATACCATAATCATAGATAAATTACAGAGGATTACTTTTTTTCACACTACTTTACTACTCTACTGTCTGTAATCTTCAGATAATTTTAACCTATCTCTCGGGCTCAGGCATCATCACACAAGAATAAATTTTTAATCAACAGAACTACACAATACAACATATTGTATTACAAAATTATCATTAGAATATTGACTAAATTTTGTTACAAAACTTGTTTTTCCAATTAATAGATAGTATGTAATTTGTATGTTGCTATAAAAATGATAAACATCAGAATATGCAAAGACATATGCACAAATCTTGATAGAAATTCTCAGTAAACCTATATATTACACTATAATATGTGTTGAAAAGATTTTGACAATGAGTCTTTATTTGGTTGCAGAATTTTCAATCATGTCAATTTATGATTTTGTAAGCAATCTTAATTTAAAATAAAATTTAATCATATACATTGTTAAATCAGGCAGATAAGAAATTTCTAAGAATTAAAGATGCAACATACACAAACAGAAAAATCAGCAATATGATAGATGCAGACTAAAGCTAATTTAGATGTTTATGCTAACAATGTTTATTTATTTTATTTTTGCGAGAGGAGGAGGGACTAAAATTAAATTTTCTTAGATATTTGTAAAATAAATAACAAAATTCAGAAGATTCTAAAATTACTCAGTATAGTACTTTAAATCACTACACAACATAGTTTATTATTTTTAAATCTCAAATAACAAACTAGCATTAAATGGCCAAAAACATGCATCTTTAGAATTTTTTTTTCTTTTAAGAATATTTATATTAGCTACAGTAGTTTGCTTCATATTAAACAGAGATAACCTGATATTATATAAGATAACTATCCGTGTATAGGTTTCATTGATGCATATAAGAAATTTCAAATCCTTTTGGCAGTTTATGATTAGGGCCTTAATTTAAATCTGACATATTTGAAAATTTTAATCTAACGAAATATTATTGCAAATTTTGCCGTAAACACAAGAAGAAGAACAGAACACAGACAAAATAAAGACACACACAATATAATTACAGAAAAAAATTAATTGGTAACTTACCGATAAAAAAAGCAACATGACAGCCGTTTTTACAGTAATACAAGTAACACTCTTTCATGGCACTTGTTTAGAGGCAAAGTGCTAAACTTTCGAGTTGTTTTTCAGTAATTTTACTGACTATTATTATTCATTACTGACTATTATGATATAATTATTACGTTTGAATTTAAAATTCTTTTTGTTTGACAAAATATTTCGAATTTACGTAATAAAATTACTGAGAAAAGATTTATATTTCAAATAGAAAAACACATACAAATAGCTTATGTCGTCCTTTGATTGCCGACTCAGGACAGCGCCAAAATTCCCCCTATAGTCCGTTTGAATCGCGAATAGAGGTAAGACCATTCACCAGAAGTTAGTGACCTACGTCATCAATGACGTGTTCACTTAGATGACGTGGGTCACTAACTTGGCGATATTTTCGGCTTGGCTAGCGAAAATAGAAAGCTTGCGTTGCGTATAATCATATTACTGCTTCACGCTTCACGTTGCTTCTGGTAGGTTAGCTTTTGATTCATTATTATTGATTTTAATTAATGTATGTTCATAATATCTGTTTTATTTATTGTCAGGTAAGAATGATTGTTTGCATAAGTATCTCATTGTTTAATATGGATTAATAATATACGTTTTGTTATTTTTTTTTATCCCTCTTGCACGTGCTATTGTACACTGATTTCTTAACATACTTTGAATATACCTTTTAGTTTTTATTGATAATTATATTATTTTCTGTGGATGAAGGAGGACTTTATTTAATTAGTTATTTCTTTCTTATATTTAATTTTCTTTTCTATTACGTGTTATTAATAATCGTAAACACAAATGCATCGCCTGTTTTCGGTCATGATAAATTAATGTTTCACTGAAATTAGCTTTTTTTAAATGCCATTTTGGTTATTTTTAAGATTGGTGCAAACAGGGGTGTTAAAATCTGGGCTTGACCGATTGCCAGCACTCAATTTTTAGTATTCTTCGTCTAATAATATTACTAATACAATTTAGACGAAGTATAGAATAAAATTTAGGCAAGAATACTGATAAAAATTTAGTGGTGACAATCGGCTCATTGGCTCCCAGTTTATACACCCCTCGGTGCAAAACTCAATACCACATAGAAGGTGGGTGAGGGTAAAATAGGTAAAACTATAAGTGTGTGTAAATTCTGTGCTTTTAAATTTTCCTGTTAATGCAGCATTATTTATTTAATATAAGATAGTCATATGAAACTAATATTATAAGTTTCAAAATTTATAATAATATGAGCAGGGTTCTCACTGTTTTAAAGTGAGAATAATATTTAAAAGATAAAATCTTTTTTTACTTTTCATCAGCCATAAAACTCTTTAAAGAGGGAAAAAAAAATCTGTCACATTTGTTGCTTTTGAGTATAAATAGATAATTTGCCACCTAAATTATCTCTCTACTTTGAAAATATCTTCTTCTCCTCTTTGCACCCTCCCCTTCACATAAAAAATTTAACCATTTTTCTAAAAAAAAATCTTCTACCGTATTTGTTGATTTCTAGTATAATAAATAAATAATCTGTTTTACCCTCCTCTTCACCAAAATATACTTCACTCTCTGTCCCTTCCCTAGTAAACAGTTTTAAATCTTTAATCCCAATTTTTAAAAAATTCTGCCATGTTTTTAGGTAGATTTATATAGTACTACCTATGTTTGAATTTCTGAAAACATTTTGCAGATCTTCACTGATCATGACCCCTAGAACACCCCCCCCCCCCCCCGTTTAAAACTTCATTTATCTATCTATATATATATCACTTTTTTATGGACACAATAACTTCCCTAATTCTGCACAAATCTCTTCCAAACTGCATTACTACAAAGTGTATACACTTTCAGCACTCTTGTTGCCAATTAGAGAAATCTGCAAAATCAGAAATATCGCCAATGGCAAACTGCACATCTTATATTGAATATTACAACTCTAGCAGTTCTCAGATTTTTTTCATTTATGACTTACTTATGAGTGTGTTTTTTATCAGTTGTTTCGAAGTGATGGGGGATAAATTTATCCGTTTGAGAAATTGCCACAGGAAACATATCTGTATGAAGAAAAAGATTTGTAGATTTGCAATAAGTTTGTCTTGTTTCTTGTAATCTTGTCAAAAGATTATTTGTAAGTTTTAAGATGTAGAAATTGTATACTGTTTTACAGGAATTATGATTATACCAATACAAAGGAATGTAAATATATCGATCTTTATATTTTCTGAATTACTTTCTTTTATTAATTTCACAGATCTGTTACATGTTACATAGTGGTGTATTGAGTACTTGGTCTCGGCCAGTAAAATATTTTCTAGAATTTATTAAAACAAAATAATTTGCATCTATTTTTAAAATATTCAAAATGTAGGTGCATGAAAGATCCAAATAAAATAGTTATAGAAAGAGTAGGTAATTTCTTTTGTTCAATACTTAGTTTACAAGAGATATAAACTATTTCAACTTTTAAGAAAAATGTTGGTTGCATTAAATTATATGTTTAAATGATCCAACTGGTAAGAAATGGAATTATAGAGTAGATGTGCCAATAGTGGACACCCTATAAAGTTAAAATAATAAAATAAAATAACCAATAAAAATTTAGCTCTTTTTTTTTTTTTTTTTTTTTTTTTCCCCATTTATAACTTCTGTTTGCATGTTTTTAATCTGGGTTTTTGTTGGCACTCTTAATCAAACCAGTCAGGAAGCAAAAAAATGTTTATAAATAGCTGCTTTTATTAATTTCTCATAATTAATAAAATTTTTAAGATTGTAATCACTTTTTTTTAAAACTGCCATGCATATTTTATAATCTGGCAATCAACCAAACTAATTAGAAGCAGAGTAGGCCATAGTGAAAGGGGGAATTCAGGGGTCTTGATCCCTTCTTGTTTAAATTAAAAAAAAATTAAGTTGCAGAAGTTGTTAAAAATTATTATTTTCTGTCTTAAATGTTTGATTATTCATCTCTGGCAAAACACTGTACATATATATATATAAAACTAATATCAATTAAATTTGCAGTAGTAATAAAACTAGTTAATATGCAGATCAGAGGCCTCAAATGTCAATTCTGCAGTTTTATTTTGAAATAATTTTATTTGGTATTTAAAACATTCAACCCACAGTTTCATATTTTTAATGCTAATTACTACGAGTGCTATACCAAGTAGTGTCAGGAAGTTTAACTGTTAAGAATAATAGGAAATAAGATTCCATTCGCTAGTACTCCAAGGCATTTACTTTTTTTATTTTATTAACTTCTAACACCCTCCCACCCCATTGTCACAATACTTTGATAAAGTTTATTCCTTAAAATTTAGTATTTCAAATCTTCTATTTAAGTTAGTTTAATTAAAATATTGATCTTGTGATAATGACAAAATTAATTTACACAATGAATTATTCTCATAAATATTTTATTATTGATATTCAAATTATTAAATTTATTTGAAAATGACTTTAATTTTGTTTCATTAGTATGTTCTCATTAAATTCTGGTTCTAAATACAATCATAAAACAATTATCTGTACTTTTTGCTGGATGTCCATTGCTGGTATTTTGATTTATTTTTGTTATTTACAATTAATTTTTTATTCACATTAAGATGTGTGATTAAATGAATGGTTAAATGTTGATAGATTAATATAATAATAATAAAAAAAAAATCTGGAATATAATAATTTTAACTATCAATTAAAAAATATCTTTTAAAGAAATTCCTGTAGGGTGTCCATTACTGATACTGACACATCTACCATAATTTTGTTGTTGTTGTTTGTTAAGCCTAGTTGTCTAATTCTTTTACCCTATTTGGTCTTGTTTCTAAGAAAAGTATATAATTTTTACATTATTTTGAAAAAAAGTGTAGAAAATTTATTCAGAATAATTATTGCATGCAATATGCTGAATTAAAACTCACCTCTTATTTGAATAATCCAAACTTTCTTACTATCATAACCAAACTACATCATCAAGAAATTTCAAAATGGCTACTAAGCATAACAGTGCAGCAGTAAATATTTTATTCTTGAAGAAATGACTGGCTCATAAAACTGCCAAAAGTTGATAAAATTACCATTTGTATTAATTCCTTTTTGAGTAATTCAACCTAATATAAATTAATAACTAAATGCCTCTGTTTTGAATACCAGCGATAGCTTGCTTTTATAGCCAGTGGTTAAAGCAATCAAATTTTCACCATTTAATCACATTATTTTACTCCATCTGAGTTTCTAGTTGGTGTACTAGATGTAGATCTGACACATAATATTTTTTATAGTGTGTGCGATAATTTGTAAGGTACATTTTGATTGAAGAAGATAATTATTTCTCACTTTACATATGGGCTGTGGAACTGTGTGTGTGTGTATTACACATTACTTTCATGGGTTGATGCAAGTTGTTTTTCTTGGGGCCCATTTTGTAAAAAATAAATATTTTTGTTACAAAAAAGGAAATCTAGTTACACAAATTCAAACCAAACACTTAAATAACTTCTTTAAGTCCTTCTGCTAAAGTTTTCCTTCCTGGTGAACTTCTTAACTTTGCAAATTACTAATTTAAAAACCTAACAACAAAATAAAAATAATTTATGGAGAGTAGGTATGTTTTTATGGAATGGAATTTTTATCAAGAGAAATTTTGTGAAGGGACCTGTTTTATTAAGAGGAATTTTGTAAAGGGCCTGTTTTATTGCCGAAACGTCAGTGAAGGCTTACTGTTAAGACCCGAAAAGTTTTTGGTTTCTGTCTGTCTGTTCCGCGATAACTGCCGCAAAAAGGGTTCAATTAGGTTGATTTTTGGTGGGTATGTTGGCGAGGTACCCGGAATTAGCTGTATAGTTTTGGGTTAAATTTGGTTCATTCGTTCAAAAAATATAGAACATTTTATTTTAAGTCATAATGCTTTTCAATAGGAGGTCAGACGATTTTTTTATTTTAACATTCCGCGAAAATAAAATCACGCATTGGGATAATTGTAAATGCTAAATTATAGATATTAAATTTACGAAATGGATATCTTAATTTAATTTGATAGGTTTGAAAATTTCCCAATATATTTATTGGAATTTCTAAATTAATTGTATAAATTATTGGGAAATTATACGCATTAATTTGAAATATATGAAAATTTTAATTTCTCATTTTTTACAAAAATTTCCAATGCATTTACTTTTTCTCTTTCATTAAATGGTTGCTAAACAACTGTATTTCAAAGAATATCAACAAAGGAAAATTCAAGTGAGTTATTTTGACGCGAAATGTTATTAACAAAATAGCGAATTTTCGGGTGATTTAATTTTTTTAATATGTTTTTTCTAATGAAATAGATGAGAATTTATTTTAACTACTAAAGAAAGATGACCAAATCGGCTTTCCAAACGAAAAATATAAAAACGTTGAATGTGAAAATGGAATATAAGTCTCATAAGAGAAATTTACATTTGTATAAGCATCTTTTAATAGACGGAATTTTATTCAATTTTAGCAACATATGATATTTAGTGATTGAAAAATAAGTATTCTTTTAAGGATAGGAAAAAACCTCCTGTATAAAGAGATGGTTAATTTTAATGAAATTAAAATAGTAAATGCACTCAGACATACACTCGATTAATGAAAGTGCACAATTACTGGAAATTGATAATATAAAATTAAAGTGACAACGGGGAGGGGGGGTTCAGGGGGCTGCCCCCCTGAAGATATATAATCTTATTCTGAAAAAATACAGTAATAAGTAGTTTATCTGATCATTTATCCGACATAAAATTGTGTTTAATGTGAAACTTCTAAAATTTTTGGACCTTTCAATAAATCTTATATTCTTATAAATGTATAAATAACGTTAAAAAATTTAATTTTAAGCTATCAAATATTATGCAGATTATATTAAAAATTAGTGAGATTAATGAACAATGATTTGTAGAGCTGACGTTGAGGCCTCTGATCTGTAGCTTTGCTAGTTAAGAGGAATTTTGTAAAGGGCCTGTTTTATTAAATGGATATTTGTGAAGGGGCCCTAAATAGACCCCTGACTTTTCAGCCCAGGATCTTTATTCTTTGTCCATCTGAACAATATATTTATTTAAAAAGTTCTAATATGTTTACAATGTCAGGACTCATTCATGATATGAATTTTAAATATTCAATATCAACCGAACAGTTAGGTAGCTTTTTTTTTTTTTCGGTTATGTAAGTCAATCATAAGTGGCGTGAACTGATCCACTGTAATTTATGTATTCTTAAAGATAATCAAGTATAGGTGTAGTAATAGATAAGAAAACAATTTTATGAGTATTTTGAAATAAACATGAAAATTGTGTAAATATAATATTTTTTATTAAATTTTAATTTAATGAACAATATTTTAGAGCGATCCTGAAATGATTATCTGCTTCATATGTAATATATTTGAGTATTGTTTTTAAATGAAAATTTTATAATCTATTTCTGTTTTAAACTTTTTTTTAAACAAATTTTTTTAGATCCAATTTTGTTGTTAATTGATGTACCTTGGAGGATGTAGACATAGACCAGGTTCTGAAAGCATTGAGTTTGCCCAGTTGTGCAGCTTCCATTTGACAAGACATACATGGGCAGCAGTCTGACCTATTGTGGCATGTCTCCTTCCAAGTGAGAATACTCTCTGCACCACTGATTTTGTGTGCCAGGAGCCATCGTCTAAAGTATTAACCACAGCTGATACTGCTGTTCTCTGATGGGAACTACCTCTGTACAACATTGTGGCAAGTTGAATAAATATTGCTGTTGTGTATTGGTCCATTTGAATTATACACACAAGCAATATTTTTTCGACTACTTGGGCACACCAGCGAGTAAATCAGAGAAAGCTCTGTTCAGCAACTCATCTAGCAGGGAGAAAGCTTTGCCAAAAGTATGTGTTTATTGTTTTTGTATAATTTATCACACTTCTATTTCTATTGCATAAGACTTTTATGATACTTAATTCAAAATTGTTGCATAACTCATGAGGCACTGTTGCCCTTTCTTATATCTGGTCCAAGTAGAATGTAAATATGTGTTCTATCATATGTGTGTTACATTTATTTCTTTCTTTGATTTTAAAACTAGTCGTTGGGGGCTACCTTAATACTTACCCATCATGGGTATGCATAATATAAAATATGAAAATCAAATATGTGTGAACTATTTATAAAATGCATTGCAATTCGAATAAAATCGTGGCTTGATGATGTCATAAACTTTAAATGCTCTATTACTGAATTTTTAATGTTCTAAACAGCAAAATTTTGTTAATTTCAATTAGTATTCATCTAAAATTAAATAGCCCAAATAAAATAACCAAAATAATACAACCAAACAATATAACCAAATAAATGTTAATATAAACCGGGGAGATATAAATAGATTAGGAGAAATTTCGCCTATGGCATCCTCCAAGCAAACTTGGGCCTAACACCAAAGTGAGCGCATGCAGCACTACGGTCTGTACCAGCATCAAATTAACATTGTTTGCTATACGAGTGTGTTATTATTTCCTTTATAAATTATTTTTGCATTATATTTTCATATGGCTCGGAACTGTTTTGTATACGGATGTGACACGGACTATGTGAAAGCCGAAAGACTGAATAATGAATTGAGTATCAGAAATCTATCATTGTTTTCTGCTCCCAATGTATGTTTATATAGTATATAATGTTGATTTAATATTTAACTGATTTTTATTTGAAAAAAAAAATTGAGTGAGTAACACAAGGTCTGAAATAACTTATTTCAATTCCTTCTAAAAGTCTTGTTTAAGAGTCTATACAAAAGTTTCATAAAAAAAATTTGTAATAAACTTTGACACTATGTTAAACAGGCACTTTTAAATGAAATATTTAAGGCAAGTATATAAAATTAGACCTTGTATCTGCTAAATATTTCTATAACAAAAAAGTCAGTTATTTTTGTCCGAAGTTTTGTTTAAAAGTCTCATGATATAAAAGCTTTATTTAAGGATTTTGACAGAACCATTTGAAATTAAATCTTTTTAAATATGGAGTTATTTTTATACTGAAGCGACAGATGGCAGCACCAGCAAAAGTTAAATTTCAGATGTTTAATTCCTTGAATTCTTGAAATTATGTTTTGTGTTTGTTCTCTTGTCTTTAAAAATGTTTGCTGATTGTTTCTTACAAAAATCTGCATATCTTTATGTCATTTTTATTTAAATGCACAAACATAGGGACAGAAGTTTTAATTTATTGAAATATATTGATCAAATGCCCTATAGGCATAGACATCAACTTATATTTGGATTTGAAAAAAGAAAAGAAATGTTAATAAATTTACCTAGATATTATCTTAATTACTTTAAATAGTTTGTTCAGTACAGTAAACTTAAAAGAAAAAACTTTGCTTCAGGATTTGTCTTGTTTGTTACTTATTTATTTCTCATACAGCTGAAAAAATAAATAATTTTTAGTTATTTGTAGGTTAGTAAAATTTATTATGAATATTTCTCAAATTCTTTAAACTGAAAAATTCTTATGTTTTTTTTAATAATAAAAAATAAAAAACGCTTAAACATTGCAGGATTTGTTTTAATTTTAAAAAAAGTAATCCATGAAATATTTATGAAAATTAAACTCAATAATCTAAATAAATCGTGTCCACAATTTGTATCTAGATACTGTCTTAATTACTTAAAATTATCTGAGTACAGTAAAATTTAAAAGAAAAAAAATTAACTGTTCTAGGCTTGTCTTGAATAAGAATTAATATTTTTTGTTGAAAAAAAAAATATATTTGCAGTTTGTAAAACGTATTATAAATATTTCACAAATTCTTAAAATAGTTCATGTTTCATGTTTTTTTTTTATTATTATTAAAAAACTCGATAAAAAAACAACGCAGCATTTCTTTTAAAACTAGCCGGGCTTCGCCTGTCTAGACGGTCGTTTCTGAGGCTCTCAGAAAAAAAGATAAACGCAAGTGATTTCGTTTGATAAAAATTTAATTTTAAAAAATCATACCTCTAAATGCTGGCAAAAATAGAAACTTGGTGTTACAATGTATCATTAAAAAAATCTTATTGTGTCATTTGATGAGAAACTAAGTTAAATTGAAGTAACACTTTCAATCTGTTCCAAATAACATTTCTTATAATCACACCTACTTTCATGTATGTTATTCCTGTTGTTCTAAAAAAATGTTAGTTAAGATTTGCTAATTTGAAATAGATCCCAATTATGAAAAATATTATCACTAAATGCATTAGAAAAATATATTTTGCTGTTTTTTAAAACATAAAGCAACTGGAAAGAAAGAAAAAGAAACAGTAAAAATACTTAATCAAGATTTCTAAACACAATTCACATTTTTTTAAATTACAGGCTACATTGTGAACGATTACGTCCATGGTATAATATTTTAAATGTTCACGATGAATGAATCTTTCGTGTTTAGAAAATCATCACAAGTGATAACATTGTTTATAATGATGACGTAACAATATTTGTCTGTAAGGTGCAACAATACAAAATTAACAATCAGGATAGACTCAACAATGGTACAAAAAATACATATGTTTGGCATATGAAAAAGTAAAACGGACATTCCAGGAATTGTTGATGACAGTTAAATGCTCTGCGCTTTTGTTATATAGATGTAGCTAAAAAAAGTTATATCTAAAAAAAAGTGTTCGATTTTAATTTCAAATGCAGACAATAGATGGCGCTCTGGCCAATACATGAATTACTGGGCATTAACAAACTTCATTTTGTAGTCAAAACCGTAACACAGCGTTCCCCTACCTGAGATATTCTATTGCCATTATCTAAACATATTTCAACCAGCAAAAGTAGAATCCTTGATGAAATGCAAAAAAATTTTCTTATCTTGAAGGACAGTGGCCATAAGGTGTCCGCTGACGAACAATTTTTTAGTAGCCACTTTTAGGTAGATTTCGTAAGAAATACTACCTATTACATTCTCACCTAAGTTGGAAATTTTGAAAAATTTTTGCAGATCTACGCCGATCATGACTCCCAGAACCCAAAACCACCCCCAGTTCAAAACTTTATATATCTATCTATCTATCTATCTATCTATGTCACTTTTTTCTGACCACAATAACTGGAAAAATTCTGCATAAATCTCTTCCAAACTGATACATAAAATCTCGGTCAAGTTCGTTAATGGGCAAATTCGAACCAAGGGGGGGGGAAATGGGGGGGCTTTTTGTGAAAACAGAAAAACCCTCATAATTTCTTTATTTTTATACGTATCGAATCCGTTTAAAGTTATTATTACTTCTAGGAAAAGGGCCGAAAATTTATGTATGACAGATTTTTGATATAATTAAAAATGGCCCCAAGGGGGGGAAAAAAGGGAGGTTTTAGAAGAAAAAAAAATCATAGCTTCGTCAATTCACAAGATATCAAATCCGCGTAAATTTATTATTAATCCTCTTAGTATTATCTAAAACTTTTATATTGACAAGTTTTTTATAGGACCAACCGTTATAGCAAAAAAAAATAAAAACAAAAAAAATCCCTGCCGGCTCCGCCTGCAAACAAGTTATTTTTCGAAGTAGGCGGTTTCAACTCCCACTTCTTTTCGAAACTGATACATAAAATCAAGGGGCATAAAATCTCGGTCAAGTTCGTTAATGGGCAAAATCGAACCTGGGGGGGAAGGGGACTTTTTGTGAAAACAGAAAAAAAACATAATTTCTTAATTATGATACGTATCGAATCCGTTTAAAGTTATTATTACTTCTAGGAACAGGGGCAAAAATTTATGTATGACAGATTTTTGATATAATTAAAAATTGCCTTAAGGGGGGTTTTAGAAGAAGAAAAATCAGAACTTCGTCCATTCCCAAGATTTCAAATCCACTTAAATTTATTATAAATCCTCTTAATATTATCTAAAACTTTTATATTGACAAGTTTTTTATAGGACCAACCGTTATAGTAAAAAAAAATTAAAAACAAAAAAATCCCCTCCAGCTCCTCCTGCAAACAAGTTATTTTTCGAAGTAGGCGGTTCCAACTCCCACTTCTTTTCGAAACTGATACATAAAATCAAGGGGCATAAAATCTCGGTCAAGTTCGTTAATGGGCAAAATCGAACCTGGAGGGGAAGGGGACTTTTTGTGAAAACAGAAAAAAACCCATAATTTCTTAATTATGATACGTATCGAATCCGTGTGAAGTTATTATTACTTCTAGGAGAAGAGCCGAAAATTTATGTATGACAGATTTTTGATATAATTAAAAATTGCCTTAAGTGGGGAGGGGGGGAGGTTTTTGAAGAAAAAAATTCATAACTTCGTCAATTCCCAAGATTTCAAATCCGTTTAAATTTATTATAAATCCTCTTAATATTATCTAAAAATTTTATATTGCATGTTTTTCATAGGACCAACTCTTATAGCAAAAAAAAAAATCCTTGCTGGCTCCGCCTGCAAACAAGTTTGGTTTTGAAGTAGCAATTCCCGACAAACAGGCACCCCACGGTCTGCGTCTTCGAAATCTACCTGTGCCTGTAGGCCGAGCCGTCAGGGATTTTTTTTAGTTTAGTTGTTGGTGCTAATTTTGTCCTTTACTCAAATGCTCTAAAAAGATTGCGTCAAAATATGAATGTCTATGTTACTTTTAGTGTAGAAAAAAAAAAAAAAATCATCTCCATGAGGTGCGAAGTGACCTGTATTCGCCAGTGTTTTTGAAAACGTTAAAATTCATATTTTTTAAAACCAATTGCACTGTCAATTAGAACAGTGGTTGACAACCTGGGGTACACGTATCCCTAGAGGTACTTGGTGTAATATTTGGGGGTACGTGAAAATTACATTGGTAATGATGAATAATGCAAAAATAAAACTTAAAATGAAAACTGAGAAACAAAACTGTAAACTTTTCATTTATAAAGAGAGACCTGTGGAAAAGTAAAATAGGCTATTCGCATAAAATGAAGGAAAATGTCTAAACTTAGTAATTGGTTGATCATTTGTTGCCATTATCTCTGCCCATTCATATAACATCTTACAATTTAGCATTTGTTCTCCTCCCCCTTTTCTTTTATTGTTCTTTTCTTTCTAATAATTGTAGGAAAAAAAGAACATGAATCGTATCGGGTCTTCTGGTTTCGACAATTTCATTTAAAACCCATCTGAAAGCAGGTCATCATTTTAGTGTTCGACTAGTCAGCATTAGCATAAACTCATTAACGTGTATTAATAAGTATAGCTTCATCTCTACTTGTGAGGGCTTAATTTGAAATCTTTAGCTACTATTTCATGTTTTGAGTGTCTTTATGTTGATATTGTGTTGTGGTTCAAAAAGGATAAGGGGTTAAAAATTGGAATTCTGAAGATAAATGCATCTAACATTGGTAACTAGCATAAGGATATAACTAATGAATAAAAGTAAAAATATTTTGAAATGGGTTTATGTGGGAAGGGGTATGTATAAATAAAAAACCTAAGCAAAAGGTATGTGTGAGAAAAAAGTTCGGGAAGGGGGGGGGGGATCATTTTAGGAAAATGATCCCTTTTAAAAAAAATATGAAAGGTTTAACAATGATATATATTTTTTAATTGATTGCAGTATTTGAGATGTAAGAGTACGATCTTTCTGATATGTCTTCCAATTTTAACTGTACAGAATTGTTTGGTCGATTTATGTTAAAATACGAAGTATCACAAAAAACTGTGTGGTCAGTTCTTCAGACTTCTAGCTGCGCTAAATTGTGCTAGCCATTGCCCACACACAGCAAAACTTTCTTTTATTAATATAAATTTTTTATTTTATAAAAGTTCTGTATTGTTTCAATATTTTACTTTTGTAACCATTTATTCTGTATTTTCAGGTGCTAAGACTGACATTACTTTTCCCCGTCTCACAATTTGAGTCATCTCAACAAATGTGGGCTATTTTTGCCAAGTTCAGCTATATTTTAATTTTCATTGTATGTTATGTAAAAAGTCATGTTTTGAATACATTTTTGCTCACTTGATATTTAAAAAGCAAAAATTAAATTAAAAAAAGATATGTAAATCAAATGTTTTAAAAATCAGTTTCTTAATTAATATTATGTTTTTCATATCAAAATACATAATGGTCACCTATGTACTGCTCAGCCAAGCTTTAAAGACTGGTCACGTGAGTAACAGGTCCAAATATGACCAGTCTATTCTTCATAATAGGGATCGGGGTAATGAAAGGGAGTCTCCCCGGCTCCCTTAGTTTTGCTTTCGTGGGGGGAATGAGTTGATTTCCGATAGTTTCATGTTTACTTGTTACAAGATTATAAAAAGGATTTTTGTTCTTATGTAATAAAGCACATACAAATTGTAGTTTTCACTTCGATGAAGGGGATATCTTCAATCTAAAGAAACATGTTATGATAATTTAGATTATTTAATTATCGGATATAAACATGTTAAGTAAATAAATACTATTTTTTACTGTATTTTTACACATGACATTGCAATTTCTTGTTTTCTTAAATAAATTACGATTTTAAATATCGGTTCCTTACAGTTATAGGGCACACTTATGTAATTGTAGGAGAAGTGTGGTTTTAAAATGTTCTTTTATTATTATGATTATTAATATATATACATATATTTAATTTTACCGCAAGAATTCCATTTTTTTTTTTCTTGATTGCTCATGTTTATTTTCCTACATGAAACCATTTAATAATATGGTGAAAATGTATGACAAAATACTCAATTAATAATAAAAGAAAATAGTTCAAAGAGTACAGAGTCATACAAAAGGATGAAAAATATTTTTTACACTCAAATATTTTTAAAAATGTGCTCGAATTCAAATTAAGTTTTCGGATACCTTTTTCTAAATCTTTTTAATTCATAAATACGCGAAAGTTTCAGACTTTCTTATTCAGATATCAGGAAATCGAACAGCGTTTTTCGTTTTATTATAAAAGTAACTAATCTTACTGAAAATGTCGTTGAAGGTCGCCCTTTGAACCTATTTTTCGGATAAGTTCACGAAAAAATTGTAATTGTAACTCACAATGTGCCGAATTTATAGGAAAATTAAAGACGCTGTTCGATTTTTAAGTATTTGAATGTTAATTCTTGAAAAATTTCAGGCAAATAGGAATAAAAATGAAATTATTGTCAAAATGAGATGAAAGAACTTAAAAAATATATGCTAAAGCTGGTAAAAATAAAATTATTTTAAAGTGAAGGTCTCAGAAAAAAATAAAGCAATAAAAATGCTTGTATTTCATAATATCTTCACAGACCTTCTTAAAAAAAAAAAAAAGTGCAGGGCAAACTTATTCATTTTCGATGTCATCATCAGAATCATCCGGAAAAAAATCATCATCATCATCGTCGAACGAAATAATTAATGGATCACACATTTCTTCTATTATGCCGTCTTTCTTCCAATACTCATTTTCCAGGTGTTCTATGTTCGTGCAGTAGTTTTTCCATTTCTCAGCATTAACATTTTCTAGTGCAAGGTTGGTCAATTTAAAAAGTTGATCCATATTTAAATCCGCCGTTATATTTCTTTTTCGAATGAATTCCTTCATATCCGCCCATACATACTCTATTGTCACAATATTTTACATTAACTTATTATCACAATATTTTACAACATTGTTTAACATATTTTTCACTGCACTGTGAAAATGTTTGCCTTGAGAGCTTTTAGATTCTTTTAAATCCATTTTATACAAGTAGAAACAAATACAAAATGAATAGCAAACAAAATAAGGAGAGAGAAAACAAACGCTAATAGTACTAGAACAGCCAGTGAAGAAATGACAAGCGGTCAGGCAAGATAAGGGAAACCTGTATTTTGTCTCCTCCTAATATAATGCTTCCCTCCCTTCGGATGGGTCTATTTTTTTGGCAGCATGCCAAGGTCCGTCTTTTTAGAGTGGTTCCACAGTATCGCTTAACAACATTCATCTATTATCTATTTAAAAAGCTTAAAAAAGTGATTAATGTGTTACTTTAAAAATCGAATCATATTTTTGAAACATAAGTGTGAAATATATTTCCTTTGCATGACATTTGGTCATTTTCAAAAGTTGGAATGTAACACCGGTCCCAAGCCCAGGAAGAGGGGATTTTATTTTTATTGATTTATTTATTATTGCAATGCTATTCTTTTTATCTCTTTTTTTTTTTTTTTTTTTTTTTTTTTTTCCGATGCTGCTAGTAGAAAAAATTTTCAGCAGAGTCATAATTGAACAAAATATGTACAATTTTATTTATAAAATATTACTCTGTATTTTGTAACATTAAAATGCTGAAATGTATTTTCAAAGATAAAATAAAAAGTATAAATTGTATTTGCTGTTTTCTAGCTTGGAAAACAAATTCATGTTTTTATGGGTTAATTTAGAATGAATGAGTATGAAAAATGCAGACATTTTATAACAAAACATTCAAGTGATGGTAAAAATATTTTTGAAATCAAACACCTCAATTATTACAGAACCATTTATACAGAATGGGTGGTGTCAGATGTATTCCAGATAATTGGATTTTCTGGATAATTGATTGGACATTAAAGCAACATCCATTTGATGTGGTCAAATATTTGACCACATTTGTAGAATATGTGTGACTGGCATTATTTCCGATTTGAAATTAATTTACTCAGATTAAGAATCAAGATCAAAGATTAATTAGAGTTTGAAAGAAGGCAATTTATGGGAATCAATTGCAAATAGCAATTCCTCTGCATAAAAATCAAAACGCCTAATATATAGCTGAATATACTTCAATTTCAATTCTTAGATGTTGGCATCAAGTTATACCATGAATGTTGTAATGTTTCAGGCAATGAACATGTCAAACTGGGTTTTTAGATAAACGGATCCATACTGTATATTATATACATTCCTGGCTGATACAAGTAAATTTTAAAATGGAACAATGATAGATGGCAACACTATACATATTAAGAAAAAGAGAAAATTGAAAAAAAAAGCTGATAAAAACTAAACAACATATTTTTAAATACACTTAAATTTTACACTTAAATTTAAGATGTTCCATGTTGTCTTTACTTTTCTGAATTTAAAGATGACAACACACATCACCACTGTAAATAACCTATAAAAGGTTCTAGGGAGGGTTGAGGGTGTTATTATAATTGTTCTTCTTAAAATTAAAACTTTTGAAAATAATTTTATAAGAAAATCCCTTAGTATCATTAAAATATACATATATATATTCTAAAAGTGATAACAGTACACCAAAAAGCCTTATAAATACCGTTTAATAAACAGATCTACTAGTTTCATACAACATTCTCAAGATTAATAATTATAAATTAACTATTTTCCCAAACATTTGAAAAAACTTTTTGCTAAAATAGTTTATTATTGATCTGGAGAATGATTGTGTGTACGAAACTAGTAGATCTGTTTATTAAAAGCGTTTAAGTGTATTTGTATTGTTATCATATATATTTATTTTTATTTTCTAAAATGGTAAATGAATAGAATTTATGTTAATTAGTTTTATTATAAGATTTATTCATTTAATTATCTTGGGTACACAAATAACATGAAATATGCCTTTTTTTTTTCTCTTTGAAATGAATTCAAGTATAGTAATATATTACTTTTTCTTTGCTTTAAACATTGTGAACTTCTTTAAAATGAAATAACACATTTCTGTTAGGAAATGTCTGTTTGTTTTACAAAAAGGAAATGTTATGAAACACTGAAGTTATGGAGTAAGGGGCTCGGTACCCTTTTAATTTTTATTTGAATATTTTATACCTTTTGACATATTAAGTGGTTTTATGAAGGAAAATGATTTTTAAAAAAAAGTTCTTAAGTTAAAATTTTAAAACAACGTTCAACTTTTTTCAAAAATATTTTTTTTTCTTTTTTTTTTTTTTCATACTTCTTTTGTAAGAGATTCAGATTTCAAAAAAGTTAATTAGTTTAAGAAAAAATATATAAAATGCTATAATATATGAAAAACAATTGAGTATTTACATAAATACTTTATTTTAAAAAAATAATGAACTATAGTAGAAAACCACTAATCTGTACACCTTGGTTCGAAGGATTGTGTGAATTTGGAACTTTTTATTAAGATAAATAGTAATACACTATTAAATAATAATCCATGTTCAAATATAATAAATATAATATTTTTAAATGTTTTTAATTTTAAAACTACGATTTAAGGATAAAAAGATAAATGTTTAAATATATTGGCTAAGTAAGCATCATTATTCATTTAAGGTGGTTCTCAAATTCCCTGCTCAACTATGCAAAACTTTCTGACTCAATTGTAAACGTAAAGGCATAAAATTGGCTGGCCTGACTATCGAAGTGATTTGGAATCTAAACACGTTTATCATTTTTTTTATTTATAAATAAATTATTGATTTATAAGTGACTCTTGTCACATAACAAGTTTTTTCCCTTTCTCGTGCTGCTGCGTTGGAAATTCCATTCATAACGCCGATTTTGACAGTGTTTTCTGAAATATATTCTGCCTTTACAAAAAAATAAATAATGTCTTTCAATTGAGGGTGTCGGGGCAAGAAAGTACCAAGCCACATTTTTAATGAAATAAATCTAATACTGTAATCGGTTGCTTAATATTGTAAATTATAATATCCAACATATAATTTGTTTCTAATGTCCAGGGCCGAAACTAAGGGGGGGGGGGGGGAGAGGGGCCATGTGCCCCAGGCGCCAAATGAAGATTTCGTTTGTCGTTTAATACAAAAATGTATATATGTGAAATTTGTATAAAAATGTCTCGTAGCCGGAAAAATAAAAATAAATAAATAAAAACAACCAAATGCATTAAAACTGACAAATAGATAAACTAGTCGTTGGGGGCCACCGTAATACTGACCCATCATGGATATGCATAATGTAAAATATTAAAATAAAAATGTGTAAACTACTTATAAAATGCATTGCAATTCAAATAAAATCGTGGCTTGATGACGTCACAAACTTTAAAGTCTCGATTACTGAATTGCTTGAAAGAGGTTTTTCCCTATAACTCCAAAAATAATAATCCTATTAACTAGCGGTTTATTGCATCTGATTAAGCATCAAATTTCCAATTAAAATATATCTTTGAAGTTAAATTTGGATGAAATACAGGGTCATGAAAAATCGAAGAGTGTGGAAAATAGGATTCCAAATATCTCGGCAACTAATTATCCGATCGACTTCATGCTTTATTCAAAATTTATGTTTTTTTATTGTCTTTTATATTCGTTTCTTAAAATAAACAATTTCGAAAATTTTTATATACCTTTCATCAGAACGAATATTTCGAGAGTCCGAAAAAAATTGTTCCGGTTAATCGAGGTTATTGAAATGAAATAGGCTTCTTCCCATTATTACATACTAAGTACATACCAAATTGCAAGTCTCTATCTCAATTTTTTCGGGAGATAGAGCGTTTACAGACACACAGACGGACGGCAAAATTTTTTTTTCTAAAAATATGTTTTTCGGAATCTCCAGTGTCTGAAACGTGTAAATCCGCCAAAAAAAAATTTTCGATTTTCAAAACGATTACAAGACTTACCCTATACTACGTATGATGGGTAAGTAAAAGGTTTGTCTAAAATACTAGATAGCAAATGAATAAGAAGAAAGAACTGTTCTCTTAGGCTATTTTTAACCTATTCCAAATACACCATGTCTATGTCTTCTATCTATCACACGCTACACTTCCAGTGTAGTAAGAATCGCTAACATTTTCACGGTCAGTCTCCTGTCTCTGTGCCACTATCCGGTGTCTAACAAGAATAATTGCCAAGCGATTCCCTGCGAAAAAAATCCAAATCCAAATTCTGGCTATGGTTCTTGTTTGACAATAACTTAATACATTGCTTTGGACAATTTCAAATAAAAATTTTGTTTTTCATAATTTTTTCTATTTTTGTATCAATATGCAGTTTAGTGTGTTAGGGACACACAAACTTCCCTCTATAAGTGCTACACACTCCATTTTCATAGGAACCTTCTACAGAGTGGCCAAGATAAAAGAGGTCCAATATACAGAAGTACAAATACTTACTAATTATTATTTAAAAGTAGTAAATACAGAGTATTATGAATAACAACATACTGAATATTCAATAATTCACAGGAGGTGTTATTCATAATATTCTGTATTTACTACTTTTAAATAAAAATTAGTAAGTATTTGTACTTCTGTATACCGGGCCTCTTTATCTTGGGCACTCTGTATAATATAAATGATATGATGTAAAAATGGATGTTTGCTTCATATTTTTGTTTTAAAAAAATAAACTTTTTACATTATTGCAAATCGGATCTTTAATTTTATACAATACACCATAAGGAAAGTCAATAAAAAATATCAAGTAAGTAGTATTGAGAAACATATGTTGAAGCTTTAGCATTTTGAACATACTGATGTGATATACTGAAAAAACATAAACTGGGCACTCTGAATCCTTTGAAGGAAAATGGGTGCAGTACAAAATCTTTTTCGCATATATCCTAATTATCTGATGTTTATGCAAGAATATACTGGCGATGTTTAAATACTTTTTATTAAAAAGTGGTAATTTCGTCATTTCTCATCAAAATGAATGCTAGCATTCATTTTGATTCACCTTCTGAATTCACCTTTACAGGACTGCTTCACCATCCCAACGCACACTCTATAGCGAAATCGCATGTTAACCTATGGGAAAATTGAATTACTAGGTGGTAACTCATTACGTAATATAATTATCGAAATACGATTTCCCCCATCAGAAAGTACACGGCTGATGCCGACGTGGTGCTTTTTTAAAATTGCCTAGTATTTTTAAGATGATAAATTTTGAAAATTTTCTACTAGTAGAAATTTCAGTTTTTGAAATACTTAAAATTTAAGGAGACTTTAAAAAAACGCACTACGTATAGGCATCAGAAGTCTACTTTTTGGTGGTGAAAACTGTATTTCGATAGTTAGGTAATAAGTCACCACCTAATTCAATTTCTTCATAGATGATGAACATGAGATTTTGAGACTAGCTATTTGAAAACCTGTATTGGTGAATCATCCCTTTACACTGTAATCTTCAGGAATAATAAACAGAACCCAAATTTCCTTTGAGAAATGTTCATTTAAATAAAAAATTGTTCACATGTGATTTTTTTCATTTTTCTTATCGAATTTCGATTGCTTAAATGCAGGAACCAGTAGCATTCGTTAATTAGATATTTGTTGATTTTGGACATAATAATGTTATTAATACATAAATTTGTTGTGTGCCCTGTTTGTACGTATTTGTGCGTTAAAACGTTGTAAAAGGTTTTAATTTATGTATTAAAAATTCGCACAAAGTGTTTGATTTATGCTTATAATGTTATGCTATTGAAACGCTGACTTTCAGCAGAACTAAGATTTTGAATAAAAATGATCTCCGAACTCTAAAGCAAATCAAGAGAATCTTTTTCTTTTTTTAAGGGAAGGGGACGGGGGGGGGGGGGATACATAGTTTCATATAATCGACACAGTATTAAACAGTAAATGGAACATTTTCCTGGTCCTGCCGGAAGGAACACCTGCTAAGACAAAAACTTGCCTAAAACGAAACTTTTTTTTTTATCCCTAGTGATTCTGTTTTCAGATTTTATTGTATGTAAAACGATTTAATATAATAAATTATTGCTTAATATTATATAGGAACATGTTACTTCTGACAGATCGGGTTTACAAATAGGGACCGGGTGCAAACACATTCCAGCGTCCTATTGTACGTAACGCTAGTTGTCAGTACTTGTGATTTAGAAAGCGAAATTTATTAAGAGCGTTACAGATCTAGGGGGCTAGTCCGTGTTATTTTCAGAATTTGGACGATTTTATTAGATCTTTTACTTGTGGGAGCATAGGATAGAACTGGTGCAACGCTTTGACGCGCCGCACCCGGAGGTCTCCAGTCGTGGTCCGGGAGACAGAACGTGTTGGGGCCAAGCTTGACCAGTTGTCTCAGTTTCCGAGAAACCGGAATTAATTGAATATCAGTTATTTCAGTCGGGTTAGAACTATCCACAAAAAAGAATTGAATTCTTAATGGCACAATCAGATGAGGGAGCCATTGACTTTAATAAGTCAACGTTGTCCGACTTGGGTGTCCCCAAAGTCGATGACGATGGGAAGGAGGACAAACGAATACCAGCACAATACATAGTGAATAAAGCGAATATCGTGATGCAAGGGAAAGCCAAACAAAAATGAAAAAGATGTGATGGTGACACTGACACATCTGGAAGAGCTTTATGCACTGTTCGTACAGCAAGCTCTGGAGTCGCTAGAACTGTAATAAACAACTTGACATTGAAGGTGACTGAGTCGGAATTTAATAAAAGATATGCAGGACGCCTGCACCGGAAGAAGGTTCCAAAGTGGAGAAGAAAATTAAGCGTCCAACGGGGAAAAGAGGGAAGACCTGTGCTGCAAGTGCCACCACAGACCATGTCCTTCTCGTACATCTCACGTATAGGGAAGTAGCAATCAGCTGATCAACCATTGTACTTCATATGGAGGTCAGGGTAGTTAAACCAATCAGAACTGCCTATTTGTAGTCTGTGACTTCCAACATGACGTCTATTGCAACTGCCCTATAAGAAGGAGGATACCAGGTCTTTGGAGAAAAGGTTGACAGAGGCGATAAAGCCAGGTGGGAGTCACGGGTAAGGGGCCTCTTTAGTCCGGGGGTTTGTTAGTGCGCCTCTCTACGAAGGATGCCGAAATTTTATAAAAAACGATTAGGAACATGAGAAGGTGAAGGATACGGTCAAGTGCACTGTTCCTAGGCTTCGAAGTCCTCGTGTGGGAGTAGGTGCGGGAGCCAGGATTGAACCTGGGAACCCACGGGCAGTAGGTGAGATCTTAAGTGCCGAGCAAAAGGCTAGCTCGATCGCTTCCTGCGAGATACTCGTTTTCTACTGCCCGTACAAGATGGCGTCGCCACAGTACTCCACCCCAGTGAGGAGAACGTCTCGTTGACGTTGAACGAGCGATGTGCACTCGTGTTGCGTGGCGGTTGCCAGGTTGCTGCTGTCACGGCGTGCGCACGTGTGACCCCGATATGTGCGGCGTGACAGGCTTTCGTGCTATGAGAGTCGTCATAGGCTTTCGTGCTGTGATCGTTTCACAGGCTTTGCGTGCTGGGGTGTTTCAGTGCTGCCATCTGTTGGACTCCAGAGGAGGTGATTGTGTCGGTGAAGGTGCGAGTTCGTTTGTCCAAGGTCACCAATGTGGGAGTAGGTGCGGGAGCCAGGATTGAACCTGGGAACCCACGGGCAGTAGGTGAGATCTTAAGTGCCGAGCAAAAGGCTAGCTCGATCACTTCCTGCGAGATACTCGTTTTCTACTGCCCGTACAAGATGGCGTCGCCACACTCGTATCATCGCATACGACATACATAACGAATCGTCGAAGCTGCAATAAAGAAGTCGGGTGCTAAGGCAGGGTCGGTTAAGATCAAGTTTCCTATTAAAGGACGAGACTTGACCAACTGGGTCCTGGAAATCACTCAAAGAGCCTTCCATGTCTAGCGAATCTACGAAGGCTGATGATCGGCTGGACAAGAGCTAAACTGGCTGAGCACATCCGACCGACTCAGTGTTATAGATCTAGGAATTATGGCCACATAAGCAAGTCGTGCAAGAATAAGGAAGCCTGTTTGGAGTGTGGGAGCTCCAAGTAGAAGTCGGACAAGCATTGTAAAAATCACAAATGTGGAGAGGGGGAAAAGAAATGTTTGAATTGTGTCACGGTGAACAAGTTGTACCCTGTCAACCAGAGGGTGAATGGGAATCATCTATCCCTCCACCCCCATTGTCCTACCCGAGCTCTTGAGGTAAGCACACGTTAAATCAAATAACAGACTATGGTTAATCTTAACACAGGACAGCAGAATGCAGGCAAATCTATGACGGCAGTGATTAAGGTGAGTGTGGATATCGACGACTACGAGATACTCTGTGTTCAGGAACCTTATGTGTTCGCTGAAGGTAAAGTTGGTGGGATTCCAGATGGGGCAACAGCGTTCTATTCTCAGGCCCAAAAGAGATCTGTGGTCTACGTCTTGAAAAAAACCATTCCGACGAGGAGGTCATGACGGACAGCGACATTGTTACGGAGCAGTTTGATTTGAGTGTAGATGTAAAATTTCTTGTAGTTTCGGTCTATTTGCCGCCACAAAGAGATGGCGTCGATATCACTTTACAGATAACTGCTTATATACAGATACATACTTATTATATACTTCATATATATATATTGTTGTGAGCTCGGGGTTCGAAAGGACTGATGCCAATATATAAGAACAATAAAAAGGCTTTATTCACTATAAACAGTGCAATACGATCACAAATATCTTCTGAAAATTACAAGATATTCAGTAATCTTCAAATCCAACAAAAGCGCAGCAAAATTTCACACAGAAACAATGCGTTCAATACGACGTATCAACGACAAAATCGATCCGAGTAACACAGTTCTCAATGCAAAGCCTCTCGTATGAATTCAATCGCAGTTGACAGACAACTAACTAACTGAACTGATGGAGGTCCTTATATAGGTTTCAGAGATCTTTCCAGATTATTCCAGAGCCTTCAGATGCTAGAAATTACCAGAAAGTGCTTTAACTTTCGATAGAGAACCCAAGCAAGAAAGGATCCCAATGTATAGGTATAAGGGGGGTGTGGTTGCACAAAAAGTCGCCAAATCCGTCGCCAACTTGGCGACAAAAATAAGTCGCCAAAACCATCGCCAACTTGGCGAAAAACCCATTCCTTGGCGATTTTCCAATAGAAATCCATTATAAAACCGATGCTGTAAGGTTGTTTTTCTTGCAAAGCACCTGAGGCCTTTAGCATTGAGTTACATTAATAATACTGCAATTTTCACAATAATAAAATAAAATAAATTTAAACAAATGGAATATTTACAGATATATACAAAATTCATAACAATATATATATACAGGGTGTCCATAATTAAACGACCCCACTTTAAAGTTGTCTACAGACGAAGCTATTGGTCAGAAAGTTGTGAAATTTTGTGTAGAACATAATGAAAGGATGGGAATTTGTTTGAGCGAAAAACAATTAGTTCAAAATTTCGCCACCAGAGGGCGTTTTTTAAATGAATTACACATTTAGCATATACTTGCGATAGTTTACAAATTTTATTACAGCAAAAGATGTTCAACAAAACTTTTTTTGCGACATGTTCTTAGCATTTCCCAAAACACACTCCGGACGGCTGTGGAACATGCTATCTTACGATTCCAGATGGTAGCTGAAAAGGATGGCTGTCATGTGGAATATGATATGTTGTAATAAAATTTTTAAACTATAGTAAATGTATGTTAAATGTTATGCTAAATTATCGATAAAATTATCTATAAAACGCCATCTGGTGGCGAAATTTTGAACTATTTTTTTTCGCTCAAACAAATTCCCATCCCTTCATTATGTTCTCCATAAAATTTCACAACTTTCTGACCAATAGATTCGTCTGTAGACAACTTTAAAGTAGGGTCGTTTAATTATGGACACCCTGTATATATATATATACCGGGTGATCCAAAAGTCAGGACGAACTTTAAAAATGAATAATTCGAAAACGAATCAAGATACAAAGATGCGGTTTGTACCAAACGGATGGAAAATAAACCGGGTTTTGTCTGGCAACGAAATAAAAAATAGTTCTGTTGGCGACCAACAGATGGCGCTGTCGGATTTCTGATGTAGGATTATCCAGAGCAACAAGCGATATAAAAAGGAGCAACTGCAGCAGGTAATGGTAGTCGAAGCTTGTATGCATCAAAATGCTGTCCATAGTTGAGAAAGCCCTCTTAGTTAAATTGTATTATAAGAATTCGAAAAGTGCCATTGCGGCATTGCGAGCATATCACTACATGAAGGGTATGCGAGATAGCAAAGAACCAATAACGGCTTCTGCATTGAACAAAATGCTGAAAAAATTTGATGCTACAGGTTCTTTGGCGTCACGCCAAAGAAATGGACGTCCCTCAACAGCCGCTGCTGTTGCCACGACAGTGGAGCAGACGGTGCGATCCATGTCGGCAGTTGCTGCACATGGGGAATGCAGTGCTCGAGAAAGTTTTGAGGCATATAGGAATGTCGTACGGAAGTGTCTGGAGAGCACTTCGAATAACATTGCAACGGTGTCCCTACAAGTTGCAACATAACCAAGAACTGAAACCTCCTGGCTTCGACTCTGGCCGAGATTTTGTGAATTTGGTATTCAATGAGATGGGAGAGCAGCACGACTGGCTTCACGCTGTGCTTTGGACAGATGAAGCGCATTTCACACTCTCTGGCGCTGTTAACACCCACAATTGTCGAGTGTGGACCACAGAACATCCACATGCATTTTTTGAGGTACCCTTTCAACAGCCTAAAGTGACAGTCTGGTGTGGCTTTACTGCTGATTTCATAATTGGTCCATTTGTTTTCGAGGAAGTCACACAGATGGGTTTCAAAACAGTTTCTATCACTGTCCAGCGATATGTAGCACTGTTAAAGAACAACATTATTCCTGAACTGCAAGTGTAACAGGCACTCCAAACAGTCACATTTATGCAAGATGGAGCGTCACCTCATATTGCTCTGCCTGTGCAACGCCTGCTACGCTCAACATTTGGAGAAGATCGCATTATCAGTCGCTACTTTAATCACGCATGGCCCCCAAGATCTCCCGATCTGACACCCTGTGACTTTTGGCTGGGGAGGATTCTTGAAGTCAAAAGTGTACCTCGACCAACTGGCATCACTAGCAGCACTGAAGATGAAATCAGCACTGAAGAACAAGAAATGCTACTAAGTGCTGTAAACGGTGTGGTGCCTCGCAGCTGGACTTCTGAATGTTGGGCAGCACATTGAACATTTACTGTAGTACTAATTAACTGTAATTAAGCTGACTTGTAAGTTGTCAACATTTTTTTTCATTTGTAAATCATCTTTTGGTGCAATAAAACACTATAGCGCCATCTGTTGGTCGCCAAAAGAACTATTTTTTTTTCGTTGCCACACAAAACCCGGTTTCGCGCAAACCGAATCTTTGTATCTTGATTCGTTTTCGAATTATTCATTTTTAAAGTTCGTCCTGACTTTTGGATCACCCGGTATTTCATATATATATATTTCATATATTATATACTTCATATATATATTCATACATACTTATTATATACTTCACTTTACAGATAACTGTTTATACACTTAACAGCTTCAGGGTCTGTTTGACAGTCACATGGACAAGTCCATTGTAATAGTTGGAGATATTAATGCCAAGAGCTCGGTTTGAGGGAACCCTCTTCACAAGTTCGACGATCATGGCAACCTTATTCGGGAGTTTT
The DNA here is from genome assembly GCA_963931845.1 of Maratus michaelseni. Lineage (NCBI taxonomy): Eukaryota > Metazoa > Arthropoda > Arachnida > Araneae > Salticidae > Maratus > Maratus michaelseni. Next base: position 23,309,894 of record OZ007599.1, on the reverse strand, counting down.
GTGCTCAGATTGATTTAGAGGTCTGGGGCGACTCCACTAGTGAAGCCACGTTCATCAGGTCCCAAGGAAAAAGTTGGATAGATTTAGCTTTGAGCAGACGTTGAAGACCAGCTCGTTTGATCAGAGGGGAGCTCGAACCTCGTGAGACGGCTACCGACCATCGACGTATTGTTTCGGTAATTTCTTCAGACATGCCAATTCCATAGCCTAAATACAGGGTGAGAATTAAAGACTTGGATCTGCCAAAGTTCCGAGTGGCCCTGTCCGAAAAGATAGGAAGCATGGATCTGGCCTGACTAGATGGGAAATCAGTCAACGAGAGTGTCACTCAATTAACAGAAATTTTGCAGGATATGTGTGCAGATGTCAAGAGAAATAAAAGACCTCGCGTTAAAATTGTTCCTTGATGAAGTGAAAGTCAAGCGATCGTGAGAAGACTTATTTTAGCGGCAAAGACGCCGCCTCCAGCGTTGCAACGACAACCTGGATCAAAGAAAGGAGGAAGAAATACTTTTTTATAAACTCCGGGACCGTTTTTGAAAATCGATCCGCCGGGCCTAGTGGGATCATTACCGGTCGATTCTTAAGGAAATTGACCAACGTAAACCATTTGGTTCTCTTTTTGATTGTGCTAGGGTAAATCCTCGAACCCTTTAAAAGTTAGTGCAGTTCTCTATAAGGATGGGAGCCGAACCAAGGACTTTAACTCAACATCAGAAGATCTGATGGATTATCACTTTCCAAGTGATAATGAGCACCGCTCTGATCAGGAATACGCTATAGGGGACGACGACCCGGAATTCACCCTGAAGAAGGTTGAGACGGTTTTCAGGTCTCTGAATAGTGGCAAAGTTTCGGGGATGGATAGAATACCTCTAGAGATTATAGAACTTCTTTTTAGGACAAATAAAGTACTTTTCATAGCGTTAATGAACAAATGTCTGGCAGATAGTGTCTATCCAAGTCAATTGAAAATAGTAGACCTTGTTCTGTGTAATAAAATGGGCAAGGATTGTGGGCTGGCCAGCTTCTATCGTCCAATATGTTTATTGCCCATCTGGTATAAAGTTGTAGACAAGTTTGTGACCAATAGATTGGTTTACTATTCTAGGTCACATGGGCTCAGGAATCCACTCCAGTTTGCTTTTACTCCGGGTATGGGAACGGAAGACGCTCTCTCTAGGAGCTGCGTACAACAATAGAACAGTGTTAGACACTTTTCTCCGGGAGGGATTTCTGTGGCACTGGGGGGGGGGGGGACATTACAGAATTCCGTTGGGGAAATCGCAGTTTTTAACCATTAAAAGCATGAAATCGCAAATCTTACGGGGGGAGGTGTTGTTCCCCCGCCCCCCCCCCCCTGAATTCAACACTGCAATAGAACGTTGTCAAAATCCGGACAACGATTGTTGTCTCGACCTGTTGGATATCAAAGAAGCCTTTAACAGCTTGTGGTGGCCCTCGATCTTTGCTGGTCTGAGTAAAATGTACCTTAGAAACCTATTCAACCTGGTTAGCAGTTTTTTCTGAAAGGAATGTAGTTTACCGAACAGAAATCTCATCGATGGAACGGAAATACAACGTCGGTTGTCCGCAGGGCTCGAACTCTTGTGTTTTTTACTGAAATTTAGTAGCAAATACACTCTTGGAGTTGGATCTTGGCGAATTTGTTCGGATTACTGCCTATGCGAATGATTTCGGTCAGTTGATAGATGCGCCTGATGCTTACCAGTACAGTTGCCAAGCTAATTCAGCTTTGGCAAAAACAGCAGAGTGGGCAACTGAGCACAAGCTCGCATTCAGTGCAGACAAAACAGTCGCAGTCTACTTCCGGCAGACTCGTATATTGGGCAGAAGGAGGGGTCCTTCGACTCTCCCTCGCATGCATTTTCTCGGGGTTCCCGTTAAAACGAAGAATTCCGTGAGGTACCTTGGTGTAATGGTGGATGCGAAGCTGAACGGCATAGCTCACGTGGCGTATGGAAGGGAATCAATAGCCCATTACATCAGATCGGTCCGCTCCTTCAGTCGGAGGGACTGCGGTTTGAGTGGACAGGGACAGGCACCGAGCGGATGAGAGACAAGCTGGTTTCGGCTCAGAGACCAGCTCTCCTCTATATAACAAGGTGCTTCTGTACTACCAGTATGGCAGCTGTTCAAATACTGGCAGGTGGAATGGCCCTAGATCTGCAGGTGGAGAATGAATTCCCTCTCACAAGAGTCCTCCGTATGAATAGCGACCTAGAAATAGGCTCAGTCTGTATTCGTGCACAGGGCCGTCGCTAAGACTTTTTATTGAGGTGGGAGAGGACCTTAAATTGCCAAGTTAAATTTCAGTATTTGCCAACTTATTGAGAAGTAAAAATAAATAGTTTTCGCCAATTCAACAAGTTTGCCAATTAGTTTTATAATTTTGCCAAGTTACCACAATTAGAAAATGTAATATAGTTCTTATTTGTAAAAAGTATAATAATATTCCCAATTAGATTTGTAACTTTTGCCAAGTCTATCAGAAATAGAAAGTATATTATAGTTTTTATTAAAGTTTTAAACAAATTTGCCAACTAAAAGTTTTTAAATTTGCCAAGTGTAACAGCATTCGGGAACGTTTGGTGGGGGAGGCTCCCTCCCCGTCCCCCCCCCCCCTTAGCAAGGGCCCTGTTCGTGCAGACGAAATTCAACGTAAAGCAGAACGCTGGTAGGTACACCCTGCAAGAGTCCCACCATGGATTGGGAGTAGGCACCTCAGTTCACTGGGGATTCCCCAGACCATCAAGGAGTTGGGGACGATCAAGGAGGACCACAAAACGATGGGCGCGCACTTTGTACCAATCCACTCTGTATGATTTTTAAAATGCCATGATTCGGCTGTGTATTCCGTTGGTCGTGTCTGCTCTATATTTTATGGCTTTGGCAACTTCTTCACTCTCTTTTCGGTTCTGACAAGGCTCATACACTTAAGCTTAAATAAAGGCGCCCTTATAGAAAGTGCATATGCATAGAACTAGAGCATAAATCCACCCTGAATAGTAAAAACAGAAGAAACCACAAAAAATTAGAAAGAAAATAAAAGAGCCCAAAGCAGGAACTGTATCTCAAAAGACCTATAGAACTGAATAACATAAATGGGAACTACATTAGATAAACAAAGAGGTGAATTCAAGCGTAAAAATGAAAGTAGCATGAAGATCCGTAAGTAGAATATGAAAAAATATGTGCAGATTTAGTTTTAATCTGTAAAAGTTTATAAATGTAGTCTTTTAGTAGGGCGTGTGATATAAATCCATTAGTCCAAAAAGACGAAAACATATTTGGGGGACGAGTGTAGAGTGTAGAGCCGTCTACTACAAAAGCGACGCCCAGCGTAATGTCGCACGGGACCCTGGCAAAGCAGTTAGTGGGACCCAACGTATACTTCAATATTGGACTAATAAAATATGTATTTTTAAACTAGCTGACCTTCCCGGCGTTGTCCGGGCTCGTGATAATAAATTAAAACAAACCCCAAGTTTCTTTAATTTTATATCTTTAACCTGATTTTGTATGAAATTATTTTTTTAAAGTGCTGCACATGTGCCGGAAAATCTTTTAATTGCACCTTCCGGCGACAAGGCGTGCATTCTGATCTAAGCGAACCTCCGACACGCGTTCCCACTGCCTGCGGCACAGTATAGCAGGCGTGCATCGCACACGATTAAATATCTTTTAGCTATACCATCTGCCGCCAGGGGGCGCACTCTGTTCTAAACAAACCACCTTTCGAACGATACTTCGACGCGTGTCCACGCTGCCTCCGGCACCGTATAGCAGGCGTGAAACGTACACTCTGCAAAATCCTTATTTTCACCCTTCACCGGCAGGGGGCGCAATCTGTTATATTCGAACATCCGACAAGAGTACCCGTTGTATCAAGGGAGTTGAATAAACCAATTCCAGTCGAAATCGGACTTGTAGGACCCGAGAAAAAAGCGCCCCTAGCGGTGGAAGGCCGAACTAAAATCTGTAACACAATCGAAAACCAAGTTGAATGAGCCAAATCCCGTTTTGATTGGGCCCAATAGATCCCGAGATAAGAATGCGCCCACTGGCGGTGAAAGGAGGTACTAAAGTCTGTAAGACGATCGAAAACAAAATTGAATGAGCCAAATCCCGTTTTGATCGGGCCCATAGAACCCGAGATAAGAATGCGCCCCTCGCGGTGAAAGGAGGTACTAAAATCTGTAAAGAGATCGAAAATCTAGTTGAATGAGATAAACACGGTCGTGATCAGGCCTATAGAAACTGAAAAAATAAATTCCTCACCCCCTGGAGATTAATATTCTGAAATAGTGGTAACAGAGGCGGATTACCAAATAGGCTGAGTAGGCTCAAGCCTAGGGTCCCGACAAACTAAGGGCCCAGCGCTAAGTTTGTGACCTTTTTTTGTCCTAAAAAATATGTATGTGTATCTGTGTGTGCGTATGTATATTTGTATATATATATATATATGTTGTATGTCAATGTATATACATATAGAGCAGGAGGGGGGCCCCCAATGTATTAAGCCTAGGGGCCCGGTAGGTGGTTAATCCGCCTCTGAGTGGTAACCAAGGACTGAAGAAGTAAAAATTAAAATGTCAGTTTACTTCCGACCCTGCCGCCCCTTTTAAGGTTTGTGGATTCAAGATACGATAAAAGCACAATAAATTTCTTTTCCCATGAAAAACTCAGATTTAAAATAAAAATTTACCAGTCGAATTTCTTAAATATAATATATGATTTTGCGGATATATACCAATTTTCAAATCCCTATCATATATAGTTTTAAAAATTTGAACATACATTGAATTTTGAGTGCGGTTTTTAATTTTTTTAAGCATTGTTTATTTTTATCTTTTGTATCTGAAAGTAAATGAATTTTTTTTTTATATAAAATAAAAACTTACTGGCCTATTTTTTCACTACTCTTAATCAGCATATGATTTTGTGTATATATATACCAATTTTCAAATCTGTATCTTATATAGTTTTAAAAATTAGTACAAACCTTAAAATTTCTAACTAGAATCTTTAGCTGGTAAACCATTGTGGCAACCTCTTTCATATCTCAGTGAAACATCTACACCTGCATTCATTTATTATTTTGTGGTTAGTGCCATTTTCAGATAAAAAGATTGCATTTTTGCGATGTTTAATGAGTTTTGATTAATATCTCGACTAATTATTAAAATTCTGAGTCTCAGGTGCATCAGGACAGACCTTCGACTATCCTCACCTACATTTTCAGACTTTTAGGTGTGCTAGATTTCGCTCACACACACACACACATTCACACAGAGTAAAACTTTATTTTATTGGTATATATTGTATATATCTTAGAATCTATATATTTAAAACGAAAAGCGCATTCTGCTAAATTTTCCACACGGACATAGTCTCTTTGTGCATGCACCAACATTTTTTGGAGGCTTATTCCTCTCAGAAAGGGGAAACCTGATGGATTAGCCCTCACCTGTTTAGCCTAAGGGGATTGAAAATGGATGGAGTCACCATTGCATTGAAAGACCTAATATATTTTTAATCTGAAATTGAAAGCTAAAGCTTTTTTTTTAAGAACTCATGTTTCCACTACTAAGTATACATATTTTTTCTCAAAATTTTAAAGAGAGCTTGGATACAGCTATATATTTATAACAGATTGAAATGTCAAAGAGTTTGGAAAATAAGAACAATTCTTTTATTGCTATGTTAAAAGAGCCAACGCAAAAACAAACAAAAAAGCGAGAAGAAAACATCTTTTACAAATAGATAACAATATTTTTCACGAAAATTTTACACGGGCTGCAAAATTGTTTTATTTATCACCAATAAAGATATCAAAGAGTTTGGACAAAAAGAACTTTTTATTTTAAAACTATGAAACAACCCTATGTAAACAAGAAAACAAGTGGGTAAGTGTGATCGAAGATCGTAGAATGGGTTTTGTTTAATATTCCTTTCAAAACACTTTATCCTTTCTTTAATAAATCCAAATAAATTTCATTTAGCAACAAAAAAAGGTAATGTTTTTTATAATGTAAAAATTGACCGGTCTATTTTTTCAAATATCTAAACCAGCCCGATAGCAGGCGAAGCCCGCTATTATACTCTGTCATAATAATATCTGTCATGTGGACTAAATGTGATATTTAAAAAAAAAAATTTCAAAATTAAATACATTGTACACCTTCAAAATGTTAAAATATGTTAATATTTCCATAATCGGGTTTTTATCATGATTCAATACATTCCTCAAACTCATATATTTACTATTCTCTATTACTCATATTGGTACTTGCGCTGTATTATTCTCAAACATTTGAGAAATCCATTAAACTTCCAATATGACATCAGATTAATCTGCTTTCTGTACATACACATACTCCTTGTATTATTGAGAAATCTTTGAAAATTTCCGTTTTATTACCCATATGATGTCATTTTTTTTTTCAATTGGTGAAACTTTTTATTTCATTTTCATTTTTCACGTGAAAATTTTTCAATAGAAAATTAATTATTGTAGAAAGAATTTTATTGTGGATTTTTAATTGTTGACAGCTGCTATAACGAAAAATGTTCAAATTTAATAGGAAAAGGCTGTTAGAATTTTGGTTTTTTATCTCTATTTATTAAAATATGATTTTTTCAAATTTTAATATTTTGAGCTTCATAGCAGGTATTCAGTTATATATACACAAAGTTTCAACTCTGTAAGTTATATAAGTTTTGAGAACGGCTCTCTGACGGACAGACAACGAAGCGGGAGTAATAAGGTTTCGTGAGGTGAACGAAACCCTTATGAACGCTTTTATCACTAAATAACAATATTTTTTTGCAAATTTTTCATTTTAAAATGTAATTACATACAAAATTTTAAAGAGAGCTTGGATACAGTTATATTTATAACCAATTGAAATGTGAGAGAGTTCGGAACAGTGTTGAATTCAGATACATTTCTCCAGGAGGGATTTCTGTGGTTCCGGAGGGGACATTGTAGAGTTCCGGGGGAGAAATTGCACTTTTTAACCATTAAAAGTTTAAAATCTCAAATCTTCCTGGGGGGGGGGATACACTTCAATGCTCTGGGGGAATGTCCCCCCCCCCAGACCGCCCTTGAATTCAACACTGGGTCAGAAGATGAGATCTAATTTTTAATTGCTATATTAAAGGAGCCGATGAGAAAAACAAACAAACAAACAAAAAAGCGAGAAGAAAACATTTCTTTTACAACTCGATAACAATATTTTTTTCACGAAATTTTGACACGGGATGTAAAAACCGTTTTATTTAACACCCATAAAGATTTCAAAGAGTTTGGACAAAAAAGAACTTTTTATTTTAAAACAACTATGAAACGACCCTATGTAATAAACAAGAAAATGAGCTCTTTTATCACTAAATATCAATATTTTTTTGTGAATTTTTCATTTTAAAATATAGTTTCATGCAAAATCCGGTTAAAGATATAAAATAATAAACTTGATGTTTCTTTTTAAATTTATTATCATGGGTATGGGCAACGTCAGCTGCTCATACCCATGTCAGCTAGTAATATATAATAAAGATAATACAATGTATGAAAAATGCTACTGCTTTCACATTTAATGTGCATAATTATTTTTTTAATTTCGTAAAATCTTCAATATTTATTTGTTTGCATTCACGGTTTCTTTCAGGATTATCAAATCTATACAGTCATCGACAATATATCAACTTTGCCTTTAACAAATAATTTAATACTCACTTTTTTCTCATGAATTTAAAAACAAATCTACAGCAAAAATATTATTATTTTATATAGAGGAATGGTATTTCAAATTTTGTAGAGAGAGTCAGGGCTCCTAACAAGACCTAAATTGATGCAGGACACCAGCTGCCCTGTCTGTCTGATGGTAGCGCCGGTCCTGCCTGGTGCAAGAACTTTTAGGACGCCTTTCCTTTTCCAGACTAGTTTTTAGTAGCACCAACTTTTCAAAAATATTGGGTGGGATCAAACATTTTGGGGTCAAATTACACGGGCAGCTCTTTTTTAATTTGGGAAGTGGGGAGGGCTGGGAAAAGATGATTGATTATTCATGGTATTCTAATAAATATTAGTGTCTTTATAAGAATGAATCCATGCAAATATAATTTAATAAAATTATAACTTTATACTTCTGTACCATACTTAGTTTAAAAAAAAATAAGAACATAACTTGACTTAGATTATAAACACATATATAGTACAGAAGTATAAAATTGGAATTTTATTAAATTATATTTGCATGTGTATTTCCTAATTAAAGACACTAATATTTACTATAATTCTATTACTACAAGTTCAATGCCTAAAAAAGCTAAACATTTCAGTGTAAGTGTTTTATGGATGTCAAAGCATTAAAACAGATGATCATTGATTTATATTTAGTGATAAAATATACAGAAATGGTTATTTTTATTGAATAATATAATTATATGTTTTCTGAAAATATTTTCCATGTTCCTATGTGTCTGTTACTGCTGTCCTTAGGATTTTCAAACAAAATAATTTTGCGAACATCAACAGAACAAAATTTTCTTTTAGTGATTAAAAAAAATAGTATTAAAATATAACAGAATAGAAAATTCAGGAGAACAAATTATTAGGTAGGCTCGAACCCCCTGAGCCCATATAAGTTGGCACCACTGCTAGTTTTTCTAACATTTTTTATCATTATGCAATCATATATTTTTTTTAAAACACTCAACATAAGTATGTGTGTGGACAGGAACAGGGATTTTCGCATCATCAACTTAATTTCAATGAATTTATTTCCATTTTGTTTTAAAAATACTTAAAAAAAAATCATATAACAAATACTCTTGTTTATAAAATTGAAGTCATTTTGAGTACAAGAAATATTTTTAATTTTTGATGTTCAATGTTTTTTCACATTATTTTTTTCTCATTTAATTGTATATATCTTTTCATACTGTCAGTCTTTGACCAAAAAAAATATTTTTCTAAGAAAATATGGATCTTTTACAAGCATATTTAAGAAATGACATAGTGTAAACAAATGTTAAAACATATATTTTTATTTTTTGTTTTTATATATGCCTTATCTAACAACAATCTCTTATGTATTAAATTCTTTGTAAACTTTATAAAAAATAAGCACCTTTGAAAAAACAAATTTAAGAAAATCGCCGGAACAGATGCTTTACACTCACACAAACATATAAACAGAAGTTTGGCGACTTTTTGGTTGGCGCGATTTTCAAGACCACACCAAACGAATAACTTAATACCAATGGCTAGGTTGCCATTAAATGAACAAATCCCCTAAATTTGGCGACTTTTTTTCTTTTTTATAACAGATTTTTAAAAAAAAACTGAGTGTATGACATCATAGCCAAATCGTCTTATAAAATAAAAGATTTTTATTCACTTTCACAGACCATATGGACATGGACACTATGAATATGAACATTTTGTTGCTGCAGCAGACCTGCAATATTTGCTTGGGAGCAGCACACAACTTTACACATACCTTGTATGCCAAGTTAGGTTAAAAAAAATTGTAAATGGTTCGCAGTTCTAAAGAAACAGCATGTGTTCATATTATTGTCATATTGCTTTTTAGCTGACGCTCCAGAATTTTTTTTTTTTTTTTTTTTTTTTTAATTGCATGTTGTATTTTTTTGTTCCTTAAATCACCTGTATTTTTTTTAGTAAATACGAAAACAATCTTTGATTTACCAAGTACTGACATTGATACAATCTCATTATAAAAAGTTGTAAAAAAAAAAAGGGCTAAAAAGTTATATAGTGTTAGGCAGAAGAAATAAAATACATAAAATTCTGAAAAAAAGTATATAGGGGAGAGTGGGGAGGGATAGGACAGCTGCAAATATGCTTAAATAAAGCACTTCAATTTATTTCCAGTTTTTCCATCATATGAATTAGCTATAGCATCATATTTATATGCAGGAATTATTTTAGTTGCATGTTCACAGGTGTTAAATTGGAAAAAGCTTATTTTGCTACATCAAAAGTAATTATTTATCTCAAGTTTCAATATAATTTATCAATTCATTTAAAGTTAAAAACTTATATATAATAAATGTTTTGTAAATCCAGTGATATAACTTTGATGAAGCAGCAATTAATTAAGCCTAAAAGCAACATGGTTTTAGTTACAAGTTATTTTATTGAAATGTTATGTGATGGTATGGATAAAACATCAAGGATCAGGGAGGGATGGGACATGTCACATCTTACCCTTTGATCCATTTAAGGAAATTATTATGTAAACTATACACATACATAATTATCAATGCTTTATAAGTATTTTATCTTGGTATTGAATCATGTAATAAACAATAAATTTGGAAAACTGAAGAAGGAATTTTAATTTCTTAAAAAATTGTTCTAGCTAAAATAATTTGATTATGTTGTAGGCTAAACAATAGTAGCATGGTTAATATAGAATAATTTACTAAATCATGAATTATTATTCAATAATATTAATATGCTATGCAACAAAAAAAGAGGGAATTGAAAGAGAAACATTTGAGAGAATGCAGAAAAAAAAAAAAAAAAAAAAAAAAAAAAAAAAAAAAAAAACCCAGAAAATTTAACTAAAAAGACAAAACCGAAAAAAAAGGAAAATGTAGCTTTTAGACGAGTCTAGTGATAAGGGATCATTTTTAATTTCTTTGCACCTAAATGTGACGTGATGTACAAGATGATGGTGGTTATAGTATCCAGAATAACGAGGAAACCATACTAAGTAATCTTCAAACGGATAAAGTTAAAAAAGTCTCTGTTGGATGTTGGGTAGTTGTCAGATTCCCACATGAAAGTTGTTCTTGGATCTTGGATAAAAGATATGTCGGTCAAGTAACCAATGTAATAAATGACTTTACATCAGTTGTAACATTTACAAATAAAAGTGGATACAATGTTCATTTTTCCAGAAAATGAAGACAATACACATATAGATATTAATTCAATTGTTGGATTTTTAGATGAATCCATTAAACTCCAGATATCAGAATAAGCTTTTTCCAAATTGTCTCAGCACATATAATCTCTTAATAATAATACTATTTCATTCATTATTACAGCTGTCAATTCAATAAAATCTACGATGATCACCATAGCTTAAACTATATCATGGTAAAAGTCAAATTTTATGAAAAACTTATTTCAGAACTCCCTCTGAGTGAAAATATATTCTTACTACTATAATAAATTGTATATTATTTTATAAGTACATAGAAAATATTCAGGTATCTGAAAAATTTCAAAGTATGTCCCATCCTTCCCACATATGTGAGTGGGATGGGGCAATTTTCTTGTCATTTTAATTACTTTAAAAAACTAGCATTATGATATTTTTTTCATTTTTTATATTTTAAATATGTAAAAATGTTTTATGTTGATATTCAGAAAGTTTTACTGCTGTATCAGCAGAAAATAATAAATAAAAAATGTTTTTGGGAAAAAAGGGTCACATTCCACCCCTCTCCCACCTAGGTGAAAATGCAACAATTGACTGTAATAGTTACATGAGATAAGTGTGCTTCCTACACTTTAATACATGGATTTAATGGCCAAATTGGCAGTGCAAATAAAATTGATAAGACATTGTATATTGTACGTTGAGATATTGTACATTGAAAAAAAAAAAAAAAAAAAAAAAAAAACAGAAGTACACAACATTACCATTACCTTAATCGGTATGATAGTCTTATTTAATAAGATTACTGTATTAAGATATGGTAGCCTACCATTTTAAACATTAAGATGTTTGATGAATATATATCTAGTATTGTGTGTTTATTCAAATAGAAATGAGATTAAAAGAAAATATTAAGTATTTCTGCCTAGAAATAATAAAGTAATTTTTAGTTTTATGTGTGCAGTTTATGATAATCATACAGATGTACAGAATTTATATTAAAAAACTTTTTATGTTTTAGAAAATGGTTATTTTCTATGAAGTATTTTTAGTATTAGCTGTGTTTTCTGTCATCAGTGAATTTATTACTTAATAATGCAATTTCTGTGCACATAAATATGTTCCACATGTGTCCAGTTTTTAAAATTTCCTTTTTATTAATTGGATAAAAATTTAATATTTTATAGCCCTTCTTTCAGCCACATTTATATAAGTAGATTAACTTTTCTTTTGCAAGTAGCAATAATAATGACTATCTAACCCCACCCCCTTTTCTTTCATATTAATAATTTTGAATATGTGGAAAAAAAATTGCACAATTATAAATTTGTTTTCTTCATATAACTATAAGTTATTTTTATATTATCCAGGAAAAAATTGAGGCCTATTTAGGGCACCTTCACTAAAATCCATTTAATAAAACAGGCCCATTCACAAAATTCCTCTTAATAAAACACAAAATTACTCATGATAAGATATAAATAAATTCATTTAATTAAATTCACAAAATTCCATTCTATAAAAACATACTCTCCATTAATTATTTTTATTTTGTTAGGTTTTAAAATGTGTAATTTGCAAAGAAAACAAATTCACCAGAAAGGAAAACTTTAGCAGAAGGACTTAAAAAAATTATTAGTATTAAATACTTGGTTTGAATTTGAGGCTTTCATCTTTCGTAACAAAATGTTATTTTTCACAAAAATGTAATAAATTTCACAAAAATAACTTTTATTTTTCTCAAAATGGGTTCCAAGATACAAACAAACAAACACCAAAACCTACATCGACACCTGATTATTAACGTTTAGCCAAAATATCCATTAAAACTATTAAATTTCGTCAAACTAAAGCAAAAAATATATATATACATATATTGATACCCCCTTACATAAAAAGCTTAAACATAAAAAGCAACTTGAGTTTCATGTAAAACATTCATTTAGATAATTTATTAAAATAAAATATTATCAGAATATGAAAACAATATTTGTTCCTTAAAATAATTTTCCAGCTATTGTTTTACATAAAGTATCAAGGCATCATATATTAAACATTAACTATTTCTACTTTATACACGCAGTTCAAAAAACTTTTATTATCATTTGATAAGAGTTTACTGCTATTAAATTTGTGTCTCCTTCTAATATGAGCATGGTGATATATCTTTATCTAAGTAATTAAAATAAAGCTACAAAAATGTACTTAACAACATAATAATACATAAATAAAGCACAATTAAATAAATATCCATGTGATTAAATATTAGTTTTCTTTACAGTATTAAATTTATTTATTGAACGTAAAAGGAGTTTTAATTTTAAAAAAAAAATCGTAAACAAAAACATCTCGGTTTTATCTCTTAAAAAAAAAAAAACAAACATAAACATAAAATACTTTTGCGTCAAAATAAGGATAGACCACAATAAATAACTATCAACCCTATCCCTCCTTTGCTGCTTCAAGTTGCCATAATCTAACGAGGTAACTAACCTAGAAAAGTAGTATTTTTATTTCACATAAACATAAAATACTTTTGCGCCAAAATAATGATAGACCACAATAACTATCAACCCTATCCCTCCTTTGCTGCTTCAAGTTGCCATAATCTAACGAGGTAACTAACCTAGAAAAGTCATCGATATACCTTCAATGTACCAGACTCGTATACATTGGGCCCCATTAACTGCTTTGTCAGGGCCCAACACATCATTGCACTGGCCCTGGGTGTGTATAAATTCTATATACAGTGCTGCATGAAAGAATTTGCACACATTACAAGATATGGACAGACAACAATTGTTGAGAATAGATTTTTACTGAGTTATGTGCTTTTAAATTGCTCATTTAGATATTGTATTTCATAAAAACGAAATTTATGAATAATATTCTGTTAGTGTTGGAAAGTGTTTATTTCTATGATCCTTATACCAATGGCGCAACCAGGATTCTCATCTGGGAGGGGTTCTGAACCATTGTTACTGATAAAATAAACAATTTTGTTGATAACAATTCATGACACATAAAAACTGCCGTAACGAAAATCACAATCAACCAATATATATTTAGCATGTATGTGTTTTAAAACACAGCATTTTCAAAGGGGAAAAAAAAGAAATAGCAATGATATATGTACACACTGAAATCCCTCCCCCCCCCCTCCCTTCGCTGCATCAATGCTTATATAAATCTACAACTTTTGACAGACTTTCATGAAACTTGATATACACATGTTTTAGAACCAAAACAAAATTGTCAACTTCAAAAATATTAAATTTTCTAATGCAATATTTCCTTTCCTGTTGCATAAAAAGAGTCTTATGTATGGACAATATTTTTATTAGCCAATAAAATATCAAACTTGCTCTGTTTTCACATACAAAATTGGCATCATTCAGAGTAGATGATGCACATTTTCATAAATAAAACTTAAAACCTTTACTATAAGTGTGTTAAAATGATGTAGTATCTTCATTTAAACATATTTAGAATTAAAACATCTATGAAAATAAACATATCAATTTAAAGGAAAAAAAATGACTGCACATGACATCTCTTTCAATAAGACGCTTTTAGTGTGACGTCAAAAAGGCTCCAACTAAAAAGTGTTGCTATATTTATTTCATTTGTATACTACACCTATATCTTATAGCTAGGTGTTTTAATACTGCAATGGTACTATTTTGTATGATTTGTATTAATAAATAGAAAGTCTGTTCTTGCTCTATTCAAACAAAACTTTCTGACTGATGCAGGGACTGATTTACAAGTTTGGGAGCCCTGGGCACGCGATTTTTGAAATTGTGTTCGATTCAGCACCTTGGCGAAAAATTTTGGCGAAAAGCCTTGGCGAGAGCGGTGTTTGAGACGAAATTCAAATATGGAACTCCGAAAGCTCGTGTCTGGTCTCTGGCGTTCCTTTCGCTGTCGTCTGTTGATCTGTCGTGGATTCGGCAAAACTGTTGTGTTTACTGATTTTCTATTACTATGTCAACTTATTTTTGCGTCTGTTTTTGAATTTTATTCGCGTTACACGTTTGTTTTACTAATAACAATAAATAAAGAATCGCTACTCCCACCGCCTTTTTTTTTTGTTTGTTTCTTGTGGGTTTATGCTGAACGAGCATATCATTTTTTTTTCTGAATTAGCTGTATTATTGTTATTGTATCAGGATATAGTAATAATATGTTTATATTTTATTTTTGTCGTTTTATTCTGTAGATTTTCACTGTAAAAGATATTTTGACACATTTAATATCTTTCAACGGATGGTGTGCTTTGTTGTCAATTGTAAAATAAAATGCTTAAGAGTAAAATTGAGCATAAATATTTCTGGAAAAATTTTAAATATCTTGTCACAAGACTAGAACCAGAAAATTTCATAATCTTTCAAGAATGCAAGTTAAAGAATTGTTTATTAAATATAAACATTTGTTAATAATAAAAGTTGATTTTGTACTTAAATTCTGCCTTTCAATATAACTTATATGTTTCTTAATATTAAAGGTAAAATTAGAAATAAAATGCAATTGAAAAAACTTTTAAAAGAAGCGAAATTATTCCTTGAAATAATTTTTTTTGGCTAATTCTGGTGTTGACATGAGAAAAAAAAGGTTTCGAATTTTATTTCTTTCATGCTTAAAACTTTTTTTATTCAAAATTAATTGGTGAATTCAATTAAAATTTAATTATACTTTTCATATTTTTATTTTAAATCTTTAGATGAAAAAAGTGTGATAAATGTATCATAAACTGTAATACTGTAAAAGAAATATTTCAAAATTGTCAGCAAATACTGTATAGATTTTTAAGAAAGGTACTATCCAGCAAATTTATTTTCTAATAGAGTAAAGCCTGTATAACAAAATCTTGCAATAAACTGGAAAAAAAAAGAGAGAGACTGAGAGAGATGGTCCAGCACCCCCCCCCCCCTCCCCAATAAAAAAATAAAATTAAAGTACTTTTATAGGTACATATAAAAGTACCTATAAAGTACCTACCAGTAATAAAGGTACATATATTACTGGTTAGCCGGGCGCCAGTAATATATGTACATATATAAACGCATATGTATAGACACACACACATATATATACATACATATATGTGTGTATGTATATATATGTGTGTGTATATATATATATACACATGTATTAACACTGGCGCCCGGCTAACCGAAAAGTACCTAAATAAATGAAATAAATAAATACAAATATTATACAGTCATACCTTATAAGATGAAAATAACCTGTATAAAATGGAATTTTTCGCTGGTAGTTTGCACTTCAGGTTTTATTGTATCATACTTATGGCAGGGGGCCCTGTATAGGAATTATTCCCGTGGCCCATGGTTTCTTTGTGTGGCCCTGATATCAAGACACATTTTAATGGCTCAAACAGAAAAAATTACATGGTGGAAGGGTGTTTGTAAGTCAATAACATACCAGGTGAATGGAATGGATACGTTGAAGTGCTTTTAATTCTGCATACTCAAATGGGTTGTTTCTTCTTTTGTATTAATTCATTCTAAACTGAGAAATCTATTGCAAAATTGCTCTGCAAAAAAAGAAATTGTTGTACTATGGTGAACTATGATAAAGAAAATGAAGAGTGCAATGACATATTTTAATAATGTAATTTGTAATTATCAATATTAAGTAATACACAGTATGTACTATGTAGCAGTAGCAATGCTTACATTTGACCAAAGTATATCAGTATTTTTAAGTAGATTTCCTAAGAAATACTACCTATTGCATTCTCCCCTATGTTGCAAGTATATATTTTTAATAATGTCAAATCTATAAAACTGCATATCATAATGATATTAAATTGCAAATTATAAGCTGCATATGGGCAAAAATCAGTTTTACATCCATGGAAACTAATTTTTCTTAGAAATAGCAAAATTGTTTTTCTCTCATCGTATCCTTTCATCTAGTAGATGTACCTGAGATTCCTAGCTCCTGTGATAAAATAAAATAAAAGTATTTTGGTGCATTTTTCACTCATATGAATTATTTTGTCCTAATAGTTAAGTCACAATAATTGCTTGAAAATAATGGTTTATTAATTATTAAGTATCTAAAATTTATTTATAAACTAAAATGGTTGTTGGCTGTTGTTGTAAATGTTTTAGTTTTGGTAATTTCATGCTCAGTTATTTTATCATGTAAATATTAAAATGCACAAAAGATTAACAATACGCTGTGATCTAAAATACATCCTGATCCTTCAAACTATCATATTAAAAAATATATAGTTTGGAAACCAAATTTAAAATTAAATTCTTGCAACAAAAATTGTTGCATGCTGCATGAAATGTATAAATAAATGAATGATTGAATGTATTATCATAGGCTTTTGGCAAAATTCAGGATTTTATAAACTTTCATTAGTGTGGAGTGAATTTTCCTTTCCCTCTGGATTTGCACTAATGGCTGGTTTCACCAACACAAAAGCCCCAGAATTCTCCCCCCCTCCTTCCCTGTCACACACAAGGAAAAAGTGCTAATTTGGGTAGACAAAAATCAGTTTTTAAAACTTTTTCAATATGTTAGGTAATTTGCTTAAATAATCTTTAATAACGTCTGCAATTGCTCTTTGTAGAAGGCTATATATTTGTTGGCACATGTTTCAATTTATTTTTCTGTTGTAGAGTGATTTCTTAGAAGTACATTATTCATTTTACATTTCTTTGTTTAAAAATGTTATTACTTTTGTAATTATTTAAAGAAATAACTATATAATAATAGTTAAATTAGTTAATAAAAATTTTAACTATATAAAATAGTTAAAACTCAAATTACATTCCAGCAGAGAAAATACAAAAGTGATTTTTAATAAAATTTCTTCTTGTAGAAATCTTGAATTGTAGAGAGTTTCCCTTTATCTTAAAATGCGAAATAGGGACACATCTAGTTATACATTATTTTAATAGAAGACATCACAGAATTGTACCACTCATTGGTTCTTAAACATTTTGCTTCTGATGAAGCATAATGAATACAAGTGTAATTGCAATTGTATTTTCGCTAGCATTCAGTACGGAATATAAATAAGTGGTTTTAAAATATTTATTACCTAATATTGCTAATATGATTTAAATATATTTAGATATAATCAAATAATTCAAGTAATATATCATTTCCTAAATTTAATTATGACTTTGCTATATGATTCATCAAAAACATTTTGAGCTCTGTCTCTGAAATTTAAAATGTCAACACTCTCCCAATATAATTTGATAATAATAACAACATAATATCCCCCTTTTTTTTTCTTTAAAAAAAATCAATAATAATAATAACAAATAGACATATATACGAGAATACTGAATTTAATGGAATTTATTTTCTAAATTTCACAATATTGAATCTATATCCATGATATATGTATATCTACACTAAAAAAATATAAGAAAATGAAAGAAGTATCGTTTATTGTTAACTGATTATGATACACTTTCCAGATTTGTAACTGATGATGTAACAGGAAATCTTTAAACTGAATGAATCATTATAATGGTTTAATGAACAGAGTAAAAATTATTAAAATGTGCTAAAAAAAAATGGAGGGGACGAAACTTTGATACATTTACGAACTCATTTTTGGCTGTACATGCATGAAATTAAAAGAAAATACTAGTTAAGTGCCAAAGTATCGAATAACGTTTTTCATTTTCTGTGAATACAGATGTCGATGCAGGTTTTTTTAAGGTTATCTTAATTTTTAAATGGTCTGGAAGGGGTTTTAACCATAACCCCTCCCCCCCTCCTTTTTTTTCTGTGTCAGTGAGTGCATATAGTCGATTTTGAATTACAATTCATAAGTGAATCTCTGAAATCGTACTTATAGTATTAATAATATGAAGAAATGAAACTGTGGATTGAAAGTTTCAAATATAAAGTAAAATGAAGATGTGATTTGAATAGTGGGTGTTGGGGCCCCTGATCTGCAGAATTGCATGTTATAATCAATATTTGTACTGCTTCGTTATGTATAGAAGTGTTTTTTCACAGATGAATTATCAAACATTGCAAATAAAAAAGTGACATCCTTTGGAACAGCATTTGTAACTTTAAAAAGAAAGTTCCTTCATCTGAATGGGGAGTGCCTGAGATTACCATTTATAAATGAAAATACATGCTCTTTATTAAAAAAAAAAAAAAAACTGTTGATTGAAAATTTAACTTATTTAAATCAACTGATTTAAACCAGGTCAAGCTTGTAGTATGTAGTTAAGATTTTAAATGTAGTTTGATATCCTGCTATTTAATTATAGGGTAGATGTGCCAGTAATGGACACCCTTAAGGAATTTCTTTAAAAAGTATTTTTTAATTAATTATTACAGAGTTTCCCCAGGTATAAAAAAAGGCAGGGTGTTGCTGGTGAGAAAAAGGCACTTTTTTATTCTTAAGGGCACTTTTTGGATTCTTGAGGGCATTTTTCAGATTCTTAAGGGCACTTTTTTTAATTGTTAGAGATTTTCTTTTGGTTTTTAAAGCCACTTTTGATATTTAAAAGTCAAAACACTCTTTTTAAGACAACACTGAGTCAGTTTTTACTATAAAAGCAAATTTTTTTAATGCAAAAAGGAAAAAGGACACCTTTTTTTACTGAGGGGCAAGAAGGGTGCTAATTCTTTTTATAAGGGGCAAGAAGAGTGCTATTTTGTAAACCAAAGGGCAGGCAGGGTGCAGCACCTTTCTGAAACTGTCTGGCGTAAACTCTGTTATTATATTCCACGTTTTTTAATGTTATATTAATCTACCAACAATATTTAATCATGCTCATAGTCACATTTCCCAATGTGAATCGAAATTTAATTGTAAATAACAGAGATATATCAAAACACCCTAAATTCCAGTAATGGACACCCTCTGTTCCAGTAATGGGACACTCTCTGGTCCAGTAATGGACACCCCACAATAAATAATAGATAATTGATATTATGATTGTATTTAAAACTAGAATTTAAAGAAAGCATATTAATGAAATAAAATAGCAATTTTCAAATAAATTTAACAATTAGGATATCAATAATTAAATAAAATATTTATGAGAATAATTCACTGTTTATATTGTCACTATCACAAGATCAATATTTTAATTATTGAGACATAGGGGGGGGGGGGGGGTTAGAAGGGTTAGTTAAAAAAAAATCTGAGTACTACTGCATGGAATTTTATTTCCTATTATTTTTAATAATTTAAACTTCCTAAAACTGCTTGATATATTATTTTTTGTAATTTATATAAAAAATATCAAATAAATGAAAGTATGGATTGAATGTTTTTTAAATACTAAATAAAATTATTTCAAAATAAAATAACAGAATTGAGATTTGAGCCCCATGATCTGCAGATTTACTAGTTTCATTGCTACTATAATTTAATTTTATTTTTAATGTATGCTCTAGTTGTTTTGTCAGAGATGAAAAATCAAACATTTAAGATAGAAAATAGATTTTTAATAACTTATGTGACTTAAAAAATTGTCTTTATTTAAATGGGGAGAGCTTGAGCCCCATGAGCTCCTCATTTTCCTGTGCCCTTAAACATTATTCTCTGCTTCCTAATTGGATGTTGATTGCTGTATTATAAAGTATGCTAGGCACGATTTAAAAAAAATATTATTACATTCTAGTAAGTGAAACTTAAAAAATTAAATGTAATTACTTAGCTTTTCAGTTAAATAAAAAAAAATTATGCAGTATGAACATTACTGAAATTGCTTTTTTAGTAACGTCCACATGGGGTGTCCATTACTGGAAATTGACTAATTAAGCATTCCAGTAATGGACCATGGTCTTAAAATCTGAAAAATAAATGAAATTTTGTAAATAGACATTGGTACATAAAATTCAAAGTTTTCTATTACTATTAAAACAAAAACATGCAATTTTTTCAAGAAAATAAAAAATATATAAATTAATTAAGTGAAGCCAGCTCTTAGCATTTTCATTAAGATTTTCACAGAAAAACAGTGGAACTGTGAAACATTATTTTCTGCTTCTTGATTGGTTTAATTAAGAGTGTCAACGATAACCCAGATTATAAAACATGGAAGAGGGAGTAATAAAAAATATATCAAAAGCTAAATTTTTATTGGTTATTTTTTTATAAACCAAAAACTTTGAAGGCGGCCCATTACTGGCACATCTACCCTATATAATGAAATTAGTTTTAATCTAGGCTAGTTTATTTAGAGATGAGTTTATTCTGTAATATTCTGAGTTTATTCTCTGATATTGTAGAGTAAAACAGTAATAAATTAAATAAAAAGTAGCATTTATAATAGTTTTTAATCATTACATTAAAAAAAATATTTTATTAATTGAAAACCTGCATTCATAATATTGTTTGAATCATTTTATTTAGAATTTTTTTTTTTTTTTTTTTTTAAATATTACTTTTAAAAAGCTTCACCAGCATTTCATATGTTTGAATTTCTTTTACCAAAAGAATCATTATTCAAATTTATTCTTTATGCAACCATATTTTGAAACCATAACGTTTCATTATTAACCAATAGATGGCGCCTGTAGTACATAAATAGGTTTGTTTACAAACGATAACGTTGTTTACATTTGTTTCTTTCTATCAAGTAGTTGTGTTTTATTAGTAAGATTTAAAATATCATATCTTTAATAGAAATCGGTTTATTTACTTATTTTATAGTACAAAAATTGAATCTTTAATTTAACTTCATACTTTTTAATGACAATTTTTTAACTGTTTTATATGTTTTCAAAAGTAAATACACTCAATTGCATGAACAGTTTTATGCCTAAATTAATAAATTTACGTATAATGGCTCAGTAACATGTGGTAAGTTTTGCATATGAGCAATGTTATTTAAATTATTCGTAGTTTTACAGAATTTCCCTTTTTTTTGTTTTGTTTTTATGCTTTTTAAAATGGGTTGTCCTGTTTGCTTTCAATTTTCAGTGTATTTGAAATAACGTTTTTTTTTTTTTTTTTTTAAAAAAACTAAGAGCAGCAATAGGAGGGTGCATTTTTTATTTAATTCTGTTTGCCTAAGTCCTGTTAAAATTTCCCACATGTTTCAAGTGACAACAGAAAATGTAGAACAGTTTAAATTGTAAATGTATTTAAAAAATATATACATCACTTTATTTGACAAATTTTTCTGTTTTAATGTTTAGAACTATAACAAAATAGAACATGAGTGAATTTTGAAAAACAGTCTGCTAAATCATATACAAATATCATATGAATTGTAAATTAAAAAAAATAAGCAGAATTAAAAAAAACAATCATTTTGCTTGTTTATAGAGATTAAGTAAAGGCTGTTCTTGCCTCAGAATTTATCATTAACCAAATTAGTTTTCTTGTTTATAAGATAATTAGGGTGATTAAGTAAAGTTTGCCAAAACTCTGTTTCAGTGGGGGGGGGGGGGATGGTGCAAAAAGATTTTTTAATTAGATCTAATTCTCATAAGTGCTTGCTTATGTAAACCAATAACAGCCCATTGTGTCTTCAGGTATTCTTTATTTATGTTATCATTAATTGATAATTCAAACAGTTGTAGCAGTATTAATCAAAACAAAGCACTTAGTTATAACAATAACTGTTTATTATTTGTAGTGATAAAAATAAAACCAGATAGTATCACTAAATTTTACTATAATAGAAGTTGTATTGGATCTGTATGCAAAACAATCTTAAGATTTCTTTTTTTGTTTATGATATCTTTGATGCTTTCATTTGTTTCTGCATGAATAAAGAATATGATGAATTCCAGTTAACTGAAAGTATGTATTGAAGTGTGATTTTGGCCAAATAAGCCTAAATTATATATCTCAAAATACAGTACAATATCTTTATTACATTCCTTGGTGCAGAAGTTGTGCAGATTATAAATTTCATTGTTAAATTTACTTTATAAACATGTTCCAAATGTGTCTGGACAAAATAATTATATAATAATTCATTATTTTCCCCTTTAAAATTTTTTTATTGTAATAGCAATTATTTCATTAAAGTGCTCCAAATTAAGGAGATCAAGTTGAACTAATGAATAAAATTTAGTCTTTTAAAGAGCAGCATTTTTTTTTTTTTTTTTTTAAACAATGTGGGAATGCAAATGCTTCTTAAATACAGAATTCATTGTTTATGTCTGAGAAGTTGTATGATATATAGAGAATTGCATTATATAGACTCGTGTTATAAAGATCTTATACTGTATTATACAATATAACATCTTTGTTCTGGACACTTCAGTAATCCAAACATTTCAGAACAATTATTCTTTTAGTTTTTATTTTCAACTCAGAATTTTTTTCTCTATTTTTTTTTTTTTTAAATTGTTATTACTTTAGACTAAAGGTGTCACTTCAAAAATGATTCTGTATGTGTCCTGTAATAGCAATAAAAAAAAATAAAGCTTATCTAAAAAATTTCACTTCCAAATTTGTCGCAATTTGCAAAAAAAAAAAAAAAAGAACTCTCTAAAAGCCACACACATAACGATGGAATCGCCCATTACACTCTTCTTTATTTATAATTTATTTTCTACTTTTAACTCTTTAAAATAGCGCTTTGGCATATTTTGGTGAACATTTGTCACATAATTAAATCCATTGTTTTTTTTTCAACTCCCACACAATTGCACGAGTTACAGAGTATATTTGGTGATTTAATCCGCGTGGTCACTAATTGAAAAATGTCTTAATATTAATGTATCAATTTAAAATTAAGTTGTAAAAATATTAAAATGTATTGTCATTGGAAACACACCTTTGTACATAATTTATATAATTCTAGCCTCTCAAGAAGTGGGTTAAAAATCTATTGCAAAAATCCATGCATAAAAAAAATATTAAATCAAATAAACTAACAAAAAAATATTTTGAAAAAACTACCGAGCGAGACTATCTATTGGGTACTTAGTATTTCTCTTATCATGATGATTTTGGATTAAGAAGTTATAGTAAATAAGCATAATAGAAATAATAAAGTATTTGATTGTTTAAGTTCCTTAAGAATGTAAACACTTATTTATTTAACAATTTCCAAATGCCTTAAAATCACTTGCATTTGGCAAAGAAAAAATGTTTCTTGTCAAATCGCATCTTTTTAGCATAAAATATTTAAAAGTATTTTTTTACATAAATAGTTTCATTGGATTTTTTTTTTCAAACTAATTTAAGTATGCGCTTTAAGGAAACCTTGACAATCATTATCTTCTTTTCAGATGTGACAATACTGCTTTTCATTTCTGCATAAGTTCCACTATGAGTCAGCTTTTTTTCCTTTATACCTACCTACATATACAACTTTGGACAAACGACAAAATTTACAATTTTTCATTAAACAGGGCTACAACCCTTAATGAATGTCTTATAATGGACAAAAATGAAATCCGCTGAAATTAAATACCAACAAAACTATAAATATATAGTTTTTTTAATTGCCATTTTCCCAGTGGTTGATCAATCGAAAATCTAAAAATTAATCTTTAAAATATCATTGGCCTGTGATTAACAATAATTCTTATAAAAATATTAGTTGAAATAAGCTAGATGGAAGTGGATTAATTTAACTTATTGTAATTGTCTCCAACTAATCAAAAACTAAATATTTATACTTTTTAATAAAAAAATTTCATATAATGGCTTCTCTTACAGCAGATGGTTGACAACAATGTAATAACAGGTGCACTAATATTCAAACAAAAATATTATGTCTAGTGCTACATATAAAACTGGTTTCTGTTTGAAATGGCACAATATATCAAAAATTTGATCAACTACTGGCGGGGTGGTGTCACCCTACGTATTTGTATACGGGTATATATATATATATATAATAGTACTAAATTTATAACACTTCCGGAGTGAACTCATCCGGATCATGATAATCTTCCTTTAAAATCAGCCATTTTATTTTTAATTTTTTCAATAAAACTGCATAAAATTAACCTTTAAAGAAAGATGTGAAAAACAAAAACTTGAGTTATGAGCTATATCAAAATATGCGTGTTTTTGTGCATGTCTACGAAAGCTGGCTCAATCCTTTTTTGTCAGAAAATGTGACTAAAAGTGTGCTATTTATCTGTTTGATTTGTGAATATTCTCACCAAAAGAGTTGCTTCTACATTTATACAAAGTAATCTTGAGCTCTATGAGCATGTCAGTGCGTAATATCCACAGCCAACAAAAGAGGCAAACTACAATACTTCTATTTCACATGATTAAGATAAACTAATTTCCATACATTGTTGAACTGTTATGTTATCAAAATAGACTGAAAAGTAGTTGGAATGGTGGAGTGAGCTTGTCTCTTTTGCTGACTGTGCTAATTATGCTACAGTTGGTATGAAATAGAGATGAGATGGGCTCAGGTTCTGTTTTCATAACAATCCTTCTGAGTCGGGCTCAAAGTGAAAATTTTATCTATTCAGAAATATAAAAAAATCCCTAATGGCTCGGACTACAGGCACAGGTAGATTTCGAAGGTGCAGGCCGTGGGATGCCTGTCTGTTGGTAATTGTGGAAGAAATGAGCTTTTTGCCATGATGCAGCAGTTGAAACTGCCCATTTCGAAACCTAACTTGTTTGCAGGCAGAGCCAGCAGGGATTTTGTCAAAGAATGGCCCTACATTTTTTATTTTCCTATAAATTTGATATTCCTTGAATTACAAAACAATGACAACATTTATATGACTGTAGTGCCTGGGAAATTGACACAATAGGCAATTTTTATTACCATTATCGGAGAGGTAATTTTTATTTATCAGAAAACCTGAAACGCTATTTGATTTCTTAGTATTTCAAAAGAATATTTCCAAATTCGGATGCATTTACTAATAAATGAATTATATCTTGAGTTATAAACGATTGTCGTCACAGGAAGACAGTTTTTTTCCCTTTCCTCTGGTGTCATCACGGTAATAATTCTAGTGCTGACAGAATGGAAACTAAACTTGAAGAGGAAATAAAATATTTTATAAAGAAAATTGCAATATTTCTAGAAAAAATTTTGTTTACATCCATAATATAAACATGTCTGAACCTGAAAATGGACTTTCAAAATATAAACAAAAACATTATGAACGATGTGGATTTAAAAACTCTGTTTTCATCCTGTACAAAGTATTTTTATTGAAGCTGCAAAAGAAAGTTACCAACTTGATAATCTCAGAAAACGAAAAAAAATCATTTTCACTCATTTTCGAGTATTAAGAAAAGTATTGGATTATTTGAATAGAAACTCAGTTTTCTTCTGATTCCGAAAATGTAAATTTTGTGAAAATCAGACCTTTTTTACCTAAAAATAACCTTTTTTAATTTTTGACTAAAAACTGACCCGTTTTGAATCAAATGATCCAGACATTTGAGGAGGTGGTATTAAATTTACTTCCACTTCGTGTAAATCTCTCTATTTAATTTCCGAAAGACAAAGCGTTACCAGAAGAAGGGTTTCGTACAGCGATTTTGCATTCCGTATTATTTGTTGACGGGACCGGGCAATGCCGAGTAGATTTGCTAGTATTAAAATAAAAATTTTAATAGTAAAATTTAAATAAACATTCTTTTTAACCGCTTTTTTTTAATTAAAAAATGCTTTGAGTATTTTCTTAATATACATTATGTTATTTAAACACAAGTAGATATATGAAATGATCATTTATAATAAAATTATAGTCAAATGATAACAGAAAATTTTTAATAAACTTCCTTTATTTGAAAATTCAAGTTACAGAAATAAAACAAAATATTGTTCTATATTATAAATATTATCATATAACAAATTTATTACTGAATATAATGATTATACTACATATCAGAAATAAAATACATAAATAACAGTTTGGCATGCTAATGATGATGGCACGATACTCAGCAGAAAACTGTATTTTATTAGCCTGCAAAAACAGGTATGTATTAATCTAATGGGAGAAACAAGTTATTAATAATTTTCAGTTATTATAATTAAAAAATGAAAAATAATAACATCAAAGCCAAGCACTGGCATGCTTAAAGAAAAGAAAGAAAAACAAATTTCAGTCTATTATTAAAATACATAAATTAATCAGCGAGATGAAAAGAAATGTCTCATTCAAACTGCTAAGAATATCTGTGGATTTGAAGATATCAGAAATACAAGTAGTTTTAACTCCAGTTCCAATAAAAAGAAAAAATATTACTATATTATATTTTATTTATAGTGCAGTATGTGTTACAGCCACTCATTAATTAAACAGGGGTCGATGCAGGTTTTTTTTTTCTTGGGGTCCATTTTGTGAAAAGTAAAGGTTATTTTTGTGAAATTTATTATATTTTTGTGAAAAATAACATTTTATAATGGAAGTTGAAATCCAGTTAATCAAATTCAAACCAAGCATTTATAAACAAAAACTTTTTAAAATCCTTTTGGTGAAGTTTTCTTCTCTGGTGAACTTGTTTGTTTACAAATTACATTTTAAAACATCACAAAACAATAAATAAATAATAAATAGCAAGTTTTGTCAAATTGATTTTTGTGAAGGTTCCCATTTTATTAAATTGATTTTTGTAAAGGGGCCCTAAATAGGCCCCAAATTTTGCCTGGATCAACCCCTGTTAAAGAAACTTATCGATGGAAAGAAAATTGGCATGATAGGGTTGTTTTCAGAAAAAAAACTCTAATACTAAAAAAAACTAAATATTTAAAAAAATGCATGGAATTATTCATTAAGTGGGAATTGGGGGGAGGGTGTGTTAAAGCAACTTTTAACTTCAAACTGATTATAAATTTCATAGCATTATATTTTTTATCACATTTGCCATTCATTAAAGAAGCAAAAAAGTAGAATTATATCGAAATGTACGTAAAAAAAAAAAGTATTTGTATATGCATAAACTTTTAAAAAAAAATTAACACATTTCTTGTAATCAAATAAAATTATAAAGTGGTGGTGTTACTGCACAAACCTTTATTTTTTTCCCCAAGTTGGGGGGGGGGATAAAAAAAATAGGGCTATATCTGAATGAGCAATTTAATAGGAAGCTACTACAGTATTATCTTTATTTTTTACAGATAAAATGCGAAAATGCTACTTTCAAGGTTCCATATGTCTATATTAAAATGACATGTTTAAAGGAAATCCAATGTTAAATATCTTCTTTAAAAAAGACAACTATAATTGTTATTCTAGTATGTTTTTAATGTTTTTTTAATCGTTTATGTAATATTTTCAGGAATACTATGGCTAATATGACATATAATGCAGTAAATAAATAAAAAATCAGAAAATTTATCCCCAGTGTTGAATTCAGACATTTTTCTCCGGAAGGGATTTCTGTGGCTCCGGGAGGGACATTATAAAGCTCTGGAGGGGAAATTGTACTTTTTGACCATTAAAAGCATAAAATCTCAAAACTTCTAGGGAAGAGGGGGGGACATTTTTTCAAGGGCCACCCCTTGAATTCACCACTGTTTCCTCCTTCCCTTGATATTCAATAATTTTTTTTTTTAACTTATTACGGAAAACATACAACACATTTGCATTTATTATCTCGAAACATTCACTGCTGTAGTTTTCGGATGGTCAATAGCAACGCACACCTGACAATGTTTGAATTTCAGTTTTCAAAAATTGCATTTTTGTTAAATCACTTGGAGTAAACAATAAAGTAATTTGAGTAAAATAAATTATGAAGAGTAATAGTTAAATTCCATTTTTAAGAATTAATTTTCAGCTGCCTGTATTACAAGCAAAGCAACAAATTAAATGTTTAATTGCTTTACATAATTTATAAACTTATTTTCTCATGGATTTAGGGAGACAGTAAATTAACAATTTAATTAATAAAGAAGAGAAATATGAAAATACGAAATATGAAAGTACCAAACAACAAACAATGTAGAATGTAGTATTTTAAAATCTCTCTTTATTATGCAACAAACTAAATATACGTTGAAAAACTACATACTTACAGTCAATATACTTCATTGATTGACATTATATTTACCACAGTTCCTGCTTGACAAATTTGGAAGCAAAAATAGCACACGTCCAAGGCCCAAATTAAAATTTCTTGCAGAAGATCACAAATGATAGCCAATTACTACAGTAAAACTACGCATGAGTGACCTCCTGAGAGCAACATATCCTGGGACCAGTAGATTCACCAGACAATCCCTCTTGCACCATTCATGAATTTTGAAAGTTTTCAAACTTTTTCTGAAAAAAAAAAAAAAATGAAGTTTTCCAACTTAAACCAATCCTTGTTGAGAAAGGGAAGGGGTGGGGGGGCTACAATAATTCATGTAATGTACTACTGATTAATTATTAAAGGAAATTTCAAAAAATAAACTAATAAAATTTTTAAAAGAATAAGGAATGGTTTAATAATTAGTAATAACAACAAAATGTAAAAACTGTTTACTTAAAAACATGTTTGTTCACCTTAACAAAAGTTAAATTTTATATTTGTGTAGTTATCCTGAGTGTTTTTTTTTTTTTTGTAGGGGGGGGGGGGCAGATGGCTAAGAAACTAAATACAATCTAAAATCTCTGCAATATTTTAGATATATTAGGATTGATTCATTGAAAAAATTAACACATTTAAAGCTGATGAATAACAATGCAAATCATGTACAGAGATTGCTATGATCAGTCAATTATATGACAGAGAAGATAGAAGTTTAAAATATATATATCAGATTAAGATAAGCAATCATGGTAGTGGGGAATATCAGGAAAACAATATTTCTTATTTTCATGTTGTCATACAAGAGTACACATATAGTACACACTGCACCCTATAATTAATGAAATGTATTAATAATATAATGAATTTAATAATTTTTAATTTACTTTAAATTTTATACATAATTTAATAAATAATTGATTAATAATATAATGAATTTAATAATTTTTAATTTATTTTATTTTAAATTTTATATATAATTTAATAAATAATTGATTAATAATATAATGAAAGAAATTAATACATTATTACATTACATACATAATTAGAAATTTAAGTTGAATGAGCAAGAATATCGATTTGAAAATCACAGGTTTTAAATTAATTTATTAATAAGATTCAATTTTTATATTGGATGTAAGAATTTATTTTTACAGTACCATAGTATTTGTTGAAACTATTCTATAGCAGTTGTTTTACCAGATGACTTAAAGACAAGAACATTGGAATAAGTAATTGATATTTCCATTTTAAATGTTGCATGAAATGTATACGTAGAAATAAAGCACTATTCAGTGTTTTGATATCGCAGCAAAAAGCATGGTTAAAACAGAGTAAAATATCACTGCATTAAAAACATGCTAATTCTGCACGCAATAGATAATAATAAGGAACTGCATTTGATAAAAATAAATATATTTTTTACATTACATGTGAATGCTTATTCCAAAATTAAATAAGAACCTTTCCAATCAGTCTGATCATTCATTTTATATTAAATATGTCCAATCATTCATTTTATATTAAATTTCAGAAAAACAAAGCAAGTCTGCAACAAAACGACATAATTTATATATGCAATAACAATATTAAAAAATTACCTTTACATGTTCGGCTTTGCAAGTTTTATTCGAAAGTTCGTATTTGTAGCTTTCTGTATTTCTTGCACAAAAGAGCACACTTCATCAGAATTTTGGAAGGACGTTCTAATAACAGCAAATTGTTTAGCTGTGGATTTTTCGTCAACTGTAAAATTATAGTTTAGACTCTCCAATAATGATACTGTGAACTCAGCTATTACGAAAAAATAAAGCTAACGGATTCAAGCAAAAATCACAATCACCATGCGGTAAGCACATGTAGTCGTCCAGTCCAGCTGCTGCTGCTGATCTGAAAATCTTGTGCAACCCTACGCGCAGGACTCTCGCCAAGGTTTTTCACCAAACTTTTTCGCCAAGGTGCCGAATCGAACACAATTTCCAAAATCGCCCTGGGCACAGATGCTTATGGGGAGGGGGGGGGGGGCTTGCAACGGTGCTTACAGTGGTTTTAAGTAAAAAATATATATATCACTAATAGCGGTAATTATTAAGATAACCACTACTGACTTTAATAATTTAGTGATATTTAATAATTTTTTTTATAAATTTTCTTAATTTTTTAGCAAAAAAAGTTTTTATAACAGCTTCATAATCAATCTTTCGTGTTCTATCTTGCTAACGATTTTTCAAAATCGGTTCTGAAAGTGAAGGTATCTTAATAAGAAAACCTGTAAACAAAACCAAAAAAGTAAAAAACGACCTTTGCATTGATTGACCTCAACTATCCAATGGAAAAAAAAATATTTTAAAAATAATGAAATGCAAGCAAGATATATATAAAAAAAATTTCCCATAGAATTAATATTAGCGAGAGAGTGTTTTTGTGCAAGTGAAGTAGTTATTTTTAAATGAAAAAAATAAACAGGTTTTTCCATATTAATTTTGCGTTTTAATCGAGAAAACTTCCAGATTTTGCCCAATAATTGAAAAATCTTCAGAAGGATTTGGGGGGCCCTGGACCTGTGCTCTGCTGTAAATCAGGAACTGGATTGATGTCACGACTAAAAGCATCTAGAAAATGGCATTTTTATGCAATCATTAAGGATTTAATTTTCATGAATGAAAATGCCAGTTTCCATTTAAAAGTAATGTTTTATCAGAAGAGGCCACTTCCTCTTCTGAAATTTCACTTGCCTTATCTATAAAGTAGAAACTTTATTTTCAAGCCATGAGAAATAGAATTCCACTAAATGTCATGTCATTTGGTTTCATTTTCTTTTTTTCAATATTGTTAGGAAAATGGTATATTTTTCTGTTAGCATCAAAGAAAATCTGCATTCTCACTTATAAAACTCGGCATTTTACTATATTTGCATCAAAGTAATGTAATTTTTTCCTGAAAATTATTGTAAAAAGTATATGTATGCGACAAATGCATTTTTAAAAGGAAATATATTTTTTGTTTAACCACATGAATGATTAATGAAATAAAATATTTATACACTGATTAATTTTTTAGTAGAGCTGAAATTACGCTGTAAATTAATGAAATACAAAGGATTTGAATTATCACTTTACTAAACAGCGTACAACCAATAGAGTGAAAAAAATGTCCAGACCAGGTTCGATCCTGGATCCTTTGGTATAGCACACCAAGTGCTTTCATCATTAACCGATCTGGACTACATTCTGAAAGCTCAAAAAACATCTCAATTTTCACTGTAGAATATAATAAACAATATTGTTCAGTTCAGATATTTAAAAAAAATGTACCACTGTCTGGAAAAGTGTAGTATTTCCTGTATTAAAGGAAAGCTTACATTAAAAAAAAATCATATGCATTAGTTTTTAACTAACTGAAAACATATGATTTCTCTGTACTTCTTTGTTATAGAGGCCTAGGTGCAAAAAAGAAAATTTCAAAATTAAATTTGGCAAAAAAAGCAAAATTTTCAATATTTCAACTTTCTGTGACTTACATGATACTAATTAAACCCAGTACTGGTGAATATTTATTACTAATTACTTTTTCAGCAATTTACTTTAACATCTGAAATATATTTTTATAAGTATTATCACTTTAAACTATAAAAAAGAATAATTATATATGATAATATATATCAAGAATAAAATTAAAGTTGGAGGGAAAAATGAAGAAAAAAAAAAAAGCTATCAATAAGTGATTTTTAGGAATTAAATTTCGTTGTTTACATTCTTTTTTTTTTAAAGTTCAACTTCTAATCTGTGTATTCTGAATAAGAGCAACTGCCAATTTCATTAGTTTTTAAATAGACAGGCAAATATCTCTAAATACAGAATTCAATTACAGAATACAAATTTCAATGTTCTGCAAATTAAATTATAGCACCAGTTTTAATCAAGAAAATTAGTCAATGTTTTTAATTTGCACACTTTGATTAATAAATAGGCAAAATAGAAAAACTATAAATATGTTGAAAATATTAGCATTAATTTGCAAAATTTTCAGAAAAGTATCTATGTAAATAAATTCATAAGTACAAATAGTCTTACATGATTATTACTAGTATTTATCATTAAATAGTGCATTGAACTAAACATTAGCATGCAAGCTATTTTAATAAGTTGCAATCCGAGAAAGATTAAAAATTTAATTTAAAGTTTCATTCTGCACATTTCTTGTCAGATTTTTTATTAGATTTTTAAAACAATCCAGAGCTGTTTGGCTGGCAAATTGAGACCCATAATATCGCACTAATCATATATTTTCCTGCATTAATTGAAAAAAAATATATATTATAATAAATTACTGCACAAAGTGAGAGAAACCTGTATTATGTTAAATCATTCATATTATAAAAATTCAGATTAATTTATTTTCATTTCTTGGCTAATACAAATATATGAATAAATCAATAATCAGTAAGAATCAGAATATCAGTAAGAAAAGTTTATATAAAAATACATAATCTTGAATACCTGTATAGAAAAAGTACAAAGATGTTAAGTATGAATCAGTTCTTTGCTTTCAAGCTAAAATAATAAAAATCAGTGCCAAAAAAAATTCCTTCTTCATTACTGAAATGTTAGTATCTATGACACAACTTTTCTCACATGTAAAAAGCACTATTATTTTTCCTTTCACTATATGCAATATGTTGCATAGAGGATTCAAATAATTGTTCCCATGAGTTGCAAACAGTTT
This sequence comes from Maratus michaelseni, assembly GCA_963931845.1. NCBI lineage: Eukaryota > Metazoa > Arthropoda > Arachnida > Araneae > Salticidae > Maratus > Maratus michaelseni. Next base: position 23,276,276 of record OZ007599.1, on the reverse strand, counting down.
TTAAAGAATAACTGTTTTTTTCTTTGCTTTTTTCCCTCCTTCACATCTCGTTTTGTACTTCTCCCTAAGTTCGTGGAGTGAGATGATACGAAATTCAATAAGCGAATTTTCGCAGGCAACAAAGCTTCCCCAGCAGAACTTGAAAGTGTCTTTTCCAAGTTTGAAAGAACTGGAAGGACTTTAATATCCTTTAAATAATCAGGAAAAATAAATCTAATAGGATGCACTACATTAAATTCAAGTTCCTCAACTTCATTTTTTAAATAGTAATCAACCAAGACATAGTACAAACGGAATATTTGTCCTTGTACTAAACGAGCACCTCTATTAGAACTAAGAACTGTTTCATTCTCTTTATAAAATCTTTCAATATATGAAGTCAACAAGTCTACAATAGCTGGTACACCAAGAGCATTTAAAATAACCAAAGCTCCATAACACGAACTTAATGAAGCTTCAGTTGTGAGAACCAAATTAACTAAATACATAGCTTCGAAATATAAATGATTAGATTTACTTTTACTTAAAACAAGAGACACAATATTTTCTGCAGTATCTTTTATAGCCCAGTAGTCTAAACTACCTTGATTAGACTCCAACAAATCAGAAGCCAGAAACTTAAGAACTGCACTAAATAAGATATTTAAGTAACTGTTTTGTCCAAAATATATATATGGATTTTGGAGAAGAGCATCTGTGAATTTAAAAACTAAAGACACTTTTAAAAAATCGTATTTAAATTCATGGATAACTTTGCAAAAGAAATCTACAAAATGAGGAATTGATTGAATTAGGTTTTGATTTGTCTGAAAATCATTCAAAACCATACAACCCTCTTTTTCCATATTAAAATACAGAATAACCACAACAGCTTTGAAGTAGTCCTGTAATTCCTCTGCTAAATCTTCTATATTTACAGAAAGGGGATTACTATCATTCACCCATGTCTCTTTAATATATCTCTCCAGGGAACTTGACCTCTCTGGAATATATTCAAGCTTTTTATCTTCTGTATTACCTTGTGATGTTTGCTTTTTCTTCTTGCCTTCTGACTTTGTTTCCTTTTCTTCGGCTGCAGATGAAGTGTGCTCTGAAACAGTGTTTTTTGAAGAATCTGATAACAGGTCTAAGTTACTTGATGATCTACTGCTCTGAGATGGCACATGCTTACCACATTCAGAAAAATTAAAAAATGGCTGAGTTGTATCATCAAAAGTTTCTTCAGAAACGTTCTTTTTTAAACCACCAGATAATGATTCTAAGTATGGAGATCCACTTTTCTCAGACGACACATGCTTAGCACGTTTAGGGAGATTAAAAGATGGCTCAGTTGTATCATCAAAAGTTTCTTCAGAAACGTTCTTTTTTAAACCACCAGATAATGATTCTAAGTATGGAGATCCAATTTTCTCAGACGACACATGCTTAGCACGTTTAGGGAGATTAAAAGATGGCTTAGTTGTTACATCAAATATTTGTTCTGAAATGTTAATCTTTGAACCACCTGGTAATTGTTCTATGTTATCTGATGATATACTCCTCTGAGATGCTACAGGCTTCACACGCTTATGAACTTTAAGCCAAGAAAAATTTATTTTTTCACCAAAAGTTTCTTCTGATGTGTTCTCACTTGAACCACACGGTAATGGATCTAAGTTATCTGACCACACAGACTTAGCATGCTTACTAAGATGAGTATTTTCTTCAAATGTTTGTTCTGAAATGTTCTTTTTTGAACCACCGGGTAATTTTTTTAAGTTACATGTCCCACTTCTCTGAGATGACGCACGCTTACGACGTTTAGATGAAGACTTAGCTGTTGAACAACCAGGTAATCTACTTCTCTCAGGTGGTACAAGCTTGCCACAACGTGAAGGTGGCATTATTAGGTTTTAGTTGGCGTCGAAAAATGATTTAATAATTAAAAAAAGAAAAATAACGCGCATCGAAGTGTAAACACAACCACTTTCGATTGGTTGGTTGGCTGAGACATTTGCTACCACAGAGTTTAAACTCTGAGCGAGCTTGTTCCCGTCTGAGGATCAAGTCGCCCAGGAGCAAAGGAGAAAATATATATCGAAGCTCACATAAAGAAGGCAGTTGGAGGAAAGGGCAACTGACGTCACTGTTGGTTTGAGAGAAAAACCTGTTCGTTCTTTACGACTCCTACAGTACACATGAGATGGAGCGATTTGATTGCTCTACGTTAAATTGGTCTGTGATATGATTGGCCTACGTCGCCATGACGATTCCTGCAATCAATGCCTGCAATGATAGCTGCGACAAAAATGCAGCGGTAGATTGGTTGATGGAACTGTTTGTTTGTAAACATGCCCTTTCCAGTTGCAATTGACGTCATGTTGGAAATCACACACTACAAATAGGCAGTTCTGATTGATGGAAGTACCCTGACCTGATGAAGTGAAGTACAATGGTTGATCAGCTGATTGCAACTTCTCTGTAGGTGAAGCCAGCGACTGTCTTTATTCTTCCAAAAAAGTGGCTCTTGTGACAGGAATATCATAGAAGAAATCATTCAGAAAAGCCCGAAGCATTCACGAAAAGTATCACGTGATCTTATTTAGTCGGATCAGTCTACAAAGTCAGCAAATTTTACGCGCAGACTTCGCTCACTTGACCCAAAATTACTTTGTGGGTCATTTGATCACGTGGTTGGACTTTTCGTTCGGAAGGTAAATTGAACACCTTTAACAGCTCGATCAGAAATCTAACAATTTTCAACTTTTAACCTTCTAAACTGATATTTTAAACCTACGTATTTCTTAATGAAGCAGCATAAGAAATATAATAATAGCGAAGTACGATTAATATATCAGTTTTAGTGACATATAAGTTGATAACAGGCCAGATGTTCAGATCACCGATTTGTGTCAGCCTTGGCTTAACCACTGAGAAGCGGGCGCTTGACGCTAATCACACAGATCAGATGTATGTTAATAAAATGTAACCACTGAGCTGTAATATAAATTTTATATAGCTCAGTGACGTATTTGGAAAATCTGTTCGAATCAGAACTATCGTGCCAAATTTTTGCGAGAAAGGAGTTTGAGATGCGATCCAAATTATGGAACGCCGATTGCGCGTGTTCCTGTTTCTAGCATTTCTCTCGACAAGACCTTGGGAAGAGTTCGACAACTGGTGGTTACTCGATGGGTTTAACAAACTGTTATTTTGGCATACCAGATTTACAAATCAAGTTGATTTACCAGATTTCTGATTGATTTATAAATCTACACCGATTTAAGGATTTTGAGGTATTTATTGATTTATTTGTGATTTATTGATTTAAGTCTGATTTATGATTTATTGGTGATTTATTGATTTAAGTCTGATTTATGATTTATTTGTGATTTACTGATTTTCTTAATTAAAAAGAAAATAATAACTCAGAAAAGTATTAATCCCAAATTTATACTACTGAATAAAATGAAAAATAAAAAAAAATCTCAGAAAGTTAATTAATTTTAATAATAATTAATTTTAAAATGGAAGAGGGAACGGGTGGATCCTATACACGCAACCTAGGTTCGAGGCTAAAATTCGTCTGCTGGCAGTGCAGTGTTGTCGAGAGTGTTGTTTATCAAGGTGTTTATTTACATGTTTACATTTGAAATCAGACCAATCATACACATATGAAAATTATAAAATTATTTAAAAAAAATTTCTTTTGTCATGCCACTTTGATGAGTTTAAAGAGAAAAATCCCTGACGGCTCGGCCTACAGGCACAGGTAGATTTCGAAGACGCAGACCGTGGGGCGCCTGTTTGTCGGGAATTGCGGAAGAAATGACCTTTTTGCGATGATGCGGCAGTTGGAACCGCCTACTTCGAAACCTAACTTGTTTGCAGGCGAAGCCAGCAAGATTTTTTTTTTGCTATAAGAGTTGGTCCTATAAAAAGCTTGTCAGTATAAAAGTTTTAGATAATATTAAGAGGATTTATAATAAATTTAAGCGGATTTGAAATCTTGGAAATTGACGAAGTTATGAACTTTTTTCTTCTAAAAACCCCTCCCCCCCCTTAAGGCAATGTTTAATTACATCAAAAATCTGTCATACATAAATTTTCGGCCCTTCTCCTAGAAGTAATAATAACTTCAAAAGGATTCGATACGTATCCTAAATAAGAAATTATGGTTTTTTTTTCTGTTTTCACAAAAAGCCCCCCCCCCCCATCCACCCCTTGGTTCGATTTTGCCCATTAACGAACTTGACCGAGATTTTATGCCTCTTGATTTTATGTATCAGTTTCGAAAAGATGCGGGAGTTGGAACCGCCTACTTCGAAAAATAAATTGTTTGCAGGCGGAGTCAGCAGGGATTTTTTTTTGTTTTTAATTTTTTTTGCTATAACGGTTGGTCCTATAAAAAACTTGTCAGTATAAAAGTTTTAGATAATATTAAGTGGATTAATAATAAATTAACGCGGATTTGATATCTTGTGAATTGACAAAGCTATGATTTTTTTTCTTCTAAAACCCCACTTCCCCCCCCCCCTTGGGGCCATTTTTAATTATATCAAAAATCTGTCATACATAAATTTTCGGCCCTTTTCCCAGAAGTAATAATAACTTTAAACGGATTCGATACGTATAATAATTAAGAAATTATGGGGGGTTTTCTGTTTCCACAAAAAGCCCCCCCATTTCCCCCCCTTGGTTCGATTTTGTCCATTAACGAACTTGACCGAGATTTTATGTCCCTTGATTTTATGTATCAGTTTGGAAGAGATTTATGCAGAATTTTTCCAGTTAACGTGGTCATAAAAAAGTGACATAGATAGATAGATAAAGTTTTGAACTGGGGGTGGTTTTGGGTTCTGGAAGTCATGATCGGCGTAGAACTGCAAAATTTTTTCAAAATTTCCAACTTAGGTGAGAATGCAATAGGTAGTATTTCTTACGAAATCTACATAAAAAGATTCCCTGATTGCTCGGCCTACAGGCACAGGTAGATTTCGATGACGCAGACCGTGGGGTGCCTATTTATTGGGAATTGCAGAAGAAAGACCTATTTGCCATGATGCGGCAGTTGGGACTGTTCACTTCAAAATATACCTCTGCCTGTAGGCGGAGCCAGCAGGGAATTTTTTGTTTTTAATTTTTTTTTCTTTAACAGTTGGTCTTATAAAAAACTTGTCAATATAAAAGATGCAGATAATATTAAGAAGATTTATAATAAATTTAAAGGGATTTGATATCTTGTGAGTTGATGAAGTTATGATTTTTTTCCCTCTAAAACCCCTATTCCCCCCCCCCCATGGGGGCATTTTTAATTAAATCAAAAATATGTCATACATATATGTTTGGCCCTTTTCCTTGTAGTAATAATAACTTAAACGGATTCGATATGTATCAAAATTAATAGGTTATGGGTTTTTTTCTGTTTTCACAAAAAGCCCCCCATTCCCCTTACCCTTGGTTCGATTTTGCTCATTAACGAACTTAACCGAAATTTTATGCCGCTTGATTTTATGGTACAGTTTGGAAGAGATTTGTGCAAAATTATGGAAGTTATCGTGTCCATAACAAAGTGATATAGATAGATTGATAGATAGATAAAGTTTTGAACTCGGGGTGGTTTTGGGTTCTAGGAGTCATGACCGGTGTAAATCTGCAAAAATTTTTCAGGAATTTCAACTTAGGGGAGAATGTAATAGGTAGTATTTCTTACGAAGTTTACCTAAAATCCCTATAAAAAAAGCTCGGCCTACAGGCACAGGTAGATTTCGAAGACGCAGGCCGTGGGGAACCTGTTTATTGGGAATTGCCTTTTTGCCATGATGCGGTGTGGGGACCGCCCACCTCGATATCTACTTGTGTCTGTAGGCGGAGTCGGCAGGGATTTTTTATTTATATTTTTTTTTGCTTTAAGGGTTGATCCTATAAAAACTTGTCAGTATAAACGTTGTAGATAATATTAAGAGGATTTATAATGAATTTAAGCGGATTTGATATCTTATAAATTGACAAAAATATGAATTTTTTTCTTTTTAAGCCCCTAATTTTCTCCCCTTTGAGTCCATTTTTAATATAAAAATTATGTCATACATAAATTTTCGGCCCTTTACCTAGAAGTAATAATAACTTTAAACGGATTCGATACCTATCATACTAAGTAGTTATGGGATTTTTCTGTTTTCACAAAAAGCCCCCCATTTCCCCCCCCTTGGTTCGATTTTGCCCGTTAACGAACTTGACAGAGATTTTATGCCCCTTGATTTTATGTATCAGTTTGGAAGAGATTTATGCAGAATTATTGAAGTTATCGGTCCATAAAAAAGTAATATTGATAGATAAATAGATAGATAAAGTTTTGAACTGGGGGTGGTTTTCGTTCTGGGAGTCATGATCAGCGTAGATCTGCCAAAATGTTCCAAAAATTCCAACTTAGGAGAGAATGGAATAGGTAGTATTTCTTACGAAATCCACCTAAAATGAGTATTGTTGCAAAAGTGAAATCAGAATTTAAAAAAGATTTATGAAGTTACTCTGGAGATTAATCTAGAAAAAAATGAGGTATGATGTTGTTTTGTTACTTTTATTATAAAATGTAAGTATATTTATTTCTGTATATTTAGTTCTGTTTGTAAAGTTAAACTGTGAAAAAACAATAAAAGGATAAGATTAGCAGACAAGAAAGAACGCTCGGTCACTACTTTTGTCGATTTTCGTTCTGGTTGCGGCGCTGTTTTGCTCACTTCACTTTAACCTTCACTTTAACCTTTTCTAAATTGCGTACGCGATGGATATACAGTGGTGGCCAAAAGTGTGGACATTTTTTGAAAGTTTCATGTTTTTCAACTTTGTGTGCTTGTAGAATATATTTATTTTCACTTAAATACAAACGTTTATACATCAAATTGAAGGTAATTTAATGTAAAATTTAATAATAAAAACAGTATTTACAATATCTGTATTATAAAAAAAGTTATGTAACTAATAGTAAGATCTATCTTAGATTTGCATTTTTTTAAGTGATACTTACACAATCAATACTTAGTAGGATAACCCTTATTTTTTAACCCTATCACTATGTCCTGGGGTCCACACGGACCCCAAGCACTTTCAACAAGTTGTCAAAAAATCTATCACTCACTGAGTAGTTTCAGCCGGTGACATCTCATATCATAATGTTTGTAACACACGATAAAAATTAAACTGTACAAATATAAGTAGTACTTGTTTTTTTTTAATTTAAAAAATTCATAGCATATTTGTCCTGGGCAACAACAGGGCATGTTTTGATAGGACATAGTGATAGAGTTAAGACAGCTTCACAGTGTCTTTTCATCGAGTGAACGAGTGTTTGGAGTTCATCTTTCGTAATCACATGGTGCCAAGAATCAATTATATAGCTTCAATAAATTGTCTTTTATTGGATGGACGTTTTTTTCGTACAAGAATTTTCAAACGTCGCCATAAATTTTCAATTGGATTGAGATCAGGGCTGTTTCCTGGCCATGGAAATATATCTATGCCTTTATTTTGAAACCATGCTTTGCATACTTTTGCTGTGTGGCATGGAGCGGAATCCTGCTGAAAAATAAATGGTGCGTTGTTGGGGAAAAGATCCCTGACGGAAGGTATCAATTTTGGTTCCAGGACAGTTTCGATGTATTTTTTGTCATTCAGGATGCCATCAATCACTTGAATTCGGCCCACACCATCTGCACATGCCCAAATCATGACATTTGTTGGGTTTTTTGTAGTTGCTTCAATGCAATCAGGATGAAGTGCTTCTCCTACTCTAAGTCTCACGTATTTTCTACCATCACTACCAAAGAGCGATATTTTATTCTCATCGCTCCAGATTACTTGCTTCCATTGATTTTCTGACCATTTAATGTGTTCTTTTGCCCACTTAACTCGTTTTTCGCGATGCTTTTGATTTAAATATGTTTTTTTCCTTGGAATTCTAGCTTGTAGTCCAAATCCTGATAACCTTCTTCTTATTGTTCTTGAACTTACTGCAATACCCGCTGCATTCATTTCACATCTAATGGCATCTGATGAAATTTTTCTATCTTGAAGGCATAGCCGTTTAATTTTTCTATCGGCAGTAGCACTTGTGCATTTTTTTCGGCCTGATTTGGCCTTATTTTCCACTGATTTCGTTTTTTCATAAAGTAAATAGAACTTTCGTACACCAGAAAGAGTCACTGAACCACCAACTTGTCTTGCAATTTCAGCATAAGAGAGGCCATTTTCTCTCAATATGATAATTCGGCTTCTTTTTGTAGATGTCCAATTAGTTCTTCTTGTTGATGACATTGTTTAAAATTAGTTTAATTTTAAAAAAAGGACTTTAAATATTCAAAAACAGCAATACTCTATTTAATTGTACTACTATGCATCATTCCGCAAAATATTTTCACAACAATAACTCTTTTACCATCCAAACAACCTAAACATAGTTACAGACATTTGATTGGTCCTCAGAACAGTGTTTGTGATTGGCTAGTACGCTTTTATTACAAAACACGTCCTTATTCAAAACGATTTGTGTTTGTTTGTTCTACTAAAATGAGCATAACTTTTTTTGTCATACAGATATTGTAATACTGTTTCTATTATTAAATTCTACATTAAATTACCTTCAATTTTATATATAAACGTTTGTCTTTAAGTGAAAATTAATATATTCTACAAGCACACAAATTTGAAAAACATGAAACTTTCAAAAAATGCCCAAACTTTTGGCCACCACTGTAGTATCAAATTTTTAATTTATAAAAGTTTAAATAAAACTGTTAATGTAAGGAAAGGAAATGGAATGGTATTTGAAATAAATTAGCAGATTGCTCAAGATATACGGATTTATTAAATGATTTTTGAAATGTGATGATTAGACAGATTTATACAAGATTTAATGATTTACATGAGATTTATGATTTATAATAGGATTTTTTTATTATACACAGATTTATTGATTTATTAGAAGATTTTTCGTTTAAATCTTGATTTCTTGATTTACAGATTTTAAATTTTTAACTTAATTTATATGGCAGTAAATCTGTTCTGTACCAGATCTGTACGTTGTCGAATCCGTCGTTTGTCGTTTTAACTGATCTTGGCTCCTAATACGCGTATTTGAGAATTCGCTCTTGAACCGCTGCGCATACTTTCTGCGCATCATCGTGAGGGCGCTGCTGACGTAGCATCTTTCTCATTCTTTACTTCCGCTCCGGTTGCTTTTTGTTTACTTCCGCTGCGTTTGCCAGAGTGCTCGGTTATTTTATTGTTTTTTTACCGCAATCACAGTACACTATAATGATCAGTGTAACGAAAAACGGCCCTTATCAGGGCCAATTTCTACAATCTGTCAGAACAGATTGACGATTTATTTTCCGAGAATCTGTGTAAACAGACTGATGATGATACTTTATTTACGCACATAATTTGCCATCTGAAAATGATACTACTTCGTTTATGGCACATAGTCTACCGTCTTTTTCTAAAGCTGCCTCTGGCGGTAATTGTATGCGTGTGGTATTTTGGGACGAGTGTAGAGCCCGCCAAATATGGCGATAAAACAGGTTTAAGAAAGCGATAAAGTCTTAGGGATGGTCAGAGGCGATAACTTGCTCTGTCTGGTTACGTCAGTGTGTTTCTGCTTCCAGGAGTAGGAAGGAAGGAGGGAGGTAAAGGGAAACATCTGTTGGAATTGCTAGTGAATTTCTACAGAAGGGCGGTGTTTCAGATCTAGGGGAGTTATGGATTCTGATTGATAGACGGTGAGAAATAAGAGACATGTTTTACAATCCTTTAAATAAACAGTTTTGTAGACTCGACAATTTTTACTATCAGAAGAATTTCATTTCATTTTATTTTGAAATGCGATTTTAAGATGAACTAAGCATTTAAAAGTTAGTTTATATTAAAGTAATTATGATAAAAATGGACTAAAAGATTTCAGACAATCAATATTCAGAAATGATTTTCATTTCGTTTATTGAAATAATTTAAACCAAGTTTACTCACTGTTTTAGACATTTTTCACTTAATTGCTTTAAATTTTAATTTATACATGTTTTTTATTGTATTCGGGAAATATATTTTCAAACAATAACAATTTTTAATATAATAAAAATTTGTTTTCTTAGCTATTATTTTTGTTTGTTGAAAATGCATTACTAAAATAAATAAAGCAAACGCATCCTCGGAAATATGGAAGACTGTTGATTAAATAGGAGTTTTTTTCTTTTCAATACATACTTTTTCTATTTTGATAACACGTTTTTTTTTATTAAGATATTTTCACTTCCGGAACCAGTTTCGAAAGTAAAAGTACCAGCAATGAAAATAGCTGCAACCAAAATCGAAAAAGTGCAAGGAGCGTGCATAGAGCACCTCAGCTATCCAATGCAAAAAAATCATTTCAAAATATTGAAATGCGAACAAGATATTGTAAATTATTTCCACCATAGGATTAACAGTAGCGAGCTGGTGTTTTCACCTCAGTGAAGTAGCCTCTTAACCCGTAAATGCCTAGAGTATCAAATTTGCAACACTTTTTATTTAACTTTTAATAAATAAATCAAGTTTTCTTCGGAATCACTATATTTTTATCGAATTATTACTCCTGTAAAAATCTCATAAATATGCTACTAAATAGAGTTAAAAATATATCTTAAAATTTCTGGTGTCTCATCCTTAATATAAGTAAAAAGCAAAAAACAATTCCAAAAGAAATATTTATGTATTGAAGGGTTAAGGATTAGACACCACCAACTTGTGCAGCAGTGGCGTATCCAACCGAAATTGTCAAGAGTAAAATGAAAAAAGTGCTTTTTTCTCTGTTTTTTAGATAAATTTGTAATTTCATTTTCTGTCATACAGCAGACTAGTAATTTTCGTTAGTCCAACATTAGTCCACAATAACATGACAGCATAGACAGGGTAAGGGGGCTGATGGAGTTACACCCCCCTCCCAAAACAGTAGAAAATCTCATGAAAAAAGTGTTGTTTTCTTCTTCTTTGAGATAAATTTGTAATTTTTTTTGGTTATACAACAGATTACCCACTCTCTTCTTTTTAGACACATATTAGTTCACACTGACATCAGAGAATATCTAAAAAGGAGAAGGTGGCTATTTGTGTTACACCTCCCCCCCCCCACACACCCGAAATAGTCGAAAATCTCATGAAAAAAGTGCTGTTTTTTTCTTCTTTGAGATAAATTTGTTTTTTTAGTCATACAACAGACTACCCTCTCTCTTCTTTTTAACCCCTATTAGTAAACATTGACGTTAGAGCATACCTAAAAGGGGGAAGGTGTCTGATGGGGTTACAGCCCCCCTTCCCCAAATAGTCGAACATCTCATCACAATACTGCTGTTTTTTTCTTCTTTGAGATTAATTTATATATTTTTTTGTCATACAACAGACTATCCACTCTCCTCTTTCTAGCCACATATTAGACGACATTTCCATTAAAGCATACCTAAAAAGGAAAAGGGGGATGATGGGTTTACAGCCCCTCCCGCATTCCCCAAATAGTCGAACATCTCATGAAAATAGTGCTGTTTTTTTCTTCTTTGAGATAAATTTGTATTTGTTTTTGTCATACAACAGACTACCTACTCTCTTCTTATTAACCCCATATTAGACCACATTGACATCAGAGCACACCTAAAAAAGGGAAGGGGGCTGATGGGGTTACAGCCCTCCCTTCCCGAAATAGTCAAACTTCTCATGAAAAAACTGCTGTTTTTTCTTCTTTGAGATAAATTTGTATTTTTTTTGTCGTACAACAGACTACCCTCTCTCTTCTTTTTAACCCCCATATTAGCCACATTCACGTCAGGGCATATCTAAAAGAGGGAAGGTGTCTGATGGGGTTACAGCCCCCCTTCCCCAAATAGTCGAACATCTCATCACAATACTGCTGTTTTTTTCTTCTTTGAGATTAATTTATATTTTTTTTGTCATACAACAGACTATCCACTCTCCTCTTTCTAGCCACATATTAGACCACATTTCCATTAAAGAATACCTAAAAAGGAAAAGGGGGGGGGGTGATGGGTTTACAGCCTCTCCCGCATTTCCCAAATAGTCAAACATCTGATGAAAATACTGCTGTTTTTTCTTCTTTGAGATAAATTTGTTTTCGTTTTTTTGTCATAGAACAGACTATCCACTCTCTTCTATTTTGCCCCATATTAGTCCAAATTGCCATCAGAGCATACCTAAAAAGGAAAAGGAGGACGATGGGGTTACAGTCCCCTTCCCCAAATAGTCGAACATCTCATGAAAATAGTGCTGTTTTTTTCTTCTTTGAGATAAATTTGTTTTTTTAGTCATGCAACAGACTACCCTCTCTCTTCTTTTTAACCCCATATTAGCCACATTCACGTCAGAGCATACCTAAAAGAGGGAAGGTGTCTGATGGGGTTGCATCCCCCTTCCCCAAATAGTCGAACATCACATCACAATACTGCTGTTTTTTTCTTCTTTGAGATTAATTTATATTTTTTTTGTCATACAACAGACTATCCACTCTCCTCTTTCTAGCCACATATTAGTCCACATTTCCATTAAAGCATACCTAAAAAGGAAAAGGGGGGCTGATGGGTTTACAGCCCCTCCCTTCCCGAAATAGTCAAACTTCTCATGAAAAAACTGCTAATTTTTCTTCTTTGAGATAAATTTGTATTTTTTTAGTCATAAAACAGACTACCCTCTCTCTTCTTTTTAACCCCATATTAGCCACATTCACGTCAGAGCATACCTAAAAGAGGGAAGGTGTCTGATGGGGTTGCATCCCCCTTCCCCAAATAGTCGAACATCACATCGCAATACTGCTGTTTTTTTCTTCTTTGAGATTAATTTATATTTTTTTTGTCATACAACAGACTATCCACTCTCCTCTTTCTAGCCACATATTAGTCCACATTTCCATTTAAGCATACCTAAAAAGGAAAAGGGGGGGTGATGGGTTTACAGCCCCTCCCGCATTTCCCAAATAGTCAAACATCTGATGAAAATACTGCTGTTTTATCATCTTTGAGATAAATTTGTTTTCGTTTTTTTGTCATAGAACAGACTATCCACTCTCTTCTATTTTGCCCCATATTAGTCCAAATTGCCATCAGAGCATACCTAAAAAGGAAAAGGAGGACGGTGGGGTTACAGCCCCCTTCCCCAAATAGTCGAACATCTTATCAAAATACAGCTGTTTTTTCATCTTTGAGATTAATTTATATTTTTTTTGCCATACAACAGACTATCCACTCTCTTCTTTCTAGCCACATATTAGTCCACATTTCCATTAAAGCATACCTAAAAAGGAAAAGGGGGATGATTGGTTTACAGCCCCTCCCCCATTCCCCAAATAGTCGAACATCTCATGAAAATAGTGCTGTTTTTTCTTCTTTGAGATAAATTTGTTTTCGTTTTTTTTGTCATAGAACAGACTATCCACTCTCTTCTATTTTGCCCCATATTAGTCCAAATTGCCATCAGAGCATACCTAAAAAGGAAAAGGGGGACGATGGGGTTACAGCCCCCTTCCCCAAACAGTCGAACATCTCATCACAATACTGCTGTTTTTTTTCTTCTTTGAGATTATTTTATATTTTTTTTGTCATACAACAGACTATCCACTCTCCTCTTTCTAGCCACATATTAGTCCACATTTCCATTAAAGCATACCTAAAAAGGAAAAGGGGGATGATTGGTTTACAGCCCCTCCCCCATTCCCCAAATAGTCGAACATCTCATGAATGAACATCTCTCTTTTTTCTTCTTTGAGATAAATTTGTATTTCTTTTTGTCATACAACAGACTACCTACTCTCTTCTTATTAACCCCATATTAGTCCACATTGACATCAGAGAACACCTAAAAGAGGGAAGGGGGCTGATGGGGTTACAGCCCTCCCTTCCTGAAATAGTCAAACTTCTCATGAAAAAACTGCCGTTTTTTCTTCTTTGAGATAAATTTGTATTTTTTTTTGTCATACAACAGACTACCCTCTCTCTTCTTTTTAACCCCATATTAGCCACATTCACGTCAGAGCATACCTAAAAGAGGGAAGGTGTCTGATGGGGTTACAGCCCCCCTTCCCCACATAGTCGAACATCTCATCACAATACTGCTGTTTTTTTCTTCTTTGAGATTAATTTATATTTTTTTTGTCATACAACAGACTATCCACTCTCTTCTTTCTAGCCACATATTAGTCCACATTTCCATTAAAGCATACCTAAAAAGGAAAAGGTGTCTGATGGGGTTATAGCCCCCCACCCTTCCCCAAATAGTCAAACATCTGATGAAAATACTGCTGTTTTTTCTTCTTTGAGATAAATTTGTTTTCGTTTTTTTGTCATAGAACAGACTATCCACTCTCTTCTATTTTGACCCATATTAGTCCAAATTGCCATCAGAGCATACCTAAAAAGGAAAAGGAGGACGATGGGGTTACAGCCCCCTTCCCCAAATAGTCGAACATCTCATCACAATACTGCTGTTTTTTCTTCTTTGAGATTATTTTATATTTTTTTTGTCATACAACAGACTATCCACTCTCCTCTTTCTAGCCACATATTAGTCCACATTTAAATTAAAGCATACCTAAAAAGGAAAAGGAGGATGATTGGATTACAGCCCCTCCCCCATTCCCCAAATAGTCGAACATCTCATGAAAATAGTGCTGTTTTTTTCTTCTTTGAGATAAATTTGTATTGATTTTTGTCATACAACAGACTACCTACTCTCTTCTTATTAACCCCATATTAGTCCACATTGACATCAGAGCACACCTAAAACAGGGAAGGGGGCTGATGGGGTTATAGCCCCCCCTTCCCCAAATAGTCAAACATCTGATGAAAATACTGCTGTTTTTTCTTCTTTGAGATAAATTTGTTTTCGTTTTTTTGTCATAGAACAGATTATCCACTCTCTTCTATTTTGCCCCATATTAGTCCAAATTGCCATCAGTGCATACCAAAAAAGGAAAAGGAGGACGATGGGGTTACAGCTCCCTTCCCCAAATAGTCAAACTTCTCATGAAAATACTGCTGTTTTTTCTTCTTTGAGATAAATTTGTATTTTTTTATTCATACAACAGACTACCCTCTCTCTTCTTTTTAATCCCATATTAGCCACATTCACGTGAGAGCATACCTAAAAGGGGGAAGGTGTCTGATGGGGTTACAACCCCCCTTTTCCTAAATAGTCGAACATCTCATCAAAATACTGCTGTTTTTTTCATCTTTGAGATTAATTTATATTTTTTTGTCATACAACAGACTATCCACTCTCTTCTTTCTAGCCACATATTAGTCCACATTTCCATTAAAGCATACCTAAAAAGGAAAAGGGGGATGATTGGATTACAGCCCCTCCCCCATTCCCCAAATAGTCGAACATCTCATGAAAATAGTGCTGTTTTTTTCTTCTTTGAGATAAATTTGTATTGATTTTTGTCATACAACAGACTACCTACTCTCTTCTTATTAACCCCATATTAGTCCACATTGACATCAGAGCACACCTAAAACAGGGAAGGGGGCTGATGGGGTTACAGCCCTCCCTTCCCGAAATAGTCAAACTTCTCATGAAAAAACTGCTGTTTTTTCTTCTTTGAGATACATTTGTATTTTTTTTTGTCATACAACAGACTACCCTCTCTCTTCTTTTTAACCCCATATTAGCCACATTCACGTCAGAGCATACCTAAAAGAGGGAAGGTGTCTGATGGTGTTACAGCCCCCCTTCCCCAAATAGTCCAACATCTCATCACAATACTGCTGTTTTTTTCTTCTTTGAGATTAATTTATATTTTTTTTGTCATACAACAGACTATCCACTCTCTTCTTTCTAGCCACATATTAGTCCACATTTCCATTAAAGGATACCTAAAAAGGAAAAGGTGTCTGATGGGGTTATAGCCCCCCACCCTTCCCCAAATATTCAAACATCTGATGAAAATACTGCTGTTTTTTCTTCTTTGAGATAAATTTGTTTTCGTTTTTTTGTCATAGAACAGACTATCCACTCTCTTCTATTTTGACCCATATTAGTCCAAATTGCCATCAGAGCATACCTAAAAAGGAAAAGGAGGACGATGGGGTTACAGCCCCCTTCCCCAAATAGTCGAACATCTCATCACAATACTGCTGTTTTTTCTTCTTTGAGATTATTTTATATTTTTTTTGTCATACAACAGACTATCCACTCTCCTCTTTCTAGCCACATATTAGTCCACATTTAAATTAAAGCATACCTAAAAAGGAAAAGGGGGATGATTGGTTTACAACCCCTCCCCCATTCCCCAAATAGTCGAACATCTCATGAAAATAGTGCTGTTTTTTCTTCTTTGAGATAAATTTGTTTTCGTTTTTTTTGTCATAGAACAGACTATCCACTCTCTTCTATTTTGCCCCATATTAGTCCAAATTGCCATCAGAGCATACCTAAAAAGGAAAAGGAGGACGATGGGGTTACAGCCCCCTTCCCCAAATAGTCGAACATCTCATCACAATACTGCTGTTTTTTTTCTTCTTTGAGATTATTTTATATTTTTTTTGTCATACAACAGACTATCCACTCTCCTCTTTCTAGCCACATATTAGTCCACATTTCCATTAAAGCATACCTAAAAAGGAAAAGGGGGATGATTGGTTTACAGCCCCTCCCCCATTCCCCAAATAGTCGAACATCTCATGAATGAACATCTCTCTTTTTTCTTCTTTGAGATAAATTTGTATTTCTTTTTGTCATACAACAGACTACCTACTCTCTTCTTATTAACCCCATATTAGTCCACATTGACATCAGAGAACACCTAAAAGAGGGAAGGGGGCTGATGGGGTTACAGCCCTCCCTTCCTGAAATAGTCAAACTTCTCATGAAAATACTGCTGTTTTTTTTTCTTTGAGATAAATTTGTATTTTTTTATTCATACAACAGACTACCCTCTTTCTTCTTTTTAACCCCATATTAGCCACATTCACGTGAGAGCATACCTAAAAGGGGGAAGGTGTCTGATGGGGTTACAACCCCCCTTTCCCTAAATAGTCGAACATCTCATCAAAATACTGCTGTTTTTTTCATCTTTGAGATTAATTTATATTTTTTTGTCATACAACAGACTATCCTCTCTCCTCTTTCTAGCCACATATTAGTCCACATTTCCATTAAAGCATACCTAAAAAGGAAAAGGGGGTAATTAGTTTACAGCCCCTCCCCCATTCCCCAAATAGTCGAACATCTCATGAAAATAGTGCTTTTTTTCCTTCTTTGAGATAAATTTGTATTTGTTTTTGTCATACAACAGACTACGTACACTCTTCTTATTAACCCCATATTAGTCCACATTGACATCAGAGCACACCTAAAAGAGGGAAGGGGGCTGATGGGGTTACAGCCCTCCCTTCCCGAAATAGTCAAACTTCTCATGAAAAAACTGCTGTTTTTTCTTCTTTGAGATAAATTTGTATTTTTTTGTCATACAACAGACTACCCTCTCTCTTCTTTTTAACCCCATATTAGCTACATTCACGTCAGAGCATACCTAAAAGAGGGAAGGTGTCTGATGGGGTTACAGCCCCCCTTCCCCAAATAGTCGAACATCTCATCACAATACTGCTGTTTTTTTCTTCTTTGAGATTAATTTATATTTTTTTTGTCATACAACAGACTATCCACTCTCTTCTTTCTAGCCACATATTAGTCCACATTTCCATTAAAGCATACCTAAAAAGGAAAAGGTGTCTGATGGGGTTATAGCCCCCCCTTCCCCAAATAGTCAAACATCTGATGAAAATACTGCTGTTTTTTCTTCTTTGAGAGAAATTTGTTTTCGTTTTTTTGTAATAGAACAGACTATCCACTCTCTTCTATTTTGACCCATATTAGTCCAAATTGCCATCAGAGCATACCTAAAAAGGAAAAGGAGGACGATGGGGTTAGAGCCCCCTTCCCCAAATAGTCGAACATCTCATTAAAATAGTGCTGTTGTTTTCTTCTTTGAGATAAATTTGTATTTGTTTTTGTCAAACAACAAATTTCCCACTCTCTTCTTTCTAACCCCATATTTTCCACATTGACATCATAGTATATCTAAAGAGGGGAAGGGGGTATTGTGTTACACCCCCCCACACACACACACACCCGAAATAGTCGAAAATCTCATGAAAAAAGTGCTTTTTTTTCTTCTTTCAGATAAATTTGTATTTTTTTAGTCATACAACAGACTACCCTCTCTCTTCTTTTTAACCCCATATTAGCCACATTCACGTCAGAGCATACCTAAAAGGTGGAAGGTGTCTGATGGGGTTGCACCCCCCTTCCCCAAATAGTCGAACATCTCATCACAATACTGCTGTTTTTTTCTTCTTTGAGATTAATTTATATTTTTTTTGTCATACAACAGACTATCCACTCTCCTCTTTCTAGCCACATATTAGTCCACATTTAAATTAAAGCATACCTAAAAAGGAAAAGGGGGATGATTGGTTTACAGCCCCTCCCCCATTCCCCAAATAGTCGAACATCTCATGAAAATAGTGCTGTTTTTTTTCTTCTTTGAGATAAATTTGTATATTTTTAGTCATACAACAGACTACCCTCTCTTTTCTTCTTAACCCCTATTAGTCCACATTGACGTTAGAGCATGCCTAAAAGAGGGAAGGGGGCTGATGGGGTTACAGCCCTCCCTTCCCGAAATACTCAAATTTCCCATGAAAAAACTGCTGTTTATTCTTCTTTGAGATAAATTTGTATTCTTTTTTTAATACAACAGACTACCCTCTCTCTTCTTTTTAACGCCATATTAGCCACATTCACGTCACAGCATACCTAAAAGAGGGAAGGTGTCTGATAGGGTTACAGCCCCCCTTCCCCAAATAGTCGAACATCTCATCACAATACTGCTGTTTTTTTCTTCTTTGAGAATAATTTATATTTTTTTTGTCATAGAACAGACTATCCACTCTCCTCTTTCTAGCCACATATTAGTCCACATTTCCATTAAAGCATAACTAAAAAGGAAAAGGTGCCTGATGGGCTTATAGCCCCCCCCCCTTCCCCAAATATTCAAACATCTGATTAAAATACTGCTGTTTTTTCTTCTTTGAGATAAATTTGTTTTCGTTTTTTTGTCATAGAACAGACTATCCACTCTCTTCTATTTTGACCCATATCAGTCCAAATTGCCATCAGAGCATACCTAAAAAGGAAAAGGAGGACGATGGGGTTACAGCCCGCTTCCCCAAATGTCGAACATCTCATGAAAATAGAGCTGTTATTTTCTTCTTTGAGATAAATTTGTATTTGTTTTTGTCAAACAACAGATTGCCCACTCTCTTCTTTCTAACCCCATATTTTCCACATTGACATCATAGTATATATAAAGAGGGTAAGGGGGTATTTGTGTTACACCCCCCACACACACACACCCGAAATAGTCGAAAGTCTCATGAAAAAAGTGCTTTTTTTTCTTCTTTGAGATAAATTTGTATTTTTTTAGTCATACAACAGACTACCCTCTCTTTTCTTCTTAACCCCTATTAGTCCACATTGACGTTAGAGCATACCTAAAAGGGGGAAGGTGTCTAATGGGGTTACAGCACCTCCCCCATTCCCCAAATAGTCGGACATCTCATGAAAAAAGTGCTGTTTTTTCTTCTTTGAGATAAATTTGTTTTTTTAGTCATACAACAGACTACCCTCTCTCTTCTTTTTAACCCCATATTAGCCACATTCACGTCAGAGCATACCTAAAAGAGGGAAGGTGTCTGATGGGGTTACAACCCCCCTTTCCCTAAATTGTCGAACATCTCATCAAAATACTGCTGTTTTTTTCATCTTTGAGATTAATTTATATTTTTTTGTCATACAACAGACTATCCACTCTCTTCCTTCTAGCCACATATTAGTCCACATTTCCATTAAAGCATACCTAAAAAGGAAAAGGTGTCTGATGGGGTTATAGCCCCCCCTTCCCCAAATAGTCAAACATCTGATGAAAATACTGCTGTTTTTTCTTCTTTGAGATAAATTTGCTTTCGTTTTTTTGTCATAGAACAGATTATCCACTCTCTTCTATTTTGCCCCATATTAGTCCAAATTGCCAACAGAGCATACCTAAAAAGGAAAAGGAGGACGATGGGGTTACAGCCTCCTTCCCCAAATAGTCAAACTTCTCATGAAAAAACTGCTGTTTTTTCTACTTTGAGATAAATTTGTATTTATTTTTGTCATACAACTGACTACCCTCTCTCTTCTTTTTAACCCCATATTAGCCACCTTCACGTGAGAGCATACCTAAAAGAGGGAAGGTGTCTGATGGGGTTACAGCGCCCCTTCCCCAAATAGTCGAACATCTCATCACAATACTGCTGTTTTTTTCTTCTTTGAGATTAATTTATATTTTTTTTGTCATACAACAGACTATCCATTCTCCTCTTTCTAGCCACATATTAGTCCACATTTCCATTAAAGCATACCTAAAAAGGAAAAGGTGTCTGATGGGGTTATAGTCTCCCCCCTTCCCCAAATATTCAAACATCTGATGAAAATACTGCTGTTTTTTCTTCTTTGAGATAAATTTGTTTTCGATTTTTTGTCATAGAACAGACTATCCATTCTCTTCTATT
This sequence comes from Maratus michaelseni, assembly GCA_963931845.1. Classification (NCBI taxonomy): domain Eukaryota; kingdom Metazoa; phylum Arthropoda; class Arachnida; order Araneae; family Salticidae; genus Maratus; species Maratus michaelseni. The sequence continues at coordinate 23,255,652 of OZ007599.1, read as the reverse complement.
TTGACCCATATTAGTCCAAATTGCCATCAGAGCATACCTAAAAAGGAAAAGGAGGACGATGGGATTACAGCCCGCTTCCCCAAATAGTCGAACATCTCATGAAAATAGAGCTGTTTTTTTCTTCTTTGAGATAAATTTGTATTTGTTTTTGTCAAAAATTAGATTGCCCACTCTCTTCTTTCTAACCCCATATTTTACACATTGACATCATATTATATCTAAAGAGGGGAAGGAGGTATTTGTGGTACACCCCCCCACACGCACACACCCGAAATTGTCGAAAATCTCATGAAAAAAGTGCTTTTTTTTCTTCTTTGAGATAAATTTGTATTTTTTTAGTCATACAACAGACTACCCTCTCTCTTCTTTTTAACCCCTATTAGTCCACATTGACGTTAGAGCATACCTGAAAGGGGGAAGGGTCTAATGGGGTTACAGCCACTCCCCCATTCCCCAAATAGTCGGACATCTCATGAAAAAAGTGTTGTTTTTTTCTACTTTGAGATAAATTTGTATTTGTTTTTGTCATACAACAGACTATCCACTCTCTTCTTTCTAGCCGCATATTAGTCCACATTTCCATTAAAGCATACCTAAAAAGGAAAAGTGGATGATTGGTTTACAGCCCCTCCCCCATTCCCCAAATAGTCGAACATCTCATGAAAATAGTGCTGTTTTTTTCTTCTTTGAGATAAATTTGTAATTGTTTTTGTCATACAACAGACTACCTACTCTCTTCTTATTAACCCCTTATTAGTCCACATTGACATCAGAGCACACCTAAAAGAGGGAAGGGGGCTGATGGGGTTACAGCCCTCCCTTCCCGAAATAGTCAAACTTCTCATGAAAAAAACTGCTGTTTTTCCTTCTTTGAGATAAATGTGTATTTTTTTTTGTCATACAACAGACTACACCCTCTCTTCTTTTTAACCCCATATTAGCCACATTCACGTCAGTGCATACCTAAAAGAGGGAAGGTGTCTGATGGGGTTACAGCCCCCCTTCCCCAAATAGTCGAACATCTCATCACAATACTGCTGTTTTTTCTACTTTGAGATTAATTTATATATTTTTTTGTCATACAACAGACTATCCACTCTCCTCTTTCTAGCCACATATTAGACGACATTTCCATTAAAGCATACCTAAAAAGGAAAAGGGGGATGATGGGGTTACATCCCTCCCTTCCCGAAATAGCCAAACTTCTCATGAAAAAACTGCTGTTTTTTCTTCTTTGAGATAAATTTGTATTTTTTTTGTCGTACAACAGACTACCCTCTCTCTTCTTTTTAACCCCCATATTAGCCACATTCACGTCAGAGCATATCTAAAAGAGGGAAGGTGTCTGATGGGGTTACAGCCTCCCTTCCCCAAATAGTCGAACATCTTATCACAATACTGCTGTTTTTTTCTTCTTTGAGATTAATTTATATTTTTTTTGTCATACAACAGACTATCCACTCTCCTCTTTCTAGCCACATATTAGTCCACATTTCCATTAAAGAATACCTAAAAAGGAAAAGGGGGGGTGATGGGTTTACAGCCTCTCCCGCATTTCCCAAATAGTCAAACATCTGATGAAAATACTGCTGTTTTTTCTTCTTTGAGATAAATTTGTTTTCGTTTTTTTGTCATAGAACAGACTATCCACTCTCTTCTATTTTGCCCCATATTAGTCCAAATTGCCATCAGAGCATACCTAAAAAGGAAAAGGAGGACGATGGGGTTACAGTCCCCTTCCCCAAATAGTCGAACATCTCATGAAAATAGTTCTGTTTTTTTCTTCTTTGAGATAAATTTGTAATTGTTTTTGTCATACAACAGACTACCATACTCTCTTCTTATTAACCCCTTATTAGTCCACATATTGACATCAGAGCACACCTAAAAGAGGGAAGGGGGCTGATGGGGTTACAGCCCTCCCTTCCCGAAATAGTCAAATTTCTCATGAAAAAAACTGCTGTTTTTCCTTCTTTGAGATAAATTTGTAATTGTTTTTGTCATACAACAGACTACCTACTCTCTTCTTATTAACCCCTTATTAGTCCACATTGACATCAGAGCACACCTAAAAGAGGGAAGGGGCTGATGGGGTTACAGCCCTCCCTTCCCGAATAGTCAAACTTCTCATGAAAAAAACTGCTGTTTTTCCTTCTTTGAGATAAATGTGTATTTTTTTTTGTCATACAACAGACTATCCATTCTCCTCTTTCTAGCCACATATTAGTCCACATTTCCATTAAAGCATACCTAAAAAGGAAAAGGTGTCTGATGGGGTTATAGTCCCCCCCCTTCCCCAAATATTCAAACATCTGATGAAAATACTGCTGTTTTTTCTTCTTTGAGATAAATTTGTTTTCGATTTTTTGTCATAGAACAGACTATCCATTCTCTTCTATTTTGACCCATATTAGTCCAAATTGCCATCAGAGCATACCTAAAAAGGAAAAGGAGGACGATGGGGTTACAGCCCGCTTCCCCAAATAGTCGAACATCTCATGAAAATAGAGCTGTTTTTTTCTTCTTTGAGATAAATTTGTATTTGTTTTTGTCAAAAATTAGATTGCCCATTCTCTTCTTTCTAACCCCATATTTTACACATTGACATCATATTATATCTAAAGAGGGGAAGGAGGTATTTGTGGTACACCCCCCACACGCACACACCCGAAATTGTCGAAAATCTCATGAAAAAAGTGCTTTTTTTTCTTCTTTGAGATAAATTTGTATTTTTTTAGTCATACAACAGACTACCCTCTCTCTTCTTTTTAACCCCTATTAGTCCACATTGACGTTAGAGCATACCTGAAAGGGGGAAGGGTCTAATGGGGTTACAGCCACTCCCCCATTCCACAAATAGTCGGACATCTCATGAAAAAAGTGTTGTTTTTTTCTACTTTGAGATAAATTTGTATTTGTTTTTGTCATACAACAGACTATCCACTCTCTTCTTTCTAGCCGCATATTAGTCCACATTTCCATTAAAGCATACCTAAAAAGGAAAAGTGGATGATTGGTTTACAGCCCCTCCCCCATTCCCCAAATAGTCGAACATCTCATGAAAATAGTGCTGTTTTTTTCTTCTTTGAGATAAATTTGTAATTGTTTTTGTCATACAACAGACTACCTACTCTCTTCTTATTAACCCCTTATTAGTCCACATTGACATCCGAGCACACCTAAAAGAGGGAAGGGGGCTGATGGGGTTACAGCCCTCCCTTCCCGAAATAGTCAAACTTCTCATGAAAAAAACTGCTGTTTTTCCTTCTTTGAGATAAATTTGTAATTGTTTTTGTCATACAACAGACTACCTACTCTCTTCTTATTAACCCCTTATTAGTCCACATTGACATCAGAGCACACCTAAAAGAGGGAAGGGGGCTGATGGGGTTACAGCCCTCCCTTCCCGAAATAGTCAAACTTCTCATGAAAAAAACTGCTGTTTTTCCTTCTTTGAGATAAATGTGTATTTTTTTTTTGTCATACAACAGACTACACTCTCTCTTCTTTTTAACCCCATATTAGCCACATTCACGTCAGTGCATACCTAAAAGAGGGAAGGTGTCTGATGGGGTTTCAGCCCCCCTTCCCCAAATAGTCGAACATCTCATCACAATACTGCTGTTTTTTCTACTTTGAGATTAATTTATATATTTTTTTGTCATACAACAGACTATCCACTCTCCTCTTTCTAGCCACATATTAGACGACATTTCCATTAAAGCATACCTAAAAAGGAAAAGGGGGATGATGGGTTTACAGCCCCTCCCGCATTCCCCAAATAGTCGAACATCTCATGAAAATAGTGCTGTTTTTTTCTTCTTTGAGATAAATTTGTATTTGTTTTTGTCATACAACAGACTACCTACTCTCTTCTTATTAACCCCATATTAGTCCACATTGACATCAGAGCACACCTAAAAAAGGGAAGGGGGCTGATGGGGTTACAGCCCTCCCTTCCCGAAATAGTCAAACTTCTCATGAAAAAACTGCTGTTTTTTCTTCTTTGAGATAAATTTGTATTTTTTTTGTCGTACAACAGACTACCCTCTCTCTTCTTTTTAACCCCCATATTAGCCACATTCACGTCAGAGCATATCTAAAAGAGGGAAGGTGTCTGATGGGGTTACAGCCTCCCTTCCATAAATAGTCGAACATCTCATCACAATACTGCTGTTTTTTTCTTCTTTGAGATTAATTTATATTTTTTTTGTCATACAACAGACTATCCACTCTCCTCTTTCTAGCCACATATTAGTCCACATTTCCATTAAAGAATACCTAAAAAGGAAAAGGGGGGGTGATGGGTTTACAGCCTCTCCCGCATTTCCCAAATAGTCAAACATCTGATGAAAATACTGCTGTTTTTTCTTCTTTGAGATAAATTTGTTTTCGTTTTTTTGTCATAGAACAGACTATCCACTCTCTTCTATTTTGCCCCATATTAGTCCAAATTGCCATCAGAGCATACCTAAAAAGGAAAAGGAGGACGATGGGGTTACAGTCCCCTTCCCCAAATAGTCGAACATCTCATGAAAATAGTTCTGTTTTTTTCTTCTTTGAGATAAATTTGTATTTGTTTTTGTCATACAACAGACTATCCACTCTCTTCTTTCTAGCCGCATATTAGTCCACATTTCCATTAAAGCATACCTAAAAAGGAAAAGTGGATGATTGGTTTACAGCCCCTCCCCCATTCCCCAAAGAGTCGAACATCTCATGAAAATAGTGCTGTTTTTTTCTTCTTTCAGATAAATTTGTAATTGTTTTTGTCATACAACAGACTACCTACTCTCTTCTTATTAACCCCTTATTAGTCCACATTGACATCAGAGCACACCTAAAAGAGGGAAGGGGGCTGATGGGGTTACAGCCCTCCCTTCCCGAAATAGTCAAATTTCTCATGAAAAAAACTGCTGTTTTTCCTTCTTTGAGATAAATTTGTAATTGTTTTTGTCATACAACAGACTACCTACTCTCTTCTTATTAACCCCTTATTAGTCCACATTGACATCAGAGCACACCTAAAAGAGGGAAGGGGGCTGATGGGGTTACAGCCCTCCCTTCCCGAAATAGTCAAACTTCTCATGAAAAAAACTGCTGTTTTTCCTTCTTTGAGATAAATGTGTATTTTTTTTTGTCATACAACAGACTACACTCTCTCTTCTTTTTAACCCCATATTAGCCACATTCACGTCAGTGCATACCTAAAAGAGGGAAGGTGTCTGATGGGGTTACAGCCCCCCTTCCCCAAATAGTCGAACATCTCATCACAATACTGCTGTTTTTTCTACTTTGAGATTAATTTATATATTTTTTTGTCATACAACAGACTATCCACTCTCCTCTTTCTAGCCACATATTAGACGACATTTCCATTAAAGCATACCTAAAAAGGAAAAGGGGAATGATGGGTTTACAGCCCCTCCCGCATTCCCCAAATAGTCGAACATCTCATGAAAATAGTGCTGTTTTTTTCTTCTTTGAGATAAATTTGTATTTGTTTTTGTCATACAACAGACTATCCACTCTCTTCTATTTTGCCCCATATTAGTCCAAATTGCCATCAGAGCATACCTAAAAAGGAAAAGGAGGACGATGGGGTTACAGTCCCCTTCCCCAAATAGTCGAACATCTCATGAAAATAGTTCTGTTTTTTTCTTCTTTGAGATAAATTTGTAATTGTTTTTGTCATACAACAGACTACCTACTCTCTTCTTATTAACCCCTTATTAGTCCACATTGACATCAGAGCACACCTAAAAGAGGGAAGGGGGCTGATGGGGTTACAGCCCTCCCTTCCCGAAATAGTCAAATTTCTCATGAAAAAAACTGCTGTTTTTCCTTCTTTGAGATAAATTTGTAATTGTTTTTGTCATACAACAGACTACCTACTCTCTTCTTATTAACCCCTTATTAGTCCACATTGACATCAGAGCACACCTAAAAGAGGGAAGGGGGCTGATGGGGTTACAGCCCTCCCTTCCCGAAATAGTCAAACTTCTCATGAAAAAAACTGCTGTTTTTCCTTCTTTGAGATAAATGTGTATTTTTTTTTGTCATACAACAGACTATCCATTCTCCTCTTTCTAGCCACATATTAGTCCATATTTCCATTAAAGCATACCTAAAAAGGAAAAGGTGTCTGATGGGGTTATAGTCCCCCCCCTTCCCCAAATATTCAAACATCTGATGAAAATACTGCTGTTTTTTCTTCTTTGAGATAAATTTGTTTTCGATTTTTTGTCATAGAACAGACTATCCATTCTCTTCTATTTTGACCCATATTAGTCCAAATTGCCATCAGAGCATACCTAAAAAGGAAAAGGAGGACGATGGGGTTACAGCCCGCTTCCCCAAATAGTCGAACATCTCATGAAAATAGAGCTGTTTTTTTCTTCTTTGAGATAAATTTGTATTTGTTTTTGTCAAAAATTAGATTGCCCACTCTCTTCTTTCTAACCCCATATTTTACACATTGACATCATATTATATCTAAAGAGGGGAAGGAGGTATTTGTGGTACACCCCCCCACACGCACACACCCGAAATGGTCGAAAATCTCATGAAAAAAGTGCTTTTTTTTCTTCTTTGAGATAAATTTGTATTTTTTTAGTCATACAACAGACTACCCTCTCTCTTCTTTTTAACCCCTATTAGTCCACATTGACGTTAGAGCATACCTGAAAGGGGGAAGGGTCTAATGGGGTTACAGCCACTCCCCCATTCCCCAAATAGTCGGACATCTCATGAAAAAAGTGTTGTTTTTTTCTACTTTGAGATAAATTTGTATTTGTTTTTGTCATACAACAGACTATCCACTCTCTTCTTTCTAGCCGCATATTAGTCCACATTTCCATTAAAGCATACCTAAAAAGGAAAAGTGGATGATTGGTTTACAGCCCCTCCCCCATTCCCCAAATAGTCGAACATCTCATGAAAATAGTGCTGTTTTTTTCTTCTTTGAGATAAATTTGTAATTGTTTTTGTCATACAACAGACTACCTACTCTCTTCTTATTAACCCCTTATTAGTCCACATTGACATCAGAGCACACCTAAAAGAGGGAAGGGGGCTGATGGGGTTACAGCCCTCCCTTCCCGAAATAGTCAAACTTCTCATGAAAAAAACTGCTGTTTTTCCTTCTTTGAGATAAATTTGTAATTGTTTTTGTCATACAACAGACTACCTACTCTCTTCTTATTAACCCCTTATTAGTCCACATTGACATCAGAGCACACCTAAAAGAGGGAAGGGGGCTGATGGGGTTACAGCCCTCCCTTCCCGAAATAGTCAAACTTCTCATGAAAAAAACTGCTGTTTTTCCTTCTTTGAGATAAATGTGTATTTTTTTTTGTCATACAACAGACTACACTCTCTCTTCTTTTTAACCCCATATTAGCCACATTCACGTCAGTGCATACCTAAAAGAGGGAAGGTGTCTGATGGGGTTACAGCCCCCCTTCCCCAAATAGTCGAACATCTCATCACAATACTGCTGTTTTTTCTACTTTGAGATTAATTTATATATTTTTTTGTCATACAACAGACTATCCACTCTCCTCTTTCTAGCCACATATTAGACGACATTTCCATTAAAGCATACCTAAAAAGGAAAAGGGGGATGATGGGTTTACAGCCCCTCCCGCATTCCCCAAATAGTCGAACATCTCATGAAAATAGTGCTGTTTTTTTCTTCTTTGAGATAAATTTGTATTTGTTTTTGTCATACAACAGACTACCTACTCTCTTCTTATTAACCCCATATTAGTCCACATTGACATCAGAGCACACCTAAAAAAGGGAAGGTGTCTGATGGGGTTACAGCCCCCCTTCCCCAAATAGTCGAACATCTCATCACAATACTGCTGTTTTTTCTACTTTGAGATTAATTTATATATTTTTTTGTCATACAACAGAATAACCACTCTCCTCTTTCTAGCCACATATTAGACGACATTTCCATTAAAGCATACCTAAAAAGGAAAAGGGGGATGATGGGTTTACAGCCCCTCCCGCATTCCCCAAATAGTCGAACATCTCATGAAAATAGTGCTGTTTTTTTCTTCTTTGAGATAAATTTGTATTTGTTTTTGTCATACAACAGACTACCTACTCTCTTCTTATTAACCCCATATTAGTCCACATTGACATCAGAGCACACCTAAAAAAGGGAAGGGGGCTGATGGGGTTACAGCCCTCCCTTCCCGAAATAGTCAAACTTCTCATGAAAAAACTGCTGTTTTTTCTTCTTTGAGATAAATTTGTATTTTTTTTGTCGTACAACAGACTACCCTCTCTCTTCTTTTTAACCCCCATATTAGCCACATTCACGTCAGAGCATATCTAAAAGAGGGAAGGTGTCTGATGGGGTTACAGCCTCCCTTCCCTAAATAGTCGAACATCTCATCACAATACTGCTGTTTTTTTCTTCTTTGAGATTAATTTATATTTTTTTTGTCATACAACAGACTATCCACTCTCCTCTTTCTAGCCACATATTAGTCCACATTTCCATTAAAGAATACCTAAAAAGGAAAAGGGGGGGTGATGGGTTTACAGCCTCTCCCGCATTTCCCAAATAGTCAAACATCTGATGAAAATACTGCTGTTTTTTCTTCTTTGAGATAAATTTGTTTTCGTTTTTTTGTCATAGAACAGACTATCCACTCTCTTCTATTTTGCCCCATATTAGTCCAAAATGCCATCAGAGCATACCTAAAAAGGAAAAGGAGGACGATGGGGTTACAGTCCCCTTCCCCAAATAGTCGAACATCTCATGAAAGTAGTTCTGTTTTTTTCTTCTTTGAGATAAATTTGTATTTGTTTTTGTCATACAACAGACTATCCACTCTCTTCTTTCTAGCCGCATATTAGTCCACATTTCCATTAAAGCATACCTAAAAAGGAAAAGTGGATGATTGGTTTACAGCCCCTCCCCCATTCCCCAAAGAGTTGAACATCTCATGAAAATAGTGCTGTTTTTTTCTTCTTTCAGATAAATTTGTAATTGTTTTTGTCATACAACAGACTACCTACTCTCTTCTTATTAACCCCTTATTAGTCCACATTGACATCAGAGCACACCTAAAAGAGGGAAGGGGGCTGATGGGGTTACAGCCCTCCCTTCCCGAAATAGTCAAACTTCTCATGAAAAAAACTGCTGTTTTTCCTTCTTTGAGATAAATGTGTATTTTTTTTTGTCATACAACAGACTACACTCTCTCTTCTTTTTAACCCCATATTAGCCACATTCACGTCAGTGCATACCTAAAAGAGGGAAGGTGTCTGATGGGGTTACAGCCCCCCTTCCCCAAATAGTCGAACATCTCATCACAATACTGCTGTTTTTTCTACTTTGAGATTAATTTATATATTTTTTTGTCATACAACAGACTATCCACTCTCCTCTTTCTAGCCACATATTAGACGACATTTCCATTAAAGCATACCTAAAAAGGAAAAGGGGGATGATGGGTTTACAGCCCCTCCCGCATTCCCCAAATAGTCGAACATCTCATGAAAATAGTGCTGTTTTTTTCTTCTTTGAGATAAATTTGTATTTGTTTTTGTCATACAACAGACTACCTACTCTCTTCTTATTAACCCCATATTAGTCCACATTGACATCAGAGCACACCTAAAAAAGGGAAGGTGTCTGATGGGGTTACAGCCCCCCTTCCCCAAATAGTCGAACATCTCATCACAATACTGCTGTTTTTTCTACTTTGAGATTAATTTATATATTTTTTTGTCATACAACAGACTATCCACTCTCCTCTTTCTAGCCACATATTAGACGACATTTCCATTAAAGCATACCTAAAAAGGAAAAGGGGGATGATGGGTTTACAGCCCCTCCCGCATTCCCCAAATAGTCGAACATCTCATGAAAATAGTGCTGTTTTTTTCTTCTTTGAGATAAATTTGTATTTGTTTTTGTCATACAACAGACTACCTACTCTCTTCTTATTAACCCCATATTAGTCCACATTGACATCAGAGCACACCTAAAAAAGGGAAGGGGGCTGATGGGGTTACATCCCTCCCTTCCCGAAATAGTCAAACTTCTCATGAAAAAACTGCTGTTTTTTCTTCTTTGAGATAAATTTGTATTTTTTTTGTCGTACAACAGACTACCCTCTCTCTTCTTTTTAACCCCCATATTAGCCACATTCACGTCAGAGCATATCTAAAAGAGGGAAGGTGTCTGATGGGGTTACAGCCTCCCTTCCCCAAATAGTCGAACATCTCATCACAATACTGCTGTTTTTTTCTTCTTTGAGATTAATTTATATTTTTTTTGTCATACAACAGACTATCCACTCTCCTCTTTCTAGCCACATATTAGTCCACATTTCCATTAAAGAATACCTAAAAAGGAAAAGGGGGGGTGATGGGTTTACAGCCTCTCCCGCATTTCCCAAATAGTCAAACATCTGATGAAAATACTGCTGTTTTTTCTTCTTTGAGATAAATTTGTTTTCGTTTTTTTGTCATAGAACAGACTATCCACTCTCTTCTATTTTGCCCCATATTAGTCCAAATGGCCATCAGAGCATACCTAAAAAGGAAAAGGAGGACGATGGGGTTACAGTCCCCTTCCCCAAATAGTCGAACATCTCATGAAAATAGTTCTGTTTTTTTCTTCTTTGAGATAAATTTGTATTTGTTTTTGTCATACAACAGACTATCCACTCTCTTCTTTCTAGCCGCATATTAGTCCACATTTCCATTAAAGCATACCTAAAAAGGAAAAGTGGATGATTGGTTTACAGCCCCTCCCCCATTCCCCAAATAGTCGAACATCTCATGAAAATAGTGCTGTTTTTTTCTTCTTTGAGATAAATTTGTAATTGTTTTTGTCATACAACAGACTACCTACTCTCTTCTTATTAACCCCTTATTAGTCCACATTGACATCAGAGCACACCTAAAAGAGGGAAGGGGGCTGACGGGGTTACAGCCCTCCCTTCCCGAAATAGTCAAATTTCTCATGAAAAAAACTGCTGTTTTTCCTTCTTTGAGATAAATTTGTAATTGTTTTTGTCATACAACAGACTACCTACTCTCTTCTTATTAACCCCTTATTAGTCCACATTGACATCAGAGCACACCTAAAAGAGGGAAGGGGGCTGATGGGGTTACAGCCCTCCCTTCCCGAAATAGTCAAACTTCTCATGAAAAAAACTGCTGTTTTTCCTTCTTTGAGATAAATGTGTATTTTTTTTTGTCATACAACAGACTACACTCTCTCTTCTTTTTAACCCCATATTAGCCACATTCACGTCAGTGCATACCTAAAAGAGGGAAGGTGTCTGATGGGGTTACAGCCCCCCTTCCCCAAATAGTCGAACATCTCATCACAATACTGCTGTTTTTTCTACTTTGAGATTAATTTATATATTTTTTTGTCATACAACAGACTATCCACTCTCCTCTTTCTAGCCACATATTAGACGACATTTCCATTAAAGCATACCTAAAAAGGAAAAGGGGGATGATGGGTTTACAGCCCCTCCCGCATTCCCCAAATTGTCGAACATCTCATGAAAATAGTGCTGTTTTTTTCTTCTTTGAGATAAATTTGTATTTGTTTTTGTCATACAACAGACTACCTACTCTCTTCTTATTAACCCCATATTAGTCCACATTGACATCAGAGCACACCTAAAAAAGGGAAGGTGTCTGATGGGGTTACAGCCCCCCTTCCCCAAATAGTCGAACATCTCATCACAATACTGCTGTTTTTTCTACTTTGAGATTAATTTATATATTTTTTTGTCATACAACAGACTATCCACTCTCCTCTTTCTAGCCACATATTAGACGACATTTCCATTAAAGCATACCTAAAAAGGAAAAGGGGGATGATGGGTTTACAGCCCCTCCCGCATTCCCCAAATAGTCGAACATCTCATGAAAATAGTGCTGTTTTTTTCTTCTTTGAGATAAATTTGTATTTGTTTTTGTCATACAACAGACTACCTACTCTCTTCTTATTAACCCCATATTAGTCCACATTGACATAAGAGCACACCTAAAAAAGGGAAGGGGGCTGATGGGGTTACAGCCCTCCCTTCCCGAAATAGTCAAACTTCTCATGAAAAAACTGCTGTTTTTTCTTCTTTGAGATAAATTTGTATTTTTTTTGTCGTACAACAGACTACCCTCTCTCTTCTTTTTAACCCCCTTATTAGCCACATTCACGTCAGAGCATATCTAAAAGAGGGAAGGTGTCTGATGGGGTTACAGCCTCCCTTCCCCAAATAGTCGAACATCTCATCACAATACTGCTGTTTTTTTCTTCTTTGAGATTAATTTATATTTTTTTTGTCATACAACAGACTATCCACTCTCCTCTTTCTAGCCACATATTAGTCCACATTTCCATTAAAGAATACCAAAAAGGAAAAGGGGGGGTGATGGGTTTACAGCCTCTCCCGCATTTCCCAAATAGTCAAACATCTGATGAAAATACTGCTGTTTTTTCTTCTTTGAGATAAATTTGTTTTCGTTTTTTTGTCATAGAACAGACTATCCACTCTCTTCTATTTTGCCCCATATTAGTCCAAATTGCCATCAGAGCATACCTAAAAAGGAAAAGGAGGACGATGGGGTTACAGTCCCCTTCCCCAAATAGTCGAACATCTCATGAAAATAGTTCTGTTTTTTTCTTCTTTGAGATAAATTTGTATTTGTTTTTGTCATACAACAGACTATCCACTCTCTTCTTTCTAGCCGCATATTAGTCCACATTTCCATTAAAGCATACCTAAAAAGGAAAAGTGGATGATTGGTTTACAGCCCCTCCCCCATTCCCCAAATAGTCGAACATCTCATGAAAATAGTGCTGTTTTTTTCTTCTTTGAGATAAATTTTAATTGTTTTTGTCATACAACAGACTACCTACTCTCTTCTTATTAACCCCTTATTAGTCCACATTGACATCAGAGCACACCTAAAAGAGGGAAGGGGCTGATGGGGTTACAGCCCTCCCTTCCCAAAATAGTCAAATTTCTCATGAAAAAAACTGCTGTTTTTCCTTCTTTGAGATAAATTTGTAATTGTTTTTGTCATACAACAGACTACCTACTCTCTTCTTATTAACCCCTTATTAGTCCACATTGACATCAGAGCACACCTAAAAGAGGGAAGGGGGCTGATGGGGTTACAGCCCTCCCTTCCCGAAATAGTCAAACTTCTCATGAAAAAAACTGCTGTTTTTCCTTCTTTGAGATAAATGTGTATTTTTTTTTGTCATACAACAGACTACACTCTCTCTTCTTTTTAACCCCATATTAGCCACATTCACGTCAGTGCATACCTAAAAGAGGGAAGGTGTCTGATGGGGTTACAGCCCCCCTTCCCCAAATAGTCGAACATCTCATCACAATACTGCTGTTTTTTCTACTTTGAGATTAATTTATATATTTTTTTGTCATACAACAGACTATCCACTCTCCTCTTTCTAGCCACATATTAGACGACATTTCCATTAAAGCATACCTAAAAAGGAAAAGGGGGATGATGGGTTTACAGCCCCTCCCGCATTCCCCAAATTGTCGAACATCTCATGAAAATAGTGCTGTTTTTTTCTTCTTTGAGATAAATTTGTATTTGTTTTTGTCATACAACAGACTACCTACTCTCTTCTTATTAACCCCATATTAGTCCACATTGACATCAGAGCACACCTAAAAAAGGGAAGGTGTCTGATGGGGTTACAGCCCCCCTTCCCCAAATAGTCGAACATCTCATCACAATACTGCTGTTTTTTCTACTTTGAGATTAATTTATATATTTTTTTGTCATACAACAGACTATCCACTCTCCTCTTTCTAGCCACATATTAGACGACATTTCCATTAAAGCATACCTAAAAAGGAAAAGGGGGATGATGGGTTTACAGCCCCTCCCGCATTCCCCAAATAGTCGAACATCTCATGAAAATAGTGCTGTTTTTTTCTTCTTTGAGATAAATTTGTATTTGTTTTTGTCATACAACAGACTACCTACTCTCTTCTTATTAACCCCATATTAGTCCACATTGACATAAGAGCACACCTAAAAAAGGGAAGGGGGCTGATGGGGTTACAGCCCTCCCTTCCCGAAATAGTCAAACTTCTCATGAAAAAACTGCTGTTTTTTCTTCTTTGAGATAAATTTGTATTTTTTTTGTCGTACAACAGACTACCCTCTCTCTTCTTTTTAACCCCCTTATTAGCCACATTCACGTCAGAGCATATCTAAAAGAGGGAAGGTGTCTGATGGGGTTACAGCCTCCCTTCCCCAAATAGTCGAACATCTCATCACAATACTGCTGTTTTTTTCTTCTTTGAGATTAATTTATATTTTTTTTGTCATACAACAGACTATCCACTCTCCTCTTTCTAGCCACATATTAGTCCACATTTCCATTAAAGAATACCAAAAAGGAAAAGGGGGGGTGATGGGTTTACAGCCTCTCCCGCATTTCCCAAATAGTCAAACATCTGATGAAAATACTGCTGTTTTTTCTTCTTTGAGATAAATTTGTTTTCGTTTTTTTGTCATAGAACAGACTATCCACTCTCTTCTATTTTGCCCCATATTAGTCCAAATTGCCATCAGAGCATACCTAAAAAGGAAAAGGAGGACGATGGGGTTACAGTCCCCTTCCCCAAATAGTCGAACATCTCATGAAAATAGTTCTGTTTTTTTCTTCTTTGAGATAAATTTGTATTTGTTTTTGTCATACAACAGACTATCCACTCTCTTCTTTCTAGCCGCATATTAGTCCACATTTCCATTAAAGCATACCTAAAAAGGAAAAGTGGATGATTGGTTTACAGCCCCTCCCCCATTCCCCAAATAGTCGAACATCTCATGAAAATAGTGCTGTTTTTTTCTTCTTTGAGATAAATTTTAATTGTTTTTGTCATACAACAGACTACCTACTCTCTTCTTATTAACCCCTTATTAGTCCACATTGACATCAGAGCACACCTAAAAGAGGGAAGGGGCTGATGGGGTTACAGCCCTCCCTTCCCAAAATAGTCAAATTTCTCATGAAAAAAACTGCTGTTTTTCCTTCTTTGAGATAAATTTGTAATTGTTTTTGTCATACAACAGACTACCTACTCTCTTCTTATTAACCCCTTATTAGTCCACATTGACATCAGAGCACACCTAAAAGAGGGAAGGGGGCTGATGGGGTTACAGCCCTCCCTTCCCGAAATAGTCAAACTTCTCATGAAAAAAACTGCTGTTTTTCCTTCTTTGAGATAAATGTGTATTTTTTTTGTCATACAACAGACTACACTCTCTCTTCTTTTTAACCCCATATTAGCCACATTCACGTCAGTGCATACCTAAAAGAGGGAAGGTGTCTGATGGGGTTACAGCCCCCCTTCCCCAAATAGTCGAACATCTCATCACAATACTGCTGTTTTTTCTACTTTGAGATTAATTTATATATTTTTTTGTCATACAACAGAATATCCACTCTCCTCTTTCTAGCCACATATTAGACGACATTTCCATTAAAGCATACCTAAAAAGGAAAAGGGGGATGATGGGTTTACAGCCCCTCCCGCATTCCCCAAATAGTCGAACATCTCATGAAAATAGTGCTGTTTTTTTCTTCTTTGAGATAAATTTGTATTTGTTTTTGTCATACAACAGACTACCTACTCTCTTCTTATTAACCCCATATTAGTCCACATTGACATCAGAGCACACCTAAAAAAGGGAAGGTGTCTGATGGGGTTACAGCCCCCCTTCCCCAAATAGTCGAACATCTCATCACAATACTGCTGTTTTTTCTACTTTGAGATTAATTTATATATTTTTTTGTCATACAACAGACTATCCACTCTCCTCTTTCTAGCCACATATTAGACGACATTTCCATTAAAGCATACCTAAAAAGGAAAAGGGGGATGATGGGTTTACAGCCCCTCCCGCATTCCCCAAATAGTCGAACATCTCATGAAAATAGTGCTGTTTTTTTCTTCTTTGAGATAAATTTGTATTTGTTTTTGTCATACAACAGACTACCTACTCTCTTCTTATTAACCCCATATTAGTCCACATTGACATCAGAGCACACCTAAAAAAGGGAAGGGGGCTGATGGGGTTACATCCCTCCCTTCCCGAAATAGTCAAACTTCTCATGAAAAAACTGCTGTTTTTTCTTCTTTGAGATAAATTTGTATTTTTTTTGTCGTACAACAGACTACCCTCTCTCTTCTTTTTAACCCCCATATTAGCCACATTCACGTCAGAGCATATCTAAAAGAGGGAAGGTGTCTGATGGGGTTACAGCCTCCCTTCCCCAAATAGTCGAACATCTCATCACAATACTGCTGTTTTTTTCTTCTTTGAGATTAATTTATATTTTTTTTGTCATACAACAGACTATCCACTCTCCTCTTTCTAGCCACATATTAGTCCACATTTCCATTAAAGAATACCTAAAAAGGAAAAGGGGGGGTGATGGGTTTACAGCCTCTCCCGCATTTCCCAAATAGTCAAACATCTGATGAAAATACTGCTGTTTTTTCTTCTTTGAGATAAATTTGTTTTCGTTTTTTTGTCATAGAACAGACTATCCACTCTCTTCTATTTTGCCCCATATTAGTCCAAATGGCCATCAGAGCATACCTAAAAAGGAAAAGGAGGACGATGGGGTTACAGTCCCCTTCCCCAAATAGTCGAACATCTCATGAAAATAGTTCTGTTTTTTTCTTCTTTGAGATAAATTTGTATTTGTTTTTGTCATACAACAGACTATCCACTCTCTTCTTTCTAGCCGCATATTAGTCCACATTTCCATTAAAGCATACCTAAAAAGGAAAAGTGGATGATTGGTTTACAGCCCCTCCCCCATTCCCCAAATAGTCGAACATCTCATGAAAATAGTGCTGTTTTTTTCTTCTTTGAGATAAATTTGTAATTGTTTTTGTCATACAACAGACTACCTACTCTCTTCTTATTAACCCCTTATTAGTCCACATTGACATCAGAGCACACCTAAAAGAGGGAAGGGGGCTGACGGGGTTACAGCCCTCCCTTCCCGAAATAGTCAAATTTCTCATGAAAAAAACTGCTGTTTTTCCTTCTTTGAGATAAATTTGTAATTGTTTTTGTCATACAACAGACTACCTACTCTCTTCTTATTAACCCCTTATTAGTCCACATTGACATCAGAGCACACCTAAAAGAGGGAAGGGGGCTGATGGGGTTACAGCCCTCCCTTCCCGAAATAGTCAAACTTCTCATGAAAAAAACTGCTGTTTTTCCTTCTTTGAGATAAATGTGTATTTTTTTTTGTCATACAACAGACTACACTCTCTCTTCTTTTTAACCCCATATTAGCCACATTCACGTCAGTGCATACCTAAAAGAGGGAAGGTGTCTGATGGGGTTACAGCCCCCCTTCCCCAAATAGTCGAACATCTCATCACAATACTGCTGTTTTTTCTACTTTGAGTTTAATTTATATATTTTTTTGTCATACAACAGACTATCCACTCTCCTCTTTCTAGCCACATATTAGACGACATTTCCATTAAAGCATACCTAAAAAGGAAAAGGGGGATGATGGGTTTACAGCCCCTCCCGCATTCCCCAAATTGTCGAACATCTCATGAAAATAGTGCTGTTTTTTTCTTCTTTGAGATAAATTTGTATTTGTTTTTGTCATACAACAGACTACCTACTCTCTTCTTATTAACCCCATATTAGTCCACATTGACATCAGAGCACACCTAAAAAAGGGAAGGTGTCTGATGGGGTTACAGCCCCCCTTCCCCAAATAGTCGAACATCTCATCACAATACTGCTGTTTTTTCTACTTTGAGATTAATTTATATATTTTTTTGTCATACAACAGACTATCCACTCTCCTCTTTCTAGCCACATATTAGACGACATTTCCATTAAAGCATACCTAAAAAGGAAAAGGGGGATGATGGGTTTACAGCCCCTCCCGCATTCCCCAAATAGTCGAACATCTCATGAAAATAGTGCTGTTTTTTTCTTCTTTGAGATAAATTTGTATTTGTTTTTGTCATACAACAGACTACCTACTCTCTTCTTATTAACCCCATATTAGTCCACATTGACATAAGAGCACACCTAAAAAAGGGAAGGGGGCTGATGGGGTTACAGCCCTCCCTTCCCGAAATAGTCAAACTTCTCATGAAAAAACTGCTGTTTTTTCTTCTTTGAGATAAATTTGTATTTTTTTTGTCGTACAACAGACTACCCTCTCTCTTCTTTTTAACCCCCATATTAGCCACATTCACGTCAGAGCATATCTAAAAGAGGGAAGGTGTCTGATGGGGTTACAGCCTCCCTTCCCCAAATAGTCGAACATCTCATCACAATACTGCTGTTTTTTTCTTCTTTGAGATTAATTTATATTTTTTTTGTCATACAACAGACTATCCACTCTCCTCTTTCTAGCCACATATTAGTCCACATTTCCATTAAAGAATACCAAAAAGGAAAAGGGGGGGTGATGGGTTTACAGCCTCTCCCGCATTTCCCAAATAGTCAAACATCTGATGAAAATACTGCTGTTTTTTCTTCTTTGAGATAAATTTGTTTTCGTTTTTTTGTCATAGAACAGACTATCCACTCTCTTCTATTTTGCCCCATATTAGTCCAAATTGCCATCAGAGCATACCTAAAAAGGAAAAGGAGGACGATGGGGTTACAGTCCCCTTCCCCAAATAGTCGAACATCTCATGAAAATAGTTCTGTTTTTTTCTTCTTTGAGATAAATTTGTATTTGTTTTTGTCATACAACAGACTATCCACTCTCTTCTTTCTAGCCGCATATTAGTCCACATTTCCATTAAAGCATACCTAAAAAGGAAAAGTGGATGATTGGTTTACAGCCCCTCCCCCATTCCCCAAATAGTCGAACATCTCATGAAAATAGTGCTGTTTTTTTCTTCTTTGAGATAAATTTTAATTGTTTTTGTCATACAACAGACTACCTACTCTCTTCTTATTAACCCCTTATTAGTCCACATTGACATCAGAGCACACCTAAAAGAGGGAAGGGGCTGATGGGGTTACAGCCCTCCCTTCCCAAAATAGTCAAATTTCTCATGAAAAAAACTGCTGTTTTTCCTTCTTTGAGATAAATTTGTAATTGTTTTTGTCATACAACAGACTACCTACTCTCTTCTTATTAACCCCTTATTAGTCCACATTGACATCAGAGCACACCTAAAAGAGGGAAGGGGGCTGATGGGGTTACAGCCCTCCCTTCCCGAAATAGTCAAACTTCTCATGAAAAAAACTGCTGTTTTTCCTTCTTTGAGATAAATGTGTATTTTTTTTTGTCATACAACAGACTACACTCTCTCTTCTTTTTAACCCCATATTAGCCACATTCACGTCAGTGCATACCTAAAAGAGGGAAGGTGTCTGATGGGGTTACAGCCCCCCTTCCCCAAATAGTCGAACATCTCATCACAATACTGCTGTTTTTTCTACTTTGAGATTAATTTATATATTTTTTTGTCATACAACAGAATATCCACTCTCCTCTTTCTAGCCACATATTAGACGACATTTCCATTAAAGCATACCTAAAAAGGAAAAGGGGGATGATGGGTTTACAGCCCCTCCCGCATTCCCCAAATAGTCGAACATCTCATGAAAATAGTGCTGTTTTTTTCTTCTTTGAGATAAATTTGTATTTGTTTTTGTCATACAACAGACTACCTACTCTCTTCTTATTAACCCCATATTAGTCCACATTGACATCAGAGCACACCTAAAAAAGGGAAGGTGTCTGATGGGGTTACAGCCCCCCTTCCCCAAATAGTCGAACATCTCATCACAATACTGCTGTTTTTTCTACTTTGAGATTAATTTATATATTTTTTTGTCATACAACAGACTATCCACTCTCCTCTTTCTAGCCACATATTAGACGACATTTCCATTAAAGCATACCTAAAAAGGAAAAGGGGGATGATGGGTTTACAGCCCCTCCCGCATTCCCCAAATAGTCGAACATCTCATGAAAATAGTGCTGTTTTTTTCTTCTTTGAGATAAATTTGTATTTGTTTTTGTCATACAACAGACTACCTACTCTCTTCTTATTAACCCCATATTAGTCCACATTGACATCAGAGCACACCTAAAAAAGGGAAGGTGTCTGATGGAGTTACAGCCCTCCTTCCCCAAATAGTCGAACTTCTCATGAAAAAACTGCTGTTTTTTCTTCTTTGAGATAAATTTGTATTTTTTTTGTCGTACAACAGACTACCCTCTCTCTTCTTTTTAACCCCCATATTAGCCACATTCACGTCAGAGCATATCTAAAAGAGGGAAGGTGTCTGATGGGGTTACAGCCTCCCTTCCCCAAATAGTCGAACTTCTCATCACAATACTGCTGTTTTTTCCTTCTTTGAGATTAATTTATATTTTTTTTGTCATACAACAGACTATCCACTCTCCTCTTTCTAGCCACATATTAGTCCACATTTCCATTAAAGAATACCTAGGAAGGAAAAGGGGGGGTGATGGGTTTACAGCCTCTCCCGCATTTCCCAAATAGTCAAACATCTGATGATAATACTGCTGTTTTTTCTTCTTTGAGATAAATTTGTTTTCGTTTTTTTGTCATAGAACAGACTATCCACTCTCTTCTATTTTGCCCCATATTAGTCCAAATTGCCATCAGAGCATACCTAAAAAGGAAAAGGAGGACGATGGGGTTACAGTCCCCTTCCCCAAATAGTCGAACATCTCATGAAAATAGTTCTGTTTTTTTCTTCTTTGAGATAAATTTGTATTTGTTTTTGTCAAACAACAGATTGCCCACTCTCTTCTTTCTAACCCCATATTTTCCACATTGACATCATAGTATATCAAAAGAGGGGAAGGGGGTATTTGTGTTACTCCTCCCCCCCCCACACACACCCGAAATAGTCCAAAATCTCATGAAAAAAGTGCTGTTTTTTTCTTCTTTGAGATAAATTTGTTTTTTTAGTCATGCAACAGACTACCCTCTCTCTTCTTTTTAACCCCATATTAGCCACATTCACGTCAGAGCATACCTAAAAGAGGGAAGGTGTCTGATGGGGTTGCATCCCAAATCTCCAAATAGTCGAACATCACATCACAATACTGCTGTTTTTTTCTTCTTTGAGATTAATTTATATTTTTTTTTGTCATACAACAGACTATCCATTCTCCTCTTTCTAGCCACATATTAGTCCACATTTCCATTAAAGCATACCTAAAAAGGAAAAGGGGGGGTGATGGGGTTACAGCCCTCCCTTCCCGAAATAGTCAAACTTCTCATGAAAAAACTGCTGTTTTTTCTTCTTTGAGATAAATTTGTATTTTTTTAGTCATACAACAGACTACCCTCTCTCTTCTTTTTAACCTCATATTAGCCACATTCACGTCAGAGCATACCTAAAAGAGGGAAGGTGTCTGATGAGGTTGCATCCCCCTTCCCCAAATAGTCGAACATCACATCGCAATACTGCTGTTTTTTTCTTCTTTGAGATTAATTTATATTTTTTTTGTCATACAACAGACTACACTCTCTCTTCTTTTTAACCCCATATTAGCCACATTCACGTCAGTGCATACCTAAAAGAGGGAAGGTGTCTGATGGGGTTACAGCCCCCCTTCCCCAAATAGTCGAACATCTCATCACAATACTGCTGTTTTTTCTACTTTGAGATTAATTTATATATTTTTTTGTCATGCAACAGAATATCCACTCTCCTCTTTCTAGCCACATATTAGTCCACATTTCCATTAAAGCATACCTAAAAAGGAAAAGGGGGGGTGATGGGTTTACAGCCCCTCCCGCATTTCCCAAATAGTCAAACATCTGATGAAAATACTGCAGTTTTATCTTCTTTGAGATAAATTTGTTTTCGTTTTTTTGTCATAGAACAGACTATCCACTCTCTTCTATTTTGCCCCATATTAGTCCAAATTGCCATCAGAGCATACCTAAAAAGGAAAAGGAGGACAGTGGGGTTACAGCCCCCTTCCCCAAATAGTCGAACATCTTATCAAAATACTGCTGTTTTTTCATCTTTGAGATTAATTTATATATTTTTTTGTCATACAACAGACTATCCACTCTCCTCTTTCTAGCCACATATTAGACGACATTTCCATTAAAGCATACCTAAAAAGGAAACGGGGGATGATGGGTTTACAGCCCCTCCCGCATTCCCCAAATAGTCGAACATCTCATGAAAATAGTGCTGTTTTTTTCTTCTTTGAGATAAATTTGTATTTGTTTTTGTCATACAACAGACTACCTACTCTCTTCTTATTAACCCCATATTAGTCCACATTGACATAAGAGCACACCTAAAAAAGGGAAGGGGGCTGATGGGGTTACAGCCCTCCCTTCCCGAAATAGTCAAACTTCTCATGAAAAAACTGCTGTTTTTTCTTCTTTGAGATAAATTTGTATTTTTTTTGTCGTACAACAGACTACCCTCTCTCTTCTTTTTAACCCCCATATTAGCCACATTCACGTCAGAGCATATCTAAAAGAGGGAAGGTGTCTGATGGGGTTACAGCCTCCCTTCCCCAAATAGTCGAACATCTCATCACAATACTGCTGTTTTTTTCTTCTTTGAGATTAATTTATATTTTTTTTGTCATACAACAGACTATCCACTCTCCTCTTTCTAGCCACATATTAGTCCACATTTCCATTAAAGAATACCAAAAAGGAAAAGGGTTGGTGATGGGTTTACAGCCTCTCCCGCATTTCCCAAATAGTCAAACATCTGATGAAAATACTGCTGTTTTTTCTTCTTTGAGATAAATTTGTTTTCGTTTTTTTGTCATAGAACAGACTATCCACTCTCTTCTATTTTGCCCCATATTAGTCCAAATTGCCATCAGAGCATACCTAAAAAGGAAAAGGAGGACGATGGGGTTACAGTCCCCTTCCCCAAATAGTCGAACATCTCATGAAAATAGTTCTGTTTTTTTCTTCTTTGAGATAAATTTGTATTTGTTTTTGTCATACAACAGACTATCCACTCTCTTCTTTCTAGCCGCATATTAGTCCACATTTCCATTAAAGCATACCTAAAAAGGAAAAGTGGATGATTGGTTTACAGCCCCTCCCCCATTCCCCAAATAGTCGAACATCTCATGAAAATAGTGCTGTTTTTTTCTTCTTTGAGATAAATTTTAATTGTTTTTGTCATACAACAGACTACCTACTCTCTTCTTATTAACCCCTTATTAGTCCACATTGACATCAGAGCACACCTAAAAGAGGGAAGGGGGCTGATGGGGTTACAGCCCTCCCTTCCCGAAATAGTCAAATTTCTCATGAAAAAAACTGCTGTTTTTCCTTCTTTGAGATAAATTTGTAATTGTTTTTGTCATACAACAGACTACCTACTCTCTTCTTATTAACCCCTTATTAGTCCACATTGACATCAGAGCACACCTAAAAGAGGGAAGGGGGCTGATGGGGTTACAGCCCTCCCTTCCCGAAATAGTCAAACTTCTCATGAAAAAAACTGCTGTTTTTCCTTCTTTGAGATAAATGTGTATTTTTTTTTGTCATACAACAGACTACACTCTCTCTTCTTTTTAACCCCATATTAGCCACATTCACGTCAGTGCATACCTAAAAGAGGGAAGGTGTCTGATGGGGTTACAGCCCCCCTTCCCCAAATAGTCGAACATCTCATCACAATACTGCTGTTTTTTCTACTTTGAGATTAATTTATATATTTTTTTGTCATACAACAGAATATCCACTCTCCTCTTTCTAGCCACATATTAGACGACATTTCCATTAAAGCATACCTAAAAAGGAAAAGGGGGATGATGGGTTTACAGCCCCTCCCGCATTCCCCAAATAGTCGAACATCTCATGAAAATAGTGCTGTTTTTTTCTTCTTTGAGATAAATTTGTATTTGTTTTTGTCATACAACAGACTACCTACTCTCTTCTTATTAACCCCATATTAGTCCACATTGACATCAGAGCACACCTAAAAAAGGGAAGGTGTCTGATGGAGTTACAGCCCCCCTTCCCCAAATAGTCGAACTTCTCATGAAAAAACTGCGGTTTTTTCTTCTTTGAGATAAATTTGTATTTTTTTTGTCGTACAACAGACTACCCTCTCTCTTCTTTTTAACCCCCATATTAGCCACATTCACGTCAGAGCATATCTAAAAGAGGGAAGGTGTCTGATGGGGTTACAGCCTCCCTTCCCCAAATAGTCGAACATCTCATCACAATACTGCTGTTTTTTTCTTCTTTGAGATTAATTTATATTTTTTTTGTCATACAACAGACTATCCACTCTCCTCTTTCTAGCCACATATTAGTCCACATTTCCATTAAAGAATACCTAGGAAGGAAAAGGGGGGGTGATGGGTTTACAGCCTCTCCCGCATTTCCCAAATAGTCAAACATCTGATGATAATACTGCTGTTTTTTCTTCTTTGAGATAAATTTGTTTTCGTTTTTTTGTCATAGAACAGACTATCCACTCTCTTCTATTTTGCCCCATATTAGTCCAAATTGCCATCAGAGCATACCTAAAAAGGAAAAGGAGGACGATGGGGTTACAGTCCCCTTCCCCAAATAGTCGAACATCTCATGAAAATAGTTCTGTTTTTTTCTTCTTTGAGATAAATTTGTATTTGTTTTTGTCAAACAACAGATTGCCCACTCTCTTCTTTCTAACCCCATATTTTCCACATTGACATCATAGTATATCAAAAGAGGGGAAGGGGGTATTTGTGTTACTCCTCCCCCCCACACACACACCCGAAATAGTCCAAAATCTCATGAAAAAAGTGCTGTTTTTTTCTTCTTTGAGATAAATTTGTTTTTTTAGTCATGCAACAGACTACCCTCTCTCTTCTTTTTAACCCCATATTAGCCACATTCACGTCAGAGCATACCTAAAAGATGGAAGGTGTCTGATGGGGTTGCATCCCAAATCTCCAAATAGTCGAACATCACATCACAATACTGCTGTTTTTTTCTTCTTTGAGATTAATTTATATTTTTTTTTGTCATACAACAGACTATCCATTCTCCTCTTTCTAGCCACATATTAGTCCACATTTCCATTAAAGCATACCTAAAAAGGAAAAGGGGGGGTGATGGGGTTACAGCCCTCCCTTCCCGAAATAGTCAAACTTCTCATGAAAAAACTGCTGTTTTTTCTTCTTTGAGATAAATTTGTATTTTTTTAGTCATACAACAGACTACCCTCTCTCTTCTTTTTAACCTCATATTAGCCACATTCACGTCAGAGCATACCTAAAAGAGGGAAGG
This sequence comes from Maratus michaelseni, assembly GCA_963931845.1. Classification (NCBI taxonomy): domain Eukaryota; kingdom Metazoa; phylum Arthropoda; class Arachnida; order Araneae; family Salticidae; genus Maratus; species Maratus michaelseni. Next base: position 23,230,336 of record OZ007599.1, on the reverse strand, counting down.
TGTCTGATGAGGTTGCATCCCCCTTCCCCAAATAGTCGAACATCACATCGCAATACTGCTGTTTTTTTCTTCTTTGAGATTAATTTATATTTTGTTTGTCATACAACAGACTATCCACTCTCCTCTTTCTAGCCACATATTAGTCCACATTTCCATTAAAGCATACCTAAAAAGGAAAAGGGGGGGTGATGGGTTTACAGCCCCTCCCGCATTTCCCAAATAGTCAAACATCTGATGAAAATACTGCAGTTTTATCTTCTTTGAGATAAATTTGTTTTCGTTTTTTTGTCATAGAACAGACTATCCACTCTCTTCTATTTTGCCCCATATTAGTCCAAATTGCCATCAGAGCATACCTAAAAAGGAAAAGGAGGACGGTGGGGTTACAGCCCCCTTCCCCAAATAGTCGAACATCTTATCAAAATACTGCTGTTTTTTCATCTTTGAGATTAATTTATATTTTTTTTGTCATACAACAGACTATCCACTCTCTTCTTTCTAGCCACATATTAGTCCACATTTAAATTAAAGCAGACCTAAAAAGGAAAAGGGGGATGATTGGTTTACAGCCCCTCCCCCATTCCCCAAATAGTCGAACATCTCATGAAAATAGTGCTGTTTTTTCTTCTTTGAGATAAATTTGTTTTCGTTTTTTTGTCATAGAACAGACTATCCACTCTCTTCTATTTTGCCCCATATTAGTCCAAATTGCCATCAGAGCATACCTAAAAAGGAAAAGGAGGACGATGGGGTTACAGCCCCCTTCCCCAAATAGTCGAACATCTCATCACAATACTGCTGTTTTTTTCTTCTTTGAGATTATTTTATATTTTTTTTGTCATACAACAGACTATCCACTCTCCTCTTTCTAGCCACATATTAGTCCACATTTCCATTAAAGCATACCTAAAAAGGAAAAGGGGGATGATTGGTTTACAGCCCCTCCCCCATTCCCCAAATAGTCGAACATCTCATGAATGAACATCTCTCTTTTTTCTTCTTTGAGATAAATTTGTATTTCTTTTTGTCATACAACAGACTACCTACTCTCTTCTTATTAACCCCATATTAGTCCACATTGACATCAGAGAACACCTAAAAGAGGGAAGGGGGCTGATGGGGTTACAGCCCTCCCTTCCTGAAATAGTCAAACTTCTCATGAAAAAACTGCCGTTTTTTCTTCTTTGAGATAAATTTGTATTTTTTTTGTCATACAACAGACTACCATCTCTCTTCTTTTTAACCCCATATTAGCCACATTCACGTCAGAGCATACCTAAAAGAGGGAAGGTGTCTGATGGGGTTACAGCCCCCCTTCCCCACATAGTCGAACATCTCATCACAATACTGCTTTTTTTTCTTCTTTGAGATTAATTTATATTTTTTTTGTCATACAACAGACTATCCACTCTCCTCTTTCTAGCCACATATTAGTCCACATTTCCATTAAAGCATACCTAAAAAGGAAAAGGTGTCTGATGGGGTTATAGCCCCCCCCTTCCCCAAATAGTCAAACATCTGATGAAAATACTGCTGTTTTTTCTTCTTTGAGATAAATTTGTTTTCGTTTTTTTGTCATAGAACAGAATATCCACTCTTTTCTATTTTGCCCCATATTAGTCCAAATTGCCATCAGTGCATACCAAAAAAGGAAAAGGGGGATGATTGGATTACAGCCCCTCCCCCATTCCCCAAATAGTCGAACATCTCATGAAAATAGTGCTGTTTTTTTCTTCTTTGAGATAAATTTGTATTTGTTTTTGTCATACAACAGACTACACCTACTCTATTCTTATTAACCCCATATTAGTCCACATTGACATCAGAGCACACCTAAAAGAGGGAAGGGGGCTGATGGGGTTATAGCCCCCCCCTTCCACAAATAGTCAAACATCTGATGAAAATACTGCTGTTTTTTCTTCTTTGAGATAAATTTGTTTTCGTTTTTTTGTCATAGAACAGACTATCCCCTCTCTTCTATTTTGACCCATATTAGTCCAAATTGCCATCAGAGCCTACCTAAAAAGGAAAAGGATGACGATGGGGTTACAGCCCCCCTTCCCCAAATAGTCAAACATCTCATCACAATACTGCTGTTTTTTTCTTCTTTGAGATTATTTTATATTTTTTTTGTCATACAACAGACTATCCACTCTCCTCTTTCTAGCCACATATTAGTCCACATTTCCATTAAAGCATACCTAAAAAGGAAAAGGGGGATGATTGGTTTACAGCCCCTCCCCCATTCCCCAAATAGTAGAACATCTCAAGAAAATAGTGCTTTTTTTCCTTCTTTGAGATAAATTTGTATTTGTTTTTGTCATACAACAGACTACCTACTCTCTTCTTATTAACCCCATATTAGTCCACATTGACATCAGAGCACACCTAAAAGAGGGAAGTGGGCTGATGGGGTTACAGCCCTCCCTTCCCGAAATAGTCAAACTTCTCATGAAAAAACTGCTGTTTTTTCTTCTTTGAGATAAATTTGTATTTTTTTTGTCATACAACAGACTACCCTCTCTCTTCTTTTTAACCCCATATAAGCTACATTCACGTCAGAGCATACATAAAAGAGGGAAGGTGTCTGATGGGGTTACAGCCCCCCTTCCCCAAATAGTCGAACATCTCATCACAATACTGCTGTTTTTTTCTTCTTTGAGATTAATTTATATTTTTTTTGTCATAGAACAGACTATCCACTCTCTTCTTTCTAGCCACATATTAGTCCACATTTCCATTAAAGCATACTTAAAAAGGAAAAGGTGTCTGATGGGGTTATAGCCCCCCCTTCCCCAAATAGTCAAACATCTGATGAAAATACTGCTGTTTTTTCTTCTTTGAGATAAATTTGTTTTCGTTTTTTTGTCATAGAACAGACTATCCACTCTCTTCTATTTTGACCCATATTAGTCCAAATTGCCATCAGAGCATACCTAAAAAGGAAAAGGAGGACGATGGGGTTACAGCCCCCTTCCCCAAATAGTCGAACATCTCATGAAAATAGTGCTGTTGTTTTCTTCTTTGAGATAAATTTGTATTTGTTTTTGTCAAACAACAAATTGCCCACTCTCTTCTTTCTAACCCCATATTTTCCACATTGACATCATAGTATATCTAAAGAGGGGAAGGGGGTATTGTGTTACACCCCCCCCACACACACACACCCGAAATAGTCGAAAATCTCAAGAAAAAAGTGCTTTTTTTTCTTCTTTCAGACAAATTTGTATTTTTTTAGTCATACAACAGACTACCCTCTCTCTTCTTTTTAACCCCATATTAGCCACATTCACGTCAGAGCATACCTAAAAGGGGGAAGGTGTCTGATGGGGTTGCACCCCCCTTCCCCAAACAGTCGAACATCTCATCACAATACTGCTGTTTTTTTCTCCTTTGAGATTAATTTATATTTTTTTTGTCATACAACAGACTATCCACTCTCCTCTTTCTAGCCACATATTAGTCCACATTTAAATTAAAGCATACCTAAAAAGGAAAAGGGGGATGATTGGTTTACAGCCCCTCCCCCATTCCCCAAATAGTCGAACATCTCATGAAAATAGTGCTGTTTTTTTTCTTCTTTGAGATAAATTTGTATATTTTTAGTCATACAACAGACTACCCTCTCTTTTCTTCTTAACCCCTATTAGTCCACATTGACGTTAGAGCATGCCTAAAAGAGGGAAGGGGGCTGATGGGGTTACAGCCACCCTTCCCCAAATAGTCGAACATCTCATCACAATACTGCTGTTTATTCTTCTTTGAGATAAATTTGTATTTTTTTTTGTAATAAAACAGACTACCCTCTCTCTTCTTCTTAACGCCATATTAGCCACATTCACGTCACAGCATACCTAAAAGAGGGAAGGTGTCTGATAGGGTTACAGCCCCCCTTCCCCAAATAGTCGAACATCTCATCACAATACTGCTGTTTTTTTCTTCTTTGAGAATAATTTATATTTTTTTTGTCATACAACAGACTATCCACTCTCCTCTTTCTAGCCACATATTAGTCCACATTTCCATTAAAGCATACCTAAAAAGGAAAAGGTGTCTGATGGGCTTATAGCCCCCCCCCCTTCCCCAAATTTTCAAACAACTGATTAAAATACTGCTGTTTATTCTTCTTTGAGATAAATTTGTTTTCGTTTTTTTGTCATAGAACAGACTATCCACTCTCTTCTATTTTGACCCATATCAGTCCAAATTGCCATCAGAGCATACCTAAAAAGGAAAAGGAGGACGATGGGGTTACAGCCCGCTTCCCCAAATGTCGAACATCTCATGAAAATAGAGCTGTTGTTTTCTTCTTTGAGATAAATTTGTATTTGTTTTTGTCAAACAACAGATTGCCCACTCTCTTCTTTCTAACCCCATATTTTCCACATTGACATCATAGTATATATAAAGAGGGTAAGGGGGTATTTGTGTTACACCCCCCCCACACGGACACACCCGAAATAGTCGAAAGTCTCATGAAAAAAGTGCTTTTTTTTCTTCTTTGAGATAAATTTGTATTTTTTTAGTCATACAACAGACTACCCTCTCTTTTCTTCTTAACCCCTATTAGTCCACATTGACGTTAGAGCATACCTAAAAGGGGGAAGATGTCTAATGGGGTTACAGCACCTCCCCCATTCCCCAAATAGTCGGACATCTCATGAAAAAAGTGCTGTTTTTTCTTCTTTGAGATAAATTTGTTTTTTTTAGTCATACAACAGACTACCCTCTCTCGTCTTTTTAACCCCATATTAGCCACATTCACGTCAGAGCTTACCTAAAAGAGGGAAGGTGTCTGATGGGGTTACAACCCCCCTTTCCCTAAATTGTCGAACATCTCATCAAAATACTGCTGTTTTTTTCATCTTTGAGATTAATTTATATTTTTTTGTCATACAACAGACTATCCACTCTCTTCCTTCTAGCCACATATTAGTCCACATTTCCATTAAAGCATACCTAAAAAGGAAAAGGTGTCTGATGGGGTTATAGCCCCCCCCCCTTCCCCAAATAGTCAAACATCTGATGAAAATACTGCTGTTTTTTCTTCTTTGAGATAAATTTGCTTTCGTTTTTTTGTCATAGAACAGATTATCCACTCTCTTCTATTTTGCCCAATATTAGTCCAAATTGCCAACAGAGCATACCTAAAAAGGAAAAGGAGGACGATGGGGTTACAGCCTCCTTCCCCAAATAGTCAAACTTCTCATGAAAAAACTGCTGTTTTTTCTACTTTGAGATAAATTTGTATTTATTTTTGTCATACAACAGACTACCCTCTCTCTTCTTTTTAACCCCATATTAGCCACATTCACGTGAGAGCATACCTAAAAGAGGGAAGGTGTCTGATGGGGTTACAGCGCCCCTTCCCCAAATAGTCGAACATCTCATCACAATACTGCTGTTTTTTTCTTCTTTGAGATTAATTTATATTTTTTTTGTCATACAACAGACTGTCCACTCTCCTCTTTCTAGCCACATATTAGTCCACATTTCCATTAAAGCATACCTAAAAAGGAAAAGGTGTCTGATGGGGTTATAGTCCCCCCCCTTCCCCAAATAATCAAACATCTGATGAAAATACTGCTGTTTTTTCTTCTTTGAGATAAATTTGTTTTCGTTTTTTTGTCATAGAACAGACTATCCACTCTCTTCTATTTTGACCCATATTAGTCCAAATTGCCATCAGAGCATACCTAAAAAGGAAAAGGAGGACGATGGGGTTACAGCCCGCTTCCCCAAATAGTCGAACATCTCATGAAAATAGAGCTGTTTTTTTCTTCTTTGAGATAAATTTTTATTTGTTTTTGTCAAAAATTCGATTGCCCACTCTCTTCTTTCTAACCCCATATTTTCCACATTGACATCATATTATATCTAAAGAGGGGAAGGGGGTATTTGTGTTACACCCCCCCCACACACACACAACCGAATTTGTCGAAAATCTCATGAAAAAAGTGCTTTTTTTTCTACTTTGAGATAAATTTGTATTTGTTTTTGTCATACAACAGACTATCCACTCTCTTCTTTCTAGCCGCATATTAGTCCACATTTCCATTAAGCGCATACCTAAAAAGGAAAAGTGGATGATTGGTTTACAGCCCCTCCCCCATTCCCCAAATAGTCGAACATCTCATGAAAATAGTGCTGTTTTTTTCTTCTTTGAGATAAATTTGTAATTGTTTTTGTCATACAACAGACTACCTACTCTCTTCTTATTAACCCCTTATTAGTCCACATTGACATCAGAGCACACCTAAAAGAGGGAAGGGGGATGATGGGGTTACAGCCCTCCCTTCCCGAAATAGTCAAACTTCTCATGAAAAAACTGCTGTTTTTCCTTCTTTGCGATAAATTTGTAATTGTTTTTGTCATACAACAGACTATCCACTCTCTTCTTTCTAGCCACATATTAGTCCACATTTCCATTAAAGCAGACCTAAAAAGGAAAAGGGGGATGATTGGTTTACAGCCCCTCCCCCATTCCCCAAATAGTAGAACATCTCATGAAAATAGTGCTGTTTTTTCTTCTTTGAGATAAATTTGTTTTCGTTTTTTTGTCATAGAACAGACTATCCACTCTCTTCTATTTTGCCCCATATTAGTCCAAATTGCCATCAGAGCATACCTAAAAAGGAAAAGGAGGACGATGTGGTTACAGCCCCCTTCCCCAAATAGTCGAACATCTCATCACAATACTGCTGTTTTTTTCTTCTTTGAGATTATTTTATATTTTTTTTGTCATACAACAGACTATCCACTCTCCTCTTTCTAGCCACATATTAGTCCACATTTCCATTAAAGCATACCTAAAAAGGAAAAGGGGGATGATTGGTTTACAGCCCCTCCCCCATTCCCCAAATAGTCGAACATCTCATGAATGAACATCTCTCTTTTTTCTTCTTTGAGATAAATTTGTATTTCTTTTTGTCATACAACAGACTACCTACTCTCTTCTTATTAACCCCATATTAGTCCACATTGACATCAGAGAACACCTAAAAGAGGGAAGGGGGCTGATGGGGTTACAGCCCTCCCTTCCTGAAATAGTCAAACTTCTCATGAAAAAACTGCCGTTTTTTCTTCTTTGAGATAAATTTGTATTTTTTTTGTCATACAACAGACTACCATCTCTCTTCTTTTTAACCCCATATTAGCCACATTCACGTCAGAGCATACCTAAAAGAGGGAAGGTGTCTGATGGGGTTACAGCCCCCCTTCCCCACATAGTCGAACATCTCATCACAATACTGCTGTTTTTTTCTTCTTTGAGATTAATTTATATTTTTTTTGTCATACAACAGACTATCCACTCTCCTCTTTCTAGCCACATATTAGTCCACATTTCCATTAAAGCATACCTAAAAAGGAAAAGGTGTCTGATGGGGTTATAGCCCCCCCCTTCCCCAAATAGTCAAACATCTGATGAAAATACTGCTGTTTTTTCTTCTTTGAGATAAATTTGTTTTCGTTTTTTTGTCATAGAACAGACTATCCACTCTTTTCTATTTTGCCCCATATTAGTCCAAATTGCCATCAGTGCATACCAAAAAAGGAAAAGGGGGATGATTGGATTACAGCCCCTCCCCCATTCCCCAAATAGTCAAACATCTGATGAAAATACTGCTGTTTTTTCTTCTTTGAGATAAATTTGTTTTCGTTTTTTTGTCATAGTACAGACTATCCCCTCTCTTCTATTTTGACCCATATTAGTCCAAATTGCCATCAGAGCCTACCTAAAAAGGAAAAGGATGACGATGGGGTTACAGCCCCCCTTCCCCAAATAGTCAAACATCTCATCACAATACTGCTGTTTTTTTCTTCTTTGAGATTATTTTATATTTTTTTTGTCATACAACAGACTATCCACTCTCCTCTTTCTAGCCACATATTAGTCCACATTTCCATTAAAGCATACCTAAAAAGGAAAAGGGGGATGATTGGTTTACAGCCCCTCCCCCATTCCCCAAATAGTAGAACATCTCAAGAAAATAGTGCTTTTTTTCCTTCTTTGAGATAAATTTGTATTTGTTTTTGTCATACAACAGACTACCTACTCTCTTCTTATTAACCCCATATTAGTCCACATTGACATCAGAGCACACCTAAAAGAGGGAAGTGGGCTGATGGGGTTACAGCCCTCCCTTCCCGAAATAGTCAAACTTCTCATGAAAAAACTGCTGTTTTTTCTTCTGTGAGATAAATTTGTATTTTTTTTGTCATACAACAGACTACCCTCTCTTTTCTTCTTAACCCCTATTAGTCCACATTGACGTTAGAGCATGCCTAAAAGAGGGAAGGGGGCTGATGGGGTTACAGCCACCCTTCCCCAAATAGTCGAACATCTCATCACAATACTGCTGTTTTTTTCTTCTTTGAGATTAATTTATATTTTTTTTGTCATACAACAGACTATCCACTCTCTTCTTTCTAGCCACATATTAGTCCACATTTCCATTAAAGCATACCTAAAAAGGAAAAGGTGTCTGATGGGGTTATAGCCCCCCCTTCCCCAAATAGTCAAACATCTGATGAAAATACTGCTGTTTTTTCTTCTTTGAGATAAATTTGTTTTCGTTTTTTTGTCATGGAACAGACTATCCACTCTCTTCTATTTTGACCCATATTAGTCCAAATTGCCATCAGAGCATACCTAAAAAGGAAAAGGAGGACGATGGGGTTACAGCCCCCTTCCCCAAATAGTCGAACATCTCATGAAAATAGTGCTGTTGTTTTCTTCTTTGAGATAAATTTGTATTTGTTTTTGTCAAACAACAAATTGCCCACTCTCTTCTTTCTAACCCCATATTTTCCACATTGACATCATAGTATATCTAAAGAGGGGAAGGGGGTATTGTGTTACACCCCCCCCCACACACACACACCCGAAATAGTCGAAAATCTCAAGAAAAAAGTGCTTTTTTTTCTTCTTTCAGACAAATTTGTATTTTTTTAGTCATACAACAGACTACCCTCTCTCTTCTTTTTAACCCCATATTAGCCACATTCACGTCAGAGCATACCTAAAAGAGGGAAGGTGTCTGATGGGGTTACAGCCCCCCTTCCCCAAACAGTCGAACATCTCATCACAATACTGCTGTTTTTTTCTCCTTTGAGATTAATTTGTATATTTTTAGTCATACAACAGACTACCCTCTCTTTTCTTCTTAACCCCTATTAGTCCACATTGACGTTAGAGCATACCTAAAAGAGGGAAGGGGGCTGATGGGGTTACAGCCACCCTTCCCCAAATAGTCGAACATCTCATCACAATACTGCTGTTTATTCTTCTTTGAGATAAATTTGTATTTTTTTTTGTAATAAAACAGACTACCCTCTCTCTTCTTCTTAACGCCATATTAGCCACATTCACGTCACAGCATACCTAAAAGAGGGAAGGTGTCTGATAGGGTTACAGCCCCCCTTCCCCAAATAGTCGAACATCTCATCACAATACTGCTGTTTTTTTCTTCTTTGAGAATAATTTATATTTTTTTTGTCATACAACAGACTATCCACTCTCCTCTTTCTAGCCACATATTAGTCCACATTTCCATTAAAGCATACCTAAAAAGGAAAAGGTGTCTGATGGGCTTATAGCCCCCCCCCCTTCCCCAAATTTTCAAACAACTGATTAAAATACTGCTGTTTATTCTTCTTTGAGATAAATTTGTTTTCGTTTTTTTGTCATAGAACAGACTATCCACTCTCTTCTATTTTGACCCATATCAGTCCAAATTGCCATCAGAGCATACCTAAAAAGGAAAAGGAGGACGATGGGGTTACAGCCCGCTTCCCCAAATGTCGAACATCTCATGAAAATAGAGCTGTTATTTTCTTCTTTGAGATAAATTTGTATTTGTTTTTGTCAAACAACAGATTGCCCACTCTCTTCTTTCTAACCCCATATTTTCCACATTGACATCATAGTATATATAAAGAGGGTAAGGGGGTATTTGTGTTACACCCCCCCCACACGCACACACCCGAAATAGTCGAAAGTCTCATGAAAAAAGTGCTTTTTTTTCTTCTTTGAGATAAATTTGTATTTTTTTAGTCATACAACAGATTACCCTCTCTTTTCTTCTTAACCCCTATTAGTCCACATTGACGTTAGAGCATACCTAAAAGGGGGAAGATGTCTAATGGGGTTACAGCACCTCCCCCATTCCCCAAATAGTCGGACATCTCATGAAAAAAGTGCTGTTTTTTCTTCTTTGAGATAAATTTGTTTTTTTTAGTCATACAACAGACTACCCTCTCTCTTCTTTTTAACCCCATATTAGCCACATTCACGTCAGAGCTTACCTAAAAGAGGGAAGGTGTCTGATGGGGTTACAGCGCCCCTTCCCCAAATAGTCGAACATCTCATCACAATACTGCTGTTTTTTTCTTCTTTGAGATTAATTTATATTTTTTTTGTCATACAACAGACTGTCCACTCTCCTCTTTCTAGCCACATATTAGTCCACATTTCCATTAAAGCATACCTAAAAAGGAAAAGGTGTCTGATGGGGTTATAGTCCCCCGCCTTCCCCAAATAATCAAACATCTGATGAAAATACTGCTGTTTTTTCTTCTTTGAGATAAATTTGTTTTCGTTTTTTTGTCATAGAACAGACTATCCACTCTCTTCTATTTTGACCCATATTAGTCCAAATTGCCATCAGAGCATACCTAAAAAGGAAAAGGAGGACGATGGGGTTACAGCCCGCTTCCCCAAATAGTCGAACATCTCATGAAAATAGAGCTGTTTTTTTCTTCTTTGAGATAAATTTTTATTTGTTTTTGTCAAAAATTCGATTGCCCACTCTCTTCTTTCTAACCCCATATTTTCCACATTGACATCATATTATATCTAAAGAGGGGAAGGGGGTATTTGTGTTACACCCCCCCCACACACACACAACCGAAATTGTCGAAAATCTCATGAAAAAAGTGCTTTTTTTTCTACTTTGAGATAAATTTGTATTTGTTTTTGTCATACAACAGACTATCCACTCTCTTCTTTCTAGCCGCATATTAGTCCACATTTCCATTAAGCGCATACCTAAAAAGGAAAAGTGGATGATTGGTTTACAGCCCCTCCCCCATTCCCCAAATAGTCGAACATCTCATGAAAATAGTGCTGTTTTTTTCTTCTTTGAGATAAATTTGTAATTGTTTTTGTCATACAACAGAGTACCTACTCTCTTCTTATTAACCCCTTATTAGTCCACATTGACATCAGAGCACACCTAAAAGAGGGAAGGGGGATGATGGGGTTACAGCCCTCCCTTCCCGAAATAGTCAAACTTCTCATGAAAAAACTGCTGTTTTTCCTTCTTTGCGATAAATTTGTAATTGTTTTTGTCATACAACAGACTACCTACTCTCTTCTTATTAACCCCTTATTAGTCCACATTGACATCAGAGCACACCTAAAAGAGGGAAGGGGGCTGATGGGGTTACAGCCCTCCCTTCCCGAAATAGTCAAACTTCTCATGAAAAAACTGCCGTTTTTTCTTCTTTGAGATAAATTTGTATTTTTTTTGTCATACAACAGACTACCATCTCTCTTCTTTTTAACCCCATATTAGCCACATTCACGTCAGAGCATACCTAAAAGAGGGAAGGTGTCTGATGGGGTTACAGCCCCCCTTCCCCACATAGTCGAACATCTCATCACAATACTGCTGTTTTTTTCTTCTTTGAGATTAATTTATATTTTTTTTGTCATACAACAGACTATCCACTCTCCTCTTTCTAGCCACATATTAGTCCACATTTCCATTAAAGCATACCTAAAAAGGAAAAGGTGTCTGATGGGGTTATAGCCCCCCCCTTCCCCAAATAGTCAAACATCTGATGAAAATACTGCTGTTTTTTCTTCTTTGAGATAAATTTGTTTTCGTTTTTTTGTCATAGAACAGACTATCCACTCTCTTCTATTTTGCCCCATATTAGTCCAAATTGCCATCAGTGCATACCAAAAAAGGAAAAGGGGGATGATTGGATTACAGCCCCTCCCCCATTCCCCAAATAGTCGAACATCTCATGAAAATAGTGCTGTTTTTTTCTTCTTTGAGATAAATTTGTATTTGTCTTTGTCATACAACAGACTACACCTACTCTCTTCTTATTAACCCCATATTAGTCCACATTGACATCAGAGCACACCTAAAAGAGGGAAGGGGGCTGATGGGGTTACAGCCCTCCCTTCCCGAAATAGTCAAACTTCTCATGAAAAAACTGCTGTTTTTTCTTCTTTGAGATACATTCGTATTTTTTTTGTCATACAACAGACTACCCTCTCTCTTCTTTTTAACCCCATATTAGCCACATTCACGTCAGAGCATACCTAAAAGAGGGAAGGTGTCTGATGGGGTTACAGCCCCCCTTCCCCAAACAGTCGAACATCTCATCACAATACTGCTGTTTTTTTCTCCTTTGAGATTAATTTGTATATTTTTAGTCATACAACAGACTACCCTCTCTTTTCTTCTTAACCCCTATTAGTCCACATTGACGTTAGAGCATACCTAAAAGAGGGAAGGGGGCTGATGGGGTTACAGCCACCCTTCCCCAAATAGTCGAACATCTCATCACAATACTGCTGTTTATTCTTCTTTGAGATAAATTTGTATTTTTTTTTTTAATAAAACAGACTACCCTCTCTCTTCTTCTTAACGCCATATTAGCCACATTCACGTCACAGCATACCTAAAAGAGGGAAGGTGTCTGATAGGGTTACAGCCCCCCTTCCCCAAATAGTCGAACATCTCATCACAATACTGCTGTTTTTTTCTTCTTTGAGAATAATTTATATTTTTTTTGTCATACAACAGACTATCCACTCTCCTCTTTCTAGCCACATATTAGTCCACATTTCCATTAAAGCATACCTAAAAAGGAAAAGGTGTCTGATGGGCTTATAGCCCCCCCCCCTTCCCCAAATTTTCAAACAACTGATTAAAATACTGCTGTTTATTCTTCTTTGAGATAAATTTGTTTTCGTTTTTTTGTCATAGAACAGACTATCCACTCTCTTCTATTTTGACCCATATCAGTCCAAATTGCCATCAGAGCATACCTAAAAAGGAAAAGGAGGACGATGGGGTTACAGCCCGCTTCCCCAAATGTCGAACATCTCATGAAAATAGAGCTGTTATTTTCTTCTTTGAGATAAATTTGTATTTGTTTTTGTCAAACAACAGATTGCCCACTCTCTTCTTTCTAACCCCATATTTTCCACATTGACATCATAGTATATATAAAGAGGGTAAGGGGGTATTTGTGTTACACCCCCCCCACACGCACACACCCGAAATAGTCGAAAGTCTCATGAAAAAAGTGCTTTTTTTTCTTCTTTGAGATAAATTTGTATTTTTTTAGTCATACAACAGATTACCCTCTCTTTTCTTCTTAACCCCTATTAGTCCACATTGACGTTAGAGCATACCTAAAAGGGGGAAGATGTCTAATGGGGTTACAGCACCTCCCCCATTCCCCAAATAGTCGGACATCTCATGAAAAAAGTGCTGTTTTTTCTTCTTTGAGATAAATTTGTTTTTTTTAGTCATACAACAGACTACCCTCTCTCTTCTTTTTAACCCCATATTAGCCACATTCACGTCAGAGCTTACCTAAAAGAGGGAAGGTGTCTGATGGGGTTACAGCGCCCCTTCCCCAAATAGTCGAACATCTCATCACAATACTGCTGTTTTTTTCTTCTTTGAGATTAATTTATATTTTTTTTGTCATACAACAGACTGTCCACTCTCCTCTTTCTAGCCACATATTAGTCCACATTTCCATTAAAGCATACCTAAAAAGGAAAAGGTGTCTGATGGGGTTATAGTCCCCCGCCTTCCCCAAATAATCAAACATCTGATGAAAATACTGCTGTTTTTTCTTCTTTGAGATAAATTTGTTTTCGTTTTTTTGTCATAGAACAGACTATCCACTCTCTTCTATTTTGACCCATATTAGTCCAAATTGCCATCAGAGCATACCTAAAAAGGAAAAGGAGGACGATGGGGTTACAGCCCGCTTCCCCAAATAGTCGAACATCTCATGAAAATAGAGCTGTTTTTTTCTTCTTTGAGATAAATTTTTATTTGTTTTTGTCAAAAATTCGATTGCCCACTCTCTTCTTTCTAACCCCATATTTTCCACATTGACATCATATTATATCTAAAGAGGGGAAGGGGGTATTTGTGTTACACCCCCCCCACACACACACAACCGAAATTGTCGAAAATCTCATGAAAAAAGTGCTTTTTTTTCTACTTTGAGATAAATTTGTATTTGTTTTTGTCATACAACAGACTATCCACTCTCTTCTTTCTAGCCGCATATTAGTCCACATTTCCATTAAGCGCATACCTAAAAAGGAAAAGTGGATGATTGGTTTACAGCCCCTCCCCCATTCCCCAAATAGTCGAACATCTCATGAAAATAGTGCTGTTTTTTTCTTCTTTGAGATAAATTTGTAATTGTTTTTGTCATACAACAGAGTACCTACTCTCTTCTTATTAACCCCTTATTAGTCCACATTGACATCAGAGCACACCTAAAAGAGGGAAGGGGGATGATGGGGTTACAGCCCTCCCTTCCCGAAATAGTCAAACTTCTCATGAAAAAACTGCTGTTTTTCCTTCTTTGCGATAAATTTGTAATTGTTTTTGTCATACAACAGACTACCTACTCTCTTCTTATTAACCCCTTATTAGTCCACATTGACATCAGAGCACACCTAAAAGAGGGAAGGGGGCTGATGGGGTTACAGCCCTCCCTTCCCGAAATAGTCAAACTTCTCATGAAAAAACTGCCGTTTTTTCTTCTTTGAGATAAATTTGTATTTTTTTTGTCATACAACAGACTACCATCTCTCTTCTTTTTAACCCCATATTAGCCACATTCACGTCAGAGCATACCTAAAAGAGGGAAGGTGTCTGATGGGGTTACAGCCCCCCTTCCCCACATAGTCGAACATCTCATCACAATACTGCTGTTTTTTTCTTCTTTGAGATTAATTTATATTTTTTTTGTCATACAACAGACTATCCACTCTCCTCTTTCTAGCCACATATTAGTCCACATTTCCATTAAAGCATACCTAAAAAGGAAAAGGTGTCTGATGGGGTTATAGCCCCCCCCTTCCCCAAATAGTCAAACATCTGATGAAAATACTGCTGTTTTTTCTTCTTTGAGATAAATTTGTTTTCGTTTTTTTGTCATAGAACAGACTATCCACTCTCTTCTATTTTGCCCCATATTAGTCCAAATTGCCATCAGTGCATACCAAAAAAGGAAAAGGGGGATGATTGGATTACAGCCCCTCCCCCATTCCCCAAATAGTCGAACATCTCATGAAAATAGTGCTGTTTTTTTCTTCTTTGAGATAAATTTGTATTTGTCTTTGTCATACAACAGACTACACCTACTCTCTTCTTATTAACCCCATATTAGTCCACATTGACATCAGAGCACACCTAAAAGAGGGAAGGGGGCTGATGGGGTTACAGCCCTCCCTTCCCGAAATAGTCAAACTTCTCATGAAAAAACTGCTGTTTTTTCTTCTTTGAGATACATTCGTATTTTTTTTGTCATACAACAGACTACCCTCTCTCTTCTTTTTAACCCCATATTAGCCACATTCACGTCAGAGCATACCTAAAAGAGGGAAGGTGTCTGATGGGGTTACAGCCCCCCTTCCCCAAATAGTCGAACATCTCATCACAATACTGCTGTTTTTTTCATCTTTGAGATTAATTTATATTTTTTTTGTCATACAACAGACTATCCACTCTCTTCTTTCTAGCCACATATTAGTCCACATTTCCATTAAAGCATACCTAAAAAGGAAAAGGTGTCTGATGGGGTTATAGCCCCCCCCTTCCACAAATAGTCAAACATCTGATGAAAATACTGCTGTTTTTTCTTCTTTGAGATAAATTTGTTTTCGTTTTTTTGTCATAGAACAGACTATCCCCTCTCTTCTATTTTGACCCATATTAGTCCAAATTGCCATCAGAGCCTACCTAAAAAGGAAAAGGATGACGATGGGGTTACAGCCCCCCTTCCCCAAATAGTCAAACATCTCATCACAATACTGCTGTTTTTTTCTTCTTTGAGATTATTTTATATTTTTTTTGTCATACAACAGACTATCCACTCTCCTCTTTCTAGCCACATATTAGTCCACATTTCCATTAAAGCATACCTAAAAAGGAAAAGGGGGGTGATGGGTTTACAGCCCCTCCCGCATTTCCCAAATAGTCAAACATCTGATGAAAATACTGCAGTTTTATCTTCTTTGAGATAAATTTGTTTTCGTTTTTTTGTCATAGAACAGACTATCCACTCTCTTCTATTTTGCCCCATATTAGTCCAAATTGCCATCAGAGCATACCTAAAAAGGAAAAGGAGGACGGTGGGGTTACAGCCCCCTTCCCCAAATAGTCGAACATCTTATCAAAATACTGCTGTTTTTTCATCTTTGAGATTAATTTATATTTTTTTTGTCATACAACAGACTATCCACTCTCTTCTTTCTAGCCACATATTAGTCCACATTTCCATTAAAGCAGACCTAAAAAGGAAAAGGGGGATGATTGGTTTACAGCCCCTCCCCCATTCCCCAAATAGTAGAACATCTCATGAAAATAGTGCTGTTTTTTCTTCTTTGAGATAAATTTGTTTTCGTTTTTTTGTCATAGAACAGACTATCCACTCTCTTCTATTTTGCCCCATATTAGTCCAAATTGCCATCAGAGCATACCTAAAAAGGAAAAGGAGGACGATGGGGTTACAGCCCCCTTCCCCAAATAGTCGAACATCTCATCACAATACTGCTGTTTTTTTCTTCTTTGAGATTATTTTATATTTTTTTTGTCATACAACAGACTATCCACTCTCCTCTTTCTAGCCACATATTAGTCCACATTTCCATTAAAGCATACCTAAAAAGGAAAAGGGGGATGATTGGTTTACAGCCCCTCCCCCATTCCCCAAATAGTCGAACATCTCATGAATGAACATCTCTCTTTTTTCTTCTTTGAGATAAATTTGTATTTCTTTTTGTCATACAACAGACTACCTACTCTCTTCTTATTAACCCCATATTAGTCCACATTGACATCAGAGAACACCTAAAAGAGGGAAGGGGGCTGATGGGGTTACAGCCCTCCCTTCCTGAAATAGTCAAACTTCTCATGAAAAAACTGCCGTTTTTTCTTCTTTGAGATAAATTTGTATTTTTTTTGTCATACAACAGACTACCATCTCTCTTCTTTTTAACCCCATATTAGCCACATTCACGTCAGAGCATACCTAAAAGAGGGAAGGTGTCTGATGGGGTTACAGCCCCCCTTCCCCACATAGTCGAACATCTCATCACAATACTGCTGTTTTTTTCTTCTTTGAGATTAATTTATATTTTTTTTGTCATACAACAGACTATCCACTCTCCTCTTTCTAGCCACATATTAGTCCACATTTCCATTAAAGCATACCTAAAAAGGAAAAGGTGTCTGATGGGGTTATAGCCCCCCCCTTCCCCAAATAGTCAAACATCTGATGAAAATACTGCTGTTTTTTCTTCTTTGAGATAAATTTGTTTTCGTTTTTTTGTCATAGAACAGACTATCCACTCTTTTCTATTTTGCCCCATATTAGTCCAAATTGCCATCAGTGCATACCAAAAAAGGAAAAGGGGGATGATTGGATTACAGCCCCTCCCCCATTCCCCAAATAGTCGAACATCTCATGAAAATAGTGCTGTTTTTTTCTTCTTTGAGATAAATTTGTATTTGTTTTTGTCATACAACAGACTACACCTACTCTCTTCTTATTAACCCCATATTAGTCCACATTGACATCAGAGCACACCTAAAAGAGGGAAGGGGGCTGATGGGGTTACAGCCCTCCCTTCCCGAAATAGTCAAACTTCTCATGAAAAAACTGCTGTTTTTTCTTCTTTGAGATACATTCGTATTTTTTTTGTCATACAACAGACTACCCTCTCTCTTCTTTTTAACCCCATATTAGCCACATTCACGTCAGAGCATACCTAAAAGAGGGAAGGTGTCTGATGGGGTTACAGCCCCCCTTCCCCAAATAGTCGAACATCTCATCACAATACTGCTGTTTTTTTCATCTTTGAGATTAATTTATATTTTTTTTGTCATACAACAGACTATCCACTCTCTTCTTTCTAGCCACATATTAGTCCACATTTCCATTAAAGAATACCTAAAAAGGAAAAGGTGTCTGATGGGGTTATAGCCCCCCCCCTTCCACAAATAGTCAAACATCTGATGAAAATACTGCTGTTTTTTCTTCTTTGAGATAAATTTGTTTTCGTTTTTTTGTCATAGAACAGACTATCCCCTCTCTTCTATTTTGACCCATATTAGTCCAAATTGCCATCAGAGCCTACCTAAAAAGGAAAAGGATGACGATGGGGTTACAGCCCCCCTTCCCCAAATAGTCAAACATCTCATCACAATACTGCTGTTTTTTTCTTCTTTGAGATTATTTTATATTTTTTTTGTCATACAACAGACTATCCACTCTCCTCTTTCTAGCCACATATTAGTCCACATTTCCATTAAAGCATACCTAAAAAGGAAAAGGGGGATGATTGGTTTACAGCCCCTCCCCCATTCCCCAAATAGTAGAACATCTCAAGAAAATAGTGCTTTTTTTCCTTCTTTGAGATAAATTTGTATTTGTTTTTGTCATACAACAGACTACCTACTCTCTTCTTATTAACCCCATATTAGTCCACATTGACATCAGAGCACACCTAAAAGAGGGAAGTGGGCTGATGGGGTTACAGCCCTCCCTTCCCGAAATAGTCAAACTTCTCATGAAAAAACTGCTGTTTTTTCTTCTGTGAGATAAATTTGTATTTTTTTTGTCATACAACAGACTACCCTCTCTTTTCTTCTTAACCCCTATTAGTCCACATTGACGTTAGAGCATGCCTAAAAGAGGGAAGGGGGCTGATGGGGTTACAGCCACCCTTCCCCAAATAGTCGAACATCTCATCACAATACTGCTGTTTTTTTCTTCTTTGAGATTAATTTATATTTTTTTTGTCATACAACAGACTATCCACTCTCTTCTTTCTAGCCACATATTAGTCCACATTTCCATTAAAGCATACCTAAAAAGGAAAAGGTGTCTGATGGGGTTATAGCCCCCCCTTCCCCAAATAGTCAAACATCTGATGAAAATACTGCTGTTTTTTCTTCTTTGAGATAAATTTGTTTTCGTTTTTTTGTCATGGAACAGACTATCCACTCTCTTCTATTTTGCCCCATATTAGTCCAAATTGCCATCAGAGCATACCTAAAAAGGAAAAGGAGGACGATGGGGTTACAGCCCCCTTCCCCAAATAGTCGAACATCTCATCACAATACTGCTGTTTTTTTCTTCTTTGAGATTATTTTATATTTTTTTTGTCATACAACAGACTATCCACTCTCCTCTTTCTAGCCACATATTAGTCCACATTTCCATTAAAGCATACCTAAAAAGGAAAAGGGGGATGATTGGTTTACAGCCCCTCCCCCATTCCCCAAATAGTCGAACATCTCATGAATGAACATCTCTCTTTTTTCTTCTTTGAGATAAATTTGTATTTCTTTTTGTCATACAACAGACTACCTACTCTCTTCTTATTAACCCCATATTAGTCCACATTGACATCAGAGAACACCTAAAAGAGGGAAGGGGGCTGATGGGGTTACAGCCCTCCCTTCCTGAAATAGTCAAACTTCTCATGAAAAAACTGCCGTTTTTTCTTCTTTGAGATAAATTTGTATTTTTTTTGTCATACAACAGACTACCATCTCTCTTCTTTTTAACCCCATATTAGCCACATTCACGTCAGAGCATACCTAAAAGAGGGAAGGTGTCTGATGGGGTTACAGCCCCCCTTCCCCACATAGTCGAACATCTCATCACAATACTGCTGTTTTTTTCTTCTTTGAGATTAATTTATATTTTTTTTGTCATACAACAGACTATCCACTCTCCTCTTTCTAGCCACATATTAGTCCACATTTCCATTAAAGCATACCTAAAAAGGAAAAGGTGTCTGATGGGGTTATAGCCCCCCCCTTCCCCAAATAGTCAAACATCTGATGAAAATACTGCTGTTTTTTCTTCTTTGAGATAAATTTGTTTTCGTTTTTTTGTCATAGAACAGACTATCCACTCTTTTCTATTTTGCCCCATATTAGTCCAAATTGCCATCAGTGCATACCAAAAAAGGAAAAGGGGGATGATTGGATTACAGCCCCTCCCCCATTCCCCAAATAGTCGAACATCTCATGAAAATAGTGCTGTTTTTTTCTTCTTTGAGATAAATTTGTATTTGTTTTTGTCATACAACAGACTACACCTACTCTCTTCTTATTAACCCCATATTAGTCCACATTGACATCAGAGCACACCTAAAAGAGGGAAGGGGGCTGATGGGGTTACAGCCCTCCCTTCCCGAAATAGTCAAACTTCTCATGAAAAAACTGCTGTTTTTTCTTCTTTGAGATACATTCGTATTTTTTTTGTCATACAACAGACTACCCTCTCTCTTCTTTTTAACCCCATATTAGCCACATTCACGTCAGAGCATACCTAAAAGAGGGAAGGTGTCTGATGGGGTTACAGCCCCCCTTCCCCAAATAGTCGAACATCTCATCACAATACTGCTGTTTTTTTCATCTTTGAGATTAATTTATATTTTTTTTGTCATACAACAGACTATCCACTCTCTTCTTTCTAGCCACATATTAGTCCACATTTCCATTAAAGAATACCTAAAAAGGAAAAGGTGTCTGATGGGGTTATAGCCCCCCCCTTCCACAAATAGTCAAACATCTGATGAAAATACTGCTGTTTTTTCTTCTTTGAGATAAATTTGTTTTCGTTTTTTTGTCATAGAACAGACTATCCCCTCTCTTCTATTTTGACCCATATTAGTCCAAATTGCCATCAGAGCCTACCTAAAAAGGAAAAGGATGACGATGGGGTTACAGCCCCCCTTCCCCAAATAGTCAAACATCTCATCACAATACTGCTGTTTTTTTCTTCTTTGAGATTATTTTATATTTTTTTTGTCATACAACAGACTATCCACTCTCCTCTTTCTAGCCACATATTAGTCCACATTTCCATTAAAGCATACCTAAAAAGGAAAAGGGGGATGATTGGTTTACAGCCCCTCCCCCATTCCCCAAATAGTAGAACATCTCAAGAAAATAGTGCTTTATTTCCTTCTTTGAGATAAATTTGTATTTGTTTTTGTCATACAACAGACTACCTACTCTCTTCTTATTAACCCCATATTAGTCCACATTGACATCAGAGCACACCTAAAAGAGGGAAGTGGGCTGATGGGGTTACAGCCCTCCCTTCCCGAAATAGTCAAACTTCTCATGAAAAAACTGCTGTTTTTTCTTCTGTG
Organism: Maratus michaelseni; assembly: GCA_963931845.1. Classification (NCBI taxonomy): domain Eukaryota; kingdom Metazoa; phylum Arthropoda; class Arachnida; order Araneae; family Salticidae; genus Maratus; species Maratus michaelseni. The sequence goes on along the minus strand of OZ007599.1, from coordinate 23,208,876 downwards.
AGATAAATTTGTATTTTTTTTGTCATACAACAGACTACCCTCTCTTTTCTTCTTAACCCCTATTAGTCCACATTGACGTTAGAGCATGCCTAAAAGAGGGAAGGGGGCTGATGGGGTTACAGCCACCCTTCCCCAAATAGTCGAACATCTCATCACAATACTGCTGTTTTTTTCTTCTTTGAGATTAATTTATATTTTTTTTGTCATACAACAGACTATCCACTCTCTTCTTTCTAGCCACATATTAGTCCACATTTCCATTAAAGCATACCTAAAAAGGAAAAGGTGTCTGATGGGGTTACAGCCCCCTTCCCCAAATAGTCGAACATCTCATGAAAATAGTGCTGTTGTTTTCTTCTTTGAGATAAATTTGTATTTGTTTTTGTCAAACAACAAATTGCCCACTCTCTTCTTTCTAACCCCATATTTTCCACATTGACATCATAGTATATCTAAAGAGGGGAAGGGGGTATTGTGTTACACCCCCCACACACACACACATCCGAAATAGTCGAAAATCTCAAGAAAAAAGTGCTTTTTTTTCTTCTTTCAGACAAATTTGTATTTTTTTAGTCATACAACAGACTACCCTCTCTCTTCTTTTTAACCCCATATTAGCCACATTCACGTCAGAGCATACCTAAAAGAGGGAAGGTGTCTGATGGGGTTACAGCCCCCCTTCCCCAAACAGTCGAACATCTCATCACAATACTGCTGTTTTTTTCTCCTTTGAGATTAATTTGTATATTTTTAGTCATACAACAGACTACCCTCTCTTTTCTTCTTAACCCCTATTAGTCCACATTGACGTTAGAGCATGCCTAAAAGAGGGAAGGGGGCTGATGGGGTTACAGCCACCCTTCCCCAAATAGTCGAACATCTCATCACAATACTGCTGTTTATTCTTCTTTGAGATAAATTTGTATTTTTTTTTGTAATAAAACAGACTACCCTCTCTCTTCTTCTTAACGCCATATTAGCCACATTCACGTCACAGCATACCTAAAAGAGGGAAGGTGTCTGATAGGGTTACAGCCCCCCTTCCCCAAATAGTCGAACATCTCATCACAATACTGCTGTTTTTTTCTTCTTTGAGAATAATTTATATTTTTTTTGTCATACAACAGACTATCCACTCTCCTCTTTCTAGCCACATATTAGTCCACATTTCCATTAAAGCATACCTAAAAAGGAAAAGGTGTCTGATGGGCTTATAGCCCCCCCCCCCCCCTTCCCCAAATTTTCAAACAACTGATTAAAATACTGCTGTTTATTCTTCTTTGAGATAAATTTGTTTTCGTTTTTTTGTCATAGAACAGACTATCCACTCTCTTCTATTTTGACCCATATCAGTCCAAATTGCCATCAGAGCATACCTAAAAAGGAAAAGGAGGACGATGGGGTTATAGCCCGCTTCCCCAAATGTCGAACATCTCATGAAAATAGAGCTGTTATTTTCTTCTTTGAGATAAATTTGTATTTGTTTTTGTCAAACAACAGATTGCCCACTCTCTTCTTTCTAACCCCATATTTTCCACATTGACATCATAGTATATATAAAGAGGGTAAGGGGGTATTTGTGTTACACCCCCCCCACACGCACACACCCGAAATAGTCGAAAGTCTCATGAAAAAAGTGCTTTTTTTTCTTCTTTGAGATAAATTTGTATTTTTTTAGTCATACAACAGATTACCCTCTCTTTTCTTCTTAACCCCTATTAGTCCACATTGACGTTAGAGCATACCTAAAAGGGGGAAGATGTCTAATGGGGTTACAGCACCTCCCCCATTCCCCAAATAGTCGGACATCTCATGAAAAAAGTGCTGTTTTTTCTTCTTTGAGATAAATTTGTTTTTTTTAGTCATACAACAGACTACCCTCTCTCTTCTTTTTAACCCCATATTAGCCACATTCACGTCAGAGCTTACCTAAAAGAGGGAAGGTGTCTGATGGGGTTACAGCGCCCCTTCCCCAAATAGTCGAACATCTCATCACAATACTGCTGTTTTTTTCTTCTTTGAGATTAATTTATATTTTTTTTGTCATACAACAGACTGTCCACTCTCCTCTTTCTAGCCACATATTAGTCCACATTTCCATTAAAGCATACCTAAAAAGGAAAAGGTGTCTGATGGGGTTATAGTCCCCCCCCTTCCCCAAATAATCAAACATCTGATGAAAATACTGCTGTTTTTTCTTCTTTGAGATAAATTTGTTTTCGTTTTTTTGTCATAGAACAGACTATCCACTCTCTTCTATTTTGACCCATATTAGTCCAAATTGCCATCAGAGCATACCTAAAAAGGAAAAGGAGGACGATGGGGTTACAGCCCGCTTCCCCAAATAGTCGAACATCTCATGAAAATAGAGCTGTTTTTTCTTCTTCGAGATAAATTTTTATTTGTTTTTGTCAAAAATTCGATTGCCCACTCTCTTCTTTCTAACCCCATATTTTCCACATTGACATCATATTATATCTAAAGAGGGGAAGGGGGTATTTGTGTTACACCCCCCCCACACACACACAACCGAAATTGTCGAAAATCTCATGAAAAAAGTGCTTTTTTTTCTACTTTGAGATAAATTTGTATTTGTTTTTGTCATACAACAGACTATCCACTCTCTTCTTTCTAGCCGCATATTAGTCCACATTTCCATTAAGCGCATACCTAAAAAGGAAAAGTGGATGATTGGTTTACAGCCCCTCCCCCATTCCCCAAATAGTCGAACATCTCATGAAAATAGTGCTGTTTTTTTCTTCTTTGAGATAAATTTGTAATTGTTTTTGTCATACAACAGACTACCTACTCTCTTCTTATTAACCCCTTATTAGTCCACATTGACATCAGAGCACACCTAAAAGAGGGAAGGGGGATGATGGGGTTACAGCCCTCCCTTCCCGAAATAGTCAAACTTCTCATGAAAAAACTGCTGTTTTTCCTTCTTTGCGATAAATTTGTAATTGTTTTTGTCATACAACAGACTACCTACTCTCTTCTTATTAACCCCTTATTAGTCCACATTGACATCAGAGCACACCTAAAAGAGGGAAGGGGGCTGATGGGGTTACAGCCCTCCCTTCCCGAAATAGTCAAACTTCTCATGAAAAAACTGCCGTTTTTTCTTCTTTGAGATAAATTTGTATTTTTTTTGTCATACAACAGACTACCATCTCTCTTCTTTTTAACCCCATATTAGCCACATTCACGTCAGAGCATACCTAAAAGAGGGAAGGTGTCTGATGGGGTTACAGCCCCCCTTCCCCACATAGTCGAACATCTCATCACAATACTGCTGTTTTTTTCTTCTTTGAGATTAATTTATATTTTTTTTGTCATACAACAGACTATCCACTCTCCTCTTTCTAGCCACATATTAGTCCACATTTCCATTAAAGCATACCTAAAAAGGAAAAGGTGTCTGATGGGGTTATAGCCCCCCCCTTCCCCAAATAGTCAAACATCTGATGAAAATACTGCTGTTTTTTCTTCTTTGAGATAAATTTGTTTTCGTTTTTTTGTCATAGAACAGACTATCCACTCTCTTCTATTTTGCCCCATATTAGTCCAAATTGCCATCAGTGCATACCAAAAAAGGAAAAGGGGGATGATTGGATTACAGCCCCTCCCCCATTCCCCAAATAGTCGAACATCTCATGAAAATAGTGCTGTTTTTTTCTTCTTTGAGATAAATTTGTATTTGTCTTTGTCATACAACAGACTACACCTACTCTCTTCTTATTAACCCCATATTAGTCCACATTGACATCAGAGCACACCTAAAAGAGGGAAGGGGGCTGATGGGGTTACAGCCCTCCCTTCCCGAAATAGTCAAACTTCTCATGAAAAAACTGCTGTTTTTTCTTCTTTGAGATACATTCGTATTTTTTTTGTCATACAACAGACTACCCTCTCTCTTCTTTTTAACCCCATATTAGCCACATTCACGTCAGAGCATACCTAAAAGAGGGAAGGTGTCTGATGGGGTTACAGCCCCCCTTCCCCAAATAGTCGAACATCTCATCACAATACTGCTGTTTTTTTCATCTTTGAGATTAATTTATATTTTTTTTGTCATACAACAGACTATCCACTCTCTTCTTTCTAGCCACATATTAGTCCACATTTCCATTAAAGCATACCTAAAAAGGAAAAGGTGTCTGATGGGGTTATAGCCCCCCCCTTCCACAAATAGTCAAACATCTGATGAAAATACTGCTGTTTTTTCTTCTTTGAGATAAATTTGTTTTCGTTTTTTTGTCATAGAACAGACTATCCCCTCTCTTCTATTTTGACCCATATTAGTCCAAATTGCCATCAGAGCCTACCTAAAAAGGAAAAGGATGACGATGGGGTTACAGCCCCCCTTCCCCAAATAGTCAAACATCTCATCACAATACTGCTGTTTTTTTCTTCTTTGAGATTATTTTATATTTTTTTTGTCATACAACAGACTATCCACTCTCCTCTTTCTAGCCACATATTAGTCCACATTTCCATTAAAGAGTACCTAAAAAGGAAAAGGGGGATGATTGGTTTACAGCCCCTCCCCCATTCCCCAAATAGTAGAACATCTCAAGAAAATAGTGCTTTTTTTCCTTCTTTGAGATAAATTTGTATTTGTTTTTGTCATACAACAGACTACCTACTCTCTTCTTATTAACCCCATATTAGTCCACATTGACATCAGAGCACACCTAAAAGAGGGAAGTGGGCTGATGGGGTTACAGCCCTCCCTTCCCGAAATAGTCAAACTTCTCATGAAAAAACTGCTGTTTTTTCTTCTTTGAGATAAATTTGTATTTTTTTTGTCATACAACAGACTACACTCTCTCTTCTTTTTAACCCCATATTAGCTACATTCACGTCAGAGCATACATAAAAGAGGGAAGGTGTCTGATGGGGTTACAGCCCCCCTTCCCCAAATAGTCGAACATCTCATCACAATACTGCTGTTTTTTTCTTCTTTGAGATTAATTTATATTTTTTTTGTCATACAACAGACTATCCATTCCACTCTTTCTAGCCACATATTAGTCCACATTTCCATTAAAGCATACCTAAAAAGGAAAAGGGGGGTGATGGGTTTACAGCCCCTCCCGCATTTCCCAAATAGTCAAACATCTGATGAAAATACTGCAGTTTTATCTTCTTTGAGATAAATTTGTTTTCGTTTTTTTGTCATAGAACAGACTATCCACTCTCTTCTATTTTGCCCCATATTAGTCCAAATTGCCATCAGAGCATACCTAAAAAGGAAAAGGAGGACGGTGGGGTTACAGCCCCCTTCCCCAAATAGTCGAACATCTTATCAAAATACTGCTGTTTTTTCATCTTTGAGATTAATTTATATTTTTTTTGTCATACAACAGACTATCCACTCTCTTCTTTCTAGCCACATATTAGTCCACATTTCCATTAAAGCAGACCTAAAAAGGAAAAGGGGGATGATTGGTTTACAGCCCCTCCCCCATTCCCCAAATAGTAGAACATCTCATGAAAATAGTGCTGTTTTTTCTTCTTTGAGATAAATTTGTTTTCGTTTTTTTGTCATAGAACAGACTATCCACTCTCTTCTATTTTGCCCCATATTAGTCCAAATTGCCATCAGAGCATACCTAAAAAGGAAAAGGAGGACGATGGGGTTACAGCCCCCTTCCCCAAATAGTCGAACATCTCATCACAATACTGCTGTTTTTTTCTTCTTTGAGATTATTTTATATTTTTTTTGTCATACAACAGACTATCCACTCTCCTCTTTCTAGCCACATATTAGTCCACATTTCCATTAAAGCATACCTAAAAAGGAAAAGGGGGATGATTGGTTTACAGCCCCTCCCCCATTCCCCAAATAGTCGAACATCTCATGAATGAACATCTCTCTTTTTTCTTCTTTGAGATAAATTTGTATTTCTTTTTGTCATACAACAGACTACCTACTCTCTTCTTATTAACCCCATATTAGTCCACATTGACATCAGAGAACACCTAAAAGAGGGAAGGGGGCTGATGGGGTTACAGCCCTCCCTTCCTGAAATAGTCAAACTTCTCATGAAAAAACTGCCGTTTTTTCTTCTTTGAGATAAATTTGTATTTTTTTTGTCATACAACAGACTACCATCTCTCTTCTTTTTAACCCCATATTAGCCACATTCACGTCAGAGCATACCTAAAAGAGGGAAGGTGTCTGATGGGGTTACAGCCCCCCTTCCCCACATAGTCGAACATCTCATCACAATACTGCTGTTTTTTTCTTCTTTGAGATTAATTTATATTTTTTTTGTCATACAACAGACTATCCACTCTCCTCTTTCTAGCCACATATTAGTCCACATTTCCATTAAAGCATACCTAAAAAGGAAAAGGTGTCTGATGGGGTTATAGCCCCCCCCTTCCCCAAATAGTCAAACATCTGATGAAAATACTGCTGTTTTTTCTTCTTTGAGATAAATTTGTTTTCGTTTTTTTGTCATAGAACAGACTATCCACTCTTTTCTATTTTGCCCCATATTAGTCCAAATTGCCATCAGTGCATACCAAAAAAGGAAAAGGGGGATGATTGGATTACAGCCCCTCCCCCATTCCCCAAATAGTCGAACATCTCATGAAAATAGTGCTGTTTTTTTCTTCTTTGAGATAAATTTGTATTTGTTTTTGTCATACAACAGACTACACCTACTCTCTTCTTATTAACCCCATATTAGTCCACATTGACATCAGAGCACACCTAAAAGAGGGAAGGGGGCTGATGGGGTTACAGCCCTCCCTTCCCGAAATAGTCAAACTTCTCATGAAAAAACTGCTGTTTTTTCTTCTTTGAGATACATTCGTATTTTTTTTGTCATACAACAGACTACCCTCTCTCTTCTTTTTAACCCCATATTAGCCACATTCACGTCAGAGCATACCTAAAAGAGGGAAGGTGTCTGATGGGGTTACAGCCCCCCTTCCCCAAATAGTCGAACATGTCATCACAATACTGCTGTTTTTTTCATCTTTGAGATTAATTTATATTTTTTTTGTCATACAACAGACTATCCACTCTCTTCTTTCTAGCCACATATTAGTCCACATTTCCATTAAAGAATACCTAAAAAGGAAAAGGTGTCTGATGGGGTTATAGCCCCCCCCTTCCACAAATAGTCAAACATCTGATGAAAATACTGCTGTTTTTTCTTCTTTGAGATAAATTTGTTTTCGTTTTTTTGTCATAGAACAGACTATCCCCTCTCTTCTATTTTGACCCATATTAGTCCAAATTGCCATCAGAGCCTACCTAAAAAGGAAAAGGATGACGATGGGGTTACAGCCCCCCTTCCCCAAATAGTCAAACATCTCATCACAATACTGCTGTTTTTTTCTTCTTTGAGATTATTTTATATTTTTTTTGTCATACAACAGACTATCCACTCTCCTCTTTCTAGCCACATATTAGTCCACATTTCCATTAAAGCATACCTAAAAAGGAAAAGGGGGATGATTGGTTTACAGCCCCTCCCCCATTCCCCAAATAGTAGAACATCTCAAGAAAATAGTGCTTTTTTTCCTTCTTTGAGATAAATTTGTATTTGTTTTTGTCATACAACAGACTACCTACTCTCTTCTTATTAACCCCATATTAGTCCACATTGACATCAGAGCACACCTAAAAGAGGGAAGTGGGCTGATGGGGTTACAGCCCTCCCTTCCCGAAATAGTCAAACTTCTCATGAAAAAACTGCTGTTTTTTCTTCTGTGAGATAAATTTGTATTTTTTTTGTCATACAACAGACTACCCTCTCTTTTCTTCTTAACCCCTATTAGTCCACATTGACGTTAGAGCATGCCTAAAAGAGGGAAGGGGGCTGATGGGGTTACAGCCACCCTTCCCCAAATAGTCGAACATCTCATCACAATACTGCTGTTTTTTTCTTCTTTGAGATTAATTTATATTTTTTTTGTCATACAACAGACTATCCACTCTCTTCTTTCTAGCCACATATTAGTCCACATTTCCATTAAAGCATACCTAAAAAGGAAAAGGTGTCTGATGGGGTTATAGCCCCCCCTTCCCCAAATAGTCAAACATCTGATGAAAATACTGCTGTTTTTTCTTCTTTGAGATAAATTTGTTTTCGTTTTTTTGTCATGGAACAGACTATCCACTCTCTTCTATTTTGACCCATATTAGTCCAAATTGCCATCAGAGCATACCTAAAAAGGAAAAGGAGGACGATGGGGTTACAGCCCCCTTCCCCAAATAGTCGAACATCTCATGAAAATAGTGCTGTTGTTTTCTTCTTTGAGATAAATTTGTATTTGTTTTTGTCAAACAACAAATTGCCCACTCTCTTCTTTCTAACCCCATATTTTCCACATTGACATCATAGTATATCTAAAGAGGGGAAGGGGGTATTGTGTTACACCCCCCCCACACACACACACCCGAAATAGTCGAAAATCTCAAGAAAAAAGTGCTTTTTTTTCTTCTTTCAGACAAATTTGTATTTTTTTAGTCATACAACAGACTACCCTCTCTCTTCTTTTTAACCCCATATTAGCCACATTCACGTCAGAGCATACCTAAAAGAGGGAAGGTGTCTGATGGGGTTACAGCCCCCCTTCCCCAAACAGTCGAACATCTCATCACAATACTGCTGTTTTTTTCTCCTTTGAGATTAATTTGTATATTTTTAGTCATACAACAGACTACCCTCTCTTTTCTTCTTAACCCCTATTAGTCCACATTGACGTTAGAGCATGCCTAAAAGAGGGAAGGGGGCTGATGGGGTTACAGCCACCCTTCCCCAAATAGTCGAACATCTCATCACAATACTGCTGTTTATTCTTCTTTGAGATAAATTTGTATTTTTTTTTGTAATAAAACAGACTACCCTCTCTCTTCTTCTTAACGCCATATTAGCCACATTCACGTCACAGCATACCTAAAAGAGGGAAGGTGTCTGATAGGGTTACAGCCCCCCTTCCCCAAATAGTCGAACATCTCATCACAATACTGCTGTTTTTTTCTTCTTTGAGAATAATTTATATTTTTTTTGTCATACAACAGACTATCCACTCTCCTCTTTCTAGCCACATATTAGTCCACATTTCCATTAAAGCATACCTAAAAAGGAAAAGGTGTCTGATGGGCTTATAGCCCCCCCCCCTTCCCCAAATTTTCAAACAACTGATTAAAATACTGCTGTTTATTCTTCTTTGAGATAAATTTGTTTTCGTTTTTTTGTCATAGAACAGACTATCCACTCTCTTCTATTTTGACCCATATCAGTCCAAATTGCCATCAGAGCATACCTAAAAAGGAAAAGGAGGACGATGGGGTTATAGCCCGCTTCCCCAAATGTCGAACATCTCATGAAAATAGAGCTGTTATTTTCTTCTTTGAGATAAATTTGTATTTGTTTTTGTCAAACAACAGATTGCCCACTCTCTTCTTTCTAACCCCATATTTTCCACATTGACATCATAGTATATATAAAGAGGGTAAGGGGGTATTTGTGTTACACCCCCCCCACACGCACACACCCGAAATAGTCGAAAGTCTCATGAAAAAAGTGCTTTTTTTTCTTCTTTGAGATAAATTTGTATTTTTTTAGTCATACAACAGATTACCCTCTCTTTTCTTCTTAACCCCTATTAGTCCACATTGACGTTAGAGCATACCTAAAAGGGGGAAGATGTCTAATGGGGTTACAGCACCTCCCCCATTCCCCAAATAGTCGGACATCTCATGAAAAAAGTGCTGTTTTTTCTTCTTTGAGATAAATTTGTTTTTTTTAGTCATACAACAGACTACCCTCTCTCTTCTTTTTAACCCCATATTAGCCACATTCACGTCAGAGCTTACCTAAAAGAGGGAAGGTGTCTGATGGGGTTACAGCGCCCCTTCCCCAAATAGTCGAACATCTCATCACAATACTGCTGTTTTTTTCTTCTTTGAGATTAATTTATATTTTTTTTGTCATACAACAGACTGTCCACTCTCCTCTTTCTAGCCACATATTAGTCCACATTTCCATTAAAGCATACCTAAAAAGGAAAAGGTGTCTGATGGGGTTATAGTCCCCCCCTTCCCCAAATAATCAAACATCTGATGAAAATACTGCTGTTTTTTCTTCTTTGAGATAAATTTGTTTTCGTTTTTTTGTCATAGAACAGACTATCCACTCTCTTCTATTTTGACCCATATTAGTCCAAATTGCCATCAGAGCATACCTAAAAAGGAAAAGGAGGACGATGGGGTTACAGCCCGCTTCCCCAAATAGTCGAACATCTCATGAAAATAGAGCTGTTTTTTCTTCTTTGAGATAAATTTTTATTTGTTTTTGTCAAAAATTCGATTGCCCACTCTCTTCTTTCTAACCCCATATTTTCCACATTGACATCATATTATATCTAAAGAGGGGAAGGGGGTATTTGTGTTACACCCCCCCCACACACACACAACCGAAATTGTCGAAAATCTCATGAAAAAAGTGCTTTTTTTTCTACTTTGAGATAAATTTGTATTTGTTTTTGTCATACAACAGACTATCCACTCTCTTCTTTCTAGCCGCATATTAGTCCACATTTCCATTAAGCGCATACCTAAAAAGGAAAAGTGGATGATTGGTTTACAGCCCCTCCCCCATTCCCCAAATAGTCGAACATCTCATGAAAATAGTGCTGTTTTTTTCTTCTTTGAGATAAATTTGTAATTGTTTTTGTCATACAACAGACTACCTACTCTCTTCTTATTAACCCCTTATTAGTCCACATTGACATCAGAGCACACCTAAAAGAGGGAAGGGGGATGATGGGGTTACAGCCCTCCCTTCCCGAAATAGTCAAACTTCTCATGAAAAAACTGCTGTTTTTCCTTCTTTGCGATAAATTTGTAATTGTTTTTGTCATACAACAGACTACCTACTCTCTTCTTATTAACCCCTTATTAGTCCACATTGACATCAGAGCACACCTAAAAGAGGGAAGGGGGCTGATGGGGTTACAGCCCTCCCTTCCCGAAATAGTCAAACTTCTCATGAAAAAACTGCCGTTTTTTCTTCTTTGAGATAAATTTGTATTTTTTTTGTCATACAACAGACTACCATCTCTCTTCTTTTTAACCCCATATTAGCCACATTCACGTCAGAGCATACCTAAAAGAGGGAAGGTGTCTGATGGGGTTACAGCCCCCCTTCCCCACATAGTCGAACATCTCATCACAATACTGCTGTTTTTTTCTTCTTTGAGATTAATTTATATTTTTTTTGTCATACAACAGACTATCCACTCTCCTCTTTCTAGCCACATATTAGTCCACATTTCCATTAAAGCATACCTAAAAAGGAAAAGGTGTCTGATGGGGTTATAGCCCCCCCCTTCCCCAAATAGTCAAACATCTGATGAAAATACTGCTGTTTTTTCTTCTTTGAGATAAATTTGTTTTCGTTTTTTTGTCATAGAACAGACTATCCACTCTCTTCTATTTTGCCCCATATTAGTCCAAATTGCCATCAGTGCATACCAAAAAAGGAAAAGGGGGATGATTGGATTACAGCCCCTCCCCCATTCCCCAAATAGTCGAACATCTCATGAAAATAGTGCTGTTTTTTTCTTCTTTGAGATAAATTTGTATTTGTTTTTGTCATACAACAGACTACACCTACTCTCTTCTTATTAACCCCATATTAGTCCACATTGACATCAGAGCACACCTAAAAGAGGGAAGGGGGCTGATGGGGTTACAGCCCTCCCTTCCCGAAATAGTCAAACTTCTCATGAAAAAACTGCTGTTTTTTCTTCTTTGAGATACATTCGTATTTTTTTTGTCATACAACAGACTACCCTCTCTCTTCTTTTTAACCCCATATTAGCCACATTCACGTCAGAGCATACCTAAAAGAGGGAAGGTGTCTGATGGGGTTACAGCCCCCCTTCCCCAAATAGTCGAACATCTCATCACAATACTGCTGTTTTTTTCATCTTTGAGATTAATTTATATTTTTTTTGTCATACAACAGACTATCCACTCTCTTCTTTCTAGCCACATATTAGTCCACATTTCCATTAAAGCATACCTAAAAAGGAAAAGGTGTCTGATGGGGTTATAGCCCCCCCCCTTCCACAAATAGTCAAACATCTGATGAAAATACTGCTGTTTTTTCTTCTTTGAGATAAATTTGTTTTCGTTTTTTTGTCATAGAACAGACTATCCCCTCTCTTCTATTTTGACCCATATTAGTCCAAATTGCCATCAGAGCCTACCTAAAAAGGAAAAGGATGACGATGGGGTTACAGCCCCCCTTCCCCAAATAGTCAAACATCTCATCACAATACTGCTGTTTTTTTCTTCTTTGAGATTATTTTATATTTTTTTTGTCATACAACAGACTATCCACTCTCCTCTTTCTAGCCACATATTAGTCCACATTTCCATTAAAGCATACCTAAAAAGGAAAAGGGGGATGATTGGTTTACAGCCCCTCCCCCATTCCCCAAATAGTAGAACATCTCAAGAAAATAGTGCTTTTTTTCCTTCTTTGAGATAAATTTGTATTTGTTTTTGTCATACAACAGACTACCTACTCTCTTCTTATTAACCCCATATTAGTCCACATTGACATCAGAGCACACCTAAAAGAGGGAAGTGGGCTGATGGGGTTACAGCCCTCCCTTCCCGAAATAGTCAAACTTCTCATGAAAAAACTGCTGTTTTTTCTTCTTTGAGATAAATTTGTATTTTTTTTGTCATACAACAGACTACCCTCTCTCTTCTTTTTAACCCCATATTAGCTACATTCACGTCAGAGCATACATAAAAGAGGGAAGGTGTCTGATGGGGTTACAGCCCCCCTTCCCCAAATAGTCGAACATCTCATCACAATACTGCTGTTTTTTTCTTCTTTGAGATTAATTTATATTTTTTTTGTCATACAACAGACTATCCACTCTCTTCTTTCTAGCCACATATTAGTCCACATTTCCATTAAAGCATACCTAAAAAGGAAAAGGTGTCTGATGGGGTTATAGCCCCCCCTTCCCCAAATAGTCAAACATCTGATGAAAATACTGCTGTTTTTTCTTCTTTGAGATTAATTTGTTTTCGTTTTTTTGTCATAGAACAGACTATCCACTCTCTTCTATTTTGACCCATATTAGTCCAAATTGCCATCAGAGCATACCTAAAAAGGAAAAGGAGGACGATGGGGTTACAGCCCCCTTCCCCAAATAGTCGAACATCTCATGAAAATAGTGCTGTTGTTTTCTTCTTTGAGATAAATTTGTATTTGTTTTTGTCAAACAACAAATTGCCCACTCTCTTCTTTCTAACCCCATATTTTCCACATTGACATCATAGTATATCTAAAGAGGGGAAGGGGGTATTGTGTTACACCCCCCCCCCCACACACACACCCGAAATAGTCGAAAATCTCAAGAAAAAAGTGCTTTTTTTTCTTCTTTCAGACAAATTTGTATTTTTTTAGTCATACAACAGACTACCCTCTCTCTTCTTTTTAACCCCATATTAGCCACATTCACGTCAGAGCATACCTAAAAGAGGGAAGGTGTCTGATGGGGTTGCACCCCCCTTCCCCAAACAGTCGAACATCTCATCACAATACTGCTGTTTTTTTCTCCTTTGAGATTAATTTATATTTTTTTTGTCATACAACAGACTATCCACTATCCTCTTTCTAGCCACATATTAGTCCACATTTAAATTAAAGCATACCTAAAAAGGAAAAGGGGGATGATTGGTTTACAGCCCCTCCCCCATTCCCCAAATAGTCGAACATCTCATGAAAATAGTGCTGTTTTTTTACTTCTTTGAGATAAATTTGTATATTTTTAGTCATACAACAGACTACCCTCTCTTTTCTTCTTAACCCCTATTAGTCCACATTGACGGTAGAGCATGCCTAAAAGAGGGAAGGGGGGTGATGGGGTTACAGCCACCCTTCCCCAAATAGTCGAACATCTCATAACAATACTGCTGTTTATTCTTCTTTGAGATAAATTTGTATTTTTTTTTGTAATAAAACAGACTACCCTCTCTCTTCTTCTTAACGCCATATTAGCCACATTCACGTCACAGCATACCTAAAAGAGGGAAGGTGTCTGATAGGGTTACAGCCCCCCTTCCCCAAATAGTCGAACATCTCATCACAATACTGCTGTTTTTTTCTTCTTTGAGAATAATTTATATTTTTTTTGTCATACAACAGACTATCCACTCTCCTCTTTCTAGCCACATATTAGTCTACATTTCCATTAAAGCATACCTAAAAAGGAAAAGGTGTCTGATGGGCTTATAGCCCCCCCCCCCTTCCCCAAATTTTCAAACAACTGATTAAAATACTGCTGTTTATTCTTCTTTGAGATAAATTTGTTTTCGTTTTTTTGTCATAGAACAGACTATCCACTCTCTTCTATTTTGACCCATATCAGTCCAAATTGCCTTCAGAGCATACCTAAAAAGGAAAAGGAGGACGATGGGGTTACAGCCCGCTTCCCCAAATGTCGAACATCTCATGAAAATAGAGCTGTTATTTTCTTCTTTGAGATAAATTTGTATTTGTTTTTGTCAAACAACAGATTGCCCACTCTCTTCTTTCTAACCCCATATTTTCCACATTGACATCATAGTATATATAAAGAGGGTAAGGGGGTATTTGTGTTACACCCCCCCCACACGCACACACCCGAAATAGTCGAAAGTCTCATGAAAAAAGTGCTTTTTTTTCTTCTTTGAGATAAATTTGTATTTTTTTAGTCATACAACAGACTACCCTCTCTTTTCTTCTTAACCCCTATTAGTCCACATTGACGTTAGAGCATACCTAAAAGGGGGAAGATGTCTAATGGGGTTACAGCACCTCCCCCATTCCCCAAATAGTCGGACATCTCATGAAAAAAGTGCTGTTTTTTCTTCTTTGAGATAAATTTGTTTTTTTAGTCATACAACAGACTACCCTCTCTCTTCTTTTTAACCCCATATTAGCCACATTCACGTCAGAGCTTACCTAAAAGAGGGAAGGTGTCTGATGGAGTTACAACCCCCCTTTCCCTAAATTGTCGAACATCTCATCAAAATACTGCTGTTTTTTTCATCTTTGAGATTAATTTATATTTTTTTGTCATACAACAGACTATCCACTCTCTTCCTTCTAGCCACATATTAGTCCACATTTCCATTAAAGCATACCTAAAAAGGAAAAGGTGTCTGATGGGGTTATAGCCCCCCCCCTTCCCCAAATAGTCAAACATCTGATGAAAATACTGCTGTTTTTTCTTCTTTGAGATAAATTTGCTTTCGTTTTTTTGTCATAGAACAGATTATCCACTCTCTTCTATTTTGCCCCATATTAGTCCAAATTGCCAACAGAGCATACCTAAAAAGGAAAAGGAGGACGATGGGGTTACAGCCTCCTTCCCCAAATAGTCAAACTTCTCATGAAAAAACTGCTGTTTTTTCTACTTTGAGATAAATTTGTATTTATTTTTGTCATACAACAGACTACCCTCTCTCTTCTTTTTAACCCCATATTAGCCACATTCACGTGAGAGCATACCTAAAAGAGGGAAGGTGTCTGATGGGGTTACAGCGCCCCTTCCCCAAATAGTCGAACATCTCATCACAATACTGCTGTTTTTTTCTTCTTTGAGATTAATTTATATTTTTTTTGTCATACAACAGACTGTCCACTCTCCTCTTTCTAGCCACATATTAGTCCACATTTCCATTAAAGCATACCTAAAAAGGAAAAGGTGTCTGATGGGGTTATAGTCCCCCCCCTTCCCCAAATAATCAAACATCTGATGAAAATACTGCTGTTTTTTCTTCTTTGAGATAAATTTGTTTTCGTTTTTTTGTCATAGAACAGACTATCCACTCTCTTCTATTTTGACCCATATTAGTCCAAATTGCCATCAGAGCATACCTAAAAAGGAAAAGGAGGACGATGGGGTTACAGCCCGCTTCCCCAAATAGTCGAACATCTCATGAAAATAGAGCTGTTTTTTTCTTCTTTGAGATAAATTTTTATTTGTTTTTGACAAAAATTCGATTGCCCACTCTCTTCTTTCTAACCCCATATTTTCCACATTGACATCATATTAAATCTAAAGAGGGGAAGGGGGTATTTGTGTTACACCCCCCCCACACACACACAACCGAAATTGTCGAAAATCTCATGAAAAAAGTGCTTTTTTTTCTACTTTGAGATAAATTTGTATTTGTTTTTGTCATACAACAGACTATCCACTCTCTTCTTTCTAGCCGCATATTAGTCCACATTTCCATTAAGCGCATACCTAAAAAGGAAAAGTGGATGATTGGTTTACAGCCCCTCCCCCATTCCCCAAATAGTCGAACATCTCATGAAAATAGTGCTGTTTTTTTCTTCTTTGAGATAAATTTGTAATTGTTTTTGTCATACAACAGACTACCTACTCTCTTCTTATTAACCCCTTATTAGTCCACATTGACATCAGAGCACACCTAAAAGAGGGAAGGGGGATGATGGGGTTACAGCCCTCCCTTCCCGAAATAGTCAAACTTCTCATGAAAAAACTGCTGTTTTTCCTTCTTTGCGATAAATTTGTAATTGTTTTTGTCATACAACAGACTACCTACTCTCTTCTTATTAACCCCTTATTAGTCCACATTGACATCAGAGCACACCTAAAAGAGGGAAGGGGGCTGATGGGGTTACAGCCCTCCCTTCCCGAAATAGTCAAACTTCTCATGAAAAAAACTGCTGTTTTTCCTTCTTTGAGATAAATGTGTTTTTTTACTCATACAACATACTACCCTCTCTCTTCTTTTTAACCCCATATTAGCCACATTCAAATCAGAGCATACCTAAATGAGGGAAGGTGTCTGATGGGGTTGAACCCCCTTCCCCAAATAGTCGAACATCTCATCACAATACTGCTGTTTTTTTCTTCTTTGAGATTAATTTATATTTTTTTTGTCATACAACAGACTATCCACTCTCCTCTTTCTAGCCACATATTAGTCCACATTTCCATTAAAGCATACCTGAAAAGGAAAAGGGGGATGATGGGTTTACAGCCCCTCCCGCATTTCCCAAATAGTCAAACATGTGATGAAAATACTGCTGTTTTTTCTTCTTTGAGATAAATTTGTTTTCGTTTTTTTGTCATAGAACAGACTATCCACTCTCTTCTATTTTGCCCCATATTAGTCCAAATTGCCATCAGAGCATACCTAAAAAGGAAAAGGAGGACGATGGGGTTACAGCCCCCTTCCCCAAATAGTCGAACATCTCATGAAAATAGTGCTGTTTTTTTCTTCTTTGAGATAAATTTGTATTTGTGTTTGTCAAACAACAGATTGCCCACTCTCTTCTTTCTAACCCCATATTTTCCACATTGAGATCATAGTATGTCTAAAGAGGGGAAGGGGATATTTGTGTTACACCCTCCCCCCCACACACACACCCGAAATAGTCGAAAATCTCATGAAAAAAGTTCTGTTTTTTTCTTCTTTGAGATAAATTTGTTTTTTTAGTCATACAACAGACTACCCTCTCTCTTCTTTTTAACCCCTATTAGTCCACATTGACGTTAGAGCATACCTAAAAGGGTGAAGGTGTCTGATGGGGTTATAGCCCACCCCTTCCCCAAATAGTCAAACATCTGATGAAAATACTGCTGCTTTTTCTTCTTTGAGATAAATTTGTTTTCGTGGTTTTGTCATAGAACAGACTATCCACTCTCTTCTATTTTGCCCCATATTAGTCAAAATAGCCGTCAGAGCATACCTAAAAAGGAAAAGGAGGACGATGGGGTTACAGCTCCCTTCCCCAAATAGTCGAACATCTCTTGAAAATAGTGCTGTTTTTTTCTTCTTTGAGATAAATTTGTATTTGTTTTTGTCAAACAACAGATTGCCCACTCTCTTCTTTCTAACCCCATATTTTCCACATTGACATCATAGTATATCTAAAGAGGGGAAGGGGGTATTTTTGTTAGACCCCCCCCACACACACACACCCGAAATAGTCCAAAATCTCATGAAAAAAGTGCTGTTTTTTCTTCTTTGAGATAAATTTGTATATTTTTAGTCATACAACAGACTACCCTCTCTTTTCTTCTTAACCCCTATTAGTCCACATTGACGTTAGAGCATGCCTAAAAGGGGGAAGGTGTCTAATGGGTTACAGCACCTCTCCCATTCCCCAAATAGTCGGACATCTCATGAAAAAAGTGCTGTTTTTTTCTACTTTGGGATAAATTTGTATTTGTTTTTGTCATACAACAGACTACCCTCTCTCTTCTTTTTAACCCCATATTAGCTACATTCACGTCAGGCTCTTCTTTCTAACCCCATATTTTCCACATTGACATCATAGTATATCTAAAGAGGGGAAGGGGGTATTTTTGTTAGACCCCCCCACACACACACACCCGAAATAGTCCAAAATCTCATGAAAAAAGTGCTGTTTTTTCTTCTTTGAGATAAATTTGTATATTTTTAGTCATACAACAGACTACCCTCTCTTTTCTTCTTAACCCCTATTAGTCCACATTGACGTTAGAGCATGCCTAAAAGGGGGAAGGTGTCTAATGGGTTACAGCACCTCTCCCATTCCCCAAATAGTCGAACATCTCATCACAATACTGCTGTTTTTTTCTTCTTTGAGATTAATTTATATTTTTTTTGTCATACAACAGACTATCCACTCTCTTCTTTCTAGCCACATATTAGTCCACATTTCCATTAAAGCATACCTAAAAAGGAAAAGGTGTCTGATGGGGTTATAGCCCCCCCTTCCCCAAATAGTCAAACATCTGATGAAAATACTGCTGTTTTTTCTTCTTTGAGATAAATTTGTTTTCGTTTTTTTGTCATAGAACAGACTATCCACTCTCTTCTATTTTGACCCATATTAGTCCAAATTGCCATCAGAGCATACCTAAAAAGGAAAAGGAGGACGATGGGGTTACAGCCCCCTTCCCCAAATAGTCGAACATCTCATGAAAATAGTGCTGTTGTTTTCTTCTTTGAGATAAATTTGTATTTGTTTTTGTCAAACAACAAATTGCCCACTCTCTTCTTTCTAACCCCATATTTTCCACATTGACATCATAGTATATCTAATGAGGGGAAGGGGGTATTGTGTTACACCCCCCCCACACACACACACCCGAAATAGTCGAAAATCTCAAGAAAAAAGTGCTTTTTTTTCTTCTTTCAGATAAATTTGTATTTTTTTAGTCATACAAGAGACTACACTCTCTCTTCTTTTTAACCCCATATTAGCCACATTCACGTCAGAGCATACCTAAAAGGGGGAAGGTGTCTGATGGGGTTGCACCCCCCTTCCCCAAACAGTCGAACATCTCATCACAATACTGCTGTTTTTTTCTCCTTTGAGATTAATGTATATTTTTTTTTGTCATACAACAGACTATCCACTCTCCTCTTTCTAGCCACATATTAGTCCACATTTAAATTAAAGCATACCTAAAAAGGAAAAGGGGGATGATTGGTTTACAGCCCCTCCCCCATTCCCCAAATAGTCGAACATCTCATGAAAATAGTGCTGTTTTTTTTCTTCTTTGAGATAAATTTGTATATTTTTAGTCATACAACAGACTACCCTCTCTTTTCTTCTTAACCCCTATTAGTCCACATTGACGTTAGAGCATGCCTAAAAGAGGGAAGGGGGCTGATGGGGTTACAGCCCTCCCTTCCCGAAATAGTCAAACTTCTCATGAAAAAACTGCTGTTTATTCTTCTTTGAGATAAATTTGTATTTTTTTTTGTAATAAAACAGACTACCCTCTCTCTTCTTTTTAACGCCATATTAGCCACATTCACGTCACAGCATACCTAAAAGAGGGAAGGTGTCTGATAGGGTTACAGCCCCCCTTCCCCAAATAGTCGAACATCTCATCACAATACTGCTGTTTTTTTCTTCTTTGAGAATAATTTATATATTTTTTGTCATACAACAGACTATCCACTCTCCTCTTTCTAGCCACATATTAGTCCACATTTCCATTAAAGCATACCTAAAAAGGAAAAGGTGTCTGATGGGCTTATAGCCCCCCCCCTTCCCCAAATTTTCAAACAACTGATTAAAATACTGCTGTTTATTCTTCTTTGAGATAAATTTGTTTTCGTTTTTTTGTCATAGAACAGACTATCCACTCTCTTCTATTTTGACCCATATCAGTCCAAATTGCCATCAGAGCATACCTAAAAAGGAAAAGGAGGACGATGGGGTTGCAGCCCGCTTCCCCAAATGTCGAACATCTCATGAAAATAGAGCTGTTATTTTCTTCTTTGAGATAAATTTGTATTTGTTTTTGTCAAACAACAGATTGCCCACTCTCTTCTTTCTAACCCCATATTTTCCACATTGACATCATAGTATATATAAAGAGGGTAAGGGGGTATTTGTGTTACACCCCCCCACACACACACACACCCGAAATAGTCGAAAGTCTCATGAAAAAAGTGCTTTTTTTTCTTTTTTGAGATAAATTTGTATTTTTTTAGTCATACAACAGACTACCCTCTCTTTTCTTCTTAACCCCTATTAGTCCACATTGACGTTAGAGCATACCTAAAAGGGGGAAGATGTCTAATGGGGTTACAGCACCTCCCCCATTCCCCAAATAGTCGGACATCTCATGAAAAAAGTGCTGTTATTTCTTCTTTGAGATAAATTTGTTTTTTTAGTCATACAACAGACTACCCTCTCTCTTCTTTTTAACCCCATATTAGCCACATTCACGTCAGAGCATACCTAAAAGAGGGAAGGTGTCTGATGGGGTTACAACCCCCCTTTCTCTAAATTGTCGAACATCTGATGAAAATACTGCTGTTTTTTTCTTCTTTGAGATAAATTTGTTTTTTTAGTCATACAACTGACTACCCTCTCTCTTCTTTTTAACCCCTATTAGTCCACATTGACGTTAGAGCATACCTAAAAGGGGGAAGGGTCTAATGGGGTTACAGCCACTCCCCCATTCCCCAAATAGTCGGACATCTCATGAAAAAAGTGTTGTTTTTTCTACTTTGAGATAAATTTGTATTTGTTTTTGTCATACAACAGACTATCCACTCTCCTCTTTCTAGCCACATATTAGACGACATTTCCATTAAAGCATACCTAAAAAGGAAAAGGGGGATGATGGGTTTACAACCCCTCCCGCATTCCCCAAATAGTCGAACATCTCATGAAAATAGTGCTGTTTTTTTCTTCTTTGAGATAAATTTGTATTTGTTTTTGTCATACAACAGACTACCTACTCTCTTCTTATTAACCCCATATTAGTCCACATTGACATCAGAGCACACCTAAAAAAGGGAAGGTGTCTGATGGGGTTACAGCCCCCCTTCCCCAAATAGTCGAACTTCTCATGAAAAAACTGCTGTTTTTTCTTCTTTGAGATAAATTTGTATTTTTTTTGTCGTACAACAGACTACCCTCTCTCTTCTTTTTAACCCCCATATTAGCCACATTCACGTCAGAGCATATCTAAAAGAGGGAAGGTGTCTGATGGGGTTACAGCCTCCCTTCCCCAAATAGTCGAACATCTCATCACAATACTGCTGTTTTTTTCTTCTTTGAGATTAATTTATATTTTTTTTGTCATACAACAGACTATCCACTCACCTCTTTCTAGCCACATATTAGTCCACATTTCCATTAAAGAATACCTAAGAAGGAAAAGGGGGAGTGATGGGTTTACAGCCTCTCCCGCATTTCCCAAATAGTCAAACATCTGATGATAATACTGCTGTTTTTTCTTCTTTGAGATAAATTTGTTTTCGTTTTTTTGTCATAGAACAGACTATCCACTCTCTTCTATTTTGCCCCATATTAGTCCAAATTGCCATCAGAGCATACCTAAAAAGGAAAAGGAGGACGATGGGGTTACAGTCCCCTTCCCCAAATAGTCGAACATCTCATGAAAATAGTTCTGTTTTTTTCTTCTTTGAGATAAATTTGTATTTGTTTTTGTCAAACAACAGATTGCCCACTCTCTTCTTTCTAACCCCATATTTTCCACATTGACATCATAGTATATCAAAAGAGGGGAAGGGGGTATTTGTGTTACTCCCCCCCACACACACACACCCGAAATAGTCCAAAATCTCATGAAAAAAGTGCTGTTTTTTTCTTCTTTGAGATAAATTTGTTTTTTTAGTCATGCAACAGACTACCCTCTCTCTTCTTTTTAACCCCATATTAGCCACATTCACGTCAGAGCATACCTAAAAGAGGGAAGGTGTCTGATGGGGTTGCATCCCCTTTCTCCAAATAGTCGAACATCACATCAAAATACTGCTGTTTTTTTCTTCTTTGAGATTAATTTATATTTTTTTTTGTCATACAACAGACTATCCATTCTCCTCTTTCTAGCCACATATTAGTCCACATTTCCATTAAAGCATACCTAAAAAGGAAAAGGGGGGGTGATGGGGTTACAGCCCTCCCTTCCCGAAATAGTCAAACTTCTCATGAAAAAACTGCTGTTTTTTCTTCTTTGAGATAAATTTGTATTTTTTTAGTCATACAACAGACTACCCTCTCTCTTCTTTTTAACCTCATATTAGCCACATTCACGTCAGAGCATACCTAAAAGAGGGAAGGTGTCTGATGAGGTTGCATCCCCCTTCCCCAAATAGTCGAACATCACATCGCAATACTGCTGTTTTTTTCTTCTTTGAGATTAATTTATATTTGTTTTGTCATACAACAGACTATCCACTCTCCTCTTTCTAGCCACATATTAGTCCACATTTCCATTAAAGCATACCTAAAAAGAAAAGGGGGGGTGATGGGTTTACAGCCCCTCCCGCATTTCCCAAATAGTCAAACATCTGATGAAAATACTGCAGTTTTATCTTCTTTGAGATAAATTTGTTTTCGTTTTTTTGTCATAGAACAGACTATCCACTCTCTTCTATTTTGCCCCATATTAGTCCAAATTGCCATCAGAGCGTACCTAAAAAGGAAAAGGAGGACGGTGGGGTTACAGCCCCCTTCCCCAAATAGTCGAACATCTTATCAAAATACTGCTGTTTTTTCATCTTTGAGATTAATTTATATTTTTTTTGTCATACAACAGACTATCCACTCTCTTCTTTCTAGCCACATATTAGTCCACATTTCCATTAAAGCAGACCTAAAAAGGAAAAGGGGGATGATTGGTTTACAGCCCCTCCCCCATTCCCCAAATAGTCGAACATCTCATGAAAATAGTGCTGTTTTTTCTTCTTTGAGATAAATTTCTTTTCGTTTTTTTGTCATAGAACAGACTATCCACTCTCTTCTATTTTGCCCCATATTAGTCCAAATTGCCATCAGAGCATACCTAAAAAGGAAAAGGAGGACGATGGGGTTACAGCCCCCTTCCCCAAATAGTCGAACATCTCATCACAATACTGCTGTTTTTTTCTTCTTTGAGATTATTTTATATTTTTTTTGTCATACAACAGACTATCCACTCTCCTCTTTCTAGCCACATATTAGTCCACATTTCCATTAAAGAATACCTAAAAAGGAAAAGGGGGATGATTGGTTTACAGCCCCTCCCCCATTCCCCAAATAGTCGAACATCTCATGAATGAACATCTCTCTTTTTTCTTCTTTGAGATAAATTTGTATTTCTTTTTGTCATACAACAGACTACCTACTCTCTTCTTATTAACCCCATATTAGTCCACATTGACATCAGAGAACACCTAAAAGAGGGAAGGGGGCTGATGGGGTTACAGCCCTCCCTTCCTGAATTAGTCAAACTTCTCATGAAAAAACTGCCGTTTTTTCTTCTTTGAGATAAATTTGTATTTTTTTTGTCATACAACAGACTACCCTCTCTCTTCTTTTTAACCCCATATTAGCCACATTCACGTCAGAGCATACCTAAAAGAGGGAAGGTGTCTGATGGGGTTACAGCCCCCCTTCCCCACATAGTCGAACATCTCATCACAATACTGCTGTTTTTTTCTTCTTTGAGATTAATTTATATTTTTTTTGTCATACAACAGACTATCCACTCTCCTCTTTCTAGCCACATATTAGTCCACATTTCCATTAAAGCATACCTAAAAAGGAAAAGGTGTCTGATGGGGTTATACCCCCCCCCCTTCCACAAATAGTCAAACATCTGATGAAAATACTGCTGTTTTTTCTTCTTTGAGATAAATTTGTTTTCGTTTTTTTGTCATAGAACAGACTATCCCCTCTCTTCTATTTTGACCCATATTAGTCCAAATTGCCATCAGTGCATACCAAAAAAGGAAAAGGGGGATGATTGGATTACAGCCCCTCCCCCATTCCCCAAATAGTCGAACATCTCATGAAAATAGTGCTGTTTTTTTCTTCTTTGAGATAAATTTGTATTTGTTTTTGTCATACAACAGACTACACCTACTCTCTTCTTATTAACCCCATATTAGTCCACATTGACATCAGAGCACACCTAAAAGAGGGAAGGGGGCTGATGGGGTTACAGCCCTCCCTTCCCGAAATAGTCAAACTTCTCATGAAAAAACTGCTGTTTTTTCTTCTTTGAGATACATTTGTATTTTTTTTTGTCATACAACAGACTACCCTCTCTCTTCTTTTTAACCCCATATTAGCCACATTCACGTCAGAGCATACCTAAAAGAGGGAAGGTGTCTGATGGGGTTACAGCCCCCCTTCCCCAAATAGTCGAACATCTCATCACAATACTGCTGTTTTTTTCATCTTTGAGATTAATTTATATTTTTTTTGTCATACAACAGACTATCCACTCTCTTCTTTCTAGCCACATATTAGTCCACATTTCCATTAAAGCATACCTAAAAAGGAAAAGGTGTCTGATGGGGTTATAGCCCCCCCCTTCCACAAATAGTCAAACATCTGATGAAAATACTGCTGTTTTTTCTTCTTTGAGATAAATTTGTTTTCGTTTTTTTGTCATAGAACAGACTATCCCCTCTCTTCTATTTTGACCCATATTAGTCCAAATTGCCATCAGAGCCTACCTAAAAAGGAAAAGGAGGACGATGGGGTTACAGCCCCCCTTCCCCAAATAGTCAAACATCTCATCACAATACTGCTGTTTTTTCTTCTTTGAGATAAATTTGTTTTCGTTTTTTTGTCATAGAACAGACTATCCCCTCTCTTCTATTTTGACCCATATTAGTCCAAATTGCCATCAGTGCATACCAAAAAAGGAAAAGGGGGATGATTGGATTACAGCCCCTCCCCCATTCCCCAAATAGTCGAACATCTCATGAAAATAGTGCTGTTTTTTTCTTCTTTGAGATAAATTTGTATTTGTTTTTGTCATACAACAGACTACACCTACTCTCTTCTTATAAACCCCATATTAGTCCACATTGACATCAGAGCACACCTAAAAGAGGGAAGGGGGCTGATGGGGTTACAGCCCTCCCTTCCCGAAATAGTCAAACTTCTCATGAAAAAACTGCTGTTTTTTCTTCTTTGAGATACATTTGTATTTTTTTTTGTCATACAACAGACTACCCTCTCTCTTCTTTTTAACCCCATATTAGCCACATTCACGTCAGAGCATACCTAAAAGAGGGAAGGTGTCTGATGGGGTTACAGCCCCCCTTCCCCAAATAGTCGAACATCTCATCACAATACTGCTGTTTTTTTCATCTTTGAGATTAATTTATATTTTTTTTGTCATACAACAGACTATCCACTCTCTTCTTTCTAGCCACATATTAGTCCACATTTCCATTAAAGCATACCTAAAAAGGAAAAGGTGTCTGATGGGGTTATAGCCCCCCCCCTTCCACAAATAGTCAAACATCTGATGAAAATACTGCTGTTTTTTCTTCTTTGAGATAAATTTGTTTTCGTTTTTTTGTCATAGAACAGACTATCCCCTCTCTTCTATTTTGACCCATATTAGTCCAAATTGCCATCAGAGCATACCTAAAAAGGAAAAGGAGGACGATGGGGTTACAGCCCCCTTCCCCAAATAGTCGAACATCTCATGAAAATAGTGCTGTTGTTTTCTTCTTTGAGATAAATTTGTATTTGTTTTTGTCAAACAACAAATTGCCCACTCTCTTCTTTCTAACCCCATATTTTCCACATTGACATCATAGTATATCTAAAGAGGGGAAGGGGGTATTGTGTTACACCCCCCCCACACACACACACCCGAAATAGTCGAAAATCTCAAGAAAAAAGTGCTTTTTTTTCTTCTTTCAGATAAATTTGTATTTTTTTAGTCATACAACAGACTACCCTCTCTCTTCTTTTTAACCCCATATTAGCCACATTCACGTCAGAGCATACCTAAAAGGGGGAAGGTGTCTGATGGGGTTGCACCCCCCTTCCCCAAACAGTCGAACATCTCATCACAATACTGCTGTTTTTTTCTCCTTTGAGATTAATTTATATTTTTTTTGTCATACAACAGACTATCCACTCTCCTCTTTCTAGCCACATATTAGTCCACATTTAAATTAAAGCATACCTAAAAAGGAAAAGGGGGATGATTGGTTTACAGCCCCTCCCCCATTCCCCAAATAGTCGAACATCTCATGAAAATAGTGCTGTTTTTTTTCTTCTTTGAGATAAATTTGTATATTTTTAGTCATACAACAGAATACCCTCTCTTTTCTTCTTAACCCCTATTAGTCCACATTGACGTTAGAGCATGCCTAAAAGAGGGAAGGGGGCTGATGGGGTTACAGCCCCCCTTCCCCAAATAGTCGAACATCTCATCACAATACTGCTGTTTATTCTTCTTTGAGATAAATTTGTATTTTTTTTTGTAATAAAACAGACTACCCTCTCTCTTCTTTTTAACGCCATATTAGCCACATTCACGTCACAGCATACCTAAAAGAGGGAAGGTGTCTGATAGGGTTACAGCCCCCCTTCCCCAAATAGTCGAACATCTCATCACAATACTGCTGTTTTTTTCTTCTTTGAGAATAATTTATATTTTTTTTGTCATACAACAGACTATCCACTATCCTCTTTCTAGCCACATATTAGTCCACATTTCCATTAAAGCATACCTAAAAAGGAAAAGGTGTCTGATGGGCTTATAGCCCCCCCCCCTTCCCCAAATTTTCAAACAACTGATTAAAATACTGCTGTTTATTCTTCTTTGAGATAAATTTGTTTTCGTTTTTTTGTCATAGAACAGACTATCCACTCTCTTCTATTTTGACCCATATCAGTCCAAATTGCCATCAGAGCATACCTAAAAAGGAAAAGGAGGACGATGGGGTTACAGCCCGCTTCCCCAAATGTCGAACATCTCATGAAAATAGAGCTGTTATTTTCTTCTTTGAGATAAATTTGTATTTGTTTTTGTCAAACAACAGATCGCCCACTCTCTTCTTTCTAACCCCATATTTTCCACATTGACATCATAGTATATATAAAGAGGGTAAGGGGGTATTTGTGTTACACCCCCCCCCACACACACACACCCGAAATAGTCGAAAGTCTCATGAAAAAAGTGCTTTTTTTTCTTCTTTGAGATAAATTTGTATTTTTTTAGTCATACAACAGACTACCCTCTCTTTTCTTCTTAACCCCTATTAGTCCACATTGACGTTAGAGCATACCTAAAAGAAGAAGATGTCTAATGGGGTTACAGCACCTCCCCCATTCCCCAAATATTCGGACATCTCATGAAAAAAGTGCTGTTTTTTCTTCTTTGAGATAAATTTGTTTTTTTAGTCATACAACAGACTACCCTCTCTCTTCTTTTTAACCCCATATTAGCCACATTCACGTCAGAGCATACCTAAAAGAGGGAAGGTGTCTGATGGGGTTACAACCCCCCTTTCCCTAAATTGTCGAACATCTCATCAAAATACTGCTGTTTTTTTCATCTTTGAGATTAATTTATATTTTTTTGTCATACAACAGACTATCCACTCTCTTCCTTCTAGCGACATATTAGTCCACATTTCCATTAAAGCATACCTACAAAGGAAAAGGTGTCTGATGGGGTTATAGCCCCCCCCCCTTCCCCAAATAGTCAAACATCTGATGAAAAAACTGCTGTTTTTTCTACTTTGAGATAAATTTGTATTTATTTTTGTCATACAACAGACTACCCTCTCTCTTCTTTTTAACCCCATATTAGCCACATTCACGTGAGAGCATACCTAAAAGAGGGAAGGTGTATGATGGGGTTACAGCGCCCCTTCCCCAAATAGTCGAACATCTCATCACAATACTGCTGTTTTTTTCTTCTTTGAGATTAATTTATATTTTTTTGTCATACAACAGACTGTCCACTCTCCTCTTTCTAGCCACATATTAGTCCACATTTCCATTAAAGCATACCTAAAAAGGAAAAGGTGTCTGATGGGGTTATAGTCCCCCCCCTTCCCCAAATAGTCAAACATCTGATGAAAATACTGCTGTTTTTTCTTCTTTGAGATAAATTTGTTTTCGTTTTTTTGTCATAGAACAGACTATCCACTCTCTTCTATTTTGACCCATATTAGTCCAAATTGCCATCAGAGCATACCTAAAAAGGAAAAGGAGGACGATGGGGTTACAGCCCGCTTCCCCAAATAGTCGAACATCTCATGAAAATAGAGCTGTTTTTTTCTTCTTTGAGATAAATTTTTATTTGTTTTTGTCAAAAATTAGATTGCCCACTCTCTTCTTTCTAACCCCATATTTTCCACATTGACATCATATTATATCTAAAGAGGGGAAGGGGGTATTTGTGTTACACCCCCCCCCCACACACACACAACCGAAATTGTCGAAAATCTCATGAAAAAAGTGCTTTTTTTTCTTCTTTGAGATAAATTTGTATTTTTTTAGTCATACAACAGACTACCCTCTCTCTTCTTTTTAACCCCTATTAGTCCACATTGACGTTAGAGCATACCTAAAAGGGGGAAGGGTCTGATGGGGTTACAGCCACTCCCCCATTCCCCAAATAGTCGGACATCTCATGAAAAAAGTGTTGTTTTTTTCTACTTTGAGATAAATTTGTATTTGTTTTTGTCATACAACAGACTATCCACTCTCTTCTTTCTAGCCGCATATTAGTCCACATTTCCATTAAGCGCATACCTAAAAAGGAAAAGTGGATGATTGGTTTACAGCCCCTCCCCCATTCCCCAAATAGTCGAACATCTCATGAAAATAGTGCTGTTTTTTTCTTCTTTGAGATAAATTTGTAATTGTTTTTGTCATACAACAGACTACCTACTCTCTTCTTATTAACCCCTTATTAGTCCACATTGACATCAGAGCACACCTAAAAGAGGGAAGGGGGATGATGGGGTTACAGCCCTCCCTTCCCGAAATAGTCAAACTTCTCATGAAAAAACTGCTGTTTTTCCTTCTTTGCGATAAATTTGTAATTGTTTTTGTCATACAACAGACTACCTACTCTCTTCTTATTAACCCCGTATTAGTCCACATTGACATCAGAGCACACCTAAAAGAGGGAAGGGGGCTGATGGGGTTACAGCCCTCCCTTCCCGAAATAGTCAAACTTCTCATGAAAAAAACTGCTGTTTTTTCTACTTTGAGATAAATTTGTATTTATTTTTGTCATACAACAGACTACCCTCTCTCTTCTTTTTAACCCCATATTAGCCACATTCACGTGAGAGCATACCTAAAAGAGGGAAGGTGTCTGATGGGGTTACAGCGCCCCTTCCCCAAATAGTCGAACATCTCATCACAATACTGCTGTTTTTTTCTTCTTTGAGATTAATTTATATTTTTTTGTCATACAACAGACTGTCCACTCTCCTCTTTCTAGCCACATATTAGTCCACATTTCCATTAAAGCATACCTAAAAAGGAAAAGGTGTCTGATGGGGTTATAGTCCCCCCCCTTCCCCAAATAGTCAAACATCTGATGAAAATACTGCTGTTTTTTCTTCTTTGAGATAAATTTGTTTTCGTTTTTTTGTCATAGAACAGACTATCCACTCTCTTCTATTTTGACCCATATTAGTCCAAATTGCCATCAGAGCATACCTAAAAAGGAAAAGGAGGACGATGGGGTTACAGCCCGCTTCCCCAAATAGTCGAACATCTCATGAAAATAGAGCTGTTTTTTTCTTCTTTGAGATAAATTTTTATTTGTTTTTGTCAAAAATTAGATTGCCCACTCTCTTCTTTCTAACCCCATATTTTCCACATTGACATCATATTATATCTAAAGAGGGGAAGGGGGTATTTGTGTTACACCCCCCCCCCCCCCCACACACACACAACCGAAATTGTCGAAAATCTCATGAAAAAAGTGCTTTTTTTTCTTCTTTGAGATAAATTTGTATTTTTTTAGTCATACAACAGACTACCCTCTCTCTTCTTTTTAACCCCTATTAGTCCACATTGACGTTAGAGCATACCTAAAAGGGGGAAGGGTCTGATGGGGTTACAGCCACTCCCCCATTCCCCAAATAGTCGGACATCTCATGAAAAAAGTGTTGTTTTTTTCTACTTTGAGATAAATTTGTATTTGTTTTTGTCATACAACAGACTATCCACTCTCTTCTTTCTAGCCGCATATTAGTCCACATTTCCATTAAGCGCATACCTAAAAAGGAAAAGTGGATGATTGGTTTACAGCCCCTCCCCCATTCCCCAAATAGTCGAACATCTCATGAAAATAGTGCTGTTTTTTTCTTTTTTGAGATAAATTTGTAATTGTTTTTGTCATACAACAGACTACCTACTCTCTTCTTATTAACCCCTTATTAGTCCACATTGACATCAGAGCACACCTAAAAGAGGGAAGGGGGATGATGGGGTTACAGCCCTCCCTTCCCGAAATAGTCAAACTTCTCATGAAAAAACTGCTGTTTTTCCTTCTTTGCGATAAATTTGTAATTGTTTTTGTCATACAACAGACTACCTACTCTCTTCTTATTAACCCCGTATTAGTCCACATTGACATCAGAGCACACCTAAAAGAGGGAAGGGGGCTGATGGGGTTACAGCCCTCCCTTCCCGAAATAGTCAAACTTCTCATGAAAAAAACTGCTGTTTTTTCTACTTTGAGATAAATTTGTATTTATTTTTGTCATACAACAGACTACCCTCTCTCTTCTTTTTAACCCCATATTAGCCACATTCACGTGAGAGCATACCTAAAAGAGGGAAGGTGTCTGATGGGGTTACAGCGCCCCTTCCCCAAATAGTCGAACATCTCATCACAATACTGCTGTTTTTTTCTTCTTTGAGATTAATTTATATTTTTTTGTCATACAACAGACTGTCCACTCTCCTCTTTCTAGCCACATATTAGTCCACATTTCCATTAAAGCATACCTAAAAAGGAAAAGGTGTCTGATGGGGTTATAGTCCCCCCCCCTTCCCCAAATAGTCAAACATCTGATGAAAATACTGCTGTTTTTTCTTCTTTCAGATAAATTTGTTTTCGTTTTTTTGTCATAGAACAGACTATCCACTCTCTTCTATTTTGACCCATATCAGTCCAAATTGCCATCAGAGCATACCTAAAAAGGAAAAGGAGGACGATGGGGTTACAGCCCGCTTCCCCAAATGTCGAACATCTCATGAAAATAGAGCTGTTATTTTCTTCTTTGAGATAAATTTGTATTTGTTTTTGTCAAACAACAGATCGCCCACTCTCTTCTTTCTAACCCCATATTTTCCACATTGACATCATAGTATATATAAAGAGGGTAAGGGGGTATTTGTGTTACACCCCCCCCCACACACACACACCCGAAATAGTCGAAAGTCTCATGAAAAAAGTGCTTTTTTTTCTTCTTTGAGATAAATTTGTATTTTTTTAGTCATACAACAGACTACCCTCTCTTTTCTTCTTAACCCCTATTAGTCCACATTGACGTTAGAGCATACCTAAAAGAAGAAGATGTCTAATGGGGTTACAGCACCTCCCCCATTCCCCAAATATTCGGACATCTCATGAAAAAAGTGCTGTTTTTTCTTCTTTGAGATAAATTTGTTTTTTTAGTCATACAACAGACTACCCTCTCTCTTCTTTTTAACCCCATATTAGCCACATTCACGTCAGAGCATACCTAAAAGAGGGAAGGTGTCTGATGGGGTTACAACCCCCCTTTCCCTAAATTGTCGAACATCTCATCAAAATACTGCTGTTTTTTTCTTCTTTGAGATTAATTTATATTTTTTTTGTCATACAACAGACTATCCACTCTCCTCTTTCTAGCCACATATTAGTCCACATTTCCATTAAAGAATACCAAAAAGGAAAAGGGGGGGTGATGGGTTTACAGCCTCTCCCGCATTTCCCAAATAGTCAAACATCTGATGAAAATACTGCTGTTTTTTCTTCTTTGAGATAAATTTGTTTTCGTTTTTTTGTCATAGAACAGACTATCCACTCTCTTCTATTTTGCCCCATATTAGTCCAAATTGCCATCAGAGCATACCTAAAAAGGAAAAGGAGGACGATGGGGTTACAGTCCCCTTCCCCAAATAGTCGAACATCTCATGAAAATAGTTCTGTTTTTTTCTTCTTTGAGATAAATTTGTTTTTTTAGTCATACAACAGACTACCCTCTCTCTTCTTTTTAACCCCTATTAGTCCACATTGACGTTAGAGCATACCTAAAAGGGTGAAGGTGTCTGATGGGGTTATAGCCCACCCCTTCCCCAAATAGTCAAACATCTGATGAAAATACTGCTGCTTTTTCTTCTTTGAGATAAATTTGTTTTCGTGGTTTTGTCATAGAACAGACTATCCACTCTCTTCTATTTTGCCCCATATTAGTCCAAATAGCCGTCAGAGCATACCTAAAAAGGAAAAGGAGGACGATGGGGTTACAGCTCCCTTCCCCAAATAGTCGAACATCTCTTGAAAATAGTGCTGTTTTTTTCTTCTTTGAGATAAATTTGTATTTGTTTTTGTCAAACAACAGATTGCCCACTCTCTTCTTTCTAACCCCATATTTTCCACATTGACATCATAGTATATCTAAAGAGGGGAAGGGGGTATTTTTGTTACACCCCCCCACACACACATACCCGAAATAGTCCAAAATCTCATGAAAAAAGTGCTGTTTTTTCTTCTTTGAGATAAATTTGTATATTTTTAGTCATACAACAGACTACCCTCTCTTTTCTTCTTAACCCCTATTAGTCCACATTGACGTTAGAGCATGCCTAAAAGGGGGAAGGTGTCTAATGGGGTACAGCACCTCTCCCATTCCCCAAATAGTCGGACATCTCATGAAAAAAGTGCTGTTTTTTTCTACTTTGGGATAAATTTGTATTTGTTTTTGTCATACAACAGACTACCCTCTCTCTTCTTTTTAACCCCATATTAGCTACATTCACGTCAGAGCATACATAAAAGAGGGAAGGTGTCTGATAGGGTTACAGCCCCCCTTCCCCAAATAGTCGAACATCTCATCACAATACTGCTGTTTTTTTCTTCTTTGAGATTAATTTATATTTTTTTTGTCATACAACAGACTATCCACTCTCCTCTTTCTAGCCACATATTAGTCCACATTTCCATTAAAGCATACCTAAAAAGGAAAAGGTGTCTGATGGGCTTACAGCCCCCCCCCCCTTCCCCAAATTTTCAAACAACTGATTAAAATACTGCTGTTTATTCTTCTTTGAGATAAATTTGTTTTCGTTTTTTTGTCATAGAACAGACTATCCACTCTCTTCTATTTTGACCCATATCAGTCCAAATTGCCATCAGAGCATACCTAAAAAGGAAAAGGAGGACGATGGGGTTACAGCCCGCTTCCCCAAATGTCGAATATCTCATCAAAATACTGCTGTTTTTTTCATCTTTGAGATTAATTTATATTTTTTTGTCATACAACAGACTATCCACTCTCTTCCTTCTAGCCACATATTAGTCCACATTTCCATTAAAGCATACCTAAAAAGGAAAAGGTGTCTGATGGGGTTATAGCCCCCCCCCTTCCCCAAATAGTCAAACATCTGATGAAAATACTGCTGTTTTTTCTTCTTTGAGATAAATTTTCTTTCGTTTTTTTGTCATAGAACAGATTATCCACTCTCTTCTATTTTGCCCCATATTAGTCCAAATTGCCAACAGAGCATACCTAAAAAGGAAAAGGAGGACGATGGGGTTACAGCCTCCTTCCCCAAATAGTCAAACTTCTCATGAAAAAACTGCTGTTTTTTCTACTTTGAGATAAATTTGTATTTATTTTTGTCATACAACAGACTACCCTCTCTCTTCTTTTTAACCCCATATTAGCCACATTCACGTGAGAGCATACCTAAAAGAGGGAAGGTGTCTGATGGGGTTACAGCGCCCCTTCCCCAAATAGTCGAACATCTCATCACAATACTGCTGTTTTTTTCTTCTTTGAGATTAATTTATATTTTTTTTGTCATACAACAGACTGTCCACTCTCCTCTTTCTAGCCACATATTAGTCCACATTTCCATTAAAGCATACCTAAAAAGGAAAAGGTGTCTGATGGGGTTATAGTCCCCCCCCTTCCCCAAATAGTCAAACATCTGATGAAAATACTGCTGTTTTTTCTTCTTTGAGATAAATTTGTTTTCGTTTTTTTGTCATAGAACAGACTATCCACTCTCTTCTATTTTGACCCATATTAGTCCAAATTGCCATCAGAGCATACCTAAAAAGGAAAAGGAGGACGATGGGGTTACAGCCCGCTTCCCCAAATAGTCGAACATCTCATGAAAATAGAGCTGTTTTTTTCTTCTTTGAGATAAATTTTTATTTGTTTTTGTCAAAAATTAGATTGCCCACTCTCTTCTTTCTAACCCCATATTTTCCACATTGACATCATATTATATCTAAAGAGGGGAAGGGGGTATTTGTGTTACACCCCCCCCCCACACACACACAACCGAAATTGTCGAAAATCTCATGAAAAAAGTGCTTTTTTTTCTTCTTTGAGATAAATTTGTATTTTTTTAGTCATACAACAGACTACCCTCTCTCTTCTTTTTAACCCCTATTAGTCCACATTGACGTTAGAGCATACCTAAAAGGGGGAAGGGTCTGATGGGGTTACAGCCACTCCCCCATTCCCCAAATAGTCGGACATCTCATGAAAAAAGTGTTGTTTTTTTCTACTTTGAGATAAATTTGTATTTGTTTTTGTCATACAACAGACTATCCACTCTCTTCTTTCTAGCCGCATATTAGTCCACATTTCCATTAAGCGCATACCTAAAAAGGAAAAGTGGATGATTGGTTTACAGCCCCTCCCCCATTCCCCAAATAGTCGGACATCTCATGAAAAAAGTGCTGTTTTTTTCTACTTTGGGATAAATTTGTATTTCTTTTTGTCATACAACAGACTAACCTCTCTCTTCTTTTTAACCCCATATTAGCCACATTCACGTCAGAGCAAACCTAAAAGTGGGAAGGTGTCTGATAGGGTAACAGCCCCGCCCCCATTCCCCAAATAGTCGGACGTCTCATGAAAAAAGTGCTGTTTTTTCTTCTTTGAGATAAATTTGTATTTTTTTTTTCATACTACAGACTACCTACTCTCTTCTTATTAACCCCATATTAGTCCACATTGACATCAGAGCACACCTAAAAGAGGGAAGGGGGCTGATGGGGTTACAGCCCTCCCTTCCCGAAATAGTCAAACTTCTCATGAAAAAACTGCTGTTTTTTCTTCTTTGAGATAAATTTGTATTTTTTTTGTCATACAACAGACTACCCTCTCTCTTCTTTTTAACCCCATATTAGCTACATTCACGTCAGAGAATACATAAAAGAGGGAAGGTGTCTGATGGGGTTACAGCCCCCCTTCCCCAAATAGTCGGACATCTCATCACAATACTGCTGTTTTTTTCTTCTTTGAGATTAATTTATATTTTTTTTGTCATACAACAGACTATCCACTCTCTTCTTTCTAGCCACATATTAGTCCACATTTCCATTAAAGCATACCTTAAAAGGAAAAGGTGTCTGATGGGGTTATAGCCCCCCCTTCCCCAAATAGTCAAACATCTGATGAAAATACTGCTGTTTTTTCTTCTTTGAGATAGATTTGTTTTCGTTTTTTTGTCATAGAACAGACTATCCACTCTCTTCTATTTTGACCCATATTAGTCCAAATTGCCATCAGAGCATACCTAAAAAGGAAAAGGAGGACGATGGGGTTACAGCCCCCTTCCCCAAATAGTCGAACATCTCATGAAAATAGTTCTGTTTTTTTCTTCTTTGAGATAAATTTGTATTTGTTTTTGTCAAACAACAGATTGCCCACTCTCTTCTTTCTAACCCCATATTTTCCACATTGACATCATAGTATATCAAAAGAGGGGAAGGGGGTATTTGTGTTACTCCCCCCCCCACACACACACCCGAAATAGTCCAAAATCTCATGAAAAAAGTGCTGTTTTTTTCTTCTTTGAGATAAATTTGTTTTTTTAGTCATGCAACAGACTACCCTCTCTCTTCTTTTTAACCCCATATTAGCCACATTCACGTCAGAGCATACCTAAAAGAGGGAAGGTGTCTGATGGGGTTGCATCCCCCTTCTCCAAATAGTCGAACATCACATCACAATACTGCTGTTTTTTTCTTCTTTGAGATTAATTTATATTTTTTTTTGTCATACAACAGACTATCCATTCTCCTCTTTCTAGGCACATATTAGTCCACATTTCCATTAAAGCATACCTAAAAAGGAA
Organism: Maratus michaelseni; assembly: GCA_963931845.1. Lineage (NCBI taxonomy): Eukaryota > Metazoa > Arthropoda > Arachnida > Araneae > Salticidae > Maratus > Maratus michaelseni. The sequence goes on along the minus strand of OZ007599.1, from coordinate 23,172,232 downwards.
AAGGGGGGTGATGGGGTTACAGCCCTCCCTTCCCGAAATAGTCAAACTTCTCATGAAAAAACTGCTGTTTTTTCTACTTTGAGATAAATTTGTATTTATTTTTGTCATACAACAGACTACCCTCTCTCTTCTTTTTAACCCCATATTAGCCACATTCACGTGAGAGCATACCTAAAAGAGGGAAGGTGTCTGATGGGGTTACAGCGCCCCTTCCCCAAATAGTCGAACATCTCATCACAATACTGCTGTTTTTTTCTTCTTTGAGATTAATTTATATTTTTTTGTCATACAACAGACTGTCCACTCTCCTCTTTCTAGCCACATATTAGTCCACATTTCCATTAAAGCATACCTAAAAAGGAAAAGGTGTCTGATGGGGTTATAGTCCCCCCCCTTCCCCAAATAGTCAAACATCTGATGAAAATACTGCTGTTTTTTCTTCTTTGAGATAAATTTGTTTTCGTTTTTTTGTCATAGAACAGACTATCCACTCTCTTCTATTTTGCCCCATATTAGTCCAAATTGCCATCAGAGCATACCTAAAAAGGAAAAGGAGGACGGTGGGGTTACAGCCCCCTTCCCCAAATAGTCGAACATCTTATCAAAATACTGCTGTTTTTTCATCTTTGAGATTAATTTATATTTTTTTTGCCATACAACAGACTATCCACTCTCTTCTTTCTAGCCACATATTAGTCCACATTTCCATTAAAGCATACCTAAAAAGGAAAAGGGGGATGATTGGTTTACAGCCCCTCCCCCATTCCCCAAATAGTCGAACATCTCATGAAAATAGTGCTGTTTTTTCTTCTTTGAGATAAATTTGTTTTCGTTTTTTTTTGTCATAGAACAGACTATCCACTCTCTTCTATTTTGCCCCATATTAGTCCAAATTGCCATCAGAGCATACCTAAAAAGGAAAAGGAGGACGATGGGGTTACAGCCCCCTTCCCCAAATAGTCGAACATCTCATCACAATACTGCTGTTTTTTTTCTTCTTTGAGATAAATTTGTATTTTTTTAGTCATACAACAGACTACCCTCTCTCTTCTTTTTAACCCCATATTAGCCACATTCACGTCAGAGCATACCTAAAAGGGGGAAGGTGTCTGATGGGGTTGCACCCCCCTTCCCCAAACAGTCGAACATCTCATCACAATACTGCTGTTTTTTTCTCCTTTGAGATTAATTTATATTTTTTTTTGTCATACAACAGACTATCCACTCTCCTCTTTCTAGCCACATATCAGTCCACATTTAAATTAAAGCATACCTAAAAAGGAAAAGGGGGATGATTGGTTTACAGCCCCTCCCCCATTCCCCAAATAGTCGAACATCTCATGAAAATAGTGCTGTTTTTTTTCTTCTTTTTCTTCTTCTTCCCCAAAAGTGTTGTTTTTTTCTACTTTGAGATAAATTTGTATTTGTTTTTGTCATACAACAGACTATCCACTCTCTTCTTTCTAGCCGCATATTAGTCCACATTTCCATTAAGCGCATACCTAAAAAGGAAAAGTGGATGATTGGTTTACAGCCCCTCCTCCATTCCCCAAATAGTCGAACATCTCATGAAAATAGTGCTGTTTTTTCTTCTTTGAGATAAATTTGTAATTGTTTTTGTCATACAACAGACTACCTACTCTCTTCTTATTAACCCCTTATTAGTCCACATTGACATCAGAGCACACCTAAAAGAGGGAAGGGGGATGATGGGGTTACAGCCCTCCCTTCCCGAAATAGTCAAACTTCTCATGAAAAAACTGCTGTTTTTCCTTCTTTGCGATAAATTTGTAATTGTTTTTGTCATACAACAGACTACCTACTCTCTTCTTATTAACCCCGTATTAGTCCACATTGACATCAGAGCACACCTAAAAGAGGGAAGGGGGCTGATGGGGTTACAGCCCTCCCTTCCCGAAATAGTCAAACTTCTCATGAAAAAAACTGCTGTTTTTTCTACTTTGAGATAAATTTGTATTTATTTTTGTCATACAACAGACTACCCTCTCTCTTCTTTTTAACCCCATATTAGCCACATTCACGTCAGAGCATACCTAAAAGAGGGAAGGTGTCTGATGGGGTTACAGCCCCCCTTCCCCACATAGTCGAACATCTCATCACAATACTGCTGTTTTTTTCTTCTTTGAGATTAATTTATATTTTTTTTGTCATACAACAGACTATCCACTCTCCTCTTTCTAGCCACATATTAGTCCACATTTCCATTAAAGCATACCTAAAAAGGAAAAGGTGTCTGATGGGGTTATAGCCCCCCCCTTCCCCAAATAGTCAAACATCTGATGAAAATACTGCTGTTTTCTCTTCTTTGAGATAAATTTGTTTTCGTTTTTTTTGTCATAGAACAGATTATCCACTCTCTTCTATTTTGCCCCATATTAGTCCAAATTGCCATCAGTGCATACCAAAAAAGGAAAAGGAGGACGATGGGGTTACAGCTCCCTTCCCCAAATAGTCAAACTTCTCATGAAAATACTGCTGTTTTTTTTTCTTTGAGATAAATTTGTATTTTTTTATTCATACAACAGACTACCCTCTCTCTTCTTTTTAACCCCATATTAGCCACATTCACGTGAGAGCATACCTAAAAGGGGGAAGGTGTCTGATGGGGTTACAACCCCCCTTTCCCTAAATAGTCGAACATCTCATCAAAATACTGCTGTTTTTTTCATCTTTGAGATTAATTTATATTTTTTTGTCATACAACAGACTATCCACTCTCTTCTTTCTAGCCACATATTAGTCCACATTTCTATTAAAGCATACCTAAAAAGGAAAAGGGGGATGATTGGATTACAGCCCCTCCCCCATTCCCCAAATAGTCGAACATCTCATGAAAATAGTGCTGTTTTTTTCTTCTTTGAGATAAATTTGTATTTGTTTTTGTCATACAACAGACTACCTACTCTCTTCTTATTAACCCCATATTAGTCCACACTGACATCAGAGCACACCTAAAACAGGGAAGGTGGCTGATGGGGTTACAGCCCTCCCTTCCCGAAATAGTCAAACTTCTCATGAAAAAACTGCTGTTTTTTCTTCTTTGAGATACATTTGTATTTTTTTTTGTCATACAACAGACTACCCTCTCTCTTCTTTTTAACCCCATATTAGCCACATTCACGTCAGAGCATACCTAAAAGAGGGAAGGTGTCTGATGGGGTTACAGCCCCCCTTCCCCAAATAGTCGAACATCTCATCACAATACTGCTGTTTTTTTCTTCTTTGAGATTAATTTATATTTTTTTTGTCATACAACAGACTATCCACTCTCTTCTTTCTACCCACATATTAGTCCACATTTCCATTAAAGCGTACCTAAAAAGGAAAAGGTGTCTGATGGGGTTATAGCCCCCCACCCTTCCCCAAATAGTCAAACATCTGATGAAAATACTGCTGTTTTTTCTTCTTTGAGAGAAATTTGTTTTCGTTTTTTTGTCATAGAACAGACTATCCACTCTCTTCTATTTTGACCCATATTAGTCCAAATTGCCATCAGAGCATACCTAAAAAGGAAAAGGAGGACGATGGGGTTACAGCCCCCTTCCCCAAATAGTCGAACATCTCATGAAAATAGTGCTGTTGTTTTCTTCTTTGAGATAAATTTGTATTTGTTTTTGTCAAACAACAAATTTCCCACTCTCTTCTTTCTAACCCCATATTTTCCACATTGACATCATAGTATATCTAAAGAGGGGAAGGGGGTATTGTGTTACACCCCCCCCCACACACACACACCCGAAATTGTCGAAAATCTCATGAAAAAAGTGCTTTTTTTTCTTCTTTCAGATAAATTTGTATTTTTTTAGTCATACAACAGACTACCCTCTCTCTTCTTTTTAACCCCATATTAGCCACATTCACGTCAGAGCATACCTAAAAGGTGGAAGGTGTCTGATGGGGTTACAGCCCGCTTCCCCAAATGTCGAACATCTCATGAAAATAGAGCTGTTATTTTCTTCTTTGAGATAAATTTGTATTTGTTTTTGTCAAACAACAGATTGCCCACTCTCTTCTTTCTAACCCCATATTTTCCACATTGACATCATAGTATATATAAAGAGGGTAAGGGGGTATTTGTGTTACACCCCCCCCCCACACACACACACCCGAAATAGTCGAAAGTCTCATGAAAAAAGTGCTTCTTTTTCTTCTTTGAGATAAATTTTTATTTTTTTAGTCATACAACAGACTACCCTCTCTTTTCTTCTTAACCCCTATTAGTCCACATTGACGTTAGAGCATACCTAAAAGGGGGAAGGTGTCTAATGGGGTTACAGCACCTCCCCCATTCCCCAAATAGTCGGACATCTCATGAAAAAAGTGCTGTTTTTTCTTCTTTGAGATAAATTTGTTTTTTTAGTCATACAACAGACTACCCTCTCTCTTCTTTTTAACCCCATATTAGCCACATTCACGTCAGAGCATACCTAAAAGAGGGAAGGTGTCTGATGGGGTTACAACCCCCCTTTCCCTAAATTGTCGAACATCTCATCACAATACTGCTGTTTTTTTCTTCTTTGAGATTAATTTATATTTTTTTTGTCATACAACAGACTATCCATTCTCCTCTTTCTAGCCACATATTAGTCCACATTTCCATTAAAGCATACCTAAAAAGGAAAAGGTGTCTGATGGGGTTATAGTCCCCCCCCTTCCCCAAATAGTCAAACATCTGATGAAAATACTGCTGTTTTTTCTTCTTTGAGATAAATTTGTTTTCGATTTTTTGTCATAGAACAGACTATCCATTCTCTTCTATTTTGACCCATATTAGTCCAAATTGCCATCAGAGCATACCTAAAAAGGAAAAGGAGGACGATGGGGTTACAGCCCGCTTCCCCAAATAGTCGAACATCTCATGAAAATAGTGCTGTTTTTTTCATCTTGGAGATAAATTTGTAATTGTTTTTGTCATACAACAGACTACCTACTCTCTTCTTATTAATCCCTTATTAGTCCACATTGACATCAGAGCACACCTAAAAGAGGGAAGGGGGCTGATGGGGTTACAGCCCTCCCTTCCCGAAATAGTCAAACTTCTCATGAAAAAAACTGCTGTTTTTCCTTCTTTGAGATAAATTTGTAATTGTTTTTGTCATACAACAGACTACCTACTCTCTTCTTATTAACCCCTTATTAGTCCACATTGACATCAGAGCACACCTAAAAGAGGGAAGGGGGCTGATGGGGTTACAGCCCTCCCTTCCCGAAATAGTCAAACTTCTCATGAAAAAAACTGCTGTTTTTCCTTCTTTGAGATTAATTTATATATTTTTTTGTCATACAACAGACTATCCACTCTCCTCTTTCTAGCCACATATTAGACGACATTTCCATTAAAGCATACCTAAAAAGGAAAAGGGGGATGATGGGTTTACAGCCCCTCCCGCATTCCCCAAATAGTCGAACATCTCACGAAAATAGTGCTGTTTTTTTCTTCTTTGAGATAAATTTGTATTTGTTTTTGTCATACAACAGACTACCTACTCTCTTCTTATTAACCCCATATTAGTCCACATTGACATCAGAGCACACCTAAAAAAGGGAAGGTGTCTGATGGGGTTACAGCCCCCCTTCCCCAAATAGTCGAACATCTCATCACAATACTGCTGTTTTTTCTACTTTGAGATTAATTTATATATTTTTTTGTCATACAACAGACTATCCACTCTCCTCTTTCTAGCCACATATTAGACGACATTTCCATTAAAGCATACCTAAAAAGGAAAAGGGGGATGATGGGTTTAGAGCCCCTCCCGCATTCCCCAAATAGTCGAACATCTCATGAAAATAGTGCTGTTTTTTTCTTTTTGAGATAAATTTGTATTTGTTTTTGTCATACAACAGACTACCTACTCTCTTCTTATTAACCCCATATTAGTCCACATTGACATCAGAGCACACCTAAAAAAGGGAAGGGGGCTGATGGGGTTACAGCCCTCCTTTCCCGAAATAGTCAAACTTCTCATGAAAAAACTGCTGTTTTTTCTTCTTTGAGATAAATTTGTATTTTTTTTGTCGTACAACAGACTACCCTCTCTCTTCTTTTTAACCCCCATATTAGCCACATTCACGTCAGAGCATATCTAAAAGAGGGAAGGTGTCTGATGGGGTTACAGCCTCCCTTCCCCAAATAGTCGAACATCTCATCACAATACTGCTGTTTTTTTCTTCTTTGAGATTAATTTATATTTTTTTTGTCATACAACAGACTATCCACTCTCCTCTTTCTAGCCACATATTAGTCCACATTTCCATTAAAGAATACCTAAAAAGGAAAAGGGGGCGTGATGGGTTTACAGCCTCTCCCGCATTTCCCAAATAGTCAAACATCTGATGAAAATACTGCTGTTTTTTCTTCTTTGAGATAAATTTGTTTTCGTTTTTTTGTCATAGAACAGACTATCCACTCTCTTCTATTTTGCCCCATATTAGTCCAAATTGCCATCAGAGCATACCTAAAAAGGAAAAGGAGGACGATGGGGTTACAGTCCCCTTCCCCAAATAGTCGAACATCTCATGAAAATAGTTCTGTTTTTTTCTTCTTTGAGATAAATTTGTAATTGTTTTTGTCATACAACAGACTACCTACTCTCTTCTTATTAACCCCTTATTAGTCCACATTGACATCAGAGCACACCTAAAAGAGGGAAGGGGGCTGATGGGGTTACAGCCCTCCCTTCCCGAAATAGTCAAACTTCTCATGAAAAAAACTGCTGTTTTTCCTTCTTTGAGATACATGTGTATTTTTTTTGTCATACAACAGACTACACTCTCTCTTCTTTTTAACCCCATATTAGCCACATTCACGTCAGTGCATACCTAAAAGAGGGAAGGTGTCTGATGGGGTTACAGCCCCCTTCCCCAAATAGTCGAACATCTCATCACAATACTGCTGTTTTTTCTACTTTGAGATTAATTTATATATTTTTTTGTCATACAACAGACTATCCACTCTCCTCTTTCTAGCCACATATTAGACGACATTTCCATTAAAGCATACCTAAAAAGGAAAAGGGGGATGATGGGTTTACAGCCCCTCCCGCATTCCCCAAATAGTCGAACATCTCATGAATGAACATCTCTCTTTTTTCTTCTTTGAGATAAATTTGTATTTCTTTTTGTCATACAACAGACTACCTACTCTCTTCTTATTAACCCCATATTAGTCCACATTGACATCAGAGAACACCTAAAAGAGGGAAGGGGGCTGATGGGGTTACAGCCCTCCCTTCCTGAAATAGTCAAACTTCTCATGAAAAAACTGCCGTTTTTTCTTCTTTGAGATAAATTTGTATTTTTTTTGTCATACAACAGACTACCCTCTCTCTTCTTTTTAACCCCATATTAGCCACATTCACGTCAGAGCATACCTAAAAGAGGGAAGGTGTCTGATGGGGTTACAGCCCCCCTTCCCCACATAGTCGAACATCTCATCACAATACTGCTGTTTTATTCTTCTTTGAGATTAATTTATATTTTTTTTGTCATACAACAGACTATCCACTCTCCTCTTTCTAGCCACATATTAGTCCACATTTCCATTAAAGCATACCTAAAAAGGAAAAGGGGGATGATTGGTTTACAGCCCCTCCCCCATTCCCCAAATAGTCGAACATCTCATGAAAATAGTGCTGTTTTTTTTCTTCTTTGAGATAAATTGTATATTTTTAGTCATACAACAGACTACCCTCTCTTTTCTTCTTAACCCCTATTAGTCCACATTGACGTTAGAGCATGCCTAAAAGAGGGAAGGGGGCTGATGGGGTTACAGCCCTCCCTTCCCGAAATAGTCAAATTTCCCATGAAAAAACTGCTGTTTATTCTTCTTTGAGATAAATTTGTAATTGTTTTTGTCATACAACAGACTACCTACTCTCTTCTTATTAACCCCTTATTAGTCCACATTGACATCAGAGCACACCTAAAAGAGGGAAGGGGGCTGATGGGGTTACAGCCCTCCCTTCCCGAAATAGTCAAATTTCTCATGAAAAAAACTGCTGTTTTTCCTTCTTTGAGATAAATTTGTAATTGTTTTTGTCATACAACAGACTACCTACTCTCTTCTTATTAACCCCTTATTAGTCCACATTGACATCAGAGCACACCTAAAAGAGGGAAGGGGGCTGATGGGGTTACAGCCCTCCCTTCCCGAAATAGTCAAACTTCTCATGAAAAAAACTGCTGTTTTTCCTTCTTTGAGATACATGTGTATTTTTTTTGTCATATAACAGACTACACTCTCTCTTCTTTTTAACCCCATATTAGCCACATTCACGTCAGTGCATACCTAAAAGAGGGAAGGTGTCTGATGGGGTTACAGCCCCCTTCCCCAAATAGTCGAACATCTCATCACAATACTGCTGTTTTTTCTACTTTGAGATTAATTTATATATTTTTTTGTCATACAACAGACTATCCACTCTCCTCTTTCTAGCCACATATTAGACGACATTTCCATTAAAGCATACCTAAAAAGGAAAAGGGGGATGATGGGTTTACAGCCCCTCCCGCATTCCCCAAATAGTCGAACATCTCATGAAAATAGTGCTGTTTTTTTCTTCTTTGAGATAAATTTGTATTTGTTTTTGTCATACAACAGACTACCTACTCTCTTCTTATTAACCCCATATTAGTCCACATTGACATCAGAGCACACCTAAAAAAGGGAAGGTGTCTGATGGGGTTACAGCCCCCCTTCCCCAAATAGTCGGACATCTCATCACAATACTGTTGTTTTTTCTACTTTGAGATTAATTTATATATTTTTTTGTCATACAACAGACTATCCACTCTCCTCTTTCTAGCCACATATTAGACGACATTTCCATTAAAGCATACCTAAAAAGGAAAAGGGGGATGATGGGTTTACAGCCCCTCCCGCATTCCCCAAATAGTCGAACATCTCATGAATGAACATCTCTCTTTTTTCTTCTTTGAGATAAATTTGTATTTCTTTTTGTCATACAACAGACTACCTACTCTCTTCTTATTAACCCCTATTAGTCCACATTGACGTTAGAGCATGCCTAAAAGAGGGAAGGGGGCTGATGGGGTTACAGCCCTCCCTTCCCGAAATAGTCAAATTTCCCATGAAAAAACTGCTGTTTATTCTTCTTTGAGATAAATTTGTATTTTTTTTTGTAATACAACAGACTACCCTCTCTCTTCTTTTTAACGCCATATTAGCCACATTCACGTCACAGCATACCTAAAAGAGAGAAGGTGTCTGATAGGGTTACAGCCCCCCTTCCCCAAATAGTCGAACATCTCATCACAATACTGCTGTTTTTTTCTTCTTTGAGAATAATTTATATTTTTTTTGTCATACAACAGACTATCCACTCTCCTCTTTCTAGCCACATATTAGTCCACATTTCCATTAAAGCATAACTAAAAAGGAAAAGGTGCCTGATGGGCTTATAGCCCCCCCCCTTCCCCAAATATTCAAACATCTGATTAAAATACTGCTGTTTTTTCTTCTTTGAGATAAATTTGTTTTCGTTTTTTTGTCATAGAACAGACTATCCACTCTCTTCTATTTTGACCCATATCAGTCCAAATTGCCATCAGAGCATACCTAAAAAGGAAAAGGAGGACGATGGGGTTACAGCCCGCTTCCCCAAATGTCGAACATCTCATGAAAATAGAGCTGTTATTTTCTTCTTTGAGATAAATTTGTATTTGTTTTTGTCAAACAACAGATTGCCCACTCTCTTCTTTCTAACCCCATATTTTCCACATTGACATCATAGTATATATAAAGAGGGTAAGGGGGTATTTGTGTTACACCCCCCCCCCACACACACACCCGAAATAGTCGAAAGTCTCATGAAAAAAGTGCTTTTTTTTCTTCTTTGAGATAAATTTTTATTTTTTTAGTCATACAACAGACTACCCTCTCTTTTCTTCTTAACCCCTATTAGTCCACATTGACGTTAGAGCATACCTAAAAGGGGGAAGGTGTCTAATGGGGTTACAGCACCTCCCCCATTCCCCAAATAATCGGACATCTCATGAAAAAAGTGCTGTTTTTTCTTCTTTGAGATAAATTTGTTTTTTTAGTCATACAACAGACTACCCTCTCTCTTCTTTTTAACCCCATATTAGCCACATTCACGTCCGAGCATACCTAAAAGAGGGAAGGTGTCTGATGGGGTTACAACCCCCCTTTCCCTAAATTGTCGAACATCTCATCAAAATACTGCTGTTTTTTTCATCTTTGAGATTAATTTATATTTTTTTGTCATACAACAGACTATCCACTCTCTTCTTTCTAGCCGCATATTAGTCCACATTTCCATTAAAGCATACCTAAAAAGGAAAAGTGGAAGATTGGTTTACAGCCCCTCCCCCATTCCCCAAATAGTCGAACATCTCATGAAAATAGTGCTGTTTTTTTCTTCTTTGAGATAAATTTGTAATTGTTTTTGTCATACAACAGACTACCTACTCTCTTCTTATTAACCCCTTATTAGTCCACATTGACATCAGAGCACACCTAAAAGAGGGAAGGGGGCTGATGGGGTTACAGCCCTCCCTTCCCGAAATAGTCAAACTTCTCATGAAAAAAACTGCTGTTTTTCCTTCTTTGAGATAAATTTGTAATTGTTTTTGTCATACAACAGACTACCTACTCTCTTCTTATTAACCCCTTATTAGTCCACATTGACATCAGAGCACACCTAAAAGAGGGAAGGGGGCTGATGGGGTTACAGCCCTCCCTTCCCGAAATAGTCAAACTTCTCATGAAAAAAACTGCTGTTTTTCCTTCTTTGAGATAAATGTGTATTTTTTTTGTCATACAACAGACTACACTCTCTCTTCTTTTTAACCCCATATTAGCCACATTCACGTCAGTGCATACCTAAAAGAGGGAAGGTGTCTGATGGGGTTACAGCCCCCCTTCCCCAAATAGTCGAACATCTCATCACAATACTGCTGTTTTTTCTACTTTGAGATTAATTTATATATTTTTTTGTCATACAACAGATTATCCACTCTCCTCTTTCTAGCCACATATTAGACGACATTTCCATTAAAGCATACCTAAAAAGGAAAAGGAGGATGATGGGTTTACAGCCTCTCCCGCATTCCCCAAATAGTCGAACATCTCATGAAAATAGTGCTGTTTTTTTCTTCTTTGAGATAAATTTGTATTTGTTTTTGTCATACAACAGACTACCTACTCTCTTCTTATTAACCCCATATTAGTCCACATTGACATCAGAGCACACCTAAAAAAGGGAAGGTGTCTGATGGGGTTACAGCCCCCCTTCCCCAAATAGTCGAACATCTCATCACAATACTGCTGTTTTTTCTACTTTGAGATTAATTTATATATTTTTTTGTCATACAACAGACTATCCACTCTCCTCTTTCTAGCCACATATTAGACGACATTTCCATTAAAGCATACCTAAAAAGGAAAAGGGGGATGATGGGTTTACAGCCCCTCCCGCATTCCCCAAATAGTCGAACATCTCATGAAAATAGTGCTGTTTTTTTCTTCTTTGAGATAAATTTGTATTTGTATTTGTCATACAACAGACTACCTACTCTCTTCTTATTAACCCCATATTAGTCCATATTGACATCAGAGCACACCTAAAAAAGGGAAGGGGGCTGATGGGGTTACAGCCCTCCTTTCCCGAAATAGTCAAACTTCTCATGAAAAAACTGCTGTTTTTTCTTCTTTGAGATAAATTTGTATTTTTTTTTGTCGTACAACAGACTACCCTCTCTCTTCTTTTTAACCCCCATATTAGCCACATTCACGTCAGAGCATATCTAAAAGAGGGAAGGTGTCTGATGGGGTTACAGCCTCCCTTCCCCAAATAGTCGAACATCTCATCACAATACTGCTGTTTTTTTCTTCTTTGAGATTAATTTATATTTTTTTTGTCATACAACAGACTATCCACTCTCCTCTTTCTAGCCACATAGTAGACGACATTTCCATTAAAGCATACCTAAAAAGGAAAAGGGGGATGATGGGTTTACAGCCCCTCCCGCATTCCCCAAATAGTCGAACATCTCATGAAAATAGTGCTGTTTTTTTCTTCTTTGAGATAAATTTGTATTTGTTTTTGTCATACAACAGACTACCTACTCTCTTCTTATTAACCCCATATTAGTCCACATTGACATAAGTGCACATCTAAAAAAGGGAAGGGGGCTGATGGGGTTACAGCCCTCCCTTCCCGAAATAGTCAAACTTCTCATGAAAAAACTTCTGTTTTTTCTTCTTTGGATAAATTTGTATTTTTTTGTCGTACAACAGACTACCCTCTCTCTTCTTTTTAACCCCCATATTAGCCACATTCACGTCAGAGCATATCTAAAAGAGGGAAGGTGTCTGATGGGGTTACAGCCTCCCTTCCCCAAATAGTCGAACATCTCATCACAATACTGCTGTTTTTTTCTTCTTTGAGATTAATTTATATTTTTTTTGTCATACAACAGACTATCCACTCTCCTCTTTCTAGCCACATATTAGTCCACATTTCCATTAAAGAATACCTAAAAAGGAAAAGGGGGGGTGATGGGTTTACAGCCTCTCCCGCATTTCCCAAATAGTCAAACATCTGATGAAAATACTGCTGTTTTTTCTTCTTTGAGATAAATTTGTTTTCGTTTTTTTCTCATAGAACAGACTATCCACTCTCTTCTATTTTGCCCCATATTAGTCCAAATTGCCATCAGAGCATACCTAAAAAGGAAAAGGAGGACGATGGGGTTACAGTCCCCTTCCCCAAATAGTCGAACATCTCATGAAAATAGTTCTGTTTTTTTCTTTGAGATAAATTTGTATTTGTTTTTGTCATACAGCAGACTATCCACTCTCTTCTTTCTAGCCGCATATTAGTCCACATTTCCATTAAAGCATACCTAAAAAGGAAAAGTGGATGATTGGTTTACAGCCCCTCCCCCATTCCCCAAATAGTCGAACATCTCATGAAAATAGTGCTGTTTTTTTCTTCTTTGAGATAAATTTGTAATTGTTTTTGTCATACAACAGACTACCTACTCTCTTCTTATTAACCCCTTATTAGTCCACATTGACATCAGAGCACACCTAAAAGAATGAAGGGGGCTGATGGGGTTACAGCCCTCCCTTCCCGAAATAGTCAAATTTCTCATGAAAAAAACTGCTGTTTTTCCTTCTTTGAGATAAATTTGTAATTGTTTTTGTCATACAACAGACTACCTACTCTCTTCTTATTAACCCCTTATTAGTCCACATTGACATCAGAGCACACCTAAAAGAGGGAAGGGGGCTGATGGGGTTACAGCCCTCCCTTCCCGAAATAGTCAAACTTCTCATGAAAAAAACTGCTGTTTTTCCTTCTTTGAGATAAATGTGTATTTTTTTTGTCATACAACAGACTACACTCTCTCTTCTTTTTAACCCCATATTAGCCACATTCACGTCAGTGCATACCTAAAAGAGGGAAGGTGTCTGATGGGGTTACAGCCCCCCTTCCCCAAATAGTCGAACATCTCATCACAATACTGCTGTTTTTTCTACTTTGAGATTAATTTATATATTTTTTTGTCATACAACAGACTATCCACTCTCCTCTTTCTAGCCACATATTAGACGACATTTCCATTAAAGCATACCTAAAAAGGAAAAGGGGGATGATGGGTTTACAGCCCCTCCCGCATTCCCCAAATAGTCGAACATCTCATGAAAATAGTGCTGTTTTTTTCTTCTTTGAGATAAATTTGTATTTGTTTTTGTCTTACAACAGACTACCTACTCTCTTCTTATTAACCCCATATTAGTCCACATTGACATCAGAGCACACCTAAAAAAGGGAAGGTGTCTGATGGGGTTACAGCCCCCCTTCCCCAAATAGTCGAACATCTCATCACAATACTGCTGTTTTTTCTACTTTGAGATTAATTTATATATTTTTTTGTCATACAACAGACTATCCACTCTCCTCTTTCTAGCCACATATTAGACGACATTTCCATTAAAGCATACCTAAAAAGGAAAAGGGGGATGATGGGTTTACAGCCCCTCCCGCATTCCCCAAATAGTCGAACATCTCATGAAAATAGTGCTGTTTTTTTCTTCTTTGAGATAAATTTGTATTTGTTTTTGTCATACAACAGACTACCTACTCTCTTCTTATTAACCCCATATTAGTCCACATTGACATAAGAGCAGACCTAAAAAAGGGAAGGGGGCTGATGGGGTTACAGCCCTCCCTTCCCGAAATAGTCAAACTTCTCATGAAAAAACTGCTGTTTTTTCTTCTTTGAGATAAATTTGTATTTTTTTTGTCGTACAACAGACTACCCTCTCTCTTCTTTTTAACCCCCATATTAGCCACATTCACGTCAGAGCATATCTAAAAGAGGGAAGGTGTCTGATGGGGTTACAGCCTCCCTTCCCCAAATAGTCGAACATCTCATCACAATACTGCTGTTTTTTTCTTCTTTGAGATTAATTTATATGTTTTTTGTCATACAACAGACTATCCACTCTCCTCTTTCTAGCCACATATTAGTCCACATTTCCATTAAAGAATACCTAAGAAGGAAAAGGGGGGGTGATGGGTTTACAGCCTCTCCCGCATTTCCCAAATAGTCAAACATCTGATGAAAATACTGCTGTTTTTTCTTCTTTGAGATAAATTTGTTTTCGTTTTTTTGTCATAGAACAGACTATCCACTCTCTTCTATTTTGCCCCATATTAGTCCAAATTGCCATCAGAGCATACCTAAAAGAGGGAAGGGGGCTGATGGGGTTACAGCCCTCCCTTCCCGAAATAGTCAAACTTCTCATGAAAAAACTGCTGTTTTTCCTTCTTTGAGATAAATGTGTATTTTTTTTTGTCATACAACAGACTACACTCTCTCTTCTTTTTAACCCCATATTAGCCACATTCACGTCAGTGCATACCTAAAAGAGGGAAGGTGTCTGATGGGGTTACAGCCCCCCTTCCCCAAATAGTCGAACATCTCATCACAATACTGCTGTTTTTTCTACTTTGAGATTAATTTATATATTTTTTTGTCATACAACAGACTATCCTCTCTCCTCTTTCTAGCCACATATTAGACGACATTTCCATTAAAGCATACCTAAAAAGGAAAAGGGGGATGATGGGTTTACAGCCCCTCCCGCATTCCCCAAATAGTCGAACATCTCATGAAAATAGTGCTGTTTTTTTCTTCTTTGAGATAAATTTGTATTTGTTTTTGTCATACAACAGACTACCTACTCTCTTCTTATTAACCCCATATTAGTCCACATTGACATCAGAGCACACCTAAAAAAGGGAAGGTGTCTGATGGGGTTACAGCCCCCCTTCCCCAAATAGTCGAACATCTCATCACAATACTGCTGTTTTTTCTACTTTGAGATTAATTTATATATTTTTTTGTCATACAACAGACTATCCACTCTCCTCTTTCTAGCCATATATTAGACGACATTTCCATTAAAGCATACCTAAAAAGGAAAAGGGGGATGATGGGTTTACAGCCCCTCCCGCATTCCCCAAATAGTCGAACATCTCATGAAAATAGTGCTGTTTTTTTCTTCTTTGAGATAAATTTGTATTTGTTTTTGTCATACAACAGACTACCTACTCTCTTCTTATTAACCCCATATTAGTCCACATTGACATAAGAGCAGACCTAAAAAAGGGAAGGGGGCTGATGGGGTTACAGCCCTCCCTTCCCGAAATAGTCAAACTTCTCATGAAAAAACTGCTGTTTTTTCTTCTTTGAGATAAATTTGTACTTTTTTTGTCGTACAACAGACTACCCTCTCTCTTCTTTTTAACCCCCATATTAGCCACATTCACGTCAGAGCATATCTAAAAGAGGGAAGGTGTCTGATGGGGTTACGGCCTCCCTTCCCCAAATAGTCGAACATCTCATCACAATACTGCTGTTTTTTCTACTTTGAGATTAATTTATATATTTTTTTGTCATACAACAGACTATCCACTCTCCTATTTCTAGCCACATATTAGACGACATTTCCATTAAAGCATACCTAAAAATGAAAAGGGGGATGATGGGTTTACAGCCCCTCCCGCATTCCCCAAATAGTCGAACATCTCATGAAAATAGTGCTGTTTTTTTCTTCTTTGAGATAAATTTGCATTTGTTTTTGTCATACAACAGACTACCTACTCTCTTCTTATTAACCCCATATTAGTCCACATTGACATCAGAGCACACCTAAAAAAGGGAAGGTGTCTGATGGGGTTACAGCCCCCCTTCCCCAAATAGTCGAACTTCTCATGAAAAAACTGCTGTTTTTTCTTCTTTGAGATAAATTTGTATTTTTTTTGTCGTACAACAGACTACCCTCTCTCTTCTTTTTAACCCCCATATTAGCCACATTCACGTCAGAGCATATCTAAAAGAGGGAAGGTGTCTGATGGGGTTACAGCCTCCCTTCCCCAAATAGTCGAACATCTCATCACAATACTGCTGTTTTTTTCTTCTTTGAGATTAATTTATATGTTTTTTGTCATACAACAGACTATCCACTCTCCTCTTTCTAGCCACATATTAGTCCACATTTCCATTAAAGAATACCTAAGAAGGAAAAGGGGGGGTGATGGGTTTACAGCCTCTCCCGCATTTCCCAAATAGTCAAACATCTGATGAAAATACTGCTGTTTTTTCTTCTTTGAGATAAATTTGTTTTCGTTTTTTTGTCATAGAACAGACTATCCACTCTCTTCTATTTTGCCCCATATTAGTCCAAATTGCCATCAGAGCATACCTAAAAAGGAAAAGGAGGACGATGGGGTTACAGTCCCCTTCCCCAAATAGTCGAACATCTCATGAAAATAGTTCTGTTTTTTTCTTCTTTGAGATAAATTTGTATTTGTTTTTGTCAAACAACAGATTGCCCACTCTCTTCTTTCTAACCCCATATTTTCCACATTGACATCATAGTATATCAAAAGAGGGGAAGGGGGTATTTGTGTTACTCCCCCCCCACACACACACCCGAAATAGTCCAAAATCTCATGAAAAAAGTGCTGTTTTTTTCTTCTTTGAGATAAATTTGTTTTTTTAGTCATGCAACAGACTACCCTCTCTCTTCTTTTTAACCCCATATTAGCCACATTCACGTCAGAGCATACCTAAAAGAGGGAAGGTGTCTGATGGGGTTGCATCCCCCTTCTCCAAATAGTCGAACATCACATCACAATACTGCTGTTTTTTTCTTCTTTGAGATTAATTTATATTTTTTTTTGTCATACAACAGACTATCCATTCTCCTCTTTCTAGCCACATATTAGTCCACATTTCCATTAAAGCATACCTAAAAAGGAAAAGCGGGGGTGATGGGGTTACAGCCCTCCCTTCCCGAAATAGTCAAACTTCTCATGAAAAAACTGCTGTTTTTTCTTCTTTGAGATAAATTTGTATTTTTTTAGTCATACAACAGACTACCCTCTCTCTTCTTTTTAACCTCATATTAGCCACATTCACGTCAGAGCATACCTAAAAGAGGGAAGGTGTCTGATGAGGTTGCATCCCCCTTCCCCAAATAGTCGAACATCACATCGCAATACTGCTGTTTTTTTCTTCTTTGAGATTAATTTATATTTTTTTTGTCATACAACAGACTATCCACTCTCCTCTTTCTAGCCACATATTAGTCCACATTTCCATTAAAGCATACCTAAAAAGGAAAAGGGGGGGTGATGGGTTTACAGCCCCTCCCGCATTTCCCAAATAGTCAAACATCTGATGAAAATACTGCAGTTTTATCTTCTTTGAGATAAATTTGTTTTCGTTTTTTTGTCATAGAACAGACTATCCACTCTCTTCTATTTTGCCCCATATTAGTCCAAATTGCCATCAGAGCATACCTAAAAAGGAAAAGGAGGACGGTGGGGTTACAGCCCCCTTCCCCAAATAGTCGAACATCTTATCAAAATACTGCTGTTTTTTCATCTTTGAGATTAATTTATATTTTTTTTGTCATACAACAGACTATCCACTCTCTTCTTTCTAGCCACATATTAGTCCACATTTCCATTAAAGCAGACCTAAAAAGGAAAAGGGGGATGATTGGTTTACAGCCCCTCCCCCATTCCCCAAATAGTCGAACATCTCATGAAAATAGTGCTGTTTTTTCTTCTTTGAGATAAATTTGTTTTCGTTTTTTTGTCATAGAACAGACTATCCACTCTCTTCTATTTTGCCCCATATTAGTCCAAATTGCCATCAGAGCATACCTAAAAAGGAAAAGGAGGACGATGGGGTTACAGCCCCCTTCCCCAAATAGTCGAACATCTCATCACAATACTGCTGTTTTTTTCTTCTTTGAGATTATTTTATATTTTTTTTGTCATACAACAGACTATCCACTCTCCTCTTTCTAGCCACATATTAGTCCACATTTCCATTAAAGCATACCTAAAAAGGAAAAGGGGGATGATTGGTTTACAACCCCTCCCCCATTCCCCAAATAGTCGAACATCTCATGAATGAACATCTCTCTTTTTTCTTCTTTGAGATAAATTTGTATTTCTTTTTGTCATACAACAGACTACCTACTCTCTTCTTATTAACCCCATATTAGTCCACATTGACATCAGAGAACACCTAAAAGAGGGAAGGGGGCTGATGGGGTTACAGCCCTCCCTTCCTGAAATAGTCAAACTTCTCATGAAAAAACTGCCGTTTTTTCTTCTTTGAGATAAATTTGTATTTTTTTTGTCATACAACAGACTACCCACTCTCTTCTTTTTAACCCCATATTAGCCACATTCACGTCAGAGCATACCTAAAAGAGGGAAGGTGTCTGATGGGGTTACAGCCCCCCTTCCCCACATAGTCGAACATCTCATCACAATACTGCTGTTTTTTTCTTCTTTGAGATTAATTTATATTTTTTTTGTCATACAACAGACTATCCACTCTCCTCTTTCTAGCCACATATTAGTCCACATTTCCATTAAAACATACCTAAAAAGGAAAAGGTGTCTGATGGGGTTATAGCCCCCCCCTTCCCCAAATAGTCAAACATCTGATGAAAATACTGCTGTTTTTTCTTCTTTGAGATAAATTTGTTTTCGTTTTTTTGTCATAGAACAGACTATCCACTCTCTTCTATTTTGCTCCATATTAGTCCAAATTGCCATCAGTGTATACCAAAAAAGGAAAAGGGGGATGATTGGATTACAGCCCCTCCCCCATTCCCCAAATAGTCGAACATCTCATGAAAATAGTGCTGTTTTTTTCTTCTTTGAGATAAATTTGTATTTGTTTTTGTCATACAACAGACTACACCTACTCTCTTCTTATTAACCCCATATTAGTCCACATTGACATCAGAGCACACCTAAAAGAGGGAAGGGGGCTGATGGGGTTACAGCCCTCCCTTCCCGAAATAGTCAAACTTCTCATGAAAAAACTGCTGTTTTTTCTTCTTTGAGATACATTTGTATTTTTTTTTGTCATACAACAGACTACCCTCTCTCTTCTTTTTAACCCCATATTAGCCACATTCACGTCAGAGCATACCTAAAAGAGGGAAGGTGTCTGATGGGGTTACAGCCCCCCTTCCCCAAATAGTCGAACATCTCATCACAATACTGCTGTTTTTTTCTTCTTTGAGATTAATTTATATTTTTTTGTCATACAACAGACTATCCACTCTCTTCTTTCTAGCCACATATTAGTCCACATTTCCATTAAAGCATACCTAAAAAGGAAAAGGTGTCTGATGGGGTTATAGCCCCCCCCTTCCACAAATAGTCAAACATCTGATGAAAATACTGCTGTTTTTTCTTCTTTGAGATAAATTTGTTTTCGTTTTTTTTGTCATAGAACAGACTATCCCCTCTCTTCTATTTTGACCCATATTAGTCCAAATTGCCATCAGAGCCTACCTAAAAAGGAAAAGGAGGACGATGGGGTTACAGCCCCCCTTCCCCAAATAGTCAAACATCTCATCACAATACTGCTGTTTTTTTCTTCTTTGAGATTATTTTATATTTTTTTTTGTCATACAACAGACTATCCACTCTCCTCTTTCTAGCCACATATTAGTCCACATTTCCATTAAAGCATACCTAAAAAAGAAAAGGGGGATGATTGGTTTACAGCCCCTCCCCCATTCCCCAAATAGTCGAACATCTCAAGAAAATAGTGCTTTTTTTCCTTCTTTGAGATAAATTTGTATTTGTTTTTGTCATACAACAGACTACCTACTCTCTTCTTATTAACCCCATATTAGTCCACATTGACATCAGAGCACACCTAAAAGAGGGAAGGGGGCTGATGGGGTTACAGCCCTCCCTTCCCGAAATAGTCAAACTTCTCATGAAAAAACTGCTGTTTTTTCTTCTTTGAGATAAATTTGTATTTTTTTGTCATACAACAGACTACCCTCTCTCTTCTTTTTAACCCCATATTAGCTACATTCACGTCAGAGCATACATAAAAGAGGGAAGGTGTCTGATGGGGTTACAGCCCCCCTTCCCCAAATAGTCGAACATCTCATCACAATACTGCTGTTTTTTTCTTCTTTGAGATTAATTTATATGTTTTTTGTCATACAACAGACTATCCACTCTCCTCTTTCTAGCCACATATTAGTCCACATTTCCATTAAAGAATACCTAAGAAGGAAAAGGGGGGGTGATGGGTTTACAGCCTCTCCCGCATTTCCCAAATAGTCAAACATCTGATGAAAATACTGCTGTTTTTTCTTCTTTGAGATAAATTTGTTTTCGTTTTTTTGTCATAGAACAGACTATCCACTCTCTTCTCTTTTGCCCCATATTAGTCCAAATTGCCATCAGAGCATACCTAAAAAGGAAAAGGAGGACGATGGGGTTACAGTCCCCTTCCCCAAATAGTCGAACATCTCATGAAAATAGTTCTGTTTTTTTCTTCTTTGAGATAAATTTGTATTTGTTTTTGTCAAACAACAGATTGCCCACTCTCTTCTTTCTAACCCCATATTTTCCACATTGACATCATAGTATATCAAAAGAGGGGAAGGGGGTATTTGTGTTACTCCCCCCCCACACACACACCCGAAATAGTCCAAAATCTCATGAAAAAAGTGCTGTTTTTTTCTTCTGTGAGATAAATTTGTTTTTTTAGTCATGCAACAGACTACCCTCTCTCTTCTTTTTAACCCCATATTAGCCACATTCACGTCAGAGCATACCTAAAAGAGGGAAGGTGTCTGATGGGGTTGCATCCCCCTTCTCCAAATAGTCGAACATCACATCACAATACTGCTGTTTTTTTCTTCTTTGAGATTAATTTATATTTTTTTTTGTCATACAACAGACTATCCATTCTCCTCTTTCTAGCCACATATTAGTCCACATTTCCATTAAAGCATACCTAAAAAGGAAAAGCGGGGGTGATGGGGTTACAGCCCTCCCTTCCCGAAATAGTCAAACTTCTCATGAAAAAACTGCTGTTTTTTCTTATTTGAGATAAATTTGTATTTTTTTAGTCATACAACAGACTACCCTCTCTCTTCTTTTTAACCTCATATTAGCCACATTCACGTCAGAGCATACCTAAAAGAGGGAAGGTGTCTGATGAGGTTGCATCCCCCTTCCCCAAATAGTCGAACATCACATCGCAATACTGCTGTTTTTTTCTTCTTTCAGATTAATTTATATTTTTTTTGTCATACAACAGACTATCCACTCTCTTCTTTCTAGCCACATATTAGTCCACATTTCCATTAAAGCATACCTAAAAAGGAAAAGGTGTCTGATGGGGTTATAGCCCCCCCCTTCCACAAATAGTCAAACATCTGATGAAAATACTGCTGTTTTTTCTTCTTTGAGATAAATTTGTTTTCGTTTTTTTGTCATAGAACAGACTATCCCCTCTCTTCTATTTTGACCCATATTAGTCCAAATTGCCATCAGAGCCTACCTAAAAAGGAAAAGGAGGACGATGGGGTTACAGCCCCCCTTCCCCAAGAGTCAAACATCTCATCACAATACTGCTGTTTTTTTCTTCTTTGAGATTATTTTATATTTTTTTTGTCATACAACAGACTATCCACTCTCCTCTTTCTAGCCACATATTAGTCCACATTTCCATTAAAGCATACCTAAAAAAGAAAAGGGGGATGATTGGTTTACAGCCCCTCCCCCATTCCCCAAATAGTCGAACATCTCAAGAAAATAGTGCTTTTTTTCCTTCTTTGAGATAAATTTGTATTTGTTTTTGTCATACAACAGACTACCTACTCTCTTCTTATTAAACCCATATTAGTCCACATTGACATCAGATAACACCTAAAAGAGGGAAGGGGGCTGATGGGGTTACAGCCCTCCCTTCCCGAAATAGTCAAACTTCTCATGAAAAAACTGCTGTTTTTTCTTCTTTGAGATAAATTTGTATTTTTTTGTCATACAACAGACTACCCTCTCTCTTCTTTTTAACCCCATATTAGCTACATTCACGTCAGAGCATACATAAAAGAGGGAAGGTGTCTGATGGGGTTACAGCCCCCCTTCCCCAAATAGTTGAACATCTCATCACAATACTGCTGTTTTTTTCTTCTTTGAGATTAATTTATATGTTTTTTGTCATACAACAGACTATCCACTCTCCTCTTTCTAGCCACATATTAGTCCACATTTCCATTAAAGAATACCTAAGAAGGAAAAGGGGGGGTGATGGGTTTACAGCCTCTCCCGCATTTCCCAAATAGTCAAACATCTGATGAAAATACTGCTGTTTTTTCTTCTTTGAGATAAATTTGTTTTCGTTTTTTTGTCATAGAACAGACTATCCACTCTCTTCTATTTTGCCCCATATTAGTCCAAATTGCCATCAGAGCATACCTAAAAAGGAAAAGGAGGACGATGGGGTTACAGTCCCCTTCCCCAAATAGTCGAACATCTCATGAAAATAGTTCTGTTTTTTTCTTCTTTGAGATAAATTTGTATTTGTTTTTGTCAAACAACAGATTGCCCACTCTCTTCTTTCTAACCCCATATTTTCCACATTGACATCATAGTATATCAAAAGAGGGGAAGGGGGTATTTGTGTTACTCCCCCCCCACACACACACCCGAAATAGTCCAAAATCTCATGAAAAAAGTGCTGTTTTTTTCTTCTTTGAGATAAATTTGTTTTTTTAGTCATGCAACAGACTACCCTCTCTCTTCTTTTTAACCCCATATTAGCCACATTCACGTCAGAGCATACCTAAAAGAGGGAAGGTGTCTGATGGGGTTGCATCCCCCTTCTCCAAATAGTCGAACATCACATCACAATACTGCTGTTTTTTTCTTCTTTGAGATTAATTTATATTTTTTTTTGTCATACAACAGACTATCCATTCTCCTCTTTCTAGCCACATATTAGTCCACATTTCCATTAAAGCATACCTAAAAAGGAAAAGCGGGGGTGATGGGGTTACAGCCCTCCCTTCCCGAAATAGTCAAACTTCTCATGAAAAAACTGCTGTTTTTTCTTCTTTGAGATAAATTTGTATTTTTTTAGTCATACAACAGACTACCCTCTCTCTTCTTTTTAACCTCATATTAGCCACATTCACGTCAGAGCATACCTAAAAGAGGGAAGGTGTCTGATGAGGTTGCATCCCCCTTCCCCAAATAGTCGAACATCACATCGCAATACTGCTGTTTTTTTTCTTCTTTGAGATTAATTTATATTTTTTTTGTCATACAACAGACTATCCACTCTCCTCTTTCTAGCCACATATTAGTCCACATTTCCATTAAAGCATACCTAAAAAGGAAAAGGGGGGGTGATGGGTTTACAGCCCCTCCCGCATTTCCCAAATAGTCAAACATCTGATGAAAATACTGCAGTTTTATCTTCTTTGAGATAAATTTGTTTTCGTTTTTTTGTCATAGAACAGACTATCCACTCTCTTCTATTTTGCCCCATATTAGTCCAAATTGCCATCAGAGCATACCTAAAAAGGAAAAGGAGGACGGTGGGGTTACAGCCCCCTTCCCCAAATAGTCGAACATCTTATCAAAATACTGCTGTTTTTTCATCTTTGAGATTAATTTATATTTTTTTTGTCATAGAACAGACTATCCACTCTCTTCTTTCTAGCCACATATTAGTCCACATTTCCATTAAAGCAGACCTAAAAAGGAAAAGGGGGATGATTGGTTTACAGCCCCTCCCCCATTCCCCAAATAGTCGAACATCTCATGAAAATAGTGCTGTTTTTTCTTCTTTGAGATAAATTTGTTTTCGTTTTTTTGTCATAGAACAGACTATCCACTC
Source organism: Maratus michaelseni (assembly GCA_963931845.1). NCBI lineage: Eukaryota > Metazoa > Arthropoda > Arachnida > Araneae > Salticidae > Maratus > Maratus michaelseni. The sequence goes on along the minus strand of OZ007599.1, from coordinate 23,147,950 downwards.
TCTTCTATTTTGCCCCATATTAGTCCAAATTGCCATCAGAGCATACCTAAAAAGGAAAAGGAGGACGATGGGGTTACAGCCCCCTTCCCCAAATAGTCGAACATCTCATCACAATACTGCTGTTTTTTTCTTCTTTGAGATTATTTTATATTTTTTTTGTCATACAACAGACTATCCACTCTCCTCTTTCTAGCCACATATTAGTCCACATTTCCATTAAAGCATACCTAAAAAGGAAAAGGGGGATGATTGGTTTACAGCCCCTCCCCCATTCCCCAAATAGTCGAACATCTCATGAATGAACATCTCTCTTTTTTCTTCTTTGAGATAAATTTGTATTTCTTTTTGTCATACAACAGACTACCTACTCTCTTCTTATTAACCCCATATTAGTCCACATTGACATCAGAGAACACCTAAAAGAGGGAAGGGGGCTGATGGGGTTACAGCCCTCCCTTCCTGAAATAGTCAAACTTCTCATGAAAAAACTGCCGTTTTTTCTTCTTTGAGATAAATTTGTATTTTTTTTGTCATACAACAGACTACCCACTCTCTTCTTTTTAACCCCATATTAGCCACATTCACGTCAGAGCATACCTAAAAGAGGGAAGGTGTCTGATGGGGTTACAGCCCCCCTTCCCCACATAGTCGAACATCTCATCACAATACTGCTGTTTTTTTCTTCTTTGAGATTAATTTATATTTTTTTTGTCATACAACAGACTATCCACTCTCCTCTTTCTAGCCACATATTAGTCCACATTTCCATTAAAACATACCTAAAAAGGAAAAGGTGTCTGATGGGGTTATAGCCCCCCCCCTTCCCCAAATAGTCAAACATCTGATGAAAATACTGCTGTTTTTTCTTCTTTGAGATAAATTTGTTTTCGTTTTTTTGTCATAGAACAGACTATCCACTCTCTTCTATTTTGCTCCATATTAGTCCAAATTGCCATCAGTGTATACCAAAAAAGGAAAAGGGGGATGATTGGATTACAGCCCCTCCCCCATTCCCCAAATAGTCGAACATCTCATGAAAATAGTGCTGTTTTTTTCTTCTTTGAGATAAATTTGTATTTGTTTTTGTCATACAACAGACTACACCTACTCTCTTCTTATTAACCCCATATTAGTCCACATTGACATCAGAGCACACCTAAAAGAGGGAAGGGGGCTGATGGGGTTACAGCCCTCCCTTCCCGAAATAGTCAAACTTCTCATGAAAAAACTGCTGTTTTTTCTTCTTTGAGATACATTTGTATTTTTTTTTGTCATACAACAGACTACCCTCTCTCTTCTTTTTAACCCCATATTAGCCACATTCACGTCAGAGCATACCTAAAAGAGGGAAGGTGTCTGATGGGGTTTCAGCCCCCCTTCCCCAAATAGTCGAACATCTCATCACAATACTGCTGTTTTTTACTTCTTTGAGATTAATTTATATTTTTTTTGTCATACAACAGACTATCCACTCTCTTCTTTCTAGCCACATATTAGTCCACATTTCCATTAAAGCATACCTAAAAAGGAAAAGGTGTCTGATGGGGTTATAGCCCCCCCCTTCCACAAATAGTCAAACATCTGATGAAAATACTGCTGTTTTTTCTTCTTTGAGATAAATTTGTTTTCGTTTTTTTGTCATAGAACAGACTATCCCCTCTCTTCTATTTTGACCCATATTAGTCCAAATTGCCATCAGAGCCTACCTTAAAAGGAAAAGGAGGACGATGGGGTTACAGCCCCCCTTCCCCAAATAGTCAAACATCTCATCACAATACTGCTGTTTTTTTCTTCTTTGAGATTATTTTATATTTTTTTTGTCATACAACAGACTATCCACTCTCCTCTTTCTAGCCACATATTAGTCCACATTTCCATTAAAGCATACCTAAAAAAGAAAAGGGGGATGATTGGTTTACAGCCCCTCCCCCATTCCCCAAATAGTCGAACATCTCAAGAAAATAGTGCTTTTTTTCCTTCTTTGAGATAAATTTGTATTTGTTTTTGTCATACAACAGACTACCTACTCTCTTCTTATTAACCCCATATTAGTCCACATTGACATCAGAGCACACCTAAAAGAGGGAAGGGGGCTGATGGGGTTACAGCCCTCCCTTCCCGAAATAGTCAAACTTCTCATGAAAAAACTGCTGTTTTTTCTTCTTTGAGATAAATTTGTATTTTTTTGTCATACAACAGACTACCCTCTCTCTTCTTTTTAACCCCATATTAGCTACATTCACGTCAGAGCATACATAAAAGAGGGAAGGTGTCTGATGGGGTTACAGCCCCCCTTCCCCAAATAGTCGAACATCTCATCACAATACTGCTGTTTTTTTCTTCTTTGAGATTAATTTATATTTTTTTTGTCATACAACAGACTATCCACTCTCTTCTTTCTAGCCACATATTAGTCCACATTTCCATTAAAGCATACCTAAAAAGGAAAAGGTGTCTGATGGGGTTATAGCCCCCCCTTCCCCAAATAGTCAAACATCTGATGAAAATACTGCTGTTTTTTCTTCTTTGAGATAAATTTGTTTTCGTTTTTTTGTCATAGAACAGACTATCCCCTCTCTTCTATTTTGACCCATATTAGTCCAAATTGCCATCAGAGCCTACCTAAAAAGGAAAAGGAGGACGATGGGGTTACAGCCCCCCTTCCCCAAATAGTCAAACATCTCATCACAATACTGCTGTTTTTTTCTTCTTTGAGATTATTTTATATTTTTTTTGTCATACAACAGACTATCCACTCTCCTCTTTCTAGCCACATATTATTCCACATTTAAATTAAAGCATACCTAAAAAGGAAAAGGGGGATGATTGGTTTACAGCCCCTCCCCCATTCCCCAAATAGTCGAACATCTCATGAAAATAGTGCTGTTTTTTTTCTTCTTTGAGATAAATTTGTATATTTTTATTCATACAACAGACTACCCTCTCTTTTCTTCTTAACCCCTATTAGTCCACATTGACGTTAGAGCATGCCTAAAAGAGGGAAGGGGGCTGATGGGGTTACAGCCCTCCCTTCCCGAAATAGTCAAACTTCTCATGAAAAAACTGCTGTTTATTCTTCTTTGAGATAAATTTGTTTTCGTTTTTTTGTCATAGAACAGACTATCCACTCTCTTCTATTTTGACCCATATCAGTCCAAATTGCCATCAGAGCATACCTAAAAAGGAAAAGGAGGACGATGGGGTTACAGCCCGCTTCCCCAAATAGTCGAACATCTCATGAAAATAGAGCTGTTTTTTTCTTCTTTGAGATAAATTTTTATTTGTTTTTGTCAAAAATTAGATTGCCCACTCTCTTCTTTCTAACCCCATATTTTCCACATTGACATCATATTATATCTAAAGAGGGGAAGGGGGTATTTGTGTTACACCCCCCCCCCACACACACACAACCGAAATAGTCGAAAGTCTCATGAAAAAAGTGCTTTTTTTTCTTCTTTGAGATAAATTTGTATTTTTTAGTCATACAACAGACTACCCTCTCTTTTCTTCTTAACCCCTATTAGTCCACATTGACGTTAGAGCATACCTAAAAGGGGGAAGATGTCTAATGGGGTTACAGCACCTCCCCCATTCCCCAAATAGTCGGACATCTCATGAAAAAAGTGCTGTTTTTTCTTCTTTGAGATAAATTTGTTTTTTTAGTCATATAACAGACTACCCTCTCTCTTCTTTTTAACCCCATATTAGCCACATTCACGTCAGAGCATACCTAAAAGAGGGAAGGTGTCTGATGGGGTTACAACCCCCCTTTCCCTAAATTGTCGAACATCTCTACAAAATACTGCTGTTTTTTTCATCTTTGAGATTAATTTAAATTTTTTGTCATACAACAGACTATCCACTCTCTTCCTTCTAGCCACATATTAGTCCACATTTCCATTAAAGCATACCTAAAAAAGAAAAGGTGTCTGATGGGGTTATAGCCCCCCCCCCTTCCCCAAATAGTCAAACATCTGATGAAAATACTGCTGTTTTTTCTTCTTTGAGATAAATTTGCTTTCGTTTTTTTGTCATAGAACAGACTATCCACTCTCTTCTATTTTGACCCATATTAGTCCAAATTGCCAACAGAGCATACCTAAAAAGGAAAAGGAGGACGATGGGGTTACAGCCTCCTTCCCCAAATAGTCAAACTTCTCATGAAAAAACTGCTGTTTTTTCTACTTTGAGATAAATTTGTAATTATTTTTGTCATACAACAGACTACCCTCTGTCTTCTTTTTAACCCCATATTAGCCACATTCACGTGAGAGCATACCTAAAAGGGGGAAGGGTCTGATGGGGTTACAGCCACTCCCCCATTCCCCAAATAGTCGGACATCTCATGAAAAAAGTGTTGTTTTTTTCTACTTTGAGATAAATTTGTATTTGTTTTTGTCATACAACAGACTATCCACTCTCTTCTTTCTAGCCGCATATTAGTCCACATTTCCATTAAGCGCATACCTAAAAAGGAAAAGTGGATGATTGGTTTACAGCCCCTCCCCCATTCCCCAAATAGTCGAACATCTCATGAAAATAGTGCTGTTTTTTTCTTCTTTGAGATAAATTTGTAATTGTTTTTGTCATACAACAGACTACCCTCTCTTTTCTTCTTAACCCCTTATTAGTCCACATTGACATCAGAGCACACCTAAAAGAGGGAAGGGGGCTGATGGGGTTACAGCCCTCCCTTCCCGAAATAGTCAAACTTCTCATGAAAAAAACTGCTGTTTTTCCTTCTTTGAGATAAATGTGTTTTTTTACTCATACAACATACTACCCTCTCTCTTCTTTTTAACCCCATATTAGCCACATTCACGTCAGAGCATACCTAAATGAGGGAAGGTGTCTGATGGGGTTGAACCCCCTTCCCCAAATAGTCGAACATCTCATCACAATACTGCTGTTTTTTTCTTCTTTGAGATTAATTTATATTTTTTTTGTCATACAACAGACTATCCACTCTCCTCTTTCTAGCCACATATTAGTCCACATTTCCATTAAAGCATACCTGAAAAGGAAAAGGGGGATGATGGGTTTACAGCCCCTCCCGCATTTCCCAAATAGTCAAACATGTGATGAAAATACTGCTGTTTTTTCTTCTTTGAGATAAATTTGTTTTCGTTTTTTTGTCACAGAACAGACTATCCACTCTCTTCTATTTTGCCCCATATTAGTCCAAATTGCCATCAGAGCATACCTAAAAAGGAAAAGGAGGACGATGGGGTTACAGCCCCCTTCCCCAAATAGTCGAACATCTCATGAAAATAGTGCTGTTTTTTTCTTCTTTGAGATAAATTTGTATTTGTGTTTGTCAAACAACAGATTGCCCACTCTCTTCTTTCTAACCCCATATTTTCCACATTGACATCATAGTATGTCTAAAGAGGGGAAGGGGGTATTTGTGTTACACCCTCCCCCCCCCCCACACACACACACCCGAAATAGTCGAAAATCTCATGAAAAAAGTTCTGTTTTTTTCTTCTTTGAGATAAATTTGTTTTTTTAGTCATACAACAGACTACCCTCTCTCTTCTTTTTAACCCCTATTAGTCCACATTGACGTTAGAGCATACCTAAAAGGGTGAAGGTGTCTGATGGGGTTATAGCCCACCCCTTCCCCAAATAGTCAAACATCTGATGAAAATACTGCTGCTTTTTCTTCTTTGAGATAAATTTGTTTTCGTGGTTTTGTCATAGAACAGACTATCCACTCTCTTCTATTTTGCCCCATATTAGTCCAAATAGCCGTCAGAGCATACCTAAAAAGGAAAAGGAGGACGATGTGGTTACAGCTCCCTTCCCCAAATAGTCGAACATCTCTTGAAAATAGTGCTGTTTTTTTCTTCTTTGAGATAAATTTGTATTTGTTTTTGTCAAACAACAGATTGCCCACTCTCTTCTTTCTAACCCCATATTTTCCACATTGACATCATAGTATATCTAAAGAGGGGAAGGGGGTATTTTTGTTACACCCCCCCCCCACACACACACACACACACCCGAAATAGTCCAAAATCTCATGAAAAAAGTGCTGTTTTTTCTTCTTTGAGATAAATTTGTATATTTTTAGTCATACAAAAGACTACCCTCTCTTTTCTTCTTAACCCCTATTAGTCCACATTGACGTTAGAGCATGCCTAAGAGGGGGAAGGTGTCTAATGGGGTACAGCACCTCTCCCATTCCCCAAATAGTCGGACATCTCATGAAAACGTGCTGTTTTTTTCTACTTTGGGATAAATTTGTATTTGTTTTTGTCATACAACAGACTACCCTCTCTCTTCTTTTTAACCCCATATTAGCCACATTCACGTCACAGCAAACCTAAAAGAGGGAAGGTGTCTGATAGGGTTACAGCCCCCCCTCCCCAAATAGTCGAACATCTCATCACAATACTGCTGTTTTTTTCTTCTTTGAGATTAGTTTATATTTTTTTGTCATACAACAGACAATCCACTCTCCTCTTTCTAGCCACATATTAGTCCACATTTCCATTAAAGCATACCTAAAAAGGAAAATGTGTCTGATGGGGTTATAGCCCCCCCTTCCACAAATAGTCAAACATCTGATGAAAATACTGCTGTTTTTTCTTCTTTGACATAAATTTGTTTTCGTTTTTTTGTCATAGAACAGACTATCCATTCTCTTCTATTTTGCCCCATATTAGTCCAAATTGCCATCAGAGCATAACTAAAAAGGAAAAGAAGGACGATGGGTTTACAGCCCCCTTCCCCAAATAGTCGAACATCTCATGAAAATAGTGCTGTTTTTTCTTCTTTGAGATAAATTTGTATTTGTTTTTGTCAAACAACAGATTGCGCACTCTCTTCTTTCTAACCCCATATTTTCCACATTGACATCATAGTATATCTAAAGAGGGGAAGGGGGTATTTGGTTTATATCCCCCCAACACACACTTACCCGAAATAGTCGAAAATCTCATGAAAAAAGTGCTTTTTTTTCTTCTTTGAGATAAATTTGTATTTTTTTACTCATACAACATACTACCCTCTCTCTTCTTTTTAACCCCATATTAGCCACATTCACGTCAGAGCATACCTAAAATAGGGAAGGTGTCTGATGGGGTTGAACCCCCTTCCCCAAATAGTCGAACATCTCATCACAATACTGCTGTTTTTTTCTTCTTTGAGATTAATTGATATTTTTTTTGTCATACAACAGACTATCCACTCTCCTCTTTCTAGCCACATATTAGTCCACATTTCCATTAAAGCATACCTAAAAAGGAAAAGGTGTCTGATGGGCTTATAGCCCCCCCCCCTTCCCCAAATTTTCAAACAACTGATTAAAATACTGCTGTTTATTCTTCTTTGAGATAAATTTGTTTTCGTTTTTTTGTCATAGAACAGACTATCCACTCTCTTCTATTTTGACCCATATCAGTCCAAATTGCCATCAGAGCATACCTAAAAAGGAAAAGGAGGACGATGGGGTTACAGCCCGCTTCCCCAAATGTCGAACATCTCATGAAAATAGAGCTGTTATTTTCTTCTTTGAGATAAATTTGTATTTGTTTTTGTCAAACAACAGATTGCCCACTCTCTTCTTTCTAACCCCATATTTTCCACATTGACATCATAGTATATATAAAGAGGGTAAGGGGGTATTTGTGTTACACCCCCCCACACACACACACCCGAAATAGTCGAAAGTCTCATGAAAAAAGTGCTTTTTTTTCTTCTTTGAGATAAATTTGTATTTTTTTAGTCATACAACAGACTACCCTCTCTTTTCTTCTTAACCCCTATAAGTCCACATTGACGTTAGAGCATACCTAAAAGGGGGAAGATGTCTAATGGGGTTACAGCACCTCCCCCATTCCCCAAATAGTCGGACATCTCATGAAAAAAGTGCTGTTTTTTCTTCTTTGAGATAAATTTGTTTTTTTAGTCATATAACAGACTACCCTCTCTCTTCTTTTTAACCCCATATTAGCCACATTCACGTCAGAGCATACCTAAAAGAGGGAAGGTGTCTGATGGGGTTACAACCCCCCTTTCCCTAAATTGTCGAACATCTCTACAAAATACTGCTGTTTTTTTCATCTTTGAGATTAATTTAAATTTTTTGTCATACAACAGACTATCCACTCTCTTCCTTCTAGCCACATATTAGTCCACATTTCCATTAAAGCATACCTAAAAAGGAAAAGGTGTCTGATGGGCTTATAGCCCCCCCCCCCTTCCCCAAATTTTCAAACATCTGATGAAAATACTGCTGTTTTTTCTTCTTTGACATAAATTTGTTTTCGTTTTTTTGTCATAGAACAGACTATCCATTATCTTCTATTTTGCCCCATATTAGTCCAAATTGCCATCAGAGCATAACTAAAAAGGAAAAGAAGGACGATGGGTTTACAGCCCCCTTCCCCAAATAGTCGAACATCTCATGAAAATAGTGCTGTTTTTTCTTCTTTGAGATAAATTTGTATTTGTTTTTGTCAAACAACAGATTGCGCACTCTCTTCTTTCTAACCCCATATTTTCCACATTGACATCATAGTATATCTAAAGAGGGGAAGGGGGTATTTGGGTTATATCCCCCCAACACACACTTACCCGAAATAGTCGAAAATCTCATGAAAAAAGTGCTTTTTTTTCTTCTTTGAGATAAATTTGTATTTTTTTACTCATACAACATACTACCTTCTCTCTTCTTTTTAACCCCATATTAGCCACATTCACGTGAGAGCATACCTAAAAGAGGGAAGGTGTCTGATGGGGTTACAGCGCCCCTTCCCCAAATAGTCGAACATCTCATCACAATACTGCTGTTTTTTTCTTCTTTGAGATAAATTTGTTTTCGTTTTTTTGTCATAGAACAGACTATCCACTCTCTTCTATTTTGACCCATATTAGTCCAAATTGCCATCAGAGCATACCTAAAAAGGAAAAGGAGGACGATGGGGTTACAGCCCGCTTCCCCAAATAGTCGAACATCTCATGAAAATAGAGCTGTTTTTGTCTTCTTTGAGATAAATTTTTATTTGTTTTTGTCAAAAATTAGATTGCCCACTCTCTTCTTTCTAACCCCATATTTTCCACATTGACATCATATTATATCTAAAGAGGGGAAGGGGGTATTTGTGTTACACCCCCCCCACACACACACACACAACCGAAATAGTCGAAAGTCTCATGAAAAAAGTGCTTTTTTTTCTTCTTTGAGATAAATTTGTATTTTTTTAGTCATACAACAGACTACCCTCTCTTTTCTTCTTAACCCCTATTAGTCCACATTGACGTTAGAGCATACCTAAAAGGGGGAAGATGTCTAATGGGGTTACAGCACCTCCCCCATTCCCCAAATAGTCGGACATCTCATGAAAAAAGTGCTGTTTTTTCTTCTTTGAGATAAATTTGTTTTTTTAGTCATATAACAGACTACCCTCTCTCTTCTTTTTAACCCCATATTAGCCACATTCACGTCAGAGCATACCTAAAAGAGGGAAGGTGTCTGATGGGGTTACAACCCCCCTTTCCCTAAATTGTCGAACATCTCTACAAAATACTGCTGTTTTTTTCATCTTTGAGATTAATTTAAATTTTTTGTCATACAACAGACTATCCACTCTCTTCCTTCTAATCACATATTAGTCCACATTTCCATTAAAGCATACCTAAAAAGGAAAAGATGTCTGATGGGGTTATAGCCCCCCCCCCTTCCCCAAATATTCAAACATCTGATGAAAATACTGCTGTTTTTTCTTCTTTGAGATAAATTTGCTTTCGTTTTTTTGTCATAGAACAGATTATCCACTCTCTTCTATTTTGCCCCATATTAGTCCAAATTGCCAACAGAGCATACCTAAAAAGGAAAAGGAGGACGATGGGGTTACAGCCTCCTTCCCCAAATAGTCAAACTTCTCATGAAAAAACTGCTGTTTTTTCTACTTTGAGATAAATTTGTAATTATTTTTGTCATACAACAGACTACCCTCTCTCTTCTTTTTAACCCCTATTAGTCCACATTGACGTGAGAGCATACCTAAAAGGGGGAAGGGTCTGATGGGGTTACAGCCACTCCCCCATTCCCCAAATAGTCGGACATCTCATGAAAAACGTGTTGTTTTTTTCTACTTTGAGATAAATTTGTATTTGTTTTTGTCATACAACAGACTATCCACTCTCTTCTTTCTAGCCGCATATTAGTCCACATTTCCATTAAGCGCATACCTAAAAAGGAAAAGTGGATGATTGGTTTACAGCCCCTCCCCCATTCCCCAAATAGTCGAACATCTCATGAAAATAGTGCTGTTTTTTTCTTCTTTGAGATAAATTTGTAATTGTTTTTGTCATACAACAGACTACCTACTCTCTTCTTATTAACCCCTTATTAGTCCACATTGACATCAGAGCACACCTAAAAGAGGGAAGGGGGCTGATGGGGTTACAGCCCTCCCTTCCCGAAATAGTCAAACTTCTCATGAAAAAAACTGCTGTTTTTCCTTCTTTGAGATAAATGTGTTTTTTTACTCATACAACATACTACCCTCTCTCTTCTTTTTAACCCCATATTAGCCACATTCACGTCAGAGCATACCTAAATGAGGGAAGGTTTCTGATGGGGTTGAACCCCCTTCCCCAAATAGTCGAACATCTCATCACAATACTGCTGTTTTTTTCTTCTTTGAGATTAATTTATATTTTTTTTGTCATACAACAGACTATCCACTCTCCTCTTTCTAGCCACATATTAGTCCACATTTCCATTAAAGCATACCTGAAAAGGAAAAGGGGGATGATGGGTTTACAGCCCCTCCCGCATTTCCCAAATAGTCAAACATGTGATGAAAATACTGCTGTTTATTCTTCTTTGAGATAAATTTGTTTTCGTTTTTCTGTCACAGAACAGACTATCCACTCTCTTCTATTTTGCCCCATATTAGTCCAAATTGCCATCAGAGCATACCTAAAAAGGAAAAGGAGGACGATGGGGTTACAGCCCCCTTCCCCAAATAGTCGAACATCTCATGAAAATAGTGCTGTTTTTTTCTTCTTTGAGATAAATTTGTATTTGTGTTTGTCAAACAACAGATTGCCCACTCTCTTCTTTCTAACCCCATATTTTCCACATTGACATCATAGTATGTCTAAAGAGGGGAAGGGGGTATTTGTGTTACACCCTCCCCCCCCCCACACACACACCCGAAATAGTCGAAAATCTCATGAAAAAAGTTCTGTTTTTTTCTTCTTTGAGATAAATTTGTTTTTTTAGTCATACAACAGACTACCCTCTCTCTTCTTTTTAACCCCTATTAGTCCACATTGACGTTAGAGCATACCTAAAAGGGTGAAGGTGTCTGATGGGGTTATAGCCCACCCCTACCCCAAATAGTCAAACATCTGATGAAAATACTGCTGCTTTTTCTTCTTTGAGATAAATTTGTTTTCGTGGTTTTGTCATAGAACAGACTATCCACTCTCTTCTATTTTGCCCCATATTAGTCCAAATAGCCGTCAGAGCATACCTAAAAAGGAAAAGGAGGACGATGGGGTTACAGCTCCCTTCCCCAAATAGTCGAGCATCTCTTGAAAATAGTGCTGTTTTTTTCTTCTTTGAGATAAATTTGTATTTGTTTTTGTCAAACAACAGATTGCCCACTCTCTTCTTTCTAACCCCATATTTTCCACATTGACATCATAGTATATCTAAAGAGGGGAAGGGGGTATTTTTGTTACACACCCCCCCCACACACACACCCGAAATAGTCCAAAATCTCATGAAAAAAGTGCTGTTTTTTCTTCTTTGAGATAAATTTGTATATTTTTAGTCATACAAAAGACTACCCTCTCTTTTCTTCTTAACCCCTATTAGTCCACATTGACGTTAGAGCATGCCTAAGAGGGGGAAGGTGTCTAATGGGGTACAGCACCTCTCCCATTCCCCAAATAGTCGGACATCTCATGAAAACGTGCTGTTTTTTTCTACTTTGGGATAAATTTGTATTTGTTTTTGTCATACAACAGACTACCCTCTCTCTTCTTTTTAACCCCATATTAGCCACATTCACGTCACAGCAAACCTAAAAGAGGGAAGGTGTCTGATAGGGTTACAGCCCCCCCTCCCCAAATAGTCGAACATCTCATCACAATACTGCTGTTTTTTTCTTCTTTGAGATTAGTTTATATTTTTTTGTCATACAACAGACAATCCACTCTCCTCTTTCTAGCCACTTATTAGTCCACATTTCCATTAAAGCATACCTAAAAAGGAAAATGTGTCTGATGGGGTTATAGCCCCCCCTTCCACAAATAGTCAAACATCTGATGAAAATACTGCTGTTTTTTCTTCTTTGACATAAATTTGTTTTCGTTTTTTTGTCATAGAACAGACTATCCATTCTCTTCTATTTTGCCCCATATTAGTCCAAATTGCCATCAGAGCATAACTAAAAAGGAAAAGAAGGACGATGGGTTTACAGCCCCCTTCCCCAAATAGTCGAACATCTCATGAAAATAGTGCTGTTTTTTCTTCTTTGAGATAAATTTGTATTTGTTTTTGTCAAACAACAGATTGCGCACTCTCTTCTTTCTAACCCCATATTTTCCACATTGACATCATAGTATATCTAAAGAGGGGAAGGGGGTATTTGGGTTATATCCCCCCAACACACACTTACCCGAAATAGTCGAAAATCTCATGAAAAAAGTGCTTTTTTTTCTTCTTTGAGATAAATTTGTATTTTTTTACTCATACAACATACTACCCTCTCTCTTCTTTTTAACCCCATATTAGCCACATTCACGTCAGAGCATACCTAAAAGAGGGAAGGTGTCTGATGGGGTTGAACCCCCTTCCCCAAATAGTCGAACATCTCATCACAATACTGCTGTTTTTTTCTTCTTTGAGATTAATTGATATTTTTTTTGTCATACAACAGACTATCCACTCTCCTCTTTCTAGCCACATATTAGTCCACATTTCCATTAAAGCATACCTAAAAAGGAAAAGGTGTCTGATGGGCTTATAGCCCCCCCCCCTTCCCCAAATTTTCAAACAACTGATTAAAATACTGCTGTTTATTCTTCTTTGAGATAAATTTGTTTTCGTTTTTTTGTCATAGAACAGACTATCCACTCTCTTCTATTTTGACCCATATCAGTCCAAATTGCCATCAGAGCATACCTAAAAAGGAAAAGGAGGACGATGGGGTTACAGCCCGCTTCCCCAAATGTCGAACATCTCATGAAAATAGAGCTGTTATTTTCTTCTTTGAGATAAATTTGTATTTGTTTTTGTCAAACAACAGATTGCCCACTCTCTTCTTTCTAACCCCATATTTTCCACATTGACATCATAGTATATATAAAGAGGGTAAGGGGGTATTTGTGTTACACCCCCCCACACACACACACCCGAAATAGTCGAAAGTCTCATGAAAAAAGTGCTTTTTTTTCTTCTTTGAGATAAATTTGTATTTTTTTAGTCATACAACAGACTACCCTCTCTTTTCTTCTTAACCCCTATTAGTCCACATTGACGTTAGAGCATACCTAAAAGGGGGAAGATGTCTAATGGGGTTACAGCACCTCCCCCATTCCCCAAATAGTCGGACATCTCATGAAAAAAGTGCTGTTTTTTCTTCTTTGAGATAAATTTGTATTTTTTTAGTCATATAACAGACTACCCTCTCTCTTCTTTTTAACCCCATATTAGCCACATTCACGTCAGAGCATACCTAAAAGAGGGAAGGTGTCTGATGGGGTTACAACCCCCCTTTCCCTAAATTGTCGAACATCTCTACAAAATACTGCTGTTTTTTTCATCTTTGAGATTAATTTAAATTTTTTGTCATACAACAGACTATCCACTCTCTTCCTTCTAGCCACATATTAGTCCACATTTCCATTAAAGCATACCTAAAAAGGAAAAGGTGTCTGATGGGGTTATAGCCCCCCCCCCCCTTCCCCAAATAGTCAAACATCTGATGAAAATACTGCTGTTTTTTCTTCTTTGAGATAAATTTGCTTTCGTTTTTTTGTCATAGAACAGATTATCCACTCTCTTCTATTTTGCCCCATATTAGTCCAAATTGCCAACAGAGCATACCTAAAAAGGAAAAGGAGGACGATGGGGTTACAGCCTCCTTCCCCAAATAGTCAAACTTCTCATGAAAAAACTGCTGTTTTTTCTACTTTGAGATAAATTTGTAATTATTTTTGTCATACAACAGACTACCCTCTCTCTTCTTTTTAACCCCATATTAGCCACATTCACGTGAGAGCATACCTAAAAGAGGGAAGGTGTCTGATGGGGTTACAGCGCCCCTTCCCCAAATAGTCGAACATCTCATCACAATACTGCTGTTTTTTTCTTCTTTGAGATAAATTTGTTTTCGTTTTTTTGTCATAGAACAGACTATCCACTCTCTTCTATTTTGACCCATATTAGTCCAAATTGCCATCAGAGCATACCTAAAAAGGAAAAGGAGGACGATGGGGTTACAGTCCGCTTCCCCAAATAGTCGAACATCTCATGAAAATAGAGCTGTTTTTTTCTTCTTTGAGATAAATTTTTATTTGTTTTTGTCAAAAATTAGATTGCCCACTCTCTTCTTTCTAACCCCATATTTTCCACATTGACATCATATTATATCTAAAGAGGGGAAGGGGGTATTTGTGTTACACCCCCCCCACACACACACACAACCGAAATTGTCGAAAATCTCATGAAAAAAGTGCTTTTTTTTCTTCTTTGAGATAAATTTGTATTTTTTTAGTCATACAACAGACTACCCTCTCTCTTCTTTTTAACCCCTATTAGTCCACATTGACGTTAGAGCATACCTAAAAGGGGGAAGGGTCTGATGGGGTTACAGCCACTCCCCCATTCCCCAAATAGTCGGACATCTCATGAAAAAAGTGTTGTTTTTTTCTACTTTGAGATAAATTTGTATTTGTTTTTGTCATACAACAGACTATCCACTCTCTTCTTTCTAGCCGCATATTAGTCCACATTTCCATTAAGCGCATACCTAAAAAGGAAAAGTGGATGATTGGTTTACAGCCCCTCCCCCATTCCCCAAATAGTCGAACATCTCATGAAAATAGTGCTGTTTTTTTCTTCTTTGAGATAAATTTGTAATTGTTTTTGTCATACAACAGACTACCTACTCTCTTCTTATTAACCCCTTATTAGTCCACATTGACATCAGAGCACACCTAAAAGAGGGAAGGGGGCTGATGGGGTTACAGCCCTCCCTTCCCAAAATAGTCAAACTTCTCATGAAAAAAACTGCTGTTTTTCCTTCTTTGAGATAAATGTGTTTTTTTACTCATACAACATACTACCCTCTCTCTTCTTTTTAACCCCATATTAGCCACATTCACGTCAGAGCATACCTAAATGAGGGAAGGTGTCTGATGGGGTTGAACCCCCTTCCCCAAATAGTCGAACATCTCATCACAATACTGCTGTTTTTTTCTTCTTTGAGATTAATTTATATTTTTTTTGTCATACAACAGACTATCCACTCTCCTCTTTCTAGCTACATATTAGTCCACATTTCCATTAAAGCATACCTGAAAAGGAAAAGGGGGATGATGGGTTTACAGCCCCTCCCGCATTTCCCAAATAGTCAAACATGTGATGAAAATACTGCTGTTTTTTCTTCTTTGAGATAAATTTGTTTTCGTTTTTTTGTCACAGAACAGACTATCCACTCTCTTCTATTTTGCCCCATATTAGTCCAAATTGCCATCAGAGCATACCTAAAAAGGAAAAGGAGGACGATGGGGTTACAGCCCCCTTCCCCAAATAGTCGAACATCTCATGAAAATAGTGCTGTTTTTTTCTTCTTTGAGATAAATTGGTATTTGTGTTTGTCAAACAACAGATTGCCCACTCTCTTCTTTCTAACCCCATATTTTCCACATTGACATCATAGTATGTCTAAAGAGGGGAAGGGGGTATTTGTGTTACACCCTCCCCCCACACACACACACCCGAAATAGTCGAAAATCTCATGAAAAAAGTTCTGTTTTTTTCTTCTTTGAGATAAATTTGTTTTTTTAGTCATACAACAGACTACCCTCTCTCTTCTTTTTAACCCCTATTAGTCCACATTGACGTTAGAGCATACCTAAAAGGGTGAAGGTGTCTGATGGGGTTATAGCCCACCCCTTCCCCAAATAGTCAAACATCTGATGAAAATACTGCTGCTTTTTCTTCTTTGAGATAAATTTGTTTTCGTGGTTTTGTCATAGAACAGACTATCCACTCTCTTCTATTTTGCCCCATATTAGTCCAAATAGCCGTCAGAGCATACCTAAAAAGGAAAAGGAGGACGATGGGGTTACAGCTCCCTTCCCCAAATAGTCGAACATCTCTTGAAAATAGTGCTGTTTTTTTCTTCTTTGAGATAAATTTGTATTTGTTTTTGTCAAACAACAGATTGCCCACTCTCTTCTTTCTAACCCCATATTTTCCACATTGACATCATAGTATATCTAAAGAGGGGAAGGGGGTATTTTTGTTACACCCCCCCCCACACACACACACCCGAAATAGTCCAAAATCTCATGAAAAAAGTGCTGTTTTTTCTTCTTTGAGATAAATTTGTATATTTTTAGTCATACAAAAGACTACCCTCTCTTTTCTTCTTAACCCCTATTAGTCCACATTGACGTTAGAGCATGCCTAAGAGGGGGAAGGTGTCTAATGGGGTACAGCACCTCTCCCATTCCCCAAATAGTCGGACATCTCATGAAAACGTGCTGTTTTTTTCTACTTTGGGATAAATTTGTATTTGTTTTTGTCATACAACAGACTACCCTCTCTCTTCTTTTTAACCCCATATTAGCCACATTCACGTCACAGCAAACCTAAAAGAGGGAAGGTGTCTGATAGGGTTACAGCCCCCCCTCCCCAAATAGTCGAACATCTCATCACAATACTGCTGTTTTTTTCTTCTTTGAGATTAGTTAATATTTTTTTGTCATACAACAGACAATCCACTCTCCTCTTTCTAGCCACATATTAGTCCACATTTCCATTAAAGCATACCTAAAAAGGAAAATGTGTCTGATGGGGTTATAGCCCCCCCTTCCACAAATAGTCAAACATCTGATGAAAATACTGCTGTTTTTTCTTCTTTGACATAAATTTGTTTTCGTTTTTTTGTCATAGAACAGACTATCCATTCTCTTCTATTTTGCCCCATATTAGTCCAAATTGCCATCAGAGCATAACTAAAAAGGAAAAGAAGGACGATGGGTTTACAGCCCCCTTCCCCAAATAGTCGAACATCTCATGAAAATAGTGCTGTTTTTTCTTCTTTGAGATAAATTTGTATTTGTTTTTGTCAAACAACAGATTGCGCACTCTCTTCTTTCTAACCCCATATTTTCCACATTCACATCATAGTATGTCTAAAGAGGGGAAGGGGGTATTTGTGTTACACCCCCCCACCCACACACACCCGAAATAGTCGAAAATCTCATGAAAAAAGTGCTGTTTTTTTTTTCTTTGAGATAAAGTTGTTTTTTTAGTCATACAACAGACTACCCTCTCTCTTCTTTTTAACCCCTATTAGTCCACATTGACGTTAGAGCATACCTAAAAGGGTGAAGGTGTCTGATGGGGTTATAGCCCACCCCTTCCCCAAATAGTCAAACATCTGATGAAAATACTGCTGCTTTTTCTTCTTTGAGATAAATTTGTTTTCGTGGTTTTGTCATAGAACAGACTATCCACTCTCTTCTATTTTGCCCCATATTAGTCCAAATAGCCGTCAGAGCATACCTAAAAAGGAAAAGGAGGACGATGGGGTTACAGCTCCCTTCCCCAAATAGTCGAACATCTCTTGAAAATAGTGCTGTTTTTTTCTTCTTTGAGATAAATTTGTATTTGTTTTTGTCAAACAACAGATTGCCCACTCTCTTCTTTCTAACCCCATATTTTCCACATTGACATCATAGTATATCTAAAGAGGGGAAGGGGGTATTTTTGTTACACCCCCCCCCCCACACACACACACCCGAAATAGTCCAAAATCTCATGAAAAAAGTGCTGTTTTTTCTTCTTTGAGATAAATTTGTATATTTTTAGTCATACAAAAGACTACCCTCTCTTTTCTTCTTAACCCCTATTAGTCCACATTGACGTTAGAGCATGCCTAAGAGGGGGAAGGTGTCTAATGGGGTACAGCACCTCTCCCATTCCCCAAATAGTCGGACATCTCATGAAAACGTGCTGTTTTTTTCTACTTTGGGATAAATTTGTATTTGTTTTTGTCATACAACAGACTACCCTCTCTCTTCTTTTTAACCCCATATTAGCCACATTCACATCACAGCAAACCTAAAAGAGGGAAGGTGTCTGATAGGGTTACAGCCCCCCCTCCCCAAATAGTCGAACATCTCATCACAATACTGCTGTTTTTTTCTTCTTTGAGATTAGTTTATATTTTTTTGTCATACAACACACAATCCACTCTCCTCTTTCTAGCCACATATTAGTCCACATTTCCATTAAAGCATACCTAAAAAGGAAAATGTGTCTGATGGGGTTATAGCCCCCCCTTCCACAAATAGTCAAACATCTGATGAAAATACTGCTGTTTTTTCTTCTTTGACATAAATTTGTTTTCGTTTTTTTGTCATAGAACAGACTATCCATTCTCTTCTATTTTGCCCCATATTAGTCCAAATTGCCATCAGAGCATAACTAAAAAGGAAAAGAAGGACGATGGGTTTACAGCCCCCTTCCACAAATAGTCGAACATCTCATGAAAATAGTGCTGTTTTTTCTTCTTTGAGATAAATTTGTATTTGTTTTTGTCAAACAACAGATTGCGCACTCTCTTCTTTCTAACCCCATATTTTCCACATTCACATCATAGTATGTCTAAAGAGGGGAAGGGGGTATTTGTGTTACACCCCCCCACCCACACACACACGAAATAGTCGAAAATCTCATGAAAAAAGTGCTGTTTTTTTTTTCTTTGAGATAAAGTTGTTTTTTTAGTCATACAACAGACTACCCTCTCTCTTCTTTTTAACCCCTATTAGTCCACATTGACGTTAGAGCATACCTAAAAGGGTGAAGGTGTCTGATGGGGTTATAGCCCCCCCCTTCCCCAAATAGTCAAACATCTGATGAAAATACTGCTGTTTTTTCTTCTTTGAGATAAATTTGTTTTCGTGTTTTTGTCATAGAACAGACTATCCACTCTCTTCTATTTTGCCTCATATTAGTCCAAATAGCCATCAGAGCATACCTAAAAAGGAAAAGGAGGACGATGGGGTTACAGCTCCCTTCCCCAAATAGTCGAACATCTCTTGAAAATAGTGCTGTTTTTTTCTTCTTTGAGATAAATTTGTATTTGTTTTTGTCAAACAACAGATTGCCCACTCTCTTCTTTCTGACCCCATATTTTCCACATTCACGTGAGAGCATAACTAAAAGGGGGAAGATGTCTGATGGGGTTACATCCCCCCTTTCCCTAAATAGTCGAACATCTCATCAAAATACTGCTGTTTTTTTCATCTTTGAGATTAATTTATATTTTTTTGTCATACAACAGACTATCCACTCTCTTCTTTCTAGCCACATATTAGTCCACATTTCCATTAAAGCATACCTAAAAAGGAAAAGGGGGATGATTGGATTACAGCCCCTCCCCCATTCCCCAAATAGTCGAACATCTGATGAAAATAGTGCTGTTTTTTTCTTCTTTGAGATAAATTTGTATTTGTTTTTGTCATACAACAGACTACCTACTCTCTTCTTATTAACCCCATATTAGTCCACATTGACATCAGAGCACACCTAAAAGAGGGAAGGGGGCTGATGGGGTTACAGCCCTCCCTTCCCGAAATAGTCAAACTTCTCATGAAAAAACTGCTGTTTTTTCTTCTTTGAGATACATTTGTATTTTTTTGTCATACAACAGACTACCCTCTCTCTTCTTTTTAACCCCATATTAGCCACATTCACGTCAGAGCATACCTAAAAGAGGGAAGGTGTCTGATGGGGTTACAGCCCACCTTCCCCAAATAGTCGAACATCTCATCACAATACTGCTGTTTTTTTCTTTTTTGAGATTAATTTATATTTTTTTTGTCATACAACAGAATATCCACTCTCTTCTTTCTAGCCACATATTAGTCCACATTTCCATTAAAGCATACCTAAAAAGGAAAAGGTGTCTGATGGGGTTATAGCCCCCACTTCTCCAAATAGTCAAACATCTGATGAAAATACTGCTGTTTTTTCTTCTTTGAGATAAATTTGTTTTCGTTTTTTGTCATAGAACAGACTATCCACTCTCTTCTATTTTGACACATATTAGTCCAAATTGCCATCAGAGCATACCTAAAAAGGAAAAGGAGGACGATGGGGTTACAGCCCCCTTCCCCAAATAGTCGAACATCTCATGAAAATAGTGCTGTTGTTTTCTTCTTAGAGATAAATTTGTATTTGTTTTTGTCAAACAACAAATTGCCCACTCTCTTCTTTCTAACCCAATATTTTCCACATTGACATCATAGTATATCTAAAGAGGGGAAGGGGGTATTGTGTTACACCCCCCACACACACACACACCCGAAATAGTCGAAAATCTCATGAAAAAAGTGCTTTTTTTTCTTCTTTCAGATAAATTTGTATTTTTTTAGTCATACAACATACTAACCTCTCTCTTCTTTTTAACCCCATATTAGCCACATTCACGTCAGAGCATACCTAAAAGAGGGAAGGTGTCTGATGGGGTTGAACCCCCTTCCCCAAATAGTCGAACATCTCATCACAATACTGCTGTTTTTTTCTTCTTTGAGATTAATTTATATTTTTTTTGTCATACAACAGACTATCCACTCTCCTCTTTCTAGCCACATATTAGTCCACATTTCCATTAAAGCATACCTGAAAAGGAAAAGGGGGATGATGGGTTTACAGCCCCTCCCGCATTTCCGAAATAGTCAAACATGTGATGAAAATACTGCTGTTTTTTCTTCTTTGAGATAAATTTGTTTTCGTTTTTATGTCATAGAACAGACTATCCACTCTCTTCTATTTTGCCCCATATTAGTCCAAATTGCCATCAGAGCATACCTAAAAAGGAAAAGGAGGACGATGGGGTTACAGCCCCCTTCCCCAAATAGTCGAACATCTCATGAAAATAGTGCTGTTTTTTTCTTCTTTGAGATAAATTTGTATTTGTGTTTGTCAAACAACAGATTGCCCACTCTCTTCTTTCTAACCCCATATTTTCCACATTGACATCATAGTATGTCTAAAGAGGGGAAGGGGGTATTTGTGTTACACCCTCCCCCCCCACACACACACCCGAAATAGTCGAAAATCTCATGAAAAAAGTTCTGTTTTTTTCTTCTTTGAGATAAATTTGTTTTTTTAGTCATACAACAGACTACCCTCTCTCTTCTTTTTAACCCCTATTAGTCCACATTGACGTTAGAGCATACCTAAAAGGGTGAAGGTGTCTGATGGGGTTATAGCCCCCCCCCTTCCCCAAATAGTCAAACATCTGATGAAAATAGTGCTGCTTTTTCTTCTTTGAGATAAATTTGTTTTCGTGGTTTTGTCATAGAACAGACTATCCACTCTCTTCTATTTTGCCCCATATTAGTCCAAATAGCCATCAGAGCATACCTAAAAAGGAAAAGGAGGACGATCGGGTTACAGCTCCCTTCCCCAAATAGTCGAACATCTCTTGAAAATAGTGCTGTTTTTTTCTTCTTTGAGATAAATTTGTATTTGTTTTTGTCAAACAACAGATTGCCCACTCTCTTCTTTCTAACCCCATATTTTCCACATTGACATCATAGTATATCTAAAGAGGGGAAGGGGGTATTTTTGTTACACCCCCCACCCACACACACCCGAAATAGACGAAAATCTCATGAAAAAAGTGCTGTTTTTTTCTTCTTTGAGATAAAGTTGTTTTTTAGTCATACAACAGACTACCCTCTCTCTTCTTTTTACCCCTATTAGTCCACATTGACGTTAGAGCATACCTAAAAGGGTGAAGGTGTCTGATGGGGTTATAGCCCCCCCCTTCCCCAAATAGTCAAACATCTGATGAAAATACTGCTGTTTTTTCTTCTTTGAGATAAATTTGTTTTCGTGTTTTTTTCATAGAACAGACTATCCACTCTCTTCTATTTTGCCCCATATTAGTCCAAATAGCCATCAGAGCATACCTAAAAAGGAAAAGGAGGACGATGGGGTTACAGCTCCCTTCCCCAAATAGTCGAACATCTCTTGAAAATAGTGCTGTTTTTTTCTTCTTTGAGATAAATTTGTATTTGTTTTTGTCAAACAACAGATTGCCCACTCTCTTCTTTCTGACCCCATATTTTCCACATTCACGTGAGAGCATACCTAAAAGGGGGAAGATGTCTGATGGGGTTACAACCCCCCTTTCCCTAAATAGTCGAACATCTCATCAAAATACTGCTGTTTTTTTCATCTTTGAGATTAATTTATATTTTTTTGTGATACAACAGACTATCCACTCTCTTCTTTCTAGCCACATATTAGTCCACATTTCCATTAAAGCATACCTAAAAAGGAAAAGGGGGATGATTGGATTACAGCCCCTCCCCCATTCCCCAAATAGTCGAACATCTCATGAAAATAGTGCTGTTTTTTTCTTCTTTGAGATAAATTTGTATTTGTTTTTGTCATACAACAGACTACCTACTCTCTTCTTATTAACTCCATATTAGTCCACATTGACATCAGAGCACACCTAGAAGAGGGAAGGGGGCTGATGGGGTTACAGCCCTCCCTTCCCGAAATAGTCAAACTTCTCATGAAAAAACTGCTGTTTTTTCTTCTTTGAGATACATTTGTATATTTTTCGCATACAACAGACTACCCTCTCTCTTCTTTTTAACCCCATATTAGCCACATTCACGTCAGAGCATACCTAAAAGAGGGAAGGTGTCTGATGGGGTTACAGCCCCCCTTCCCCAAATAGTCGAACATCTCATCACAATACTGCTGTTTTTTTCTTTTTTGAGATTAATTTATATTTTTTTTGTCATACAACAGACTATCCACTCTCTTCTTTCTAGCCACATATTAGTCCACATTTCCATTGAAGCATACCTAAAAAGGAAAAGGTGTCTGATGGGGTTATAGCCCCCCCTTCTCCAAATAGTCAAACATCTGATGAAAATACTGCTGTTTTTTCTTCTTTGAGATAAATTTGTTTTCGTTTTTTGTCATAGAACAGACTATCCACTCTCTTCTATTTTGCCCCATATTAGTCCAAATAGCCATCAGAGCATACCTAAAAAGGAAAAGGAGGACGATGGGGTTACAGCTCCCTTCCCCAAATAGTCGAACATCTCTTGAAAATAGTGCTGTTTTTTTCTTCTTTGAGATAAATTTGTATTTGTTTTTGTCAAACAACAGACTATCCACTCTCTTCTTTCTAGCCACATATTAGTCCACATTTCCATTAAAGCATACCTAAAAAGGAAAAGGTGTCTGATGGGGTTATAGCCCCCCCCCTTCCACAAATAGTCAAACATCTCATCAAAATACTGCTGTTTTTTTCATCTTTGAGATTAATTTATATTTTTTTGTCATACAACAGACTATCCACTCTCTTCTTTCTAGCCACATATTAGTCCACATTTCCATTAAAGCATACCTAAAAAAGAAAAGGGGGATGATTGGATTACAGCCCCTCCCCCATTCCCCAAATAGTCGAACATCTCATGAAAATAGTGCTGTTTTTTTCTTCTTTGAGATAAATTTGTATTTGTTTTTGTCATACAACAGACTACCTACTCTCTTCTTATTAACCCCATATTAGTCCACATTGACATCAGAGCACACCTAAAAGAGGGAAGGGGGCTGATGGGGTTACAGCCCTCCCTTCCCGAAATAGTCAAACTTCTCATGAAAAAACTGCTGTTTTTTCTTCTTTGAGATACATTTGTATTTTTTTGTCATACAACAGACTACCCTCTCTCTTCTTTTTAACCCCATATTAGCCACATTCACGTCAGAGCATACCTAAAAGAGGGAAGGTGTCTGATGGGGTTACAGCCCACCTTCCCCAAATAGTCGAACATCTCATCACAATACTGCTGTTTTTTTCTTTTTTGAGATTAATTTATATTTTTTTTGTCATACAACAGAATATCCACTCTCTTCTTTCTAGCCACATATTAGTCCACATTTCCATTAAAGCATACCTAAAAAGGAAAAGGTGTCTGATGGGGTTATAGCCCCCACTTCTCCAAATAGTCAAACATCTGATGAAAATACTGCTGTTTTTTCTTCTTTGAGATAAATTTGTTTTCGTTTTTTGTCATAGAACAGACTATCCACTCTCTTCTATTTTGACACATATTAGTCCAAATTGCCATCAGAGCATACCTAAAAAGGAAAAGGAGGACGATGGGGTTACAGCCCCCTTCCCCAAATAGTCGAACATCTCATGAAAATAGTGCTGTTTTTTTCTTCTTTGAGATAAATTTGTATTTGTGTTTGTCAAACAACAGATTGCCCACTCTCTTCTTTCTAACCCAATATTTTCCACATTGACATCATAGTATATCTAAAGAGGGGAAGGGGGTATTGTGTTACACCCCCCCCCCCCACACACACACCCGAAATAGTCGAAAATCTCATGAAAAAAGTGCTTTTTTTTCTTCTTTCAGATAAATTTGTATTTTTTTAGTCATACAACATACTAACCTCTCTCTTCTTTTTAACCCCATATTAGCCACATTCACATCAGAGCATACCTAAAAGAGGGAAGGTGTCTGATGGGGTTGAACCCCCTTCCCCAAATAGTCGAACATCTCATCACAATACTGCTGTTTTTTTCTTCTTTGAGATTAATTTATATTTTTTTTGTCATACAACAGACTATCCACTCTCCTCTTTCTAGCCACATATTAGTCCACATTTCCATTAAAGCATTCCTGAAAAGGAAAAGGGGGATGATGGGTTTACAGCCCCTCCCGCATTTCCGAAATAGTCAAACATGTGATGAAAATACTGCTGTTTTTTCTTCTTTGAGATAAATTATTTTGCGTTTTTTTGTCATAGAACAGACTATCCACTCTCTTCTATTTTGCCCCATATTAGTCCAAATTGCCATCAGAGCATACCTAAAAAGGAAAAGGAGGACGATGGGGTTACAGCCCCCTTCCCCAAATAGTCGAACATCTCATGAAAATAGTGCTGTTTTTTTCTTCTTTGAGATAAATTTGTATTTGTGTTTGTCAAACAACAGATTGCCCACTCTCTTCTTTCTAACCCCATATTTTCCACATTGACATCATAGTATGTCTAAAGAGGGGAAGGGGGTATTTGTGTTACACCCTCCCCCCCCACACACACACCCGAAATAATCGAAAATCTCATGAAAAAAGTTCTGTTTTTTTCTTCTTTGAGATAAATTTGTATATTTTTAGTCATACAACAGACTACCCTCTCTCTTCTTTTTAACCCCTATTAGTCCACATTGACGTTAGAGCATACCTAAAAGGGTGAAGGTGTCTGATGGGGTTATAGCCCCCCCCCTTCCCCAAATAGTCAAACATCTGATGAAAATACTGCTGCTTTTTCTTCTTTGAGATAAATTTGTTTTCGTGGTTTTGTCATAGAACAGACTATCCACTCTCTTCTATTTTGCCCCATATTAGTCCAAATAGCCATCAGAGCATACCTAAAAAGGAAAAGGAGGACGATGGGGTTACAGCTCCCTTCCCCAAATAGTCGAACATCTCTTGAAAATAGTGCTGTTTTTTTCTTCTTTGAGATAAATTTGTATTTGTTTTTGTCAAACAACAGATTGCCCACTCTCTTCTTTCTAACCCCATATTTTCCACATTGACATCATAGTATAGCTAAAGAGGGGAAGGGGGTATTTTTGTTACACCCCCCCCACACACACACACCCGAAATAGTCCAAAATCTCATGAAAAAAGTGCTGTTTTTTCTTCTTTGAGATAAATTTGTATATTTTTAGTCATACAACAGACTACCCTCTCTTTTCTTCTTAACCCCTATTAGTCCACATTGACGTTAGAGCATGCCTAAAAGGGGGAAGGTGTCTAATGGGGTACAGCACCTCTCCCATTCCCCAAATAGTCGGACATCTCATGAAAAAAGTGCTGTTTTTTTCTACTTTGGGATAAATTTGTATTTGTTTTTGTCATACAACAGACTACCCTCTCTCTTCTTTTTAACCCCATATTAGCCACATTCACGTCAGAGCAAACCTAAAAGTGGGAAGGTGTCTGATAGGGTTACAGCCCCCTTTCCCCAAATAGTCGAACATCTCATCACAATACTGCTGTTTTTTTCTTCTTTGAGATTAGTTTATATTTTTTTGTCATACAACAGACAATCCACTCTCCTCTTTCTAGCCACATATTAGTCCACATTTCCATTAAAGCATACCTAAAAAGGAAAATGTGTCTGATGGGGTTATAGCCCCCCCCTTCCACAAATAGTCAAACATCTGATGAAAATACTGCTGTTTTTTCTTCTTTGACATAAATTTGTTTTCGTTTTTTGTCATAGAACAGACTATCCACTCTCTTCTATTTTGACACATATTAGTCCAAATTGCCATCAGAGCATACCTAAAAAGGAAAAGGAGGACGATGGGGTTACAGCCCCCTTCCCCAAATAGTCGAACATCTCATGAAAATAGTGCTGTTTTTTTCTTCTTTGAGATAAATTTGTATTTGTGTTTGTCAAACAACAGATTGCCCACTCTCTTCTTTCTAACCCAATATTTTCCACATTGACATCATAGTATATCTAAAGAGGGGAAGGGGGTATTGTGTTACACCCCCCCCCCACACACACACACCCGAAATAGTCGAAAATCTCATGAAAAAAGTGCTTTTTTTTCTTCTTTCAGATAAATTTGTATTTTTTTAGTCATACAACATACTAACCTCTCTCTTCTTTTTAACCCCATATTAGCCACATTCACATCAGAGCATACCTAAAAGAGGGAAGGTGTCTGATGGGGTTGAACCCCCTTCCCCAAATAGTCGAACATCTCATCACAATACTGCTGTTTTTTTCTTCTTTGAGATTAATTTATATTTTTTTTGTCATACAACAGACTATCCACTCTCCTCTTTCTAGCCACATATTAGTCCACATTTCCATTAAAGCATACCTGAAAAGGAAAAGGGGGATGATGGGTTTACAGCCCCTCCCGCATTTCCGAAATAGTCAAACATGTGATGAAAATACTGCTGTTTTTTCTTCTTTGAGATAAATTATTTTGCGTTTTTTTGTCATAGAACAGACTATCCACTCTCTTCTATTTTGCCCCATATTAGTCCAAATTGCCATCAGAGCATACCTAAAAAGGAAAAGGAGGACGATGGGGTTACAGCCCCCTTTCCCAAATAGTCGAACATCTCATGAAAATAGTGCTGTTTTTTTCTTCTTTGAGATAAATTTGTATTTGTGTTTGTCAAACAACAGATTGCCCACTCTCTTCTTTCTAACCCCATATTTTCCACATTGACATCATAGTATGTCTAAAGAGGGGAAGGGGGTATTTGTGTTACACCCTCTCCCCCCACACACATACCCGAAATAATCGAAAATCTCATGAAAAAAGTTCTGTTTTTTTCTTCTTTGAGATAAATTTGTATATTTTTAGTCATACAACAGACTACCCTCTCTCTTCTTTTTAACCCCTATTAGTCCACATTGACGTTAGAGCATACCTAAAAGGGTGAAGGTGTCTGATGGGGTTATAGCCCCCCCCTTCCCCAAATAGTCAAACATCTGATGAAAATACTGCTGCTTTTTCTTCTTTGAGATAAATTTGTTTTCGTGGTTTTGTAATAGAACAGACTATCCACTCTCTTCCCAGGTAGCAGCAGACGTTTTTATAGCGTGGAAAATAAGTCAGAACTGTTGAAAATTGGTTACGTTGTTTTATGTCCGTTGAAAAATATACTTTATATCGCAATATTTTAGACTAAAGAAATTGGAAATTTAATTCGTCATAGAAAAGACTTTTAAAAAACGTTGTTTCATGGTCACGATATTTCCGTTACTCTTCTCGTCGTTTTAAAATAGGTTTTTTAATCGTTTTATGTTTTCCTTTACTTTAGCCCGAAAGCGTGATTGCTCAACGATATAATAGATATTTTTCCTAAGTGAAAAATTCATTGAAACAACGTTGTATCTCCTCAACTCAATTTGGACGCCGCGTGATCGGAATTTCTTTCTGCGCAACCTTCCAACCATCCCACCAGGCAAGAAGAACGAAAATAATAATAAGCCGCCGCCGCCATTGATTCCCTTCTTGCTGGCGCTGTGTTTGTTCTTGCATTATTTTGTCTAGTAAACGTAAGTAATCACAAGTCTTGTTATTTTTATTTATAATATTTGTAATGTATTATATTTTTAGAATGTTTTAATTTTAATCAGATTGTAATTAAAGAATAATTTAAAGTAAAATAAATGATTGTTTTGGTCAATTCCATCGTAACTGACGTAACACTTGATCATCGAATTTTGTTTTCAAAACTGTGCAGAAAATTTAATTAAGCTAGAATTTTTTTTTATTTTTACAATTTAAAATATTTCTTACTAAGGACTTAATACCCAAATACCTGCAGATTATTTCAATCTGTCTTTTAATCACAAAAATTGTAATTCAAAATCCTGTAACTGATGTAACGTAAAATAGACAAACATTTTTTCTGCCTTCATTGAAGTGTAAAAATTATCAAAACTATCTTGTTAAAATAAGTGATTTAATGTTCTCAACAACACTAAGTAATGAAAAATTCTAACAGTAACTTGTTTAATTAATTTCTGAACAATAAAAAAGAAAAAAATGGCATTTACACATGTAACTGACATAACTTTTATTGTGTAACTGACGTAACATTATGACTTTACAAAGACAATAATGATTCTTAACTTAGTTTGTAAATAGTAATTTACAAAGGCTTTGTATTAGGATTTTATTATACAACATAAAAATACCAAGCTTTCCAATCATACACTCAAATTAAACATGTTATAAATTTTATTTCCCCCTCAAAATGAAACTTTTATGTGGAATTGTCCTTTTAATAAATCATGTGCATCAATTTTGTATATATTCAGAACTCTGATCATCACTGCTTGTGTATGATATCAATTTAGTTTTTTGAAAATGATTGTTGCTTGCTGTATAATAATTTTTATATAAAGTTTAAATAATTTAAATTAATTGATATTTTGTAACATGAAGTGTGCTAAGGGGCAACCCTGTGTGTGTTTATATTCATAAACATGCATCTTGAGTTTTTTTTAAATAATTTCAATTTTTGAAATTTTATTTATTGTGTACCTTTTAAAAGCAATTTTTGAAAATTCAAAATTTTTAAAATAGTAGCACTATTTAAAAAAAAATATATATAAAAGAATTGATAGGTATATAAAAAGTTCAATTAACCAAAAGATATGAAATTAAAACTGAAATTCTTTAACCATTACTCATTTCGATAAATGAAATCTTATCAAAATGTGTTATTACGTGCTGTAACAATTCCTTGAATAATGCAAAATGTTTCATATTTTCTGAAAGTACCATATTTTTTTTTAATTTGAAAAAATTGGGTATTTTTGTGTTATAGTGTCCCCCTTCCCCCCCCCCCCCCAAGGATGAATCGCTAAGCAACCAAGATTTATTGCCAAATCATACAGCATATGACCAGAGTTTCCCCCTGTCAGTTTCAGTAGGGTGCTGCACCCTGCCTGCTCTTTGGTCGACAAAATTGCACCCTTCTTGCCCCTCAGTAAAAAAAGTGATGCATTTTCTGATTGTTTTTCTATAACTGGCAGATGTATTTTGCTTTTTTCCCCCTTGCAAATGAAAACATAAAAGAAAACACCAAAAAGGTGTGTCAGTAAAGGCTGCCGGCACATTGAGTCAAAAAGAGTGGCCAGGCATTGTGCATTTATTTATTTATTTTGCTTTTACGGCTTTTACATACTGAAGAATTACAATTGTAGGGATAGACTCACTGGCGACTAAACTTTTTGCTTTTGGTCACTAACTTTTTATGTCTATGTTGCCATGTATTTTATAGAGATGCCCCTTTTCTGCCGAGTGGCATATTTTAGCTTTTTATTTATTTTTAAATCCGCAAATCCTCCATAATTCCACAATATTTACTCCTTTTTTTCTATTGCCCATAATTTAAAAAAATGATATTTAACATGGATGCTACATTTCGGCAGATCTGCAAATTTCCGGTTTTCTTAAAAAAAAAAAAAAAAAAAAAAAAAAACCTGCGATATTAGGGAGGGAAAAAATTATGATATGCACTAATGGTGAAAATAAGCACATTAAATTCGTGATTTTTATGCGCCTTATCGGCTAAATTTGCGATTTTTATGTGCCCGATCGGCGAAATTCACAATTTTTGCACGCCCGATCGGTGAAATTAACGATTTTTGCATGCCCGCTTGACAAAATTCACATTTTTTACGTGCCTGATAGGCTAAATTTACGATTTTTACTCGTTCCATCGGCTAAATTTACGATTTTTACGTGTCCCATCGACGAAATTTGTGATTATTACCCGCTGATCAGCTAAATTCACAATTTTTACATGCGCGATCAGCTAAATTCACAATTTTTACGCTTGCGATCTGCGACATTCGTGTTTTTTAAGAGCCCGATCGGCAAAATTCGCAATTTTTAAACTCCCGATCATCGGAATTCGCGATTTTTATGCACCCGATCGGTGAAATTCACGATTTTTCGTGTCCGATCGGCTAAATTCATGATGTTTTTATGCGACCTATGGACAAAATTTGAAAATTTTTTCGCGACAAATTGGTAAAATTTTAAATTTTTGGAGATGTTGGCATTTAGGGTCATTGCAGGCTGCTTTTGGTCTGCCGGCCACAGGTTGTGCATCCCTAGTATAAACATACCTATTTTATTATTGTCAGATATTAATTCTAGACAAATATTTTTTTAGTAAAAGGTACTTATGTAGTTAGACACGCAAATACCTAAGCTTAGTGAGACTTATTTAGTTAGCTACATAAGCATGTTGTGTATAACTTTGCTGTTAACATATTTTAAATTTTTAAATAAATTGGAAATTAGTATCTCAAGTTTATTCAAAGCAATATAAATTAAAATATTTTTATTTAGTACATAAATTGCTTTACTGTAAACTAATTATATATTTATTAAATTAATTATTCAATGACATAAATGTACTTACTGGCTACTAAATAAATTATTCTCACTCGCCACTAACTGGCTACTAAAAAAATTCAACCTACCGGCCAGTGGCTACTAAGCCAAATTCCTTGTTTTCACCTTTAGATTAAAAATGTGGAAAGAACTGGCCAAATGCAGGATTTCCCAATTACCATTTTTCCCTAAATTTCAAGATTTTTCAGCATCCATTCGACAAAATTCATAATTTTTTTGCACCCGTTCGAAGAAATTCATGGCTTATATGCGCCTGTTCGAAGAAATTTATGATTTTCCATGCATAATTGACGAAATTCATGATTTTTATGCGGCAATGGATAAAATTCATGATTTTTATGCGCCGATCGACAAAATTCATGATTTTTATGCATTTGATCGACGAAATTCAGGATTTTTACACTGCCGAATGACGAAATTCAGGATTTTTACGTATTTGATCGACGAAATTCAGGAGTTTTACACTCCCGAATGACGAATTTTTTTTACGTAGCCGATCGACAAAATTCATCATTTTTCTGTGCACGATCGACAAAATTAATTATTTTTCTGCACACGATCAGCAAAATTCATTATTTTTCCGTGCACAATTGACAAAATTCATGATTTTACACACACTATCGACGAAATTCAGGAATTTTACACTCCCGAATGACGAAATTTTTTTACGTAGCCGATCGTCAAAATTCATCATTTTTCTGTGCACGATCGACAAAATTCATTATTTTGACGGGATAATGGAAACATACCAAACTAACAAATAGTATAAAGTTAGCATTAAAATAACACATGGATAATAGGGTGGGTCGAAAAAACCGAAATTTTTATAATCGAAGCCTAATAGTGCGGGAAAGTTGCCATTGGTAATAAGGAATAAATTCACAAAATATTACACCAAATGGTTAATATCTTTTACCGCCGCAAGGGGGGCAAACTTTTAAAAAATCGAAAAAATTTTTTTTTTTTTAAATTTAAATTATCCAACCATACCAATACAATTTCTAATAGAATGCAACAGCTACATCAAGATGTTAGTAATGTTCCAGCAAAATGTCATTATGGTGAAATCATTTCTCTTACCGCGGTCTCTAAGTGCGGTCAAAATTTCGAAAAAAAGCGGCAAAAAATTTCGTTTTATAAAGTTTTTTATTTTTTATTTTTTATTATATATGTCTACAATTAAAGAAATTTACATTATAGTTAGTAATAACTTATAAATGTCTTGTAATTTTGATCATGGGCATTGCCAATCAGGGGCGAGAGGGGCCTGTCTCCCCTAAATTTGAGAGAAATGGGCTTTTTGAAGGGATTTTGGGGATTTTCCGGAACTTTTCAGGGATTTTTTGTTGGGAGGGGAGGCAAAAGTGAAAAATGAGGGGGAATTTGTGTAAGCAGGCTCCCCCTACCAAAATAAATCACAAAGTTCCGGAAAATCCCCAAAATCCCTGCAAAAAGCCCCTTTCTCTCAAATTTAGGAGGGGCGGGCTCCTCTCGCCCCTGGTTGGCAATACCCATGATAAAAATTACTAGACAGTTATAAGTTATTACTAGCTATAAAGTAAATTTATTTAATTGTAGACATATAATAAAAATTAAAAAAAAATTAGAAAAAACGAAAATTTGAAATTTTTGCCGTTTTTTCAAAATTTTGACCGCCCTTGCGGCGGTAAGAGAAATGATTTCACCATAATGACATTTTACTGGAACATTACTAACATCTTGATGTAGCTGTTGCATTCTATTAGAAATTGTATTGGTATGGTTAGATACTGTAAATTAAAAAAAAAAAAAAAAAAAAAAAAAATCGATTTTTTTTTTTTTTTTTTTTGGTCCCCCTGCGGCGGTAAAAGATATTGACCATTTGGTGTAATATTTTGTGAATTTATTCCTTATTACCAATGGCAACTTTCCTGCACTATTACGATTCGATTACAGTACAGAACCGTTTATCCGGAAACCAGTTAACCGGAAAACCAGTTAACCGGAATAGTATTTTCGATCGACCAACTGCGGAATCTTTCCAGAAAAAAAAAATCATAAAATCTTCAAAACTGCGTATATATATATTTTTAATTTGTGGTGTAGTATTCTTTATTTAGGATTTACTGTTTCTTTGGAAAACAGTGTTTTTATTGCCCATATATATAATAGACTAACATGCTTTATGCTACGGCATACGGCAATACTTTTGCTTCGTATCGTAACGCTGAATCTAGAGCGCGAACAAATAAACAAAGCAGAACTGTTGCCAATCTGAAGAAACCGAGGAAGAAACAACGTCGAAAATACGCTGTTTATTCATCTACATGGAGATATAAAAAAAAGAGCGGTAACCGTTTGCCAAAAGTTACGGTTTGACATCACGACAGGTATTGTATTTCTTATTTCTCTCAGTAGATGGCGCCAAACCAAATGCAAAGTAATGGCAGTAAAAGAAGGAAAAAAAACTAACTTCGTAATAAATTGTCTCCGATTATAAATTATCCGAATAAACTTTTGAATATTTTATTAAGGTATTACGAATTACTTATCTTTTCATATCTCCATGAATTTTAATAAACAGTGAAAGAATGTTTTGCTATAGTGCTCATTCAGATTGGCAACAGTTCTGTTTAGTTTACTTTCAACATCGCGTGCTTACTACGATTATTATTTATTTTCAAAATCGTGAAGCATCCAGCAAATTAATTTTTTTACATTGCTTTTTGTAAAAAAATAGGAATGGCAAAGAGACAGGCAGATGAATTGGGCAATGTAAAAAGAAAAAGAGTAGTTCTAAGCATAGAAACTAAAGTGGAAATTTTAAAAAAACTTGATGAAGGTGCTTCCGTAAAAAATTTATGTGACACTTATCACGTTGGATCATCGACAATTTATGACTTAAAAAAGCATAAAAAAGACATTCTAAAATTTTATGGAGACGCCGATAATCCAAACCTTTTATCCGAGAGAAAAACGATGCATCAAGCAAAAAATGATGATGTAGACAAAGTGCTTATGGAGTGGATCCGGCAAAGAAGAGTGGAAAGTTTTCCACTTAACAGGAGCATTATTATGACACAAGCAAAGAAATTCCATGAGGAATTGCATATAGAAAAAAACTGTGATTATTCCCATGGATGGTTTAATAGATTTAAACAGAGGCATGGGCTGAAAAACTTTTGAAAATTTCAGGTGAAAGAGCTGCTGCAGATAGAGAAAGTGCAGAAGATTATGTTGATTATGTGATGGAGTTAGTGAGAAAAGAAAATGTCAGTTTAGACCAAATATTTAATGCAGATGAAACTGCATTATATTATAAATATGTTCCAAAACATACCTATGTATCTGCAAATGAGGAATCACCAAGCAGTGGACTGAAAGAATCGAAGCAAAGAGTGACGTTGCTAGCTTGCGCAAATGCAGCTGGCACTTGTAAAATAAAATTAACAGTGATCGGAAAAAGCAAAAAACCCCATTGCTTCAAAAACATTAAAATATTTCCTGTCAATTATAAAGCAAATAAAACAGCTTGGGTAACCCAAGTATTATTCATTGAATGGTTTAATACACAGTTTGTGCCAAAAGCAAGGGCACACTGTTTATCAGTTGGACTCCCATCAGATTGCAAGATCATTTTATTCTTGGATAATTGTGCAGCCCACCCACCATCAAGTCTGTTACAGAAGCATAATGTTCTTGTTGAATATTTGCCTCCTAATTGCACCTCTTTGATTCAACCTTTGGATCAAGGGGTTTTACGTAGCTTAAAATGTAAATATAAGACACATTTTTTAAAAGAACTTTTGGAGGCATGCAACGAGAATAGGTCTGTGCATGAATTTCTGAAGGAATTCAATATCAAGAAAGGAATTTGGCTGGCTGCTCGGGCTTGGGAAGATGTATCAAAAGATACATTAACCCATGCATGGCATAACTTGATGCCTACCTCTATATTCCTTGATGAAGATAGTGACAATAATTTTGGAGGATTCACTATTTCAAAAGAAAAATTGCTTCAGCGAGAACTGAAAGAATATGCAGAAAGTACATTAAGACATGACATCTTAACTGAAGCTGACATTGATGACTGCTTTCATATTGACAATGATGTCCCTATAACCAGTACCCTGTCCGATTCTGAAATTGTACAAAAAGTTCTACATCCTGAACAAAATGATGACACTGAGGATGAGGAGAGTGCAGATGAAATGTCTGAAGATAAAATTTCTAACGCAAGATGCATCGAATTAACACAAGAACTAATAAAAGGGATGGAACAAAAGAGTTTTGTAGATGAAACGCACATCATGGCAGTTTATAAAATACAGGAATTATTTCTTAAACAAAAAACTAATTTTAAACAAATGAAAATTGTTGACATATTTAAAAAATAAGCATTCCATTATTTTTTAAAAATGCATTTGTAAAGTCCTACTTTTTATTTATTAATTTATTTTAAATAAAATCTCAATCATTAAAAATTCATGAATGTCTCAGCATTTTTGTAAAAGATGGAGTTCAAAGATGGAGTCAAATTAAAACATCAGGATTTTCAACTAGCTTGAAAAATATAAAAATAACTAAATTTTTGTAAGGGGGGGGGGGGAGCCTACACACTATTCTAACCTGCAAGTAAGTCTTATTTTTTTATTTTCTATTCCTTCATTGTAATGTGTAAGTATAGTAATATTTCATGTTTAAAAACCATTGATTAATCAAGATTTAAAGCATTTAACAGATTTCAATTTTTATATGTAATTATTTAATTTATTGAAAAGAATTCTTTTACAATTACACTTCTTACATATTCTGATTAATCTTTGATTCACAAATAAATCCAGAGCCAAATATATTACACACAAGTCTGAATAATGGGTGTTGTGTCGATGAGCAACCAGTTATCCGGAAAAACCAGTTATCCGGAATGCATTTGGACACAGCCATTCTGGATAACTGGTTCCATACTGTATATAAATTTCAGTTTTTTCGACCCACCCTAATGGATAAGTAATTTCAGTCAATGTAACTCTTTTCTTTTACAAAGAAAAAAAATTAATCAAGAATTTTTTTTAATTTTCAGTGGCTACCTTCCCTACTATCTTCCTTATTGAAAGACGTGGCAAAAGCAGCATGAGCAACAAGAATTTCTTAATGCTGTTTGATACAAAAGGACTTTTTGAATGTATAAAAAAGGTATATTTCAGAAAAAGGCTGAGTATAATGATTTTATGTATAATTTTTTGTGAGTGAGCTTTGAAAATATTTTCAAAGTTTAGTATTTATGAGAGTTATTTGAAGAAATATCTTTGTATAAAAATATGCCGTAAAGGCGAGAAATTTATAAGGAAAAAGGCCTCAGTATTGGAAATTTATTTATTTGTTTTTAGACTACCATTTGTAACTCTCATACGTGCCAAGTTTTATGCTTTTGAGTCCTTTTTTATACTTTTATGCTTACAACCCCCTCCCCCCCCTGTTTTTATGCTTTTCCTACAATTTCGACAATTCTCTTTATTTTCTTAGAAAAATGTATTTATCTTTTTATAAATTTGCGAGAAAGTTATATGTTGCATTAATTTCAGAAGGGATTTTACTATTTCCCACAGAGGTAAATCAGACATGTTACTTTTCAGTAAAAAGATAGATTTCTGGTTTTATTTTTATGGCTCTGACTGTTTCTGAGATCAGTGCAAATTTAAAATAAAATTCATGTTGTAATATTGTTGCATTCATGTCAGAAAAATTTGTTGATTCAGCAACAGGGATTCATACAAAGGATGTTGAAAAAATAAGGGGGGAGGGGGCTCTGATAAATGGCACAATAATAAATAAGTCAGATTGTCATCACCTCGAATCATATCTTGTAGAATGTATGTGCAGAAAAAAACTAGAGAAAACCCAGAAACAATCTCCTCCCATGCCCCAAGTTTATTATATTTTATATTGCAGAAATTTAAAAAAACATGAAATATGACCAATTAATAAATATGTATAAAAGTTTCTAGAATATTTCTTATAGATTGCAATGTTTTTTAAAAGATTACCCTAAAACAGGAATGGCAAACCTGCGTTGCGTGTAATAATGCACAGCAACTTTTCTGGCTTGTGAAAAAAATTCTGATAACTGTTATTTATGTGGATTTATTTTTTGTATAATAAATTAAATATTGCTTAGCATATACAAATAATGCAATTATTTTTGCATGGTGCAAATTTAATGTGGGTTATCTATATATCAACTTTAAAAAAAAAAAAAAAAGGTAAAAAAAAAAAAAAATGCTCCAGGAATCCTTTCTGAATACAAATTTTATAAAAATTTAATATACAGAAAAATTACATTTTGATTTTTGTTCTTAGTCATTTAAAGTATTAAAGAGAACAATTTGATTAACATATGCTGCAATAACTGTTTAATTAAATGTTTTGCATGTTATAATGTTGCCATACGGAATCGGCCCAAAACAGCGAAGGTTCGCTCTGGTAGTCCAAAACTAGGGGGGCGGTGGAGGTGCTATAGGACAAAATTAGCACTTTTTTTTTTTTTTTTTTGAGACCGGCGACCAGGCCCCTACCTGCCAGGTTTCCCTAGCTTAAACGGGTTTAGTGCCTGGTACCGGGGCGCGTAGCGCCACTGAAGAGATGCCGCGTAGCGGCTGGCTTTTGCTGACAGGACGGCTATGTGGAGGACTTAGTTTTGTTTCCATTTTGTTTTGCTGCTAATTGATGTTATTCTTTTTATATGGACCTGTCATCGTTATGCGAGTTGGTCTCGTAATTTAGAGCCTTGATCAGGTGACGAGACCTTCACCTGATTAGGCACCCCCAGAGGTATTATTCACAGGGAACTTGGAGGACTTTACACCCACGACGGATTTTACATGCACCAGGCGCCATTAGCGTACATGATTTAAAAAAAAAAAAAAAAAAAAAAAAAAACCTGTAAGGGAAGGGGGTTAATACATGTTTATTTAACTTTACATAAAAAATAGAAGAAAATGATTACTTTTACCTGTGTTGGATTGTTTTTTTGACAAAATTAGCACTTGCCAATCGGCGAGTAATACTGAAAATTTGGCGATTGACTTTATTGCTATCACTGGTCAAACTTAATAGTCACACTTGCCAATTGCGATAATTGAATAGAAAAAGATTTTTCCCCGCTGTCGCTCGACAAATTTTGAAACCATTTGGTGAATTTCACGATTTTTTGCAAAATATTATTTGACAGATTGTGATTTTTTTTTCTCGAAACGATATTCGAAAATTTTTCCCCCCGAAACCAGTTGATGAATTTTGTGATTTTTCCACTATCGATTAATGAATTTTGTGATTTTTCCACTATCGATTGACGAATTTCGTGATTTATCGACTATCGATTAACAAATTTCATGATTTTTTCCATGAACGAACAAATTGTGCACTTTCTTTCCGTTGGTGTTCGAAAAATTTCGCACTCTATTTCCGCTGCCGTTCGACGCTGAATTTCTTAAATTTTTTCACGACAAAATTAATTTTTTTTCCTGCAATGCCTGATTTCTTTCCCGACACCATTTGACGAATTTCGCTGTTTATTCCACAATTGTTTTACAAATTTCGCAATTTTTTTTATTAAGTATTTGTAAATTTGTTATTGGCCACTGCTGAAAAACACTGGCAGGTAAAAAGAAATCCATGTAGTGGCAGTTGGCCAGTGAATAAAAGAGTTAATTTTTACCTATGGGGGGGGGGGGGGCAACCTATGAAGCGATTAATAAAACACAAAAACAAGGGAAATTAAAATGTTGAATAGACCATTTGACAAAATACAGGATATTTTTTCCATGATCATTTCATGGAAATCATTTGTTTTTCTTGATCATTTTCCGAAATTCCCGATTTTTTCTGCAACCGCTTGGCGAAACTGATTTTTTTTTTCTGCAACCATTTGTCGAAATTCAAGATATATTTTTGTGACAGATTTACGAAATTCGCTATTTGTTTTCTGCTATCTTTTGACGAAATTCGGGATTCTTTTCTATGATCGTTTGTTGAAGTTCAAGATTTCTTTTTTCGAAACTGACTGACAAAATTTGCGATTATGTTTGATGAAATTCTCAAACTTTTTTTGTGTGATTGTTTGACTAAATTCGTGATTTGTTGTGGAACCTTTGGTCGAAATTCGTAATTTTTTTCTGTGATATTTATACAAAAT
Organism: Maratus michaelseni; assembly: GCA_963931845.1. NCBI lineage: Eukaryota > Metazoa > Arthropoda > Arachnida > Araneae > Salticidae > Maratus > Maratus michaelseni. The sequence goes on along the minus strand of OZ007599.1, from coordinate 23,108,542 downwards.
TCGTGATTTAAAAAAAAAAATCTTTTGACAAAATTTGCGATTTTTTTTCGCTACAGATGGAAAAGTTTGACCTTTTTTTTTTCGCGAATAAATGTTGTAATTTGAGTTTTTTTTTTCCCCGCGACCGATTGACAAAAATTGATGTTTATTTCCGCGATCTTCAGCGAAATTCGCAATATATGTTTCCACAGCAGTTTGAGAAAATTAGTAATTTTTGCAGCTAACAATTGGCAAAATTCGCTATTTTTTCCATGATCAATTGACAAATTAGCTAATTTTGTGTAATTCCATAAAAAATACACGGATTTTTACGAAAATTTAAAAAATATTCCCAGTCTGTGAAAGAAGTTAAGAGGGGGAAATCCTGCACAGAATTTTTTATTTTGCAAGATTTTCTTATTTTGTGGACGATTTGTACAATTCCGCATGGTATTTCAAACCATGTCCCTCAAAGAAAAGTCCCCCCCCCCTCTCTTGCGAGAAACTCTTGAAATGGCATCTCTGCAGTAAAAAACTGCAGAGAATATATCGAAAGGGGCTGGAAAAAGGCTCAATTTTAGACAGTTCTCCATCTTAGCAGGTATAATTGTATGGTGCTTTTTCATCGAAACTTTTTTCCAGTTGAGAAGAATTCTGTTATTGACAGGTTTCGTTTTCACAAGCTTTATTGTAACACATCAATGCTCTTCAGAGGTGCAATTTAAAAAGAATGGTTTAACAGTCTTAGAGGCTACCTTTAACAAAGATAACAAAAGCTGTCTATCATGGAACACTTTCATTGTCAATATCATGAAATTATACCTGCTAAGACAAAAATTTTCATAGCTTTTTTGCAATTTCATATTCAAAGTTTTTACTTCTTTTGTATCCTTGATTCAGTAAACATTTCGCGTTTGAAGTGGGGGTTATAGCCCTCCTCCCAAGAAAATTCTGAAATGGCACCCCTGGTTGTTAGTTAATTGTTTGTGTATCTCGGCACGTACACACAAAAATACGGTTCACCATCACTCACTTGCCAGTGTGGAGTATATTTATTCAGTATCCCATCCTTGCCTATTCATTATATTATAATTCATCGTAATCTTTTTTCTTTTCAGATGCAGATCAGGCTAAATTAGGTGAATTCTTTCACAAAGACTGGGTAGCAATCCTCAGAGTATATTTGCAGCATTTAAAAAGAAGTATATCCTGACAAAACACTGAAAATTTTGTAGATTATTTTCTTGTAACTTGTTTGTTATATTTAAAATAAATTGTCGATTTAAACTATGTTGTCTTTTCATATGTACTAAAGAAAAAAAAATTCTTTACTATTTTTTTTTTCAGTTTTAAATATTTTATATAATTGAAATATGTAAATATATTCAAATTTCATTTAATTGACTTTGAAAATATTCAATATAATGTTTTCATTAAAATATTCTACTGTAATAAAAAGTGCTTATTTTGTTGGTGAATAATGTCAAAAGTCATCATTTATTAACAGTCTCTCATATAACTCAAACTTTGTTTTTAAAAATCCTTTTTAATAATAAAGCACTTTTTATTAATCATTCCTTGTTAGTGTGGATCTCGAGGATAATTAATACAGATTTAAAAAACAAAGATTTTATAAAATTTTGATTTAAAAAATGAAATTACATATTTCAATGATTAAGGTATTCCAAGATCTTGAGTTGCGACATATAATTAGTTTATAGGTAAGTATTTTTTTATGTATACATAATTATATGCAAGTATAAAAAAGTTTTATAAGAAGAATAAACTATGCATAGCGATTTTAGCAACTTTTGCTGGCAGAGTGATTGGATTGCAGTGTGCAATTATTTTTTTAACTTATCAAATTTTTTGCTTTTTCTTTTTCCTGTTTAAAATTTTATTATTTCATATTTTCAATCAGTGTTGCCAGTAGTACTTTTAAAATTCAGATTGCTTGATTGTCATAAGAGAGAATAAGGCCAATTACACTATTTTAGAAAGGTGGTGAGAATCGAACAGTCTGAATTAAATAAAAAGTAAAATTTTTCCTAAGATATATATTTTGTTTTATTTGTAGCTATGCAATAAACCAGTAGTGGAGGTTATTATGAAAAAGTTTTATTTTTAAGGAAAAAAAAATTGTTTAATGAAATATTCAGATTTTCTCAACAATTTCATGCAGGTTTTGACAAATTTCCAAACTTTGAGTTTAATTGCAGAGTGTGAAGGCAAAACAAATATAACAATATATTTTTATAACAAAATTTAAATATGTTTATAATGGAATATTCAGATTTTTTTTGGACAATTTCTACATATTTCATGCAACAATTTTTTTCGAACAGTTTTTTTTTTCATATTTCGAAAATTATTTTTACTTAGCTGTTTATTTCCATATTTACATTCCTATTCTACAAATATGGAAATAAACACCCAAGTAAAAATTAAAAGTCCCTGACAGCTCGGCCTACAGGCACAGGTAGATTTCGAAGACTCAGACCTTGGGGTGCCTGTTTATTGCGAATTGCAGAAGACATGACCTTTTTGCCATGATTCAGCAGTTAGGACCGCTCACTTTGAAATTCGAAATTTACCTGTGCCTGTAGGCAGAGATTTTATTTATTTACTTTTAAGCTGTAAGGGTTGGTTCTATAAAAAACTTGTCAGTATAAAAATTGTAGATAATATTAAGAGGATTTATAATAAATTTAACCATATTTGATATCTTGTGAATTGACAAAGTTATGATTTTTTTTTTTAACCCGTATTCCCCCCCCCCCCCTTGAGGCCATTTTTAATGATATCAAAAATCTGTCATACATAAATTTTTAGCCCCTTTCCTAGAAGTAATAATAACTTAAAAGGATTCGATACGTATCATAATTAAGAAGTTATGGGTTTTTTTTTCTGTTTTCACAAGAAGCCCTCCCTTGTTTCAATTTTGCCTATTAACGAACTTGACCGAGATTTTATGTGTCAGCTTGGAAGAGATTTTTGCAGCATTATTGAAGTTATCGTGTCCATAAAAAAGTGATATAGATAGATAGATAAAGTTTTGAACTGGGTGTGGTTTTAGGTTCTAGGAGTCATGATCGGTGTAGATCTTCAAAAATTTTCCAGAAATTCCAACATGAAGGAGAATGTAATAAATAGGTATTATTTCTTATGAAATCTACCTGAAAATTAATATGCATAATGTCAAAGAGTATGTGAAAAATTAAGTGGTGTCATTTCCAATAACTTTATAGATTGTGCAATTATAGAATATTCTTATTTGTTTTGATAATGGCTCTGATCGAGCCGAAACATGTCAACAATCTAATAAAACTTATTTTACTGTTTATAAAGTTTTTGTTTTATGCCTTTTAGCAATTAAAATAAGCACATGTTTAGTAGAATGAAGTAACTTTTTATCAAAGTTAACGAAATTAATTTTTTTTTAATTACATATTGCATTTAAAAATATACATATTTCTAAGTGGGCTTTTCTTGATTGTTAACTAAAATTGTGCACACATCCTTTTTTTTTCTTATCCTAGGATATTTATTATTTCAAGTGAGACAGAAAAGCACTAATTTAACTAAAATACTCAGTTTTGTAATTAAACTGCTTAAAATTTGAAACAGGTAGGTAAATTTTTCTATTGCTTTTTTGTCCCTCTTTGTGAAAGGGAAAAAGACATGACTATATAAAGATTGCTGGTCACAAGCCACTTATTTAGCTAACCACTCTGAACAAAAAATAATCTTCGTGGTAGAATTTTACAATTGAAATTAATTTTACGATTTTGGGAAATATTGAAATGGAAAGGTAAAGTGACTAATGTGGCCTCTAAGATTGATTTCATGTAAAAAATATACCTCGAATGAATACATTGAAATAAGAATATATGAGAAGAAAAAGAAAAGAAAAAAACCACTTTAAATATAATATTAAAATACTTATCTGCTACTCTTTTTTAAAAAATCTCTCACATTAAAAGCTAATTATTAATAGTTAAAAATGACATGTTTAAGAAAAAAACATGAACTCTAAATTAATGCATCACATGGGTTTGTAACAAATTTGTGTGCTTTGGAATAATAATACCATAATATTATTATTCCAAAACTATTTTAATAAGGATTGTATTAATTTTGAAATTGGATCTTTCTCATAATGCAGATATTTTTATTGCAGAAGCCATTTTTCAGATTAAATTCGCTTTTTTTTTTTTTTTTTTTTTTTTTTTGGGGGGGGGGGGGGTTTCAGAGCATTAATTAATAATTCATATTTTTAATTCAAACTGGATCAAAGGATCTGTCAATAAATACAATTAATAAAAGCATGGACGAAAAGTTAGAAATAAAATGAGACTGTATATTATTTATACATACTATAAGTATTTAGAAAGTGCGATATTATATTTATAATTAAATAATGATAAAAATTAAAAGTGAAAATTAGAAAATTAATAGAAATAAAAAAATTATAAGTTAAATGTTGATATTTTAAAAACAAAAAGTTACTGAAGAATGGAAATTTAAAAAGTAATTATAATAAAGTTATATATCTTTAGAGATATTTTAAAAGCTTTTTCTTTAGATTTTAATAAATAAAACGTTTAAAAAACAGTATTATTATTTCTTTTATGTTTACTAAAAGAAAAAAAATAGTGTGGGAAAACTGATTGATAAAAATAATTAATCTTTTTTCAGGAAGCGAAAATTCTAAAAGATTTTTTAACAAACAGGTCTTTAAGAAAAATTAAATTTTGCTGTTTATAATTAAAAAATGAAAGAAAAGAATATTCACCGAAAAAGTCAATTTTATATTTACTGTTTTCCCTTTATTTTTAAACGTTTTTTACGGCATTAAAATGCCGTTGAAAAAAGGTAACACTAACAGGACAATATTGCGGACATATTCCTGTTTTTAAAAGCTTTTAACGGCATTAAAATGTCGTTGAAAAAAAGTAAAACAAACAAGACATATTGCGGACATATTACTATTTTATAAGTTTTTTTATGGCACTAAAATGCGTGTAAAAATAGTATAACAAACGTCAGTATTGCGACCTTGAACAACGTTTTTAAGACGGTCGTTATTGCGTTGAAAATACAGCTATATTTACCGTTGAAAAATAATCGAATCAACGAGACATATTTTCGAATTTATAACGTCAACGAATAACGTTGTTTCAACGACACCCGTTGTCGTTTTTTCAACGATTTAAAAACGAAACTGTGCTACTTTTGCCCCATATTAGTCCAAATAGCCATCAGAGCATACCTAAAAAGGAAAAGGAGGACGATGGGGTTACAGCTCCCTTCCCCAAATAGTCGAACATCTCTTGAAAATAGTGCTGTTTTTTTCTTCTTTGAGATAAATTTGTATTTGTTTTTGTCAAACAACAGATTGCCCACTCTCTTCTTTCTAACCCCATATTTTCCACATTGACATCATAGTATATCTAAAGAGGGGAAGGGGGTATTTTTGTTACACCCCCCCCACACACACACACCCGAAATAGTCCAAAATCTCATGAAAAAAGTGCTGTTTTTTCTTCTTTGAGATAAATTTGTATATTTTTAGTCATACAACAGACTACCCTCTCTTTTCTTCTTAACCCCTATTAGTCCACATTGACGTTAGAGCATGCCTAAAAGGGGGAAGGTGTCTAATGGGGTACAGCACCTCTCCCATTCCCCAAATAGTCGGACATCTCATGAAAAAAGTGCTGTTTTTTTCTACTTTGGGATAAATTTGTATTTGTTTTTGTCATACAACAGACTACCCTCTCTCTTCTTTTTAACCCCATATTAGCCACATTCACGTTAGAGCAAACCTAAAAGTGGGAAGGTGTCTGATAGGGTTACAGCCCCCTCTCCCCAAATAGTCGAACATCTCATCACAATACTGCTGTTTTTTTCTTCTTTGAGATTAGTTTATATTTTTTTGTCATACAACAGACAATCCACTCTCCTCTTTCTAGCCACATATTAGTCCACATTTCCATTAAAGCATACCTGAAAAGGAAAAGGGGGATGATGGGTTTGCAGCCCCTCCCGCATTTCCCAAATAGTCAAACATGTGATGAAAATACTGCTGTTTTTTCTTCTTTGAGATAAATTTGTTTTCGTTTTTTTGTCATAGAACAGACCATCCACTCTCTTCTATTTTGACCCATATATTAGTCCAAATTGCCATCAGAGCATACCTAAAAAGGAAAAGGAGGACGATGGGGTTACAGCCCCCTTCCCCAAATAGTCGAACATCTCATGAAAATAGTGCTGTTTTTTTCTTCTTTGAGATAAATTTGTATTTGTGTTTGTCAAACAACAGATTGCCCTCTCTCTTCTTTCTAGCCCCATATTTTCCACATTCACATCATAGTATGTCTAAAGAGGGGAAGGGGGTATTTGTGTTACACCCCCCCCCCACCCACACACACCCGAAATAGTCGAAAATCTCATGAAAAAAGTGCTGTTTTTTTCTTCTTTGAGATAAAGTTGTTTTTTTAGTCATACAACAGACTACCCTCTCTCTTCTTTTTAACCCCTATTAGTCCACATTGACGTTAGAGCATACCTAAAAGGGTGAAGGTGTCTGATGGGGTTATAGCCCCCCCCTTCCCCAAATAGTCAAACATCTGATGAAAATACTGCTGTTTTTTCTTCTTTGAGATAAATTTGTTTTCGTGTTTTTGTCATAGAACAGACTATCCACTCTCTTCTATTTTGCCCCATATTAGTCCAAATAGCCATCAGAGCATAACTAAAAAGGAAAAGGAGGACGATGGGGTTACAGCTCCCTTCCCCAAATAGTCGAACATCTCTTGAAAATAGTGCTGTTTTTTTCTTCTTTGAGATAAATTTGTTTTTGTCAAACAACAGATTGCCCACTCTCTTCTTTCTAACCCCATATTTTCCACATTCACGTGAGAGCATACCTAAAAGATGTCTGATGGGGTTACAACCCCCCTTTCCCTAAATAGTCGAACATCTCATCAAAATACTGCTGTTTTTTTCATCTTTGAGATTAATTTATATTTTTTTGTCATACAACAGACTATCCACTCTCTTCTTTCTAGCCACATATTAGTCCACATTTCCATTAAAGCATACCTAAAAAGGAAAAGGGGGATGATTGGATTACAGCCCCTCCCCCATTCCCCAAATAGTCGAACATCTCATGAAAATAGTGCTGTTTTTTTCTTCTTTGAGATAACTTTGTATTTGTTTTTTCATACAACAGACTACCTACTCTCTTCTTATTAACCCCATATTAGTCCACATTGACATCAGAGCATACCTAAAAAGGAAAAGGAGGACGATGGGGTTACAGCCTCCTTCCCCAAATAGTCAAACTTCTCATGAAAAAACTGCTGTTTTTTCTACTTTGAGATAAATTTGTATTTATTTTTGTCATACAACAGACTACCCTCTCTCTTCTTTTTAACCCCATATTAGCCACATACACGTGAGAGCATACCTAAAAGAAGGAAGGTGTCTGATGGGGTTACAGCGCCCCTTCCCCAAATAGTCGAACATCTCATCACAATACTGCTGTTTTTTTCTTCTTTGAGATTAATTTATATTTTTTTTGTCATACAACAGACTATCCATTCTCCTCTTTCTTGCCACATATTAGTCCACATTTCCATTAAAGCATACCTAAAAAGGAAAAGGTGTCTGATGGGGTTATAGTCCCCCCCCTTCCCCAAATAGTCAAACATCTGATGAAAATACTGCTGTTTTTTCTTCTTTGAGATAAATTTGTTTTCGATTTTTTGTCATAGAACAGACTATCCATTCTCTTCTATTTTGACCCATATTAGTCCAAATTGCCATCAGAGCATACCTAAAAAGGAAAAGGAGGACGATGGGGTTACAGCCCGCTTCCCCAAATAGTCGAACATCTCATGAAAATAGAGCTGTTTTTTTCTTCTTTGAGATAAATTTTTATTTGTTTTTGTCAAAAATTAGATTGCCCACTCTCTTCTTTCTAACCCCATATTTTACACATTGACATCATATTATATCTAAAGAGGGGAAGGGGGTATTTTTGTTACACACCCCCACACGCACACACCCGAAATTGTCGAAAATCTCATGAAAAAAGTGCTTTTTTTTCTTCTTTGAGATAAATTTGTATTTTTTTAGTCATACAACAGACTACCCTCTCTCTTCTTTTTAACCCCTATTAGTCCACATTGACGTTAGAGCATACCTGAAAGGGGGAAGGGTCTAATGGGGTTACAGCCACTCCCCCATTCCCCAAATAGTCGGACATCTCATGAAAAAAGTGTTGTTTTTTTCTACTTTGAGATAAATGTGTATTTGTTTTTGTCATACAACAGACTATCCACTCTCTTCTTTCTAGCCGCATATTAGTCCACATTTCCATTAAAGCATACCTAAAAAGGAAAAGTGGATGATTGGTTTACAGCCCCTCCCCCATTCCCCAAATAGTCGAACATCTCATGAAAATAGTGCTGTTTTTTTCTTCTTTGAGATAAATTTGTAATTGTTTTTGTCATACAACAGACTACCTACTCTCTTCTTATTAACCCCTTATTAGTCCACATTGACATCAGAGCACACCTAAAAGAGGGAAGGGGGCTGATGGGGTTACAGCCCTCCCTTCCCGAAATAGTCAAACTTCTCATGAAAAAAACTGCTGTTTTTCCTTCTTTGAGATAAATTTGTAATTGTTTTTGTCATACAACAGACTACCTACTCTCTTCTTATTAACCCCTTATTAGTCCACATTGACATCAGAGCACACCTAAAAGAGGGAAGGGGGCTGATGGGGTTACAGCCCTCCCTTCCCGAAATAGTCAAACTTCTCATGAAAGAAACTGCTGTTTTTCCTTCTTTGAGATAAATGTGTATTTTTTTTTGTCATACAACAGACTACACTCTCTCTTCTTTTTAACCCCATATTAGCCACATTCACGTCAGTGCATACCTAAAAGAGGGAAGGTGTCTGATGGGGTTACAGCCCCCCTTCCCCAAATAGTCGAACATCTCATCACAATACTGCTGTTTTTTCTACTTTGAGATTAATTTATATATTTTTTTGTCATACAACAGACTATCCACTCTCCTCTTTCTAGCCACATATTAGACGACATTTCCATTAAAGCATACCTAAAAAGGAAAAGGGGGATGATGGGTTTACAGCCCCTCCCGCATTCCCCAAATAGTCGAACATCTCATGAAAATAGTGCTGTTTTTTTCTTCTTTGAGATAAATTTGTATTTGTTTTTGTCATACAACAGACTACCTACTCTCTTCTTATTAACCCCATATTAGTCCACATTGACATCAGAGCACACCTAAAAAAGGGAAGGTGTCTGATGGGGTTAAAGCCCCCCTTCCCCAAAGAGTCGAACATCTCATCACAATACTGCTTTTTTTCTACTTTGAGATTAATTTATATATTTTTTTGTCATACAACAGACTATCCACTCTCCTCTTTCTAGCCACATATTAGACGACATTTCCATTAAAGCATACCTAAAAAGGAAAAGGGGGATGATGGGTTTACAGCCCCTCCCGCATTCCCCAAATAGTCGAACATCTCATGAAAATAGTGCTGTTTTTTTCTTCTTTGAGATAAATTTGTATTTGTTTTTGTCATACAACAGACTACCTACTCTCTTCTTATTAACCCCATATTAGTCCACATTGACATCAGAGCACACCTAAAAAAGGGAAGGTGTCTGATGGGGTTACAGCCTCCCTTCCCCAAATAGTCGAACATCTCATCACAATACTGCTGTTTTTTTCTTCTTTGAGATTAATTTATATTTTTTTTGTCATACAACAGACTATCCACTCTCCTCTTTCTAGCCACATATTAGTCCACATTTCCATTAAAGAATACCTAAGAAGGAAAAGGGGGGGGTGATGGGTTTACAGCCTCTCCCGCATTTCCCAAATAGTCAAACATCTGATGAAAATACTGCTGTTTTTTCTTCTTTGAGATAAATTTGTTTTCGTTTTTTTGTCATAGAACAGACTATCCACTCTCTTCTATTTTGCCCCATATTAGTCCAAATTGCCATCAGAGCATACCTAAAAAGGAAAAGGAGGACGATGGGGTTACAGTCCCCTTCCCCAAATAGTCGAACATCTCATGAAAATAGTTCTGTTTTTTTCTTCTTTGAGATAAATTTGTATTTGTTTTTGTCAAACAACAGATTGCCCACTCTCTTCTTTCTAACCCCATATTTTCCACATTGACATCATAGTATATCAAAAGAGGGGAAGGGGGTATTTGTGTTACTCCCCCCCCCCACACCCGAAATAGTCCAAAATCTCATGAAAAAAGTGCTGTTTTTTTCTTCTTTGAGATAAATTTGTTTTTTTAGTCATGCAACAGACTACCCTCTCTCTTCTTTTTAACCCCATATTAGCCACATTCACGTCAGAGCATACCTAAAAGAGGGAAGGTGTCTGATGGGGTTGCATCCCCCTTCTCCAAATAGTCGAACATCACATCACAATACAGCTGTTTTTTTCTTCTTTGAGATTAATTTATATTTTTTTTTGTCATACAACAGACTATCCATTCTCCTCTTTCTAGCCACATATTAGTCCACATTTCCATTAAAGCATACCTAAAAAGGAAAAGGGGGGGTGATGGGGTTACAGCCCTCCTTTCCCGAAATAGTCAAACTTCTCATGAAAAAACTGCTGTTTTTTCTTCTTTGAGATAAATTTGTATTTTTTTTGTCGTACAACAGACTACCCTCTCTCTTCTTTTTAACCCCCATATTAGCCACATTCACGTCAGAGCATATCTAAAGGCGGGAAGGTGTCTGATGGGGTTACAGCCTCCCTTCCCCAAATAGTCGAACATCTCATCACAATACTGCTGTTTTTTTCTTCTTTGAGATTAATTTATATTTTTTTTGTCATACAACAGACTATCCACTCTCCTCTTTCTAGCCACATATTAGTCCACATTTCCATTAAAGAATACCTAAGAAGGAAAAGGGGGGGGTGATGGGTTTACAGCCTCTCCCGCATTTCCCAAATAGTCAAACATCTGATGAAAATACTGCTGTTTTTTCTTCTTTGAGATAAATTTGTTTTCGTTTTTTTGTCATAGAACAGACTATCCACTCTCTTCTATTTTGCCCCATATTAGTCCAAATTGCCATCAGAGCATACCTAAAAAGGAAAAGGAGGACGATGGGGTTACAGTCCCCTTCCCCAAATAGTCGAACATCTCATGAAAATAGTTCTGTTTTTTTCTTCTTTGAGATAAATTTGTATTTGTTTTTGTCAAACAACAGATTGCCCACTCTCTTCTTTCTAACCCCATATTTTCCACATTGACATCATAGTATATCAAAAGAGGGGAAGGGGGTATTTGTGTTACTCCCCCCCCCACACCCGAAATAGTCCAAAATCTCATGAAAAAAGTGCTGTTTTTTTCTTCTTTGAGATAAATTTGTTTTTTTAGTCATGCAACAGACTACCCTCTCTCTTCTTTTTAACCCCATATTAGCCACATTCACGTCAGAGCATACCTAAAAGAGGGAAGGTGTCTGATGGGGTTGCATCCCCCTTCTCCAAATAGTCGAACATCACATCACAATACTGCTGTTTTTTTCTTCTTTGAGATTAATTTATATTTTTTTTTGTCATACAACAGACTATCCATTCTCCTCTTTCTAGCCACATATTAGTCCACATTTCCATTAAAGCATACCTAAAAAGGAAAAGGGGGGGTGATGGGGTTACAGCCCTCCTTTCCCGAAATAGTCAAACTTCTCATGAAAAAACTGCTGTTTTTTCTTCTTTGAGATAAATTTGTATTTTTTTTGTCGTACAACAGACTACCCTCTCTCTTCTTTTTAACCCCCATATTAGCCACATTCACGTCAGAGCATATCTAAAAGCGGGAAGGTGTCTGATGGGGTTACAGCCTCCCTTCCCCAAATAGTCGAACATCTCATCACAATACTGCTGTTTTTTTCTTCTTTGAGATTAATTTATATTTTTTTTGTCATACAACAGACTATCCACTCTCCTCTTTCTAGCCACATATTAGTCCACATTTCCATTAAAGAATACCTAAGAAGGAAAAGGGGGGGGTGATGGGTTTACAGCCTCTCCGGCATTTCCCAAATAGTCAAACATCTGATGAAAATACTGCTGTTTTTTCTTCTTTGAGATAAATTTGTTTTCGTTTTTTTGTCATAGAACAGACTATCCACTCTCTTCTATTTTGCCCCATATTAGTCCAAATTGCCATCAGAGCATACCTAAAAAGGAAAAGGAGGACGATGGGGTTACAGTCCCCTTCCCCAAATAGTCGAACATCTCATGAAAATAGTTCTGTTTTTTTCTTCTTTGAGATAAATTTGTATTTGTTTTTGTCAAACAACAGATTGCCCACTCTCTTCTTTCTAACCCCATATTTTCCACATTGACATCATAGTATATCAAAAGAGGGGAAGGGGGTATTTGTGTTACTCCCCCCCCCCCACACCCGAAATAGTCCAAAATCTCATGAAAAAAGTGCTGTTTTTTTCTTCTTTGAGATAAATTTGTTTTTTTAGTCATGCAACAGACTACCCTCTCTCTTCTTTTTAACCCCATATTAGCCACATTCACGTCAGAGCATACCTAAAAGAGGGAAGGTGTCTGATGGGGTTGCATCCCCCTTCTCCAAATAGTCGAACATCACATCACAATACTGCTGTTTTTTTCTTCTTTGAGATTAATTTATATTTTTTTTTGTCATACAACAGACTATCCATTCTCCTCTTTCTAGCCACATATTAGTCCACATTTCCATTAAAGCATACCTAAAAAGGAAAAGGGGGGGTGATGGGGTTACAGCCCTCCCTTCCCGAAATAGTCAAACTTCTCATGAAAAAACTGCTGTTTTTTCTTCTTTGAGATAAATTTGTATTTTTTTAGTCATACAACAGACTACCCTCTCTCTTCTTTTTAACCTCATATTAGCCACATTCACGTCAGAGCATACCTAAAAGAGGGAAGGTGTCTGATGAGGTTGCATCCCCCTTCCCCAAATAGTCGAACATCACATCGCAATACTGCTGTTTTTTTCTTCTTTGAGATTAATTTATATTTTTTTTGTCATACAACAGACTATCCACTCTCCTCTTTCTAGCCACATATTAGTCCACATTTCCATTAAAGCATACCTAAAAAGGAAAAGGGGGGGTGATGGGTTTACAGCCCCTCCCGCATTTCCCAAATAGTCAAACATCTGATGAAAATACTGCAGTTTTATCTTCTTTGAGATAAATTTGTTTTCGTTTTTTTGTCATAGAACAGACTATCCACTCTCTTCTATTTTGCCCCATATTAGTCCAAATTGCCATCAGAGCATACCTAAAAAGGAAAAGGAGGACGGTGGGGTTACAGCCCCCTTCCCCAAATAGTCGAACATCTTATCAAAATACTGCTGTTTTTTCATCTTTGAGATTAATTTATATTTTTTTTGTCATACAACAGACTATCCACTCTCTTCTTTCTAGCCACATATTAGTCCACATTTCCATTAAAGCATACCTAAAAAGGAAAAGGTGTCTGATGGGGTTATAGCCCCCCCCTTCCACAAATAGTCAAACATCTGATGAAAATACTGCTGTTTTTTCTTCTTTGAGATAAATTTGTTTTCGTTTTTTTGTCATAGAACAGACTATCCCCTCTCTTTTATTTTGACCCATATTAGTCCAAATTGCCATCAGAGCCTACCTAAAAAGGAAAAGGAGGACGATGGGGTTACAGCCCCCCTTCCCCAAATAGTCAAACATCTCATCACAATACTGCTGTTTTTTTCTTCTTTGAGATTATTTTATATTTTTTTTGTCATACAACAGACTATCCACTCTCCTCTTTCTAGCCACATATTAGTCCACATTTCCATTAAAGCATACCTAAAAAAGAAAAGGGGGATGATTGGTTTACAGCCCCTCCCCCATTCCCCAAATAGTCGAACATCTCAAGAAAATAGTGCTTTTTTTCCTTCTTTGAGATAAATTTGTATTTGTTTTTGTCATACAACAGACTACCTACTCTCTTCTTATTAACCCCATATTAGTCCACATTGACATCAGAGCACACCTAAAAGAGGGAAGGGGGCTGATGGGGTTACAGCCCTCCCTTCCCGAAATAGTCAAACTTCTCATGAAAAAACTGCTGTTTTTTCTTCTTTGAGATAAATTTGTATTTTTTTGTCATACAACAGACTACCCTCTCTCTTCTTTTTAACCCCATATTAGCTACATTCACGTCAGAGCATACATAAAAGAGGGAAGGTGTCTGATGGGGTTACAGCCCCCCTTCCCCAAATAGTCGAACATCTCATCACAATACTGCTATTTTTTTCTTCTTTGAGATTAATTTATATTTTTTTTGTCATACAACAGACTATCCACTCTCTTCTTTCTAGCCACATATTAGTCCACATTTCCATTAAAGCATACCTAAAAAGGAAAAGGTGTCTGATGGGGTTATAGCCCCCCCTTCCCCAAATAGTCAAACATCTGATGAAAATACTGCTGTTTTTTCTTCTTTGAGATAAATTTGTTTTCGTTTTTTTGTCATAGAACAGACTATCCACTCTCTTCTATTTTGACCCATATTAGTCCAAATTGCCATCAGAGCATACCTAAAAAGGAAAAGGAGGACGATGGGGTTACAGCCCCCTTCCCCAAATAGTCGAACATCTCATGAAAATAGTGCTGTTGTTTTCTTCTTTGAGATAAATTTGTACTTGTTTTTGTCAAACAACAGATTGCCCACTCTCTTCTTTCTAACCCCATATTTTCCACATTGACATCATAGTATATATAAAGAGGGTAAGGGGGTATTTGTGTTACACCCCCCCACACACACACACCCGAAATAGTCGAAAGTCTCATGAAAAAAGTGCTTTTTTTTCTTCTTTGAGATAAATTTGTATTTTTTTAGTCATACAACAGACTACCCTCTCTTTTCTTCTTAACCCCTATTAGTCCACATTGACGTTAGAGCATACCTAAAAGGGGGAAGATGTCTAATGGGGTTACAGCACCTCCCCCATTCCCCAAATAGTCGGACATCTCATGAAAAAAGTGCTGTTTTTTCTTCTTTGAGATAAATTTGTTTTTTTAGTCATATAACAGACTACCCTCTCTCTTCTTTTTAACCCCATATTAGCCACATTCACGTCAGAGCATACCTAAAAGAGGGAAGGTGTCTGATGGGGTTACAACCCCCCTTTCCCTAAATTGTCGAACATCTCATCAAAATACTGCTGTTTTTTTCATCTTTGAGATTAATTTAAATTTTTTGTCATACAACAGACTATCCACTCTCTTCCTTCTAGCCACATATTAGTCCACATTTCCATTAAACCATACCTAAAAAGGAAAAGGTGTCTGATGGGGTTATAGCCCCCCCCCTTCCCCAAATAGTCAAACATCTGATGAAAATACTGCTGTTTTTTCTTCTTTGAGATAAATTTGCTTTCGTTTTTTTGTCATAGAACAGATTATCCACTCTCTTCTATTTTGCCCCATATTCGTCCAAATTGCCAACAGAGCATACCTAAAAAGGAAAAGGAGGACGATGGGGTTACAGCCTCCTTCCCCAAATAGTCAAACTTCTCATGAAAAAACTGCTGTTTTTTCTACTTTGAGATAAATTTGTAATTATTTTTGTCATACAACAGACTACCCTCTCTCTTCTTTTTAACCCCATATTAGCCACATTCACGTGAGAGCATACCTAAAAGAGGGAAGGTGTCTGATGGGGTTACAGCGCCCCTTCCCCAAATAGTCGAACATCTCATCACAATACTGCTGTTTTTTTCTTCTTTGAGATAAATTTGTTTTCGTTTTTTTGTCATAGAACAGACTATCCACTCTCTTCTATTTTGACCCATATTAGTCCAAATTGCCATCAGAGCATACCTAAAAAGGAAAAGGAGGACGATGGGGTTACAGCCCGCTTCCCCAAATAGTCGAACATCTCATGAAAATAGAGCTGTTTTTTTCTTCTTTGAGATAAATTTTTATTTGTTTTTGTCAAAAATTAGATTGCCCACTCTCTTCTTTCTAACCCCATATTTTCCACATTGACATCATATTATATCTAAAGAGGGGAAGGGGGTATTTGTGTTACACCCCCCCCCCACACACACAACCGAAATTGTCGAAAATCTCATGAAAAAAGTGCTTTTTTTTCTTCTTTGAGATAAATTTGTATTTTTTTAGTCATACAACAGACTACCCTCTCTCTTCTTTTTAACCCCTATTAGTCCACATTGACGTTAGAGCATACCTAAAAGGGGGAAGGGTCTGATGGGGTTACAGCTACTCCCCCATTCCCCAAATAGTCGGACATCTCATGAAAAAAGTGTTGTTTTTTTCTACTTTGAGATAAATTTGTATTTGTTTTTGTCATACAACAGACTATCCACTCTCTTCTTTCTAGCCGCATATTAGTCCACATTTCCATTAAGCGCATACCTAAAAAGGAAAAGTGGATGATTGGTTTACAGCCCCTCCCCCATTCCCCAAATAGTCGAACATCTCATGAAAATAGTGCTGTTTTTTTCTTCTTTGAGATAAATTTGTAATTGTTTTTGTCATACAACAGACTACCTACTCTCTTCTTATTAACCCCTTATTAGTCCACATTGACATCAGAGCACACCTAAAAGAGGGAAGGGGGATGATGGGGTTACAGCCCTCCCTTCCCGAAATAGTCAAACTTCTCATGAAAAAAACTGCTGTTTTTCCTTCTTTGAGATAAATTTGTAATTGTTTTTGTCATACAACAGACTACCTACTCTCTTCTTATTAACCCCTTATTAGTCCACATTGACATCAGAGCACACCTAAAAGAGGGAAGGGGGCTGATGGGGTTACAGCCCTCCCTTCCCGAAATAGTCAAACTTCTCATGAAAAAAACTGCTGTTTTTCCTTCTTTGAGATAAATGTGTTTTTTTACTCATACAACATACTACCCTCTCTCTTCTTTTTAACCCCATATTAGCCACATTCACGTCAGAGCATACCTAAATGAGGGAAGGTGTCTGATGGGGTTGAACCCCCTTCCCCAAATAGTCGAACATCTCATCACAATACTGCTGTTTTTTTCTTCTTTGAGATTAATTTATATTTTTTTTGTCATACAACAGACTATCCACTCTCTTCCTTCTAGCCACATATTAATCCACATTTCCATTAAAGCATACCTAAAAAGGAAAAGGTGTCTGATGGGGTTATAGCCCCCCCCTTCCCCAAATAGTCAAACATCTGATGAAAATACTGCTGTTTTTTCGTCTTTGAGATAAATTTGCTTTCGTTTTTTTGTCATAGAACAGATTATCCACTCTCTTCTATTTTGCCCCATATTAGTCCAAATTGCCAACAGAGCATACCTAAAAAGGAAAAGGAGGACGATGGGGTTACAGCTTCCTTCCCCAAATAGTCAAACTTCTCATGAAAAAACTGCTGTTTTTTCTACATTGAGATAAATTTGTAATTATTTTTGTCATACAACAGACTACACTCTCTCTTCTTTTTAACCCCATATTAGCCACATTCACGTGAGAGCATACCTAAAAGAGGGAAGGTGTCTGATGGGGTTACAGCGCCCCTTCCCCAAATAGTCGAACATCTCATCACAATACTGCTGTTTTTTTCTTCTTTGAGATAAATTTGTTTTCGTTTTTTTGTCATAGAACAGACTATCCACTCTCTTCTATTTTGACTCATATTAGTCCAAATTGCCATCAGAGCATACCTAAAAAGGAAAAGGAGGACGATGGGGTTACAGCCCGCTTCCCCAAATAGTCGAACATCTCATGAAAATAGAGCTGTTTTTTTCTTCTTTGAGATAAATTTTTATTTGTTTTTGTCAAAAATTAGATTGCCACTCTCTTCTTTCTAACCCCATATTTTCCACATTGACATCATATTATATCTAAAGAGGGGAAGGGGGTATTTGTGTTACACCCCCCCCCCCCCCCCCCACACACACACCACCGAAATTGTCGAAAATCTCATGAAAAAAGTGCTTTTTTTTCTTCTTTGATATAAATTTGTATTTTTTTAGTCATACAACAGACTACCCTCTCTCTTCTTTTTAACCCCTATTAGTCCACATTGACGTTAGAGCATACCTAAAAGGGGGAAGGGTCTGATGGGGTACACTGGGGGGAATAAGCACATTAAATTCGTGATTTTTATGCGCCTTATCGGCTAAATTTGCGATTTTTATGTGCCCGATCGGCGAAATTCACAATTTTTGCACGCCCGATCGGTGAAATTAACGATTTTTGCATGCCCGCTTGACAAAATTCACATTTTTTACGTGCCTGATAGGCTAAATTTACGATTTTTACTCGTTCCATCGGCTAAATTTACGATTTTTACGTGTCCCATCGACGAAATTTGTGATTATTACCCGCTGATCAGCTAAATTCACAATTTTTACATGCGCGATCAGCTAAATTCACAATTTTTACGCTTGCGATCTGCGACATTCGTGTTTTTTAAGAGCCCGATCGGCAAAATTCGCAATTTTTAAACTCCCGATCATCGGAATTCGCGATTTTTATGCACCCGATCGGTGAAATTCACGATTTTTCGTGTCCGATCGGCTAAATTCATGATGTTTTTATGCGACCTATGGACAAAATTTGAAAATTTTTTCGCGACAAATTGGTAAAATTTTAAATTTTTGGAGATGTTGGCATTTAGGGTCATTGCAGGCTGCTTTTGGTCTGCCGGCCACAGGTTGTGCATCCCTAGTATAAACATACCTATTTTATTATTGTCAGATATTAATTCTAGACAAATATTTTTTTAGTAAAAGGTACTTATGTAGTTAGACACGCAAATACCTAAGCTTAGTGAGACTTATTTAGTTAGCTACATAAGCATGTTGTGTATAACTTTGCTGTTAACATATTTTAAATTTTTAAATAAATTGGAAATTAGTATCTCAAGTTTATTCAAAGCAATATAAATTAAAATATTTTTATTTAGTACATAAATTGCTTTACTGTAAACTAATTATATATTTATTAAATTAATTATTCAATGACATAAATGTACTTACTGGCTACTAAATAAATTATTCTCACTCGCCACTAACTGGCTACTAAAAAAATTCAACCTACCGGCCAGTGGCTACTAAGCCAAATTCCTTGTTTTCACCTTTAGATTAAAAATGTGGAAAGAACTGGCCAAATGCAGGATTTCCCAATTACCATTTTTCCCTAAATTTCAAGATTTTTCAGCATCCATTCGACAAAATTCATAATTTTTTTGCACCCGTTCGAAGAAATTCATGGCTTATATGCGCCTGTTCGAAGAAATTTATGATTTTCCATGCATAATTGACGAAATTCATGATTTTTATGCGGCAATGGATAAAATTCATGATTTTTATGCGCCGATCGACAAAATTCATGATTTTTATGCATTTGATCGACGAAATTCAGGATTTTTACACTGCCGAATGACGAAATTCAGGATTTTTACGTATTTGATCGACGAAATTCAGGAGTTTTACACTCCCGAATGACGAATTTTTTTTACGTAGCCGATCGACAAAATTCATCATTTTTCTGTGCACGATCGACAAAATTAATTATTTTTCTGCACACGATCAGCAAAATTCATTATTTTTCCGTGCACAATTGACAAAATTCATGATTTTACACACACTATCGACGAAATTCAGGAATTTTACACTCCCGAATGACGAAATTTTTTTACGTAGCCGATCGTCAAAATTCATCATTTTTCTGTGCACGATCGACAAAATTCATTATTTTGACGGGATAATGGAAACATACCAAACTAACAAATAGTATAAAGTTAGCATTAAAATAACACATGGATAATAGGGTGGGTCGAAAAAACCGAAATTTTTATAATCGAAGCCTAATAGTGCGGGAAAGTTGCCATTGGTAATAAGGAATAAATTCACAAAATATTACACCAAATGGTTAATATCTTTTACCGCCGCAAGGGGGGCAAACTTTTAAAAAATCGAAAAAAAATTTTTTTTTAAAAATTTAAATTATCCAACCATACCAATACAATTTCTAATAGAATGCAACAGCTACATCAAGATGTTAGTAATGTTCCAGCAAAATGTCATTATGGTGAAATCATTTCTCTTACCGCGGTCTCTAAGTGCGGTCAAAATTTCGAAAAAAAGCGGCAAAAAATTTCGTTTTATAAAATTTTTTATTTTTTATTTTTTATTATATATGTCTACAATTAAAGAAATTTACATTATAGTTAGTAATAACTTATAAATGTCTTGTAATTTTGATCATGGGCATTGCCAATCAGGGGCGAGAGGGGCCTGTCTCCCCTAAATTTGAGAGAAATGGGCTTTTTGAAGGGATTTTGGGGATTTTCCGGAACTTTTCAGGGATTTTTTGTTGGGAGGGGAGGCAAAAGTGAAAAATGAGGGGGAATTTGTGTAAGCAGGCTCCCCCTACCAAAATAAATCACAAAAAAGTTCCGGAAAATCCCCAAAATCCCTGCAAAAAGCCCCTTTCTCTCAAATTTAGGAGGGGCGGGCTCCTCTCGCCCCTGGTTGGCAATACCCATGATAAAAATTACTAGACAGTTATAAGTTATTACTAGCTATAAAGTAAATTTATTTAATTGTAGACATATAATAAAAATTAAAAAAAAATTAGAAAAAACGAAAATTTGAAATTTTTGCCGTTTTTTCAAAATTTTGACCGCCCTTGCGGCGGTAAGAGAAATGATTTCACCATAATGACATTTTACTGGAACATTACTAACATCTTGATGTAGCTGTTGCATTCTATTAGAAATTGTATTGGTATGGTTAGATACTGTAAATGAAAAAAAAAAAAAAAAAAAAAAAAAAAAAAAATCGATTTTTTTTTTTTTTTTTTTTTTGGTCCCCCTGCGGCGGTAAAAGATATTGACCATTTGGTGTAATATTTTGTGAATTTATTCCTTATTACCAATGGCAACTTTCCTGCACTATTACGATTCGATTATATAAATTTCAGTTTTTTCGACCCACCCTAATGGATAAGTAATTTCAGTCAATGTAACTCTTTTCTTTTACAAAGAAAAAAAATTAATCAAGAATTTTTTTTAATTTTCAGTGGCTACCTTCCCTACTATCTTCCTTATTGAAAGACGTGGCAAAAGCAGCATGAGCAACAAGAATTTCTTAATGCTGTTTGATACAAAAGGACTTTTTGAATGTATAAAAAAGGTATATTTCAGAAAAAGGCTGAGTATAATGATTTTATGTATAATTTTTTGTGAGTGAGCTTTGAAAATATTTTCAAAGTTTAGTATTTATGAGAGTTATTTGAAGAAATATCTTTGTATAAAAATATGCCGTAAAGGCGAGAAATTTATAAGGAAAAAGGCCTCAGTATTGGAAATTTATTTATTTGTTTTTAGACTACCATTTGTAACTCTCATACGTGCCAAGTTTTATGCTTTTGAGTCCTTTTTTATACTTTTATGCTTACAACCCCCTCCCCCCCCTGTTTTTATGCTTTTCCTACAATTTCGACAATTCTCTTTATTTTCTTAGAAAAATGTATTTATCTTTTTATAAATTTGCGAGAAAGTTATATGTTGCATTAATTTCAGAAGGGATTTTACTATTTCCCACAGAGGTAAATCAGACATGTTACTTTTCAGTAAAAAGATAGATTTCTGGTTTTATTTTTATGGCTCTGACTGTTTCTGAGATCAGTGCAAATTTAAAATAAAATTCATGTTGTAATATTGTTGCATTCATGTCAGAAAAATTTGTTGATTCAGCAACAGGGATTCATACAAAGGATGTTGAAAAAATAAGGGGGGAGGGGGCTCTGATAAATGGCACAATAATAAATAAGTCAGATTGTCATCACCTCGAATCATATCTTGTAGAATGTATGTGCAGAAAAAAACTAGAGAAAACCCAGAAACAATCTCCTCCCATGCCCCAAGTTTATTATATTTTATATTGCAGAAATTTAAAAAAACATGAAATATGACCAATTAATAAATATGTATAAAAGTTTCTAGAATATTTCTTATAGATTGCAATGTTTTTTAAAAGATTACCCTAAAACAGGAATGGCAAACCTGCGTTGCGTGTAATAATGCACAGCAACTTTTCTGGCTTGTGAAAAAAATTCTGATAACTGTTATTTATGTGGATTTATTTTTTGTATAATAAATTAAATATTGCTTAGCATATACAAATAATGCAATTATTTTTGCATGGTGCAAATTTAATGTGGGTTATCTATATATCAACTTAAAAAAAAAAAAAAAGGTAAAAAAAAAAAAAAAATGCTCCAGGAATCCTTTCTGAATACAAATTTTATAAAAATTTAATATACAGAAAAATTACATTTTGATTTTTGTTCTTAGTCATTTAAAGTATTAAAGAGAACAATTTGATTAACATATGCTGCAATAACTGTTTAATTAAATGTTTTGCATGTTATAATGTTGCCATACGGAATCGGCCCAAAACAGCGAAGGTTCGCTCTGGTAGTCCAAAACTAGGGGGGCGGTGGAGGTGCTATAGGACAAAATTAGCACTTTTTTTTTTTTTTTTTTGAGACCGGCGACCAGGCCCCTACCTGCCAGGTTTCCCTAGCTTAAACGGGTTTAGTGCCTGGTACCGGGGCGCGTAGCGCCACTGAAGAGATGCCGCGTAGCGGCTGGCTTTTGCTGACAGGACGGCTATGTGGAGGACTTAGTTTTGTTTCCATTTTGTTTTGCTGCTAATTGATGTTATTCTTTTTATATGGACCTGTCATCGTTATGCGAGTTGGTCTCGTAATTTAGAGCCTTGATCAGGTGACGAGACCTTCACCTGATTAGGCACCCCCAGAGGTATTATTCACAGGGAACTTGGAGGACTTTACACCCACGACGGATTTTACATGCACCAGGCGCCATTAGCGTACATGATTTAAAAAAAAAAAAAAAAAAAAAAAAAAAAACCTGTAAGGGAAGGGGGTTAATACATGTTTATTTAACTTTACATAAAAAATAGAAGAAAATGATTACTTTTACCTGTGTTGGATTGTTTTTTTGACAAAATTAGCACTTGCCAATCGGCGAGTAATACTGAAAATTTGGCGATTGACTTTATTGCTATCACTGGTCAAACTTAATAGTCACACTTGCCAATTGCGATAATTGAATAGAAAAAGATTTTTCCCCGCTGTCGCTCGACAAATTTTGAAACCATTTGGTGAATTTCACGATTTTTTGCAAAATATTATTTGACAGATTGTGATTTTTTTTTCTCGAAACGATATTCGAAAATTTTTCCCCCCGAAACCAGTTGATGAATTTTGTGATTTTTCCACTATCGATTAATGAATTTTGTGATTTTTCCACTATCGATTGACGAATTTCGTGATTTATCGACTATCGATTAACAAATTTCATGATTTTTTCCATGAACGAACAAATTGTGCACTTTCTTTCCGTTGGTGTTCGAAAAATTTCGCACTCTATTTCCGCTGCCGTTCGACGCTGAATTTCTTAAATTTTTTCACGACAAAATTAATTTTTTTTCCTGCAATGCCTGATTTCTTTCCCGACACCATTTGACGAATTTCGCTGTTTATTCCACAATTGTTTTACAAATTTCGCAATTTTTTTTATTAAGTATTTGTAAATTTGTTATTGGCCACTGCTGAAAAACACTGGCAGGTAAAAAGAAATCCATGTAGTGGCAGTTGGCCAGTGAATAAAAGAGTTAATTTTTACCTATGGGGGGGGGGGGCAACCTATGAAGCGATTAATAAAACACAAAAACAAGGGAAATTAAAATGTTGAATAGACCATTTGACAAAATACAGGATATTTTTTCCATGATCATTTCATGGAAATCATTTGTTTTTCTTGATCATTTTCCGAAATTCCCGATTTTTTCTGCAACCGCTTGGCGAAACTGATTTTTTTTTTCTGCAACCATTTGTCGAAATTCAAGATATATTTTTGTGACAGATTTACGAAATTCGCTATTTGTTTTCTGCTATCTTTTGACGAAATTCGGGATTCTTTTCTATGATCGTTTGTTGAAGTTCAAGATTTCTTTTTTCGAAACTGACTGACAAAATTTGCGATTATGTTTGATGAAATTCTCAAACTTTTTTTGTGTGATTGTTTGACTAAATTCGTGATTTGTAACCTTTGGTCGAAATTCGTAATTTTTTTCTGTGATATTTATACAAAATTCGTGATTTAAAAAAAAAAATCTTTTGACAAAATTTGCGATTTTTTTTCGCTACAGATGGAAAAGTTTGACCTTTTTTTTTTCGCGAATAAATGTTGTAATTTGAGTTTTTTTTTTCCCCGCGACCGATTGACAAAAATTGATGTTTATTTCCGCGATCTTCAGCGAAATTCGCAATATATGTTTCCACAGCAGTTTGAGAAAATTAGTAATTTTTGCAGCTAACAATTGGCAAAATTCGCTATTTTTTCCATGATCAATTGACAAATTAGCTAATTTTGTGTAATTCCATAAAAAATACACGGATTTTTACGAAAATTTAAAAAATATTCCCAGTCTGTGAAAGAAGTTAAGAGGGGGAAATCCTGCACAGAATTTTTTATTTTGCAAGATTTTCTTATTTTGTGGACGATTTGTACAATTCCGCATGGTATTTCAAACCATGTCCCTCAAAGAAAAGTCCCCCCCCCCTCTCTTGCGAGAAACTCTTGAAATGGCATCTCTGCAGTAAAAAACTGCAGAGAATATATCGAAAGGGGCTGGAAAAAGGCTCAATTTTAGACAGTTCTCCATCTTAGCAGGTATAATTGTATGGTGCTTTTTCATCGAAACTTTTTTCCAGTTGAGAAGAATTCTGTTATTGACAGGTTTCGTTTTCACAAGCTTTATTGTAACACATCAATGCTCTTCAGAGGTGCAATTTAAAAAGAATGGTTTAACAGTCTTAGAGGCTACCTTTAACAAAGATAACAAAAGCTGTCTATCATGGAACACTTTCATTGTCAATATCATGAAATTATACCTGCTAAGACAAAAATTTTCATAGCTTTTTTGCAATTTCATATTCAAAGTTTTTACTTCTTTTGTATCCTTGATTCAGTAAACATTTCGCGTTTGAAGTGGGGGTTATAGCCCTCCTCCCAAGAAAATTCTGAAATGGCACCCCTGGTTGTTAGTTAATTGTTTGTGTATCTCGGCACGTACACACAAAAATACGGTTCACCATCACTCACTTGCCAGTGTGGAGTATATTTATTCAGTATCCCATCCTTGCCTATTCATTATATTATAATTCATCGTAATCTTTTTTCTTTTCAGATGCAGATCAGGCTAAATTAGGTGAATTCTTTCACAAAGACTGGGTAGCAATCCTCAGAGTATATTTGCAGCATTTAAAAAGAAGTATATCCTGACAAAACACTGAAAATTTTGTAGATTATTTTCTTGTAACTTGTTTGTTATATTTAAAATAAATTGTCGATTTAAACTATGTTGTCTTTTCATATGTACTAAAGAAAAAAAAATTCTTTACTATTTTTTTTTTCAGTTTTAAATATTTTATATAATTGAAATATGTAAATATATTCAAATTTCATTTAATTGACTTTGAAAATATTCAATATAATGTTTTCATTAAAATATTCTACTGTAATAAAAAGTGCTTATTTTGTTGGTGAATAATGTCAAAAGTCATCATTTATTAACAGTCTCTCATATAACTCAAACTTTGTTTTTAAAAATCCTTTTTAATAATAAAGCACTTTTTATTAATCATTCCTTGTTAGTGTGGATCTCGAGGATAATTAATACAGATTTAAAAAACAAAGATTTTATAAAATTTTGATTTAAAAAATGAAATTACATATTTCAATGATTAAGGTATTCCAAGATCTTGAGTTGCGACATATAATTAGTTTATAGGTAAGTATTTTTTTATGTATACATAATTATATGCAAGTATAAAAAAGTTTTATAAGAAGAATAAACTATGCATAGCGATTTTAGCAACTTTTGCTGGCAGAGTGATTGGATTGCAGTGTGCAATTATTTTTTTAACTTATCAAATTTTTTGCTTTTTCTTTTTCCTGTTTAAAATTTTATTATTTCATATTTTCAATCAGTGTTGCCAGTAGTACTTTTAAAATTCAGATTGCTTGATTGTCATAAGAGAGAATAAGGCCAATTACACTATTTTAGAAAGGTGGTGAGAATCGAACAGTCTGAATTAAATAAAAAGTAAAATTTTTCCTAAGATATATATTTTGTTTTATTTGTAGCTATGCAATAAACCAGTAGTGGAGGTTATTATGAAAAAGTTTTATTTTTAAGGAAAAAAAAATTGTTTAATGAAATATTCAGATTTTCTCAACAATTTCATGCAGGTTTTGACAAATTTCCAAACTTTGAGTTTAATTGCAGAGTGTGAAGGCAAAACAAATATAACAATATATTTTTATAACAAAATTTAAATATGTTTATAACGGAATATTCAGATTTTTTTTGGACAATTTCTACATATTTCATGCAACAATTTTTTTCGAACAGTTTTTTTTTTTCATATTTCGAAAATTATTTTTACTTAGCTGTTTATTTCCATATTTACATTCCTATTCTACAAATATGGAAATAAACACCCAAGTAAAAATTAAAAGTCCCTGACAGCTCGGCCTACAGGCACAGGTAGATTTCGAAGACTCAGACCTTGGGGTGCCTGTTTATTGCGAATTGCAGAAGACATGACCTTTTTGCCATGATTCAGCAGTTAGGACCGCTCACTTTGAAATTCGAAATTTACCTGTGCCTGTAGGCAGAGATTTTATTTATTTACTTTTAAGCTGTAAGGGTTGGTTCTATAAAAAACTTGTCAGTATAAAAATTGTAGATAATATTAAGAGGATTTATAATAAATTTAACCATATTTGATATCTTGTGAATTGACAAAGTTATGATTTTTTTTTTTAACCCGTATTCCCCCCCCCCCCCCCTTGAGGCCATTTTTAATGATATCAAAAATCTGTCATACATAAATTTTTAGCCCCTTTCCTAGAAGTAATAATAACTTAAAAGGATTCGATACGTATCATAATTAAGAAGTTATGGGTTTTTTTTTCTGTTTTCACAAGAAGCCCTCCCTTGTTTCAATTTTGCCTATTAACGAACTTGACCGAGATTTTATGTGTCAGCTTGGAAGAGATTTTTGCAGCATTATTGAAGTTATCGTGTCCATAAAAAAGTGATATAGATAGATAGATAAAGTTTTGAACTGGGTGTGGTTTTAGGTTCTAGGAGTCATGATCGGTGTAGATCTTCAAAAATTTTCCAGAAATTCCAACATGAAGGAGAATGTAATAAATAGGTATTATTTCTTATGAAATCTACCTGAAAATTAATATGCATAATGTCAAAGAGTATGTGAAAAATTAAGTGGTGTCATTTCCAATAACTTTATAGATTGTGCAATTATAGAATATTCTTATTTGTTTTGATAATGGCTCTGATCGAGCCGAAACATGTCAACAATCTAATAAAACTTATTTTACTGTTTATAAAGTTTTTGTTTTATGCCTTTTAGCAATTAAAATAAGCACATGTTTAGTAGAATGAAGTAACTTTTTATCAAAGTTAACGAAATTAATTTTTTTTTAATTACATATTGCATTTAAAAATATACATATTTCTAAGTGGGCTTTTCTTGATTGTTAACTAAAATTGTGCACACATCCTTTTTTTTTCTTATCCTAGGATATTTATTATTTCAAGTGAGACAGAAAAGCACTAATTTAACTAAAATACTCAGTTTTGTAATTAAACTGCTTAAAATTTGAAACAGGTAGGTAAATTTTTCTATTGCTTTTTTGTCCCTCTTTGTGAAAGGGAAAAAGACATGACTATATAAAGATTGCTGGTCACAAGCCACTTATTTAGCTAACCACTCTGAACAAAAAATAATCTTCGTGGTAGAATTTTACAATTGAAATTAATTTTACGATTTTGGGAAATATTGAAATGGAAAGGTAAAGTGACTAATGTGGCCTCTAAGATTGATTTCATGTAAAAAATATACCTCGAATGAATACATTGAAATAAGAATATATGAGAAGAAAAAGAAAAGAAAAAAACCACTTTAAATATAATATTAAAATACTTATCTGCTACTCTTTTTTAAAAAATCTCTCACATTAAAAGCTAATTATTAATAGTTAAAAATGACATGTTTAAGAAAAAAACATGAACTCTAAATTAATGCATCACATGGGTTTGTAACAAATTTGTGTGCTTTGGAATAATAATACCATAATATTATTATTCCAAAACTATTTTAATAAGGATTGTATTAATTTTGAAATTGGATCTTTCTCATAATGCAGATATTTTTATTGCAGAAGCCATTTTTCAGATTAAATTCGCTTTTTTTTTTTTTTTTTTTTTTTTTTGGGGGGGGGGGGGGTTTCAGAGCATTAATTAATAATTCATATTTTTAATTCAAACTGGATCAAAGGATCTGTCAATAAATACAATTAATAAAAGCATGGACGAAAAGTTAGAAATAAAATGAGACTGTATATTATTTATACATACTATAAGTATTTAGAAAGTGCGATATTATATTTATAATTAAATAATGATAAAAATTAAAAGTGAAAATTAGAAAATTAATAGAAATAAAAAAATTATAAGTTAAATGTTGATATTTTAAAAACAAAAAGTTACTGAAGAATGGAAATTTAAAAAGTAATTATAATAAAGTTATATATCTTTAGAGATATTTTAAAAGCTTTTTCTTTAGATTTTAATAAATAAAACGTTTAAAAAACAGTATTATTATTTCTTTTATGTTTACTAAAAGAAAAAAAATAGTGTGGGAAAACTGATTGATAAAAATAATTAATCTTTTTTCAGGAAGCGAAAATTCTAAAAGATTTTTTAACAAACAGGTCTTTAAGAAAAATTAAATTTTGCTGTTTATAATTAAAAAATGAAAGAAAACAATATTCACCGAAAAAGTCAATTTTATATTTACTGTTTTCCCTTTATTTTTAAACGTTTTTTACGGCATTAAAATGCCGTTGAAAAAAGGTAACACTAACAGGACAATATTGCGGACATATTCCTGTTTTTAAAAGCTTTTAACGGCATTAAAATGTCGTTGAAAAAAAGTAAAACAAACAAGACATATTGCGGACATATTACTATTTTATAAGTTTTTTTATGGCACTAAAATGCGTGTAAAAATAGTATAACAAACGTCAGTATTGCGACCTTGAACAACGTTTTTAAGACGGTCGTTATTGCGTTGAAAATACAGCTATATTTACCGTTGAAAAATAATCGAATCAACGAGACATATTTTCGAATTTATAACGTCAACGAATAACGTTGTTTCAACGACACCCGTTGTCGTTTTTTCAACGATTTAAAAACGAAACTGTGCTACTTTTGCCCCATATTAGTCCAAATAGCCATCAGAGCATACCTAAAAAGGAAAAGGAGGACGATGGGGTTACAGCTCCCTTCCCCAAATAGTCGAACATCTCTTGAAAATAGTGCTGTTTTTTTCTTCTTTGAGATAAATTTGTATTTGTTTTTGTCAAACAACAGATTGCCCACTCTCTTCTTTCTAACCCCATATTTTCCACATTGACATCATAGTATATCTAAAGAGGGGAAGGGGGTATTTTTGTTACACCCCCCCCACACACACACACCCGAAATAGTCCAAAATCTCATGAAAAAAGTACTGTTTTTTCTTCTTGGAGATAAATTTGTATATTTTTAGTCATACAACAGACTACCCTCTCTTTTCTTCTTAACCCCTATTAGTCCACATTGACGTTAGAGCATGCCTAAAAGGGGGAAGGTGTCTAATGGGGTACAGCACCTCTCCCATTCCCCAAATAGTCGGACATCTCATGAAAAAAGTGCTGTTTTTTTCTACTTTGGGATAAATTTGTATTTGTTTTTGTCATACAACAGACTACCCTCTCTCTTCTTTTTAACCCCATATTAGCCACATTCACGTTAGAGCAAACCTAAAAGTGGGAAGGTGTCTGATAGGGTTACAGCCCCCTCTCCCCAAATAGTCGAACATCTCATCACAATACTGCTGTTTTTTTCTTCTTTGAGATTAGTTTATATTTTTTTGTCATACAACAGACAATCCACTCTCCTCTTTCTAGCCACATATTAGTCCACATTTCCATTAAAGCATACCTGAAAAGGAAAAGGGGGATGATGGGTTTGCAGCCCCTCCCGCATTTCCCAAATAGTCAAACATGTGATGAAAATACTGCTGTTTTTTCTTCTTTGAGATAAATTTGTTTTCGTTTTTTTGTCATAGAACAGACCATCCACTCTCTTCTATTTTGACCCATATTAGTCCAAATTGCCATCAGAGCATACCTAAAAAGGAAAAGGAGGACGATGGGGTTACAGCCCCCTTCCCCAAATAGTCGAACATCTCATGAAAATAGTGCTGTTTTTTTCTTCTTTGAGATAAATTTGTATTTGTGTTTGTCAAACAACAGATTGCCCTCTCTCTTCTTTCTAACCCCATATTTTCCACATTCACATCATAGTATGTCTAAAGAGGGGAAGGGGGTATTTGTGTTACACCCCCCCCACCCACACACACCCGAAATAGTCGAAAATCTCATGAAAAAAGTGCTGTTTTTTTCTTCTTTGAGATAAAGTTGTTTTTTTAGTCATACAACAGACTACCCTCTCTCTTCTTTTTAACCCCTATTAGTCCACATTGACGTTAGAGCATACCTAAAAGGGTGAAGGTGTCTGATGGGGTTATAGCCCCCCCCTTCCCCAAATAGTCAAACATCTGATGAAAATACTGCTGTTTTTTCTTCTTTGAGATAAATTTGTTTTCGTGTTTTTGTCATAGAACAGACTATCCACTCTCTTCTATTTTGCCCCATATTAGTCCAAATAGCCATCAGAGCATACCTAAAAAGGAAAAGGAGGACGATGGGGTTACAGCTCCCTTCCCCAAATAGTCGAACATCTCTTGAAAATAGTGCTGTTTTTTTCTTCTTTGAGATAAATTTGTATTTGTTTTTGTCAAACAACAGATTGCCCACTCTCTTCTTTCTAACCCCATATTTTCCACATTCACGTGAGAGCATACCTAAAAGATGTCTGATGGGGTTACAACCCCCCTTTCCCTAAATAGTCGAACATCTCATCAAAATACTGCTGTTTTTTTCATCTTTGA
Source organism: Maratus michaelseni (assembly GCA_963931845.1). Taxonomy (NCBI): domain Eukaryota; kingdom Metazoa; phylum Arthropoda; class Arachnida; order Araneae; family Salticidae; genus Maratus; species Maratus michaelseni. The sequence goes on along the minus strand of OZ007599.1, from coordinate 23,077,317 downwards.
GATTAATTTATATTTTTTTGTCATACAACAGACTATCCACTCTCTTCTTTCTAGCCACATATTAGTCCACATTTCCATTAAAGCATACCTAAAAAGGAAAAGGGGGATGATTGGATTACAGCCCCTCCCCCATTCCCCAAATAGTCGAACATCTCATGAAAATAGTGCTGTTTTTTTCTTCTTTGAGATAACTTTGTATTTGTTTTTTCATACAACAGACTACCTACTCTCTTCTTATTAACCCCATATTAGTCCACATTGACATCAGAGCATACCTAAAAAGGAAAAGGAGGACGATGGGGTTACAGCCTCCTTCCCCAAATAGTCAAACTTCTCATGAAAAAACTGCTGTTTTTTCTACTTTGAGATAAATTTGTATTTATTTTTGTCATACAACAGACTACCCTCTCTCTTCTTTTTAACCCCATATTAGCCACATTCACGTGAGAGCATACCTAAAAGAAGGAAGGTGTCTGATGGGGTTACAGCGCCCCTTCCCCAAATAGTCGAACATCTCATCACAATACTGCTGTTTTTTTCTTCTTTGAGATTAATTTATATTTTTTTTGTCATACAACAGACTATCCATTCTCCTCTTTCTTGCCACATATTAGTCCACATTTCCATTAAAGCATACCTAAAAAGGAAAAGGTGTCTGATGGGGTTATAGTCCCCCCCCTTCCCCAAATAGTCAAACATCTGATGAAAATACTGCTGTTTTTTCTTCTTTGAGATAAATTTGTTTTCGATTTTTTGTCATAGAACAGACTATCCATTCTCTTCTATTTTGACCCATATTAGTCCAAATTGCCATCAGAGCATACCTAAAAAGGAAAAGGAGGACGATGGGGTTACAGCCCGCTTCCCCAAATAGTCGAACATCTCATGAAAATAGAGCTGTTTTTTTCTTCTTTGAGATAAATTTTTATTTGTTTTTGTCAAAAATTAGATTGCCCACTCTCTTCTTTCTAACCCCATATTTTACACATTGACATCATATTATATCTAAAGAGGGGAAGGGGGTATTTTTGTTACACACCCCCACACGCACACACCCGAAATTGTCGAAAATCTCATGAAAAAAGTGCTTTTTTTTCTTCTTTGAGATAAATTTGTATTTTTTTAGTCATACAACAGACTACCCTCTCTCTTCTTTTTAACCCCTATTAGTCCACATTGACGTTAGAGCATACCTGAAAGGGGGAAGGGTCTAATGGGGTTACAGCCACTCCCCCATTCCCCAAATAGTCGGACATCTCATGAAAAAAGTGTTGTTTTTTTCTACTTTGAGATAAATTTGTATTTGTTTTTGTCATACAACAGACTATCCACTCTCTTCTTTCTAGCCGCATATTAGTCCACATTTCCATTAAAGCATACCTAAAAAGGAAAAGTGGATGATTGGTTTACAGCCCCTCCCCCATTCCCCAAATAGTCGAACATCTCATGAAAATAGTGCTGTTTTTTTCTTCTTTGAGATAAATTTGTAATTGTTTTTGTCATACAACAGACTACCTACTCTCTTCTTATTAACCCCTTATTAGTCCACATTGACATCAGAGCACACCTAAAAGAGGGAAGGGGGCTGATGGGATTACAGCCCTCCCTTCCCGAAATAGTCAAACTTCTCATGAAAAAAACTGCTGTTTTTCCTTCTTTGAGATAAATTTGTAATTGTTTTTGTCATACAACAGACTACCTACTCTCTTCTTATTAACCCCTTATTAGTCCACATTGACATCAGAGCACACCTAAAAGAGGGAAGGGGGCTGATGGGGTTACAGCCCTCCCTTCCCGAAATAGTCAAACTTCTCATGAAAGAAACTGCTGTTTTTCCTTCTTTGAGATAAATGTGTATTTTTTTTTGTCATACAACAGACTACACTCTCTCTTCTTTTTAACCCCATATTAGCCACATTCACGTCAGTGCATACCTAAAAGAGGGAAGGTGTCTGATGGGGTTACAGCCCCCCTTCCCCAAATAGTCGAACATCTCATCACAATACTGCTGTTTTTTCTACTTTGAGATTAATTTATATATTTTTTTGTCATACAACAGACTATCCACTCTCCTCTTTCTAGCCACATATTAGACGACATTTCCATTAAAGCATACCTAAAAAGGAAAAGGGGGATGATGGGTTTACAGCCCCTCCCGCATTCCCCAAATAGTCGAACATCTCATGAAAATAGTGCTGTTTTTTTCTTCTTTGAGATAAATTTGTATTTGTTTTTGTCATACAACAGACTACCTACTCTCTTCTTATTAACCCCATATTAGTCCACATTGACATCAGAGCACACCTAAAAAAGGGAAGGTGTCTGATGGGGTTACAGCCCCCCTTCCCCAAATAGTCGAACATCTCATCACAATACTGCTTTTTTTCTACTTTGAGATTAATTTATATATTTTTTTGTCATACAACAGACTATCCACTCTCCTCTTTCTAGCCACATATTAGACGACATTTCCATTAAAGCATACCTAAAAAGGAAAAGGGGGATGATGGGTTTACAGCCCCTCCCGCATTCCCCAAATAGTCGAACATCTCATGAAAATAGTGCTGTTTTTTTCTTCTTTGAGATAAATTTGTATTTGTTTTTGTCATACAACAGACTACCTACTCTCTTCTTATTAACCCCATATTAGTCCACATTGACATCAGAGCACACCTAAAAAAGGGAAGGGGGCTGATGGGGTTACAGCCCTCCTTTCCCGAAATAGTCAAACTTCTCATGAAAAAACTGCTGTTTTTTCTTCTTTGAGATAAATTTGTATTTTTTTTGTCGTACAACAGACTACCCTCTCTCTTCTTTTTAACCCCCATATTAGCCACATTCACGTCAGAGCATATCTAAAAGCGGGAAGGTGTCTGATGGGGTTACAGCCTCCCTTCCCCAAATAGTCGAACATCTCATCACAATACTGCTGTTTTTTTCTTCTTTGAGATTAATTTATATTTTTTTTGTCATACAACAGACTATCCACTCTCCTCTTTCTAGCCACATATTAGTCCACATTTCCATTAAAGAATACCTAAGAAGGAAAAGGGGGGGGTGATGGGTTTACAGCCTCTCCCGCATTTCCCAAATAGTCAAACATCTGATGAAAATACTGCTGTTTTTTCTTCTTTGAGATAAATTTGTTTTCGTTTTTTTGTCATAGAACAGACTATCCACTCTCTTCTATTTTGCCCCATATTAGTCCAAATTGCCATCAGAGCATACCTAAAAAGGAAAAGGAGGACGATGGGGTTACAGTCCCCTTCCCCAAATAGTCGAACATCTCATGAAAATAGTTCTGTTTTTTTCTTCTTTGAGATAAATTTGTATTTGTTTTTGTCAAACAACAGATTGCCCACTCTCTTCTTTCTAACCCCATATTTTCCACATTGACATCATAGTATATCAAAAGAGGGGAAGGGGGTATTTGTGTTACTCCCCCCCCCACACCCGAAATAGTCCAAAATCTCATGAAAAAAGTGCTGTTTTTTTCTTCTTTGAGATAAATTTGTTTTTTTAGTCATGCAACAGACTACCCTCTCTCTTCTTTTTAACCCCATATTAGCCACATTCACGTCAGAGCATACCTAAAAGAGGGAAGGTGTCTGATGGGGTTGCTTCCCCCTTCTCCAAATAGTCGAACATCACATCACAATACTGCTGTTTTTTTCTTCTTTGAGATTAATTTATATTTTTTTTTGTCATACAACAGACTATCCATTCTCCTCTTTCTAGCCACATATTAGTCCACATTTCCATTAAAGCATACCTAAAAAGGAAAAGGGGGGGTGATGGGGTTACAGCCCTCCTTTCCCGAAATAGTCAAACTTCTCATGAAAAAACTGCTGTTTTTTCTTCTTTGAGATAAATTTGTATTTTTTTTGTCGTACAACAGACTACCCTCTCTCTTCTTTTTAACCCCCATATTAGCCACATTCACGTCAGAGCATATCTAAAAGCGGGAAGGTGTCTGATGGGGTTACAGCCTCCCTTCCCCAAATAGTCGAACATCTCATCACAATACTGCTGTTTTTTTCTTCTTTGAGATTAATTTATATTTTTTTTGTCATACAACAGACTATCCACTCTCCTCTTTCTAGCCACATATTAGTCCACATTTCCATTAAAGAATACCTAAGAAGGAAAAGGGGGGGGTGATGGGTTTACAGCCTCTCCCGCATTTCCCAAATAGTCAAACATCTGATGAAAATACTGCTGTTTTTTCTTCTTTGAGATAAATTTGTTTTCGTTTTTTTGTCATAGAACAGACTATCCACTCTCTTCTATTTTGCCCCATATTAGTCCAAATTGCCATCAGAGCATACCTAAAAAGGAAAAGGAGGACGATGGGGTTACAGTCCCCTTCCCCAAATAGTCGAACATCTCATGAAAATAGTTCTGTTTTTTTCTTCTTTGAGATAAATTTGTATTTGTTTTTGTCAAACAACAGATTGCCCACTCTCTTCTTTCTAACCCCATATTTTCCACATTGACATCATAGTATATCAAAAGAGGGGAAGGGGGTATTTGTGTTACTCCCCCCCCCCCCCACACCCGAAATAGTCCAAAATCTCATGAAAAAAGTGCTGTTTTTTTCTTCTTTGAGATAAATTTGTTTTTTTAGTCATGCAACAGACTACCCTCTCTCTTCTTTTTAACCCCATATTAGCCACATTCACGTCAGAGCATACCTAAAAGAGGGAAGGTGTCTGATGGGGTTGCATCCCCCTTCTCCAAATAGTCGAACATCACATCACAATACTGCTGTTTTTTTCTTCTTTGAGATTAATTTATATTTTTTTTTGTCATACAACAGACTATCCATTCTCCTCTTTCTAGCCACATATTAGTCCACATTTCCATTAAAGCATACCTAAAAAGGAAAAGGGGGGGTGATGGGGTTACAGCCCTCCCTTCCCGAAATAGTCAAACTTCTCATGAAAAAACTGCTGTTTTTTCTTCTTTGAGATAAATTTGTATTTTTTTAGTCATACAACAGACTACCCTCTCTCTTCTTTTTAACCTCATATTAGCCACATTCAAGTCAGAGCATACCTAAAAGAGGGAAGGTGTCTGATGAGGTTGCATCCCCCTTCCCCAAATAGTCGAACATCACATCGCAATACTGCTGTTTTTTTCTTCTTTGAGATTAATTTATATTTTTTTTGTCATACAACAGACTATCCACTCTCCTCTTTCTAGCCACATATTAGTCCACATTTCCATTAAAGCATACCTAAAAAGGAAAAGGGGGGGTGATGGGTTTACAGCCCCTCCCGCATTTCCCAAATAGTCAAACATCTGATGAAAATACTGCAGTTTTATCTTCTTTGAGATAAATTTGTTTTCGTTTTTTTGTCATAGAACAGACTATCCACTCTCTTCTATTTTGCCCCATATTAGTCCAAATTGCCATCAGAGCATACCTAAAAAGGAAAAGGAGGACGGTGGGGTTACAGCCCCCTTCCCCAAATAGTCGAACATCTTATCAAAATACTGCTGTTTTTTCATCTTTGAGATTAATTTATATTTTTTTTGTCATACAACAGACTATCCACTCTCTTCTTTCTAGCCACATATTAGTCCACATTTCCATTAAAGCATACCTAAAAAGGAAAAGGTGTCTGATGGGGTTATAGCCCCCCCCTTCCACAAATAGTCAAACATCTGATGAAAATACTGCTGTTTTTTCTTCTTTGAGATAAATTTGTTTTCGTTTTTTTGTCATAGAACAGACTATCCCCTCTCTTTTATTTTGACCCATATTAGTCCAAATTGCCATCAGAGCCTACCTAAAAAGGAAAAGGAGGACGATGGGGTTACAGCCCCCCTTCCCCAAATAGTCAAACATCTCATCACAATACTGCTGTTTTTTTCTTCTTTGAGATTATTTTATATTTTTTTTGTCATACAACAGACTATCCACTCTCCTCTTTCTAGCCACATATTAGTCCACATTTCCATTAAAGCATACCTAAAAAAGAAAAGGGGGATGATTGGTTAACAGCCCCTCCCCCATTCCCCAAATAGTCGAACATCTCAAGAAAATAGTGCTTTTTTTCCTTCTTTGAGATAAATTTGTATTTGTTTTTGTCATACAACAGACTACCTACTCTCTTCTTATTAACCCCATATTAGTCCACATTGACATCAGAGCACACCTAAAAGAGGGAAGGGGGCTGATGGGGTTACAGCCCTCCCTTCCCGAAATAGTCAAACTTCTCATGAAAAAACTGCTGTTTTTTCTTCTTTGAGATAAATTTGTATTTTTTTGTCATACAACAGACTACCCTCTCTCTTCTTTTTAACCCCATATTAGCTACATTCACGTCAGAGCATACATAAAAGAGGGAAGGTGTCTGATGGGGTTACAGCCCCCCTTCCCCAAATAGTCGAACATCTCATCACAATACTGCTATTTTTTTCTTCTTTGAGATTAATTTATATTTTTTTTGTCATACAACAGACTATCCACTCTCTTCTTTCTAGCCACATATTAGTCCACATTTCCATTAAAGCATACCTAAAAAGGAAAAGGTGTCTGATGGGGTTATAGCCCCCCCTTCCCCAAATAGTCAAACATCTGATGAAAATACTGCTGTTTTTTCTTCTTTGAGATAAATTTGTTTTCGTTTTTTTGTCATAGAACAGACTATCCACTCTCTTCTATTTTGACCCATATTAGTCCAAATTGCCATCAGAGCATACCTAAAAAGGAAAAGGAGGACGATGGGGTTACAGCCCCCTTCCCCAAATAGTCGAACATCTCATGAAAATAGTGCTGTTGTTTTCTTCTTTGAGATAAATTTGTACTTGTTTTTGTCAAACAACAGATTGCCCACTCTCTTCTTTCTAACCCCATATTTTCCACATTGACATCATAGTATATATAAAGAGGGTAAGGGGGTATTTGTGTTACACCCCCCCACACACACACACCCGAAATAGTCGAAAGTCTCATGAAAAAAGTGCTTTTTTTTCTTCTTTGAGATAAATTTGTATTTTTTTAGTCATACAACAGACTACCCTCTCTTTTCTTCTTAACCCCTATTAGTCCACATTGACGTTAGAGCATACCTAAAAGGGGGAAGATGTCTAATGGGGTTACAGCACCTCCCCCATTCCCCAAATAGTCGGACATCTCATGAAAAAAGTGCTGTTTTTTCTTCTTTGAGATAAATTTGTTTTTTTAGTCATATAACAGACTACCCTCTCTCTTCTTTTTAACCCCATATTAGCCACATTCACGTCAGAGCATACCTAAAAGAGGGAAGGTGTCTGATGGGGTTACAACCCCCCTTTCCCTAAATTGTCGAACATCTCATCAAAATACTGCTGTTTTTTTCATCTTTGAGATTAATTTAAATTTTTTGTCATACAACAGACTATCCACTCTCTTCCTTCTAGCCACATATTAGTCCACATTTCCATTAAACCATACCTAAAAAGGAAAAGGTGTCTGATGGGGTTATAGCCCCCCCCCTTCCCCAAATAGTCAAACATCTGATGAAAATACTGCTGTTTTTTCTTCTTTGAGATAAATTTGCTTTCGTTTTTTTGTCATAGAACAGATTATCCACTCTCTTCTATTTTGCCCCATATTAGTCCAAATTGCCAACAGAGCATACCTAAAAAGGAAAAGGAGGACGATGGGGTTACAGCCTCCTTCCCCAAATAGTCAAACTTCTCATGAAAAAACTGCTGTTTTTTCTACTTTGAGATAAATTTGTAATTATTTTTGTCATACAACAGACTACCCTCTCTCTTCTTTTTAACCCCATATTAGCCACATTCACGTGAGAGCATACCTAAAAGAGGGAAGGTGTCTGATGGGGTTACAGCGCCCCTTCCCCAAATAGTCGAACATCTCATCACAATACTGCTGTTTTTTTCTTCTTTGAGATAAATTTGTTTTCGTTTTTTTGTCATAGAACAGACTATCCACTCTCTTCTATTTTGACCCATATTAGTCCAAATTGCCATCAGAGCATACCTAAAAAGGAAAAGGAGGACGATGGGGTTACAGCCCGCTTCCCCAAATAGTCGAACATCTCATGAAAATAGAGCTGTTTTTTTCTTCTTTGAGATAAATTTTTATTTGTTTTTGTCAAAAATTAGATTGCCCACTCTCTTCTTTCTAACCCCATATTTTCCACATTGACATCATATTATATCTAAAGAGGGGAAGGGGGTATTTGTGTTACACCCCCCCCCCACACACACAACCGAAATTGTCGAAAATCTCATGAAAAAAGTGCTTTTTTTTCTTCTTTGAGATAAATTTGTATTTTTTTAGTCATACAACAGACTACCCTCTCTCTTCTTTTTAACCCCTATTAGTCCACATTGACGTTAGAGCATACCTAAAAGGGGGAAGGGTCTGATGGGGTTACAGCTACTCCCCCATTCCCCAAATAGTCGGACATCTCATGAAAAAAGTGTTGTTTTTTTCTACTTTGAGATAAATTTGTATTTGTTTTTGTCATACAACAGACTATCCACTCTCTTCTTTCTAGCCGCATATTAGTCCACATTTCCATTAAGCGCATACCTGAAAAGGAAAAGTGGATGATTGGTTTACAGCCCCTCCCCCATTCCCCAAATAGTCGAACATCTCATGAAAATAGTGCTGTTTTTTTCTTCTTTGAGATAAATTTGTAATTGTTTTTGTCATACAACAGACTACCTACTCTCTTCTTATTAACCCCTTATTAGTCCACATTGACATCAGAGCACACCTAAAAGAGGGAAGGGGGATGATGGGGTTACAGCCCTCCCTTCCCGAAATAGTCAAACTTCTCATGAAAAAAACTGCTGTTTTTCCTTCTTTGAGATAAATTTGTAATTGTTTTTGTCATACAACAGACTACCTACTCTCTTCTTATTAACCCCTTATTAGTCCACATTGACATCAGAGCACACCTAAAAGAGGGAAGGGGGCTGATGGGGTTACAGCCCTCCCTTCCCGAAATAGTCAAACTTCTCATGAAAAAAACTGCTGTTTTTCCTTCTTTGAGATAAATGTGTTTTTTTACTCATACAACATACTACCCTCTCTCTTCTTTTTAACCCCATATTAGCCACATTCACGTCAGAGCATACCTAAATGAGGGAAGGTGTCTGATGGGGTTGAACCCCCTTCCCCAAATAGTCGAACATCTCATCACAATACTGCTGTTTTTTTCTTCTTTGAGATTAATTTATATTTTTTTTGTCATACAACAGACTATCCACTCTCTTCCTTCTAGCCACATATTAATCCACATTTCCATTAAAGCATACCTAAAAAGGAAAAGGTGTCTGATGGGGTTATAGCCCCCCCCTTCCCCAAATAGTCAAACATCTGATGAAAATACTGCTGTTTTTTCTTCTTTGAGATAAATTTGCTTTCGTTTTTTTGTCATAGAACAGATTATCCACTCTCTTCTATTTTGCCCCATATTAGTCCAAATTGCCAACAGAGCATACCTAAAAAGGAAAAGGAGGACGATGGGGTTACAGCTTCCTTCCCCAAATAGTCAAACTTCTCATGAAAAAACTGCTGTTTTTTCTACATTGAGATAAATTTGTAATTATTTTTGTCATACAACAGACTACCCTCTCTCTTCTTTTTAACCCCATATTAGCCACATTCACGTGAGAGCATACCTAAAAGAGGGAAGGTGTCTGATGGGGTTACAGCGCCCCTTCCACAAATAGTCGAACATCTCATCACAATACTGCTGTTTTTTTCTTCTTTGAGATAAATTTGTTTTCGTTTTTTTGTCATAGAACAGACTATCCACTCTCTTCTATTTTGACTCATATTAGTCCAAATTGCCATCAGAGCATACCTAAAAAGGAAAAGGAGGACGATGGGGTTACAGCCCGTTTCCCCAAATAGTCGAACATCTCATGAAAATAGAGCTGTTTTTTTCTTCTTTGAGATAAATTTTTATTTGTTTTTGTCAAAAATTAGATTGCCACTCTCTTCTTTCTAACCCCATATTTTCCACATTGACATCATATTATATCTAAAGAGGGGAAGGGGGTATTTGTGTTACACCCACCCCCACACACACACAACCGAAATTTTCGAAAATCTCATGAAAAAAGTGCTTTTTTTTCTTCTTTGATATAAATTTGTATTTTTTTAGTCATACAACAGACTACCCTCTCTCTTCTTTTTAACCCCTATTAGTCCACATTGACGTTAGAGCATACCTAAAAGGGGGAAGGGTCTGATGGGGTTACAGCCACTCCCCCATTCCCCAAATAGTCGGACATCTCATGAAAAAAGTGTTGTTTTTTTCTACTTTGAGATAAATTTGTATTTGTTTTTGTCATACAACAGACTATCCACTCTCTTCTTTCTAGCCGCATATTAGTCCACATTTCCATTAAGCGCATACCTAAAAAGGAAAAGTGGATGATTGGTTTACAGCCCCTCCCCCATTCCCCAAATAGTCGAACATCTCATGAAAATAGTGCTGTTTTTTTCTTCTTTGAGATAAATTTGTATTTGTGTTTGTCAAACAACAGATTGCCCTCTCTCTTCTTTCTAACCCCATATTTTCCACATTCACATCATAGTATGTCTAAAGAGGGGGAAGGGGGTATTTGTGTTACACCCCCCCACCCACACACACCCGAAATAGTCGAAAATCTCATGAAAAAAGTGCTGTTTTTTTCTTCTTTGAGATAAAGTTGTTTTTTTAGTCATACAACAGACTACCCTCTCTCTTCTTTTTAACCCCTATTAGTCCACATTGACGTTAGAGCATACCTAAAAGGGTGAAGGTGTCTGATGGGGTTATAGCCCCCCCCTTCCCCAAATAGTCAAACATCTGATGAAAATACTGCTGTTTTTTCTTCTTTGAGATAAATTTGTTTTCGTGTTTTTGTCATAGAACAGACTATCCACTCTCTTCTATTTTGCCCCATATTAGTCCAAATAGCCATCAGAGCATACCTAAAAAGGAAAAGGAGGACGATGGGGTTACAGCTCCCTTCCCCAAATAGTCGAACATCTCTTGAAAATAGTGCTGTTTTTTTCTTCTTTGAGATAAATTTGTATTTGTTTTTGTCAAACAACAGATTGCCCACTCTCTTCTTTCTAACCCCATATTTTCCACATTCACGTGAGAGCATACCTAAAAGGGGGAAGATGTCTGATGGGGTTACAACCCCCCTTTCCCTAAATAGTCGAACATCTCATCAAAATACTGCTGTTTTTTTCATCTTTGAGATTAATTTATATTTTTTTGTCATACAACAGACTATCCACTCTCTTCTTTCTAGCCACATATTAGTCCACATTTCCATTAAAGCATACCTAAAAAGGAAAAGGGGGATGATTGGATTACAGCCCCTCCCCCATTCCCCAAATAGTCGAACATCTCATGAAAATAGTGCTGTTTTTTTCTTCTTTGAGATAACTTTGTATTTGTTTTTTCATACAACAGACTACCTACTCTCTTCTTATTAACCCCATATTAGTCCACATTGACATCAGAGCACACCTAAAAGAGGGAAGGGGGCTGATGGGGTTACAGCCCTCCCTTCCCGAAATAGTCAAACTTCTCATGAAAAAACTGCTGTTTTTTCTTCTTTGAGATACATTTGTATTTTTTTTGTCATACAACAGACTACCCTCTCTCTTCTTTTTAACCCCATATTAGCCACATTCACGTCAGAGCATACCTAAAAGAGGGAAGGTGTCTGATGGGGTTACAGCCCCCTTTCCCCAAATAGTCGAACATCTCATCACAATACTGCTGTTTTTTTCTTTTTTGAGATTAATTTATATTTTTTTTGTCATGCAACAGACTATCCACTCTCTTCTTTCTAGCCACATATTAGTCCACATTTCCATTAAAGCATACCTAAAAAGGAAAAGGTGTCTGATGGGGTTATAGCCCCCCCCCTTCCCCAAATAGTCAAACATCTGATGAAAATACTGCTGTTTTTTCTTCTTTGAGATAAATTTGCTTTCGTTTTTTTGTCATAGAACAGATTATCCACTCTCTTCTATTTTGCCCCATATTAGTCCAAATTGCCAACAGAGCATACCTAAAAAGGAAAAGGAGGACGATGGGGTTACAGCCTCCTTCCCCAAATAGTCAAACTTCTCATGAAAAAACTGCTGTTTTTTCTACTTTGAGATAAATTTGTATTTATTTTTGTCATACAACAGACTACCCTCTCTCTTCTTTTTAACCCCATATTAGCCACATTCACGTGAGAGCATACCTAAAAGAAGGAAGGTGTCTGATGGGGTTACAGCGCCCCTTCCCCAAATAGTCGAACATCTCATCACAATACTGCTGTTTTTTTCTTCTTTGAGATTAATTTATATTTTTTTTTGTCATACAACAGACTATCCATTCTCCTCTTTCTAGCCACATATTAGTCCACATTTCCATTAAAGCATACCTAAAAAGGAAAAGGTGTCTGATGGGGTTATAGTCCCCCCCCTTCCCCAAATAGTCAAACATCTGATGAAAATACTGCTGTTTTTTCTTCTTTGAGATAAATTTGTTTTCGATTTTTTGTCATAGAACAGACTATCCATTCTCTTCTATTTTGACCCATATTAGTCCAAATTGCCATCAGAGCATACCTAAAAAGGAAAAGGAGGACGATGGGGTTACAGCCCGCTTCCCCAAATAGTCGAACATCTCATGAAAATAGAGCTGTTTTTTTCTTCTTTGAGATAAATTTTTATTTGTTTTTGTCAAAAATTAGATTGCCCACTCTCTTCTTTCTAACCCCATATTTTACACATTGACATCATATTATATCTAAAGAGGGGAAGGGGGTATTTGTGTTACACACCCCCACACGCACACACCCGAAATTGTCGAAAATCTCATGAAAAAAGTGCTTTTTTTTCTTCTTTGAGATAAATTTGTATTTTTTTAGTCATACAACAGACTACCCTTTCTCTTCTTTTTAACCCCTATTAGTCCACATTGACGTTAGAGCATACCTGAAAGGGGGAAGGGTCTAATGGGGTTACAGCCACTCCCCCATTCCCCAAATAGTCGGACATCTCATGAAAAAAGTGTTGTTTTTTTCTACTTTGAGATAAATTTGTATTTGTTTTTGTCATACAACAGACTATCCACTCTCTTCTTTCTAGCCGCATATTAGTCCACATTTCCATTAAAGCATACCTAAAAAGGAAAAGTGGATGATTGGTTTACAGCCCCTCCCCCATTCCCCAAATAGTCGAACATCTCATGAAAATAGTGCTGTTTTTTTCTTCTTTGAGATAAATTTGTAATTGTTTTTGTCATACAACAGACTACCTACTCTCTTCTTATTATCCCCTTATTAGTCCACATTGACATCAGAGCACACCTAAAAGAGGGAAGGGGGCTGATGGGGTTACAGCCCTCCCTTCCCGAAATAGTCAAACTTCTCATGAAAAAAACTGCTGTATTTCCTTCTTTGAGATAAATTTGTAATTGTTTTTGTCATACAACAGACTACCTACTCTCTTCTTATTAACCCCTTATTAGTCCACATTGACATCAGAGCACACCTAAAAGAGGGAAGGGGGCTGATGGGGTTACAGCCCTCCCTTCCCGAAATAGTCAAACTTCTCATGAAAGAAACTGCTGTTTTTCCTTCTTTGAGATAAATGTGTATTTTTTTTTGTCATACAACAGACTACACTCTCTCTTCTTTTTAACCCCATATTAGCCACATTCACGTCAGTGCATACCTAAAAGAGGGAAGGTGTCTGATGGGGTTACAGCCCCCCTTCCCCAAATAGTCGAACATCTCATCACAATACTGCTGTTTTTTCTACTTTGAGATTAATTTATATATTTTTTTGTCATACAACAGACTATCCACTCTCCTCTTTCTAGCCACATATTAGACGACATTTCCATTAAAGCATACCTAAAAAGGAAAAGGGGGATGATGGGTTTACAGCCCCTCCCGCATTCCCCAAATAGTCGAACATCTCATGAAAATAGTGCTGTTTTTTTCTTCTTTGAGATAAATTTGTATTTGTTTTTGTCATACAACAGACTACCTACTCTCTTCTTATTAACCCCATATTAGTCCACATTGACATCAGAGCACACCTAAAAAAGGGAAGGTGTCTGATGGGGTTACAGCCCCCCTTCCCCAAATAGTCGAACATCTCATCACAATACTGCTTTTTTTCTACTTTGAGATTAATTTATATATTTTTTTGTCATACAACAGACTATCCACTCTCCTCTTTCTAGCCACATATTAGACGACATTTCCATTAAAGCATACCTAAAAAGGAAAAGGGGGATGATGGGTTTACAGCCCCTCCCGCATTCCCCAAATAGTCGAACATCTCATGAAAATAGTGCTGTTTTTTTCTTCTTTGAGATAAATTTGTATTTGTTTTTGTCATACAACAGACTACCCTCTCTCTTCTTTTTAACCTCATATTAGCCACATTCAAGTCAGAGCATACCTAAAAGAGGGAAGGTGTCTGATGAGGTTGCATCCCCCTTCCCCAAATAGTCGAACATCACATCGCAATACTGCTGTTTTTTTCTTCTTTGAGATTAATTTATATTTTTTTTGTCATACAACAGACTATCCACTCTCCTCTTTCTAGCCACATATTAGTCCACATTTCCATTAAAGCATACCTAAAAAGGAAAAGGGGGGGTGATGGGTTTACAGCCCCTCCCGCATTTCCCAAATAGTCAAACATCTGATGAAAATACTGCAGTTTTATCTTCTTTGAGATAAATTTGTTTTCGTTTTTTTGTCATAGAACAGACTATCCACTCTCTTCTATTTTGCCCCATATTAGTCCAAATTGCCATCAGAGCATACCTAAAAAGGAAAAGGAGGACGGTGGGGTTACAGCCCCCTTCCCCAAATAGTCGAACATCTTATCAAAATACTGCTGTTTTTTCATCTTTGAGATTAATTTATATTTTTTTTGTCATACAACAGACTATCCACTCTCTTCTTTCTAGCCACATATTAGTCCACATTTCCATTAAAGCATACCTAAAAAGGAAAAGGTGTCTGATGGGGTTATAGCCCCCCCCTTCCACAAATAGTCAAACATCTGATGAAAATACTGCTGTTTTTTCTTCTTTGAGATAAATTTGTTTTCGTTTTTTTGTCATAGAACAGACTATCCCCTCTTTTATTTTGACCCATATTAGTCCAAATTGCCATCAGAGCCTACCTAAAAAGGAAAAGGAGGACGATGGGGTTACAGCCCCCCTTCCCCAAATAGTCAAACATCTCATCACAATACTGCTGTTTTTTTCTTCTTTGAGATTATTTTATATTTTTTTTGTCATACAACAGACTATCCACTCTCCTCTTTCTAGCCACATATTAGACGACATTTCCATTAAAGCATACCTAAAAAGGAAAAGGGGGATGATGGGTTTACAGCCCCTCCCGCATTCCCCAAATAGTCGAACATCTCATGAAAATAGTGCTGTTTTTTTCTTCTTTGAGATAAATTTGTATTTGTTTTTGTCATACAACAGACTACCCTCTCTCTTCTTTTTAACCTCATATTAGCCACATTCAAGTCAGAGCATACCTAAAAGAGGGAAGGTGTCTGATGAGGTTGCATCCCCCTTCCCCAAATAGTCGAACATCACATCGCAATACTGCTGTTTTTTTCTTCTTTGAGATTAATTTATATTTTTTTTGTCATACAACAGACTATCCACTCTCCTCTTTCTAGCCACATATTAGTCCACATTTCCATTAAAGCATACCTAAAAAGGAAAAGGGGGGGTGATGGGTTTACAGCCCCTCCCGCATTTCCCAAATAGTCAAACATCTGATGAAAATACTGCAGTTTTATCTTCTTTGAGATAAATTTGTTTTCGTTTTTTTGTCATAGAACAGACTATCCACTCTCTTCTATTTTGCCCCATATTAGTCCAAATTGCCATCAGAGCATACCTAAAAAGGAAAAGGAGGACGGTGGGGTTACAGCCCCCTTCCCCAAATAGTCGAACATCTTATCAAAATACTGCTGTTTTTTCATCTTTGAGATTAATTTATATTTTTTTTGTCATACAACAGACTATCCACTCTCTTCTTTCTAGCCACATATTAGTCCACATTTCCATTAAAGCATACCTAAAAAGGAAAAGGTGTCTGATGGGGTTATAGCCCCCCCCTTCCACAAATAGTCAAACATCTGATGAAAATACTGCTGTTTTTTCTTCTTTGAGATAAATTTGTTTTCGTTTTTTTGTCATAGAACAGACTATCCCCTCTTTTATTTTGACCCATATTAGTCCAAATTGCCATCAGAGCCTACCTAAAAAGGAAAAGGAGGACGATGGGGTTACAGCCCCCCTTCCCCAAATAGTCAAACATCTCATCACAATACTGCTGTTTTTTTCTTCTTTGAGATTATTTTATATTTTTTTTGTCATACAACAGACTATCCACTCTCCTCTTTCTAGCCACATATTAGTCCACATTTCCATTAAAGCATACCTAAAAAAGAAAAGGGGGATGATTGGTTAACAGCCCCTCCCCCATTCCCCAAATAGTCGAACATCTCAAGAAAATAGTGCTTTTTTTCCTTCTTTGAGATAAATTTGTATTTGTTTTTGTCATACAACAGACTACCTACTCTCTTCTTATTAACCCCATATTAGTCCACATTGACATCAGAGCACACCTAAAAGAGGGAAGGGGGCTGATGGGGTTACAGCCCTCCCTTCCCGAAATAGTCAAACTTCTCATGAAAAAACTGCTGTTTTTTCTTCTTTGAGATAAATTTGTATTTTTTTGTCATACAACAGACTACCCTCTCTCTTCTTTTTAACCCCATATTAGCTACATTCACGTCAGAGCATACATAAAAGAGGGAAGGTGTCTGATGGGGTTACAGCCCCCCTTCCCCAAATAGTCGAACATCTCATCACAATACTGCTATTTTTTTCTTCTTTGAGATTAATTTATATTTTTTTTGTCATACAACAGACTATCCACTCTCTTCTTTCTAGCCACATATTAGTCCACATTTCCATTAAAGCATACCTAAAAAGGAAAAGGTGTCTGATGGGGTTATAGCCCCCCCTTCCCCAAATAGTCAAACATCTGATGAAAATACTGCTGTTTTTTCTTCTTTGAGATAAATTTGTTTTCGTTTTTTTGTCATAGAACAGACTATCCACTCTCTTCTATTTTGACCCATATTAGTCCAAATTGCCATCAGAGCATACCTAAAAAGGAAAAGGAGGACGATGGGGTTACAGCCCCCTTCCCCAAATAGTCGAACATCTCATGAAAATAGTGCTGTTGTTTTCTTCTTTGAGATAAATTTGTACTTGTTTTTGTCAAACAACAGATTGCCCACTCTCTTCTTTCTAACCCCATATTTTCCACATTGACATCATAGTATATATAAAGAGGGTAAGGGGGTATTTGTGTTACACCCCCCCCACACACACACACCCGAAATAGTCGAAAGTCTCATGAAAAAAGTGCTTTTTTTTCTTCTTTGAGATAAATTTGTATTTTTTTAGTCATACAACAGACTACCCTCTCTTTTCTTCTTAACCCCTATTAGTCCACATTGACGTTAGAGCATACCTAAAAGGGGGAAGATGTCTAATGGGGTTACAGCACCTCCCCCATTCCCCAAATAGTCGGACATCTCATGAAAAAAGTGCTGTTTTTTCTTCTTTGAGATAAATTTGTTTTTTTAGTCATATAACAGACTACCCTCTCTCTTCTTTTTAACCCCATATTAGCCACATTCACGTCAGAGCATACCTAAAAGAGGGAAGGTGTCTGATGGGGTTACAACCCCCCTTTCCCTAAATTGTCGAACATCTCATCAAAATACTGCTGTTTTTTTCATCTTTGAGATTAATTTAAATTTTTTGTCATACAACAGACTATCCACTCTCTTCCTTCTAGCCACATATTAGTCCACATTTCCATTAAACCATACCTAAAAAGGAAAAGGTGTCTGATGGGGTTATAGCCCCCCCCCTTCCCCAAATAGTCAAACATCTGATGAAAATACTGCTGTTTTTTCTTCTTTGAGATAAATTTGCTTTCGTTTTTTTGTCATAGAACAGATTATCCACTCTCTTCTATTTTGCCCCATATTAGTCCAAATTGCCAACAGAGCATACCTAAAAAGGAAAAGGAGGACGATGGGGTTACAGCCTCCTTCCCCAAATAGTCAAACTTCTCATGAAAAAACTGCTGTTTTTTCTACTTTGAGATAAATTTGTAATTATTTTTGTCATACAACAGACTACCCTCTCTCTTCTTTTTAACCCCATATTAGCCACATTCACGTGAGAGCATACCTAAAAGAGGGAAGGTGTCTGATGGGGTTACAGCGCCCCTTCCCCAAATAGTCGAACATCTCATCACAATACTGCTGTTTTTTTCTTCTTTGAGATAAATTTGTTTTCGTTTTTTTGTCATAGAACAGACTATCCACTCTCTTCTATTTTGACCCATATTAGTCCAAATTGCCATCAGAGCATACCTAAAAAGGAAAAGGAGGACGATGGGGTTACAGCCCGCTTCCCCAAATAGTCGAACATCTCATGAAAATAGAGCTGTTTTTTTCTTCTTTGAGATAAATTTTTATTTGTTTTTGTCAAAAATTAGATTGCCCACTCTCTTCTTTCTAACCCCATATTTTCCACATTGACATCATATTATATCTAAAGAGGGGAAGGGGGTATTTGTGTTACACCCCCCCCCCCACACACACAACCGAAATTGTCGAAAATCTCATGAAAAAAGTGCTTTTTTTTCTTCTTTGAGATAAATTTGTATTTTTTTAGTCATACAACAGACTACCCTCTCTCTTCTTTTTAACCCCTATTAGTCCACATTGACGTTAGAGCATACCTAAAAGGGGGAAGGGTCTGATGGGGTTACAGCTACTCCCCCATTCCCCAAATAGTCGGACATCTCATGAAAAAAGTGTTGTTTTTTTCTACTTTGAGATAAATTTGTATTTGTTTTTGTCATACAACAGACTATCCACTCTCTTCTTTCTAGCCGCATATTAGTCCACATTTCCATTAAGCGCATACCTGAAAAGGAAAAGTGGATGATTGGTTTACAGCCCCTCCCCCATTCCCCAAATAGTCGAACATCTCATGAAAATAGTGCTGTTTTTTTCTTCTTTGAGATAAATTTGTAATTGTTTTTGTCATACAACAGACTACCTACTCTCTTCTTATTAACCCCTTATTAGTCCACATTGACATCAGAGCACACCTAAAAGAGGGAAGGGGGATGATGGGGTTACAGCCCTCCCTTCCCGAAATAGTCAAACTTCTCATGAAAAAAACTGCTGTTTTTCCTTCTTTGAGATAAATTTGTAATTGTTTTTGTCATACAACAGACTACCTACTCTCTTCTTATTAACCCCTTATTAGTCCACATTGACATCAGAGCACACCTAAAAGAGGGAAGGGGGCTGATGGGGTTACAGCCCTCCCTTCCCGAAATAGTCAAACTTCTCATGAAAAAAACTGCTGTTTTTCCTTCTTTGAGATAAATGTGTTTTTTTACTCATACAACATACTACCCTCTCTCTTCTTTTTAACCCCATATTAGCCACATTCACGTCAGAGCATACCTAAATGAGGGAAGGTGTCTGATGGGGTTGAACCCCCTTCCCCAAATAGTCGAACATCTCATCACAATACTGCTGTTTTTTTCTTCTTTGAGATTAATTTATATTTTTTTTGTCATACAACAGACTATCCACTCTCTTCCTTCTAGCCACATATTAATCCACATTTCCATTAAAGCATACCTAAAAAGGAAAAGGTGTCTGATGGGGTTATAGCCCCCCCCTTCCCCAAATAGTCAAACATCTGATGAAAATACTGCTGTTTTTTCTTCTTTGAGATAAATTTGCTTTCGTTTTTTTGTCATAGAACAGATTATCCACTCTCTTCTATTTTGCCCCATATTAGTCCAAATTGCCAACAGAGCATACCTAAAAAGGAAAAGGAGGACGATGGGGTTACAGCTTCCTTCCCCAAATAGTCAAACTTCTCATGAAAAAACTGCTGTTTTTTCTACATTGAGATAAATTTGTAATTATTTTTGTCATACAACAGACTACCCTCTCTCTTCTTTTTAACCCCATATTAGCCACATTCACGTGAGAGCATACCTAAAAGAGGGAAGGTGTCTGATGGGGTTACAGCGCCCCTTCCACAAATAGTCGAACATCTCATCACAATACTGCTGTTTTTTTCTTCTTTGAGATAAATTTGTTTTCGTTTTTTTGTCATAGAACAGACTATCCACTCTCTTCTATTTTGACTCATATTAGTCCAAATTGCCATCAGAGCATACCTAAAAAGGAAAAGGAGGACGATGGGGTTACAGCCCGTTTCCCCAAATAGTCGAACATCTCATGAAAATAGAGCTGTTTTTTTCTTCTTTGAGATAAATTTTTATTTGTTTTTGTCAAAAATTAGATTGCCACTCTCTTCTTTCTAACCCCATATTTTCCACATTGACATCATATTATATCTAAAGAGGGGAAGGGGGTATTTGTGTTACACCCACCCCCACACACACACAACCGAAATTTTCGAAAATCTCATGAAAAAAGTGCTTTTTTTTCTTCTTTGATATAAATTTGTATTTTTTTAGTCATACAACAGACTACCCTCTCTCTTCTTTTTAACCCCTATTAGTCCACATTGACGTTAGAGCATACCTAAAAGGGGGAAGGGTCTGATGGGGTTACAGCCACTCCCCCATTCCCCAAATAGTCGGACATCTCATGAAAAAAGTGTTGTTTTTTTCTACTTTGAGATAAATTTGTATTTGTTTTTGTCATACAACAGACTATCCACTCTCTTCTTTCTAGCCGCATATTAGTCCACATTTCCATTAAGCGCATACCTAAAAAGGAAAAGTGGATGATTGGTTTACAGCCCCTCCCCCATTCCCCAAATAGTCGAACATCTCATGAAAATAGTGCTGTTTTTTTCTTCTTTGAGATAAATTTGTATTTGTGTTTGTCAAACAACAGATTGCCCTCTCTCTTCTTTCTAACCCCATATTTTCCACATTCACATCATAGTATGTCTAAAGAGGGGGAAGGGGGTATTTGTGTTACACCCCCCCACCCACACACACCCGAAATAGTCGAAAATCTCATGAAAAAAGTGCTGTTTTTTTCTTCTTTGAGATAAAGTTGTTTTTTTAGTCATACAACAGACTACCCTCTCTCTTCTTTTTAACCCCTATTAGTCCACATTGACGTTAGAGCATACCTAAAAGGGTGAAGGTGTCTGATGGGGTTATAGCCCCCCCCTTCCCCAAATAGTCAAACATCTGATGAAAATACTGCTGTTTTTTCTTCTTTGAGATAAATTTGTTTTCGTGTTTTTGTCATAGAACAGACTATCCACTCTCTTCTATTTTGCCCCATATTAGTCCAAATAGCCATCAGAGCATACCTAAAAAGGAAAAGGAGGACGATGGGGTTACAGCTCCCTTCCCCAAATAGTCGAACATCTCTTGAAAATAGTGCTGTTTTTTTCTTCTTTGAGATAAATTTGTATTTGTTTTTGTCAAACAACAGATTGCCCACTCTCTTCTTTCTAACCCCATATTTTCCACATTCACGTGAGAGCATACCTAAAAGGGGGAAGATGTCTGATGGGGTTACAACCCCCCTTTCCCTAAATAGTCGAACATCTCATCAAAATACTGCTGTTTTTTTCATCTTTGAGATTAATTTATATTTTTTTGTCATACAACAGACTATCCACTCTCTTCTTTCTAGCCACATATTAGTCCACATTTCCATTAAAGCATACCTAAAAAGGAAAAGGGGGATGATTGGATTACAGCCCCTCCCCCATTCCCCAAATAGTCGAACATCTCATGAAAATAGTGCTGTTTTTTTCTTCTTTGAGATAACTTTGTATTTGTTTTTTCATACAACAGACTACCTACTCTCTTCTTATTAACCCCATATTAGTCCACATTGACATCAGAGCACACCTAAAAGAGGGAAGGGGGCTGATGGGGTTACAGCCCTCCCTTCCCGAAATAGTCAAACTTCTCATGAAAAAACTGCTGTTTTTTCTTCTTTGAGATACATTTGTATTTTTTTTGTCATACAACAGACTACCCTCTCTCTTCTTTTTAACCCCATATTAGCCACATTCACGTCAGAGCATACCTAAAAGAGGGAAGGTGTCTGATGGGGTTACAGCCCCCTTTCCCCAAATAGTCGAACATCTCATCACAATACTGCTGTTTTTTTCTTTTTTGAGATTAATTTATATTTTTTTTGTCATGCAACAGACTATCCACTCTCTTCTTTCTAGCCACATATTAGTCCACATTTCCATTAAAGCATACCTAAAAAGGAAAAGGTGTCTGATGGGGTTATAGCCCCCCCCCTTCCCCAAATAGTCAAACATCTGATGAAAATACTGCTGTTTTTTCTTCTTTGAGATAAATTTGCTTTCGTTTTTTTGTCATAGAACAGATTATCCACTCTCTTCTATTTTGCCCCATATTAGTCCAAATTGCCAACAGAGCATACCTAAAAAGGAAAAGGAGGACGATGGGGTTACAGCCTCCTTCCCCAAATAGTCAAACTTCTCATGAAAAAACTGCTGTTTTTTCTACTTTGAGATAAATTTGTATTTATTTTTGTCATACAACAGACTACCCTCTCTCTTCTTTTTAACCCCATATTAGCCACATTCACGTGAGAGCATACCTAAAAGAAGGAAGGTGTCTGATGGGGTTACAGCGCCCCTTCCCCAAATAGTCGAACATCTCATCACAATACTGCTGTTTTTTTCTTCTTTGAGATTAATTTATATTTTTTTTTGTCATACAACAGACTATCCATTCTCCTCTTTCTAGCCACATATTAGTCCACATTTCCATTAAAGCATACCTAAAAAGGAAAAGGTGTCTGATGGGGTTATAGTCCCCCCCCTTCCCCAAATAGTCAAACATCTGATGAAAATACTGCTGTTTTTTCTTCTTTGAGATAAATTTGTTTTCGATTTTTTGTCATAGAACAGACTATCCATTCTCTTCTATTTTGACCCATATTAGTCCAAATTGCCATCAGAGCATACCTAAAAAGGAAAAGGAGGACGATGGGGTTACAGCCCGCTTCCCCAAATAGTCGAACATCTCATGAAAATAGAGCTGTTTTTTTCTTCTTTGAGATAAATTTTTATTTGTTTTTGTCAAAAATTAGATTGCCCACTCTCTTCTTTCTAACCCCATATTTTACACATTGACATCATATTATATCTAAAGAGGGGAAGGGGGTATTTGTGTTACACACCCCCACACGCACACACCCGAAATTGTCGAAAATCTCATGAAAAAAGTGCTTTTTTTTCTTCTTTGAGATAAATTTGTATTTTTTTAGTCATACAACAGACTACCCTTTCTCTTCTTTTTAACCCCTATTAGTCCACATTGACGTTAGAGCATACCTGAAAGGGGGAAGGGTCTAATGGGGTTACAGCCACTCCCCCATTCCCCAAATAGTCGGACATCTCATGAAAAAAGTGTTGTTTTTTTCTACTTTGAGATAAATTTGTATTTGTTTTTGTCATACAACAGACTATCCACTCTCTTCTTTCTAGCCGCATATTAGTCCACATTTCCATTAAAGCATACCTAAAAAGGAAAAGTGGATGATTGGTTTACAGCCCCTCCCCCATTCCCCAAATAGTCGAACATCTCATGAAAATAGTGCTGTTTTTTTCTTCTTTGAGATAAATTTGTAATTGTTTTTGTCATACAACAGACTACCTACTCTCTTCTTATTATCCCCTTATTAGTCCACATTGACATCAGAGCACACCTAAAAGAGGGAAGGGGGCTGATGGGGTTACAGCCCTCCCTTCCCGAAATAGTCAAACTTCTCATGAAAAAAACTGCTGTATTTCCTTCTTTGAGATAAATTTGTAATTGTTTTTGTCATACAACAGACTACCTACTCTCTTCTTATTAACCCCTTATTAGTCCACATTGACATCAGAGCACACCTAAAAGAGGGAAGGGGGCTGATGGGGTTACAGCCCTCCCTTCCCGAAATAGTCAAACTTCTCATGAAAGAAACTGCTGTTTTTCCTTCTTTGAGATAAATGTGTATTTTTTTTTGTCATACAACAGACTACACTCTCTCTTCTTTTTAACCCCATATTAGCCACATTCACGTCAGTGCATACCTAAAAGAGGGAAGGTGTCTGATGGGGTTACAGCCCCCCTTCCCCAAATAGTCGAACATCTCATCACAATACTGCTGTTTTTTCTACTTTGAGATTAATTTATATATTTTTTTGTCATACAACAGACTATCCACTCTCCTCTTTCTAGCCACATATTAGACGACATTTCCATTAAAGCATACCTAAAAAGGAAAAGGGGGATGATGGGTTTACAGCCCCTCCCGCATTCCCCAAATAGTCGAACATCTCATGAAAATAGTGCTGTTTTTTTCTTCTTTGAGATAAATTTGTATTTGTTTTTGTCATACAACAGACTACCTACTCTCTTCTTATTAACCCCATATTAGTCCACATTGACATCAGAGCACACCTAAAAAAGGGAAGGGGGCTGATGGGGTTACAGCCCTCCTTTCCCGAAATAGTCAAACTTCTCATGAAAAAACTGCTGTTTTTTCTTCTTTGAGATAAATTTGTATTTTTTTTGTCGTACAACAGACTACCCTCTCTCTTCTTTTTAACCCCCATATTAGCCACATTCACGTCAGAGCATATCTAAAAGAGGGAAGGTGTCTGATGGGGTTACAGCCTCCCTTCCCCAAATAGTCGAACATCTCATCACAATACTGCTGTTTTTTTCTTCTTTGAGATTAATTTATATTTTTTTTGTCATACAACAGACTATCCACTCTCCTCTTTCTAGCCACATATTAGTCCACATTTCCATTAAAGAATACCTAAGAAGGAAAAGGGGGGGTGATGGGTTTACAGCCTCTCCCGCATTTCCCAAATAGTCAAACATCTGATGAAAATACTGCTGTTTTTTCTTCTTTGAGATAAATTTGTTTTCGTTTTTTTGTCATAGAACAGACTATCCACTCTCTTCTATTTTGCCCCATATTAGTCCAAATTGCCATCAGAGCATACCTAAAAAGGAAAAGGAGGACGATGGGGTTACAGTCCCCTTCCCCAAATAGTCGAACATCTCATGAAAATAGTTCTGTTTTTTTCTTCTTTGAGATAAATTTGTATTTGTTTTTGTCAAACAACAGATTGCCCACTCTCTTCTTTCTAACCCCATATTTTCCACATTGACATCATAGTATATCAAAAGAGGGGAAGGGGGTATTTGTGTTACTCCCCCCCCCACACCCGAAATAGTCCAAAATCTCATGAAAAAAGTGCTGTTTTTTTCTTCTTTGAGATAAATTTGTTTTTTTAGTCATGCAACAGACTACCCTCTCTCTTCTTTTTAACCCCATATTAGCCACATTCACGTCAAAGCATACCTAAAAGAGGGAAGGTGTCTGATGGGGTTGCATCCCCCTTCTCCAAATAGTCGAACATCACATCACAATACTGCTGTTTTTTTCTTCTTTGAGATTAATTTATATTTTTTTTTGTCATACAACAGACTATCCATTCTCCTCTTTCTAGCCACATATTAGTCCACATTTCCATTAAAGCATACCTAAAAAGGAAAAGGGGGGGTGATGGGGTTACAGCCCTCCCTTCCCGAAATAGTCAAACTTCTCATGAAAAAACTGCTGTTTTTTCTTCTTTGAGATAAATTTGTATTTTTTTAGTCATACAACAGACTACCCTCTCTCTTCTTTTTAACCTCATATTAGCCACATTCACGTCAGAGCATACCTAAAAGAGGGAAGGTGTCTGATGAGGTTGCATCCCCCTTCCCCAAATAGTCGAACATCACATCGCAATACTGCTGTTTTTTTCTTCTTTGAGATTAATTTATATTTTTTTTGTCATACAACAGACTATCCACTCTCCTCTTTCTAGCCACATATTAGTCCACATTTCCATTAAAGCATACCTAAAAAGGAAAAGGGGGGGTGATGGGTTTACAGCCCCTCCCGCATTTCCCAAATAGTCAAACATCTGATGAAAATACTGCAGTTTTATCTTCTTTGAGATAAATTTGTTTTCGTTTTTTTGTCATAGAACAGACTATCCACTCTCTTCTATTTTGCCCCATATTAGTCCAAATTGCCATCAGAGCGTACCTAAAAAGGAAAAGGAGGACGGTGGGGTTACAGCCCCCTTCCCCAAATAGTCGAACATCTTATCAAAATACTGCTGTTTTTTCATCTTTGAGATTAATTTATATTTTTTTTGTCATACAACAGACTATCCACTCTCTTCTTTCTAGCCACATATTAGTCCACATTTCCATTAAAGCATACCTAAAAAGGAAAAGGTGTCTGATGGGGTTATAGCCCCCCCCCTTCCACAAATAGTCA
Source organism: Maratus michaelseni (assembly GCA_963931845.1). NCBI lineage: Eukaryota > Metazoa > Arthropoda > Arachnida > Araneae > Salticidae > Maratus > Maratus michaelseni. The sequence continues at coordinate 23,050,847 of OZ007599.1, read as the reverse complement.
AACATCTGATGAAAATACTGCTGTTTTTTCTTCTTTGAGATAAATTTGTTTTCGTTTTTTTGTCATAGAACAGACTATCCACTCTCTTCTATTTTGACCCATATTAGTCCAAATTGCCATCAGAGCCTACCTAAAAAGGAAAAGGAGGACGATGGGGTTACAGCCCCCCTTCCCCAAATAGTCAAACATCTCATCACAATACTGCTGTTTTTTTCTTCTTTGAGATTATTTTATATTTTTTTTGTCATACAACAGACTATCCACTCTCCTCTTTCTAGCCACATATTAGTCCACATTTCCGTTAAAGCATACCTAAAAAAGAAAAGGGGGATGATTGGTTTACAGCCCCTCCCCCATTCCCCAAATAGTCGAACATCTCAAGAAAATAGTGCTTTTTTTCCTTCTTTGAGATAAATTTGTATTTGTTTTTGTCATACAACAGACTACCTACTCTCTTCTTATTAACCCCATATTAGTCCACATTGACATCAGAGCACACCTAAAAGAGGGAAGGGGGCTGATGGGGTTACAGCCCTCCCTTCCCGAAATAGTCAAACTTCTCATGAAAAAACTGCTGTTTTTTCTTCTTTGAGATAAATTTGTATTTTTTTGTCATACAACAGACTACCCTCTCTCTTCTTTCTAGCCACATATTAGTCCACATTTCCATTAAAGCATACCTAAAAAGGAAAAGGTGTCTGATGGGGTTATAGCCCCCCCCTCCCCAAATAGTCAAACATCTGATGAAAATACTGCTGTTTTTTCTTCTTTGAGATAAATTTGTTTTCGTTTTTTTGTCATAGAACAGACTATCCACTCTCTTCTATTTTGACCCATATTAGTCCAAATTGCCATCAGAGCATACCTAAAAAGGAAAAGGAGGACGATGGGGTTACAGCCCCCTTCCCCAAATAGTCGAACATCTCATGAAAATAGTGCTGTTGTTTTCTTCTTTGAGATAAATTTGTATTTGTTTTTGTCAAACAACAGATTGCCCACTCTCTTCTTTCTAACCCCATATTTTCCACATTGACATCATAGTATATATAAAGAGGGTAAGGGGGTATTTGTGTTACACCCCCCCCACACACACACACCCGAAATAGTCGAAAGTCTCATGAAAAAAGTGCTTTTTTTTCTTCTTTGAGATAAATTTGTATTTTTTTAGTCATACAACAGACTACCCTCTCTTTTCTTCTTAACCCCTATTAGTCCACATTGACGTTAGAGCATACCTAAAAGGGGGAAGATGTCTAATGGGGTTACAGCACCTCCCCCATTCCCCAAATAGTCGGACATCTCATGAAAAAAGTGCTGTTTTTTCTTCTTTGAGATAAATTTGTTTTTTTAGTCATATAACAGACTACCCTCTCTCTTCTTTTTAACCCCGTATTAGCCACATTCACGTCAGAGCATACCTAAAAGAGGGAAGGTGTCTGATGGGGTTACAACCCCCGTTTCCCTAAATTGTCGAACATCTCATCAAAATACTGCTGTTTTTTTCATCTTTGAGATTAATTTAAATTTTTTGTCATACAACAGACTATCCACTCTCTTCCTTCTAGCCACATATTAGTCCACATTTCCATTAAAACATACCTAAAAAGGAAAAGGTGTCTGATGGGGTTATAGCCCCCCCCCTTCCCCAAATAGTCAAACATCTGATGAAAATACTGCTGTTTTTTCTTCTTTGAGATAAATTTGCTTTCGTTTTTTTGTCATAGAACAGATTATCCACTCTCTTCTATTTTGCCCCATATTAGTCCAAATTGCCAACAGAGCATACCTAAAAAGGAAAAGGAGGACGATGGGGTTACAGCCTCCTTCCCCAAATAGTCAAACTTCTCATGAAAAAACTGCTGTTTTTTCTACTTTGAGATAAATTTGTAATTATTTTTGTCATACAACAGACTACCCTCTCTCTTCTTTTTAACCCCATATTAGCCACATTCACGTGAGAGCATACCTAAAAGAGGGAAGGTGTCTGATGGGGTTACAGCGCCCCTTCCCCAAATAGTCGAACATCTCATCACAATACTGCTGTTTTTTTCTTCTTTGAGATAAATTTGTTTTCGTTTTTTTGTCATAGAACAGACTATCCACTCTCTTCTATTTTGACCCATATTAGTCCAAATTGCCATCAGAGCATACCTAAAAAGGAAAAGGAGGACGATGGGGTTACAGCCCGCTTCCCCAAATAGTCGAACATCTCATGAAAATAGAGCTGTTTTTTTCTTCTTTGAGATAAATTTTTATTTGTTTTTGTCAAAAATTAGATTGCCCACTCTCTTCTTTCTAACCCCATATTTTCCACATTGACATCATATTATATCTAAAGAGGGGAAGGGGGTATTTGTGTTACACCCCCCCCCACACACACACAACCGAAATTGTCGAAAATCTCATGAAAAAAGTGCTTTTTTTTCTTCTTTGAGATAAATTTGTATTTTTTTAGTCATACAACAGACTACCCTCTCTCTTCTTTTTAACCCCTATTAGTCCACATTGACGTTAGAGCATACCTAAAAGGGGGAAGGGTCTGATGGGGTTACAGCCACTCCCCCATTCCCCAAATAGTCGGACATCTCATGAAAAAAGTGTTGTTTTTTTCTACTTTGAGATAAATTTGTATTTGTTTTTGTCATACAACAGACTATCCACTCTCTTCTTTCTAGCCGCATATTAGTCCACATTTCCATTAAGCGCATACCTAAAAAGGAAAAGTGGATGATTGGTTTACAGCCCCTCCCCCATTCCCCAAATAGTCGAACATCTCATGAAAATAGTGCTGTTTTTTTCTTCTTTGAGATAAATTTGTAATTGTTTTTGTCATACAACAGACTACCTACTCTCTTCTTATTAACCCCTTATTAGTCCACATTGACATCAGAGCACACCTAAAAGAGGGAAGGGGGATGATGGGGTTACAGCCCTCCCTTCCCGAAATAGTCAAACTTCTCATGAAAAAAACTGCTGTTTTTCCTTCTTTGAGATAAATTTGTAATTGTTTTTGTCATACAACAGACTACCTACTCTCTTCTTATTAACCCCTTATTAGTCCACATTGACATCAGAGCACACCTAAAAGAGGGAAGGGGGCTGATGGGGTTACAACCCTCCCTTCCCGAAATAGTCAAACTTCTCATGAAAAAAACTGCTGTTTTTCCTTCTTTGAGATAAATGTGTTTTTTTACTCATACAACATACTACCCTCTCTCTTCTTTTTAACCCCATATTAGCCACATTCACGTCAGAGCATACCTAAATGAGGGAAGGTGTCTGATGGGGTTGAACCCCCTTCCCCAAATAGTCGAACATCTCATCACAATACTGCTGTTTTTTTCTTCTTTGAGATTAATTTATATTTTTTTTGTCATACAACAGACTATCCACTCTCTTCCTTCTAGCCACATATTAATCCACATTTCCATTAAAGCATACCTAAAAAGGAAAAGGTGTCTGATGGGGTTATAGCCCCCCCCTTCCCCAAATAGTCAAACATCTGATGAAAATACTGCTGTTTTTTCTTCTTTGAGATAAATTTGCTTTCGTTTTTTTGTCATAGAACAGATTATCCACTCTATTCTATTTTGCCCCATACTAGTCCAAATTGCCAACAGAGCATACTTAAAAAGGAAAAGGAGGACGATGGGGTTACAGCTTCCTTCCCCAAATAGTCAAACTTCTCATGAAAAAACTGCTGTTTTTTCTACATTGAGATAAATTTGTAATTATTTTTGTCATACAACAGACTACCCTCTCTCTTCTTTTTAACCCCATATTAGCCACATTCACGTGAGAGCATACCTAAAAGAGGGAAGGTGTCTGATGGGGTTACAGCGCCCCTTCCCCAAATAGTCGAACATCTCATCACAATACTGCTGTTTTTTTCTTCTTTGAGATAAATTTGTTTTCGTTTTTTTGTCATAGAACAGACTATCCACTCTCTTCTATTTTGACCCATATTAGTCCAAATTGCCATCAGAGCATACCTAAAAAGGAAAAGGAGGACGATGGGGTTACAGCCCGCTTCCCCAAATAGTCGAACATCTCATGAAAATAGAGCTGTTTTTTTCTTCTTTGAGATAAATTTTTATTTGTTTTTGTCAAAAATTAGATTGGCACTCTCTTCTTTCTAACCCCATAATTTCCACATTGACATCATATTATATCTAAAGAGGGGAAGGGGGTATTTGTGTTACACCCCCCCCACACACACACAACCGAAATTGTCGAAAATCTCATGAAAAAAGTGCTTTTTTTTCTTCTTTGAGATAAATTTGTATTTTTTTAGTCATACAACAGACTACCCTCTCTCTTCTTTTTAACCCCTATTAGTCCACATTGACGTTAGAGCATACCTAAAAGGGGGAAGGGTCTGATGGGGTTACAGCCACTCCCCCATTCCCCAAATAGTCGGACATCTCATGAAAAAAGTGTTGTTTTTTTCTACTTTGAGATAAATTTGTATTTGTTTTTGTCATACAACAGACTATCCACTCTCTTCTTTCTAGCCGCATATTAGTCCACATTTCCATTAAGCGCATACCTAAAAAGGAAAAGTGGATGATTGGTTTACAGCCCCTCCCCCATTCCCCAAATAGTCGAACATCTCATGAAAATAGTGCTGTTTTTTTCTTCTTTGAGATAAATTTGTAATTGTTTTTGTCATACAACAGACTACCTACTCTCTTCTTATTAACCCCTTATTAGTCCACATTGACATCAGAGCACACCTAAAAGAGGGAAGGGGGCTGATGGGGTTACAGCCCTCCCTTCCCGAAATAGTCAAACTTCTCATGAAAAAAACTGCTGTTTTTCCTTCTTTGAGATAAATGTGTTTTTTTACTCATACAACATACTACCCTCTATCTTCTTTTTAACCCCATATTAGCCACATTCACGTCAGAGCATACCTAAATGAGGGAAGGTGTCTGATGGGGTTGAACCCCCTTCCCCAAATAGTCGAACATCTCATCACAATACTGCTGTTTTTTTCTTCTTTGAGATTAATTTATATTTTTTTTGTCATACAACAGACTATCCACTCTCCTCTTTCTAGCCACATATTAGTCCACATTTCCATTAAAGCATACCTGAAAAGGAAAAGGGGGATGATGGGTTTACAGCCCCTCCCGCATTTCCCAAATAGTCAAACATGTGATGAAAATACTGCTGTTTTTTCTTCTTTGAGATAAATTTGTTTTCGTTTTTTTGTCACAGAACAGACTATCCACTCTCTTCTATTTTGCCCCATATTAGTCCAAATTGCCATCAGAGCATACCTAAAAAGGAAAAGGAGGACGATGGGGTTACAGCCCCCTTCCCCAAATAGTCGAACATCTCATGAAAATAGTGCTGTTTTTTTCTTCTTTGAGATAAATTTGTATTTGTGTTTGTCAAACAACAGATTGCCCACTCTCTTCTTTCTAACCCCATATTTTCCACATTGACATCATAGTATGTCTAAAGAGGGGAAGGGGGTATTTGTGTTCCACCCTCCCCCCCCACACACACACCCGAAATAGTCGAAAATCTCATGAAAAAAGTTCTGTTTTTTTCTTCTTTGAGATAAATTTGTTTTTTTAGTCATACAACAGACTACCCTCTCTCTTCTTTTTAACCCCTATTAGTCCACATTGACGTTAGAGCATACCTAAAAGGGTGAAGGTGTCTGATGGGGTTATAGCCCACCCCTTCCCCAAATAGTCAAACATCTGATGAAAATACTGCTGCTTTTTCATCTTTGAGATAAATTTGTTTTCGTGGTTTTGTCATAGAACAGACTATCCACTCTCTTCTATTTTGCCCCATATTAGTCCAAATAGCCGTCAGAGCATACCTAAAAAGGAAAAGGAGGACGATGGGGTTACAGCTCCCTTCCCCAAATAGTCGAACATCTCTTGAAAATAGTGCTGTTTTTTTCTTCTTTGAGATAAATTTGTATTTGTTTTTGTCAAACAACAGATTGCCCACTCTCTTCTTTCTAACCCCATATTTTCCACATTGACATCATAGTATATCTAAAGAGGGGAAGGGGGTATTTTTGTTACACCCCCCCCACACACACACACCCGAAATAGTCCAAAATCTCATGAAAAAAGTGCTGTTTTTTCTTCTTTGAGATAAATTTGTATATTTTTAGTCATACAAAAGACTACCCTCTCTTTTCTTCTTAACCCCTATTAGTCCACATTGACGTTAGAGCATGCCTAAGAGGGGGAAGGTGTCTAATGGGGTACAGCACCTCTCCCATTCCCCAAATAGTCGGACATCTCATGAAAACGTGCTGTTTTTTTCTACTTTGGGATAAATTTGTATTTGTTTTTGTCATACAACAGACTACCCTCTCTCTTCTTTTTAACCCCATATTAGCCACATTCACGTCACAGCAAACCTAAAAGAGGGAAGGTGTCTGATAGGGTTACAGCCCCCCCTCCCCAAATAGTCGAACATCTCATCACAATACTGCTGTTTTTTTCTTCTTTGAGATTAGTTTATATTTTTTTGTCATACAACAGACAATCCACTCTCCTCTTTCTAGCCACATATTAGTCCACATTTCCATTAAAGCATACCTAAAAAGGAAAATGTGTCTGATGGGGTTATAGCCCCCCCTTCCACAAATAGTGAACATCTGATGAAAATACTGCTGTTTTTTCTTCTTTGACATAAATTTGTTTTCGTTTTTTTGTCATAGAACAGACTATCCATTCTCTTCTATTTTGCCCCATATTAGTCCAAATTGCCATCAGAGCATAACTAAAAAGGAAAAGAAGGACGATGGGTTTACAGCCCCCTTCCCCAAATAGTCGAACATCTCATGAAAATAGTGCTGTTTTTTCTTCGTTGAGATAAATTTGTATTTGTTTTTGTCAAACAACAGATTGCGCACTCTCTACTTTCTAACCCCATATTTTCCACATTGACATCATAGTATATCTAAAGAGGGGAAGGGGGTATTTGGGTTATATCCCCCCAACACACACTTACCCGAAATAGTCGAAAATCTCATGAAAAAAGTGCTTTTTTTTCTTCTTTGAGATAAATTTGTATTTTTTTACTCATACAACATACTACCCTCTCTCTTCTTTTTAACCCCATATTAGCCACATTCACGTCAGAGCATACCTAAAAGAGGGAAGGTGTCTGATGGGGTTGAACCCCCTTCCCCAAATAGTCGAACATCTCATCACAATACTGCTGTTTTTTTCTTCTTTGAGATTAATTGATATTTTTTTTGTCATACAACAGACTATCCACTCTCCTCTTTCTAGCCACATATTAGTCCACATTTCCATTAAAGCATACCTGAAAAGGAAAAGGGGGATGATGGGTTTCCAGCCCCTCCCGCATTTCCCAAATAGTCAAACATGTGATGAAAATACTGCTGTTTTTTCTTCTTTGAGATAAATTTGTTTTCGTTTTTTTGTCATAGAACAGACCATCCACTCTCTTCTATTTTGACCCATATTAGTCCAAATTGCCATCAGAGCATACCTAAAAAGGAAAAGGAGGACGATGGGGTTACAGCCCCCTTCCCAAATAGTCGAACATCTCATGAAAATAGTGCTGTTTTTTTCTTCTTTGAGATAAATTTGTATTTGTGTTTGTCAAACAACAGATTGCCCTCTCTCTTCTTTCTAACCCCATATTTTCCACATTCACATCATAGTATGTCTAAAGAGGGGAAGGGGGTATTTGTGTTACACCCCCCCACCCACACACACCCGAAATAGTCGAAAATCTCATGAAAAAAGTGCTGCTTTTTTTTCTTTGAGATAAAGTTGTTTTTTTAGTCATACAATACACTACCCTCTCTCTTCTTTTTAACCCCTATTAGTCCACATTGACGTTAGAGCATACCTAAAAGGGTGAAGGTGTCTGATGGGGTTATAGCCCCCCCCCTTCCCCAAATAGTCAAACATCTGATGAAAATACTGCTGTTTTTTCTTCTTTGAGATAAATTTGTTTTCGTGTTTTTGTCATAGAACAGACTATCCACTCTCTTCTATTTTGCCCCATATTAGTCCAAATAGCCATCAGAGCATACCTAAAAAGGAAAAGGAGGACGATGGGGTTACAGCTCCCTTCCCCAAATAGTCGAACATCTCTTGAAAATAGTGCTGTTTTTTTCTTCTTTGAGATAAATTTGTATTTGTTTTTGTCAAACAACAGATTGCCCACTCTCTTCTTTCTGACCCCATATTTTCCACATTCACGTGAGAGCATAACTAAAAGGGGGAAGATGTCTGATGGGGTTACAATCCCCCTTTCCCTAAATAGTCGAACATCTCATCAAAATACTGCTGTTTTTTTCATCTTTGAGATTAATTTATATTTTTTTGTCATACAACAGACTATCCACTCTCTTCTTTCTAGCCACATATTAGTCCACATTTCCATTAAAGCATACCTAAAAAGGAAAAGGGGGATGATTGGATTACAGCCCCTTCCCCATTCCCCAAATAGTCGAACATCTCATGAAAATAGTGCTGTTTTTTTCTTCTTTGAGATAAATTTGTATTTGTTTTTGTCATACAACAGACTACCTACTCTCTTCTTATTAACCCCATATTAGTCCACATTGACATCAGAGCACACCTAAAAGAGGGAAGGGGGCTGATGGGGTTACAGCCCTCCCTTCCCGAAATAGTCAAACTTCTCATGAAAAAACTGCTGTTTTTTCTTCTTTGAGATACATTTGTATTTTTTTGTCATACAACAGACTACCCTCTCTCTTCTTTTTAACCCCATATTAGCCACATTCACGTCAGAGCATACCTAAAAGAGGGAAGGTGTCTGATGGGGTTACAGCCCCCCCTTCCCCAAATAGTCGAACATCTCATCACAATACTGCTGTTTTTTTCTTTTTTGAGATTAATTTATATTTTTTTTGTCATACAACAGACTATCCACTCTCTTCTTTCTAGCCACATATTAGTCCACATTTCCATTAAAGCATACCTAAAAAGGAAAAGGTGTCTGATGGGGTTATAGCCCCCACTTCTCCAAATAGTCAAACATCTGATGAAAATACTGCTGTTTTTTCTTCTTTGAGATAAATTTGTTTTCGTTTTTTGTCATAGAACAGACTATCCACTCTCTTCTATTTTGACACATATTAGTCCAAATTGCCATCAGAGCATACCTAAAAAGGAAAAGGAGGACGATGGGGTTACAGCCCCCTTCCCCAAATAGTCGAACATCTCATGAAAATAGTGCTGTTGTTTTCTTCTTAGAGATAAATTTGTATTTGTTTTTGTCAAACAACAAATTGCCCACTCTCTTCTTTCTAACCCAATATTTTCCACATTGACATCATAGTATATCTAAAGAGGGGAAGGGGGTATTGTGTTACACCCCCCCCCACACACACACACCCGAAATAGTCGAAAATCTCATGAAAAAAGTGCTTTTTTTTCTTCTTTCAGATAAATTTGTATTTTTTTAGTCATACAACATACTAACCTCTCTCTTCTTTTTAACCCCATATTAGCCACATTCACGTCAGAGCATACCTAAAAGAGGGAAGGTGTCTGATGGGGTTGAACCCCCTTCCCCAAATAGTCGAACATCTCATCACAATACTGCTGTTTTTTTCTTCTTTGAGATTAATTTATATTTTTTTTGTCATACAACAGACTATCCACTCTCCTCTTTCTAGCCACATATTAGTCCACATTTCCATTAAAGCATACCTGAAAAGGAAAAGGGGGATGATGGGTTTACAGCCCCTCCCGCATTTCCGAAATAGTCAAACATGTGATGAAAATACTGCTGTTTTTTCTTCTTTGAGATAAATTTGTTTTCGTTTTTTTGTCATAGAACAGACTATCCACTCTCTTCTATTTTGCCCCATATTAGTCCAAATTGCCATCAGAGCATACCTAAAAAGGAAAAGGAGGACGATGAGGTTACAGCCCCCTTCCCCAAATAGTCGAACATCTCATGAAAATAGTGCTGTTTTTTTCTTCTTTGAGATAAATTTGTATTTGTGTTTGTCAAACAACAGATTGCCCACTCTCTTCTTTCTAACCCCATATTTTCCACATTGACATCATAGTATGTCTAAAGAGGGGAAGGGGGTATTTGTGTTACACCCTCCCCCCCCCACACACACACCCGAAATAGTCGAAAATCTCATGAAAAAGTTCTGTTTTTTTCTTCTTTGAGATAAATTTGTTTTTTAGTCATACAACAGACTACCCTCTCTCTTCTTTTTAACCCCTATTAGTCCACATTGACGTTAGAGCATACCTAAAAGGGTGAAGGTGTCTGATGGGGTTATAGCCCCCCCCCCCTTCCCCAAATAGTCAAACATCTGATGAAAATAGTGCTGCTTTTTCTTCTTTGAGATAAATTTGTTTTCGTGGTTTTGTCATAGAACAGACTATCCACTCTCTTCTATTTTGCCCCATATTAGTCCAAATAGCCATCAGAGCATACCTAAAAAGGAAAAGGAGGACGATGGGGTTACAGCTCCCTTCCCCAAATAGTCGAACATCTCATGAAAATAGTGCTGTTTTTTTCTTCTTTGAGATAAATTTGTATTTGTTTTTGTCAAACAACAGATTGCCCACTCTCTTCTTTCTAACCCCATATTTTCCACATTGACATCATAGTATATCTAAAGAGGGGAAGGGGGTATTTTTGTTACACCCCCCACCCACACTCACCCGAAATAGTCGAAAATCTCATGAAAAAAGTGCTGTTTTTTTCTTCTTTGAGATAAAGTTGTTTTTTTAGTCATACAACAGACTACCCTCTCTCTTCTTTTTAACCCCTATTAGTCCACATTGACGTTAGAGCATACCTAAAAGGGTGAAGGTGTCTGATGGGGTTATAGCCCCACCCCTTCCCCAAATAGTCAAACATCTGATGAAAATACTGCTGTTTTTTCTTCTTTGAGATAAATTTGTTTTCGTGTTTTTTTCATAGAACAGACTATCCACTCTCTTCTATTTTGCCCCATATTAGTCCAAATAGCCATCAGAGCATACCTAAAAAGGAAAAGGAGGACGATGGGGTTACAGCTCCCTTCCCCAAATAGTCGAACATCTCTTGAAAATAGTGCTGTTTTTTTCTTCTTTGAGATAAATTTGTATTTGTTTTTGTCAAACAACAGATTGCCCACTCTCTTCTTTCTGACCCCATATTTTCCACATTCACGTGAGAGCATACCTAAAAGGGGGAAGATGTCTGATGCGGTTACAACCCCCCTTTCCCTAAATAGTCGAACATCTCATCAAAATACTGCTGTTTTTTTCATCTTTGAGATTAATTTATATTTTTTTGTGATACAACAGACTATCCACTCTCTTCTTTCTAGCCACATATTAGTCCACATTTCCATTAAAGCATACCTAAAAAGGAAAAGGTGTCTGATGGGGTTGAACCCCCTTCCCCAAATAGTCGAACATCTCATCACAATACTGCTGTTTTTTTCTTCTTTGAGATTAATTTATATTTTTTTTGTCATACAACAGACTACCCTCTCTTTTCTTCTTAACCCCTATTAGTCCACATTGACGTTAGAGCATGCCTAAAAGGGGGAAGGTGTCTAATGGGGTACAGCACCTCTCCCATTCCCCAAATAGTCGGACATCTCATGAAAAAAGTGCTGTTTTTTTCTACTTTGAGATAAATTTGTATTTGTTTTTGTCATACAACAGACTACCTACTCTCTTCTTATTAACCCCTTATTAGTCCACATTGACATCAGAGCACACCTAAAAGAGGGAAGGGGGCTGATGGGGTTACAGCCCTCCCTTCCCGAAATATTCAAACTTCTCATGAAAAAAACTGCTGTTTTTCCTTCTTTGAGATAAATTTGTATTTTTTTTGTCATACAACAGACTACACTCTCTCTTCTTTTTAACCCCATATTAGCCACATTGACGTCAGTGCATACCTAAAAGAGGGAAGGTGTCTGATGGGGTTACAGCCCCCCCTTCCCCAAATAGTCGAACATCTCATCACAATACTGCTGTTTTTTTCTTTTTTGAGATTAATTTATATTTTTTTGTCATACAACAGACAATCCACTCTCCTCTTTCTAGCCACATATTAGTCCACATTTCCATTAAAGCATACCTAAAAAGGAAAATGTGTCTGATGGGGTTATAACACCCCCCTTCCCCAAATAGTCAAACATCTGATGAAAATACTGCTGTTTTTTCTTCTTTGAGATAAATTTGTTTTCGTTTTTTTGTCATAGAACAGACTATCCATTCTCTTCTATTTTGCCCCATATTAGTCCAAATTGCCATCAGAGCATAACTAAAAAGGAGAAGAAGGACGATGTGTTTACAGCCCCCTTCCCCAAATAGTCGAATATCTCATGAAAAAAGTGCTGTTTTTTCTTCTTTGAGATAAATTTGTATATTTTTAGTCATACAACAGACTACCCTCTCTTTTCTTCTTAACCCCATATTAGCCACATTCACGTCACAGCAAACCTAAAAGAGGGAAGGTGTCTGATGGGGTTACAGCCCCCCTCCCCAAATAGTCGAACATCTCATCACAATACTGCTGTTTTTTTCTTCTTTGAGATTAGTTTATATTTTTTTGTCATACAACAGACAATACACTCTCTTCTTTCTAGCCACATATTAGTCCACATTTCCATTAAAGCATACCTAAAAAGGAAAATGTGTCTGATGGTGTTATAGCCCCCCCTTCCACAAATAGTCAAACATCTGATGAAAATACTGCTGTTTTTTCTTCTTTGAGATAAATTTGTTTTCGTTTTTTTGTCATAGAACAGACTATCCATTCTCTTCTATTTTGCCCCATATTAGTCCAAATTGCCATCAGAGCATAACTAAAAAGGAAAAGAAGGACGATGGGTTTACAGCCCCCTTCCCCAAATAGTCGAACATCTCATCACAATACTGCTGTTTTTTTCTTCTTTGAGATTAATTGATATTTTTTTTGTCATACAACAGACTATCCACTCTCCTCTTTCTAGCCACATATTAGTCCACATTTCCATTAAAGCGTACCTAAAAAGGAAAATGTGTCTGAGGGGTTTACAGCCCCCTTCCCCAAATAGTCGAACATCTCATGAAAATAGATCTGTTTTTTTCTTCTTTGAGATAAATTTGTATTTGTTTTTGTCAAAAATTAGATTGCCCACTCTCTTCTTTCTAACCCCATATTTTCCACATTGACATCATATTATATCTAAAGAGGGGAAGGGGGTATTTGTGTTACACCCCCCCCCCACACACACACACCCGAAATTGTCGAAAATCTCATGAAAAAAGTGCTTTTTTTTCTTCTTTGAGATAAATTTGTATTTTTTTAGTCATACAACAGACTACCCTCTCTCTTCTTTTTAACCCCTATTAGTCCACATTGACGTTAGAGCATACCTAAAAGGGGAAAGGGTCTAATGGGGTTACAGCCCCTCCCCCATTCCCCAAATAGTCGGACATCTCATGAAAAAAGTGTTGTTTTTTTCTACTTTGAGATAAATTTGTATTTGTTTTTGTCATACAACAGACTATCCACTCTCTTCTTTCTAGCCGCATATTAGTCCACATTGACATCAGAGCACACCTAAAAGAGGGAAGTGGGCTGATGGGGTTACAGCCCTCCCTTCCCGAAATAGTCAAATTTCTCATGAAAAAAACTGCTGTTTTTCCTTCTTTGAGATAAATTTGTATTTTTTTTTCTCATGCAACAGACTACCCTCTCTCTTCTTTTTAACCCCATATTAGCCACATTCACGTCACAGCAAACCTAAAAGAGGGAAGGTGTCTGATGGGGTTACAGCCCCCCCTCCCCAAATAGTCGAACATCTCATCACAATACTGCTGTTTTTTTCTTCTTTGAGATTAGTTTATATTTTTTTGTCATACAACAGACAATCCACTCTCCTCTTTCTAGCCAGATATTAGTCCACATTTCCATTAAAGCATACCTAAAAAGGAAAATGTGTCTGATGGGGTTATAGCCCCCCCTTCCCCAAATAGTCAAACATCTGATGAAAATACTGCTGTTTTTTCTTCTTTGAGATAAATTTGTTTTCGTTTTTTTGTCATAGAACAGACTATCCATTCTCTTCTATTTTGCCCCATATTAGTCCAAATTGCCATCAGAGCATAACTAAAAAGGAAAAGAAGGACGATGGGTTTACAGCCCCCTTCCCCAAATAGTCGAATATCTCATGAAAATAGTGCTTTTTTTTCTTCTTTGAGAAAAGTTTGTATTTGGTTTTGTCAAACAACAGATTGCGCACTCTCTTCTTTCTAACCCCATATTTTCCACATTGACATCATAGTATATCTAAAGAGGGGAAGGGGGTATTTGGGTTACACCCCCCCCCAACACACACTTACCCGAAATAGTCGAAAATCTCATGAAAAAAGTGCTTTTTTTTCTTCTTTGAGATAAATTTGTATTTTTTTACTCATACAACATACTACCCTCTCTCTTCTTTTTAACCCCATATTAGCCACATTCACGTCAGAGCATACCTAAAAGAGGGAAGGTGTCTGATGGGGTTGAACTCCCTTCCCCAAATAGTCGAACATCTCATCACAATACTGCTGTTTTTTTCTTCTTTGAGATTAATTGATATTTTTTTTGTCATACAACAGACTATCCACTCTCCTCTTTCTAGCCACATATTAGTCCACATTTCCATTAAAGCATACCTGAAAAAGAAAAGGGGGATGATGGGTTTACAGCCCCTCCCGCATTTCCCAAATAGTCAAACATGTGATGAAAATACTGCTGTTTTTTCTTCTTTGATATAAATTTGTTTTCGTTTTTTTGTCATAGAACAGATTATCCACTAGCTTCTATTTTGCCCCATATTAGTCCAAATTGCCATCAGAGCATACCTAAAAAGGAAAAGGAGGACGATGGGGTTACAGCCCCCTTCCCCAAATAGTCGAACATCTCATGAAAATAGTGCTGTTTTTTTCTTCTTTGAGATAAATTTGTATTTGTGTTTGTCAAACAACAGATTGCCCACTCTCTTCTTTCTAACCCCATATTTTCCACATTGACATCATAGTATGTCTAAAGAGGGGAAGGGGGTATTTGTGTTACACCCTCCCCCCCCCACACACACACCCGAAATAATCGAAAATCTCATGAAAAAAGTTCTGTTTTTTTCCTCTTTGAGATAAATTTGTATATTTTTAGTCATACAACAGACTACCCTCTCTCTTCTTTTTAACCCCTATTAGTCCACATTGACGTTAGAGCATACCTAAAAGGGTGAAGGTGTCTGATGGGGTTATAGCCCCCCCCCTTCCCCAAATAGTCAAACATCTGATGAAAATACTGCTGCTTTTTCTTCTTTGAGATAAATTTGTTTTCGTGGTTTTGTCATAGAACAGACTATCCACTCTCTTCTATTTTGCCCCATATTAGTCCAAATAGCCATCAGAGCATACCTAAAAAGGAAAAGGAGGACGATGGGGTTACAGCTCCCTTCCCCAAATAGTCGAACATCTCTTGAAAATAGTGCTGTTTTTTTCTTCTTTGAGATAAATTTGTATTTGTTTTTGTCAAACAACAGATTGCCCACTCTCTTCTTTCTAACCCCATATTTTCCACATTGACATCATAGTATATCTAAAGAGGGGAAGGGGTATTTTTGTTACACCCCCCCCACACACACACACCCGAAATAGTCCAAAATCTCATGAAAAAAGTGCTGTTTTTTCTTCTTTGAGATAAATTTGTATATTTTTAGTCATACAACAGACTACCCTCTCTTTTCTTCTTAACCCCTATTAGTCCACATTGACGTTAGAGCATGCCTAAAAGGGGGAAGGTGTCTAATGGGGTACAGCACCTCTCCCATTCCCCAAATAGTCGGACATCTCATGAAAAAAGTGCTTTTTTTTTCCTCTTTGAGATAAATTTGTATTTGTTTTTGTCATACAACAGACTACCCTCTCTCTTCTTTTTAACCCCTATTAGTCCACATTGACGTTAGAGCATACCTAAAAGGGTGAAGGTGTCTGATGGGGTTATAGCCCCCCCCTTCCCCAAATAGTCAAACATCTGATGAAAATACTGCTGCTTTTTCTTCTTTGAGATAAATTTGTTTTCGTGGTTTTGTCATAGAACAGACTATCCACTAGCTTCTATTTTGCCCCATATTAGTCCAAATTGCCATCAGAGCATACCTAAAAAGGAAAAGGAGGACGATGGGGTTACAGCCCCCTTCCCCAAATAGTCGAACATCTCATGAAAATAGTGCTGTTTTTTTCTTCTTTGAGATAAATTTGTATTTGTGTTTGTCAAACAACAGATTGCCCACTCTCTTCTTTCTAACCCCATATTTTCCACATTGACATCATAGTATGTCTAAAGAGGGGAAGGGGGTATTTGTGTTACACCCTCCCCCCCCCACACACACACCCGAAATAATCGAAAATCTCATGAAAAAAGTTCTGTTTTTTTCCTCTTTGAGATAAATTTGTATATTTTTAGTCATACAACAGACTACCCTCTCTCTTCTTTTTAACCCCTATTAGTCCACATTTCCATTAAAGCATACCTAAAAAGGAAAATGTGTCTGATGGGGTTATAGCCCCCCCTTCCACAAATAGTCAAACATCTGATGAAAATACTGCTGTTTTTTCTTCTTTGACATGAATTTGTTTTCGTTTTTTTGTCATAGAACAGACTATCCATTCTCTTCTATTTTGCCCCATATTAGTCCAAATTGCCATCAGAGCATAACTAAAAAGGAAAAGAAGGACGATGGGTTTACAGCCCCCTTCCCCAAATAGTCGAACATCTCATGAAAATAGTGCTGTTTTTTCTTCTTTGAGATAAATTTGTATTTGTTTTTGTCAAACAACAGATTGGGCACTCTCTTCTTTCTAACCCCATATTTTCCACATTGACATCATAGTATATCTAAAGAGGGGAAGGGGGTATTTGGGTTATATCCCCCCAACACACACTTACCCGAAATAGTCGAAAATCTCATGAAAAAAGTGTTTTTTTTCTTCTTTGAGATAAATTTGTATTTTTTTACTCATACAACATACTACCCTCTCTCTTCTTCTTAACCCCATATTAGCCACATTCACATCAGAGCATACCTAAAAGAGGGAAGGTGTCTGATGGGGTTGAACCCCCTTCCCCAAATAGTCGAACATCTCATCACAATACTGCTGTTTTTTTCTTCTTTGAGATTAATTGATATTTTTTTGTCATACAACAGACTATCCACTCTCCTCTTTCTAGCCACATATTAGTCCACATTTCCATTAAAGCATACCTGAAAAGGAAAAGGGGGATGATGGGTTTGCAGCCCCTCCCGCATTTCCCAAATAGTCAAACATGTGATGAAAATACTGCTGTTTTTTCTTCTTTGAGATAAATTTGTTTTCGTTTTTTTGTCATAGAACAGACCATCCACTCTCTTCTATTTTGACCCATATTAGTCCAAATTGCCATCAGAGCATACCTAAAAAGGAAAAGGAGGACGATGGGGTTACAGCCCCCTTCCCCAAATAGTCGAACATCTCATGAAAATAGTGCTGTTTTTTTCTTCTTTGAGATAAATTTGTATTTGTGTTTGTCAAACAACAGATTGCCCTCTCTCTTCTTTCTAACCCCATATTTTCCACATTCACATCATAGTATGTCTAAAGAGGGGAAGGGGGTATTTGTGTTACACCCCCCCACCCACACACACCCGAAATAGTCGAAAATCTCATGAAAAAAGTGCTGTTTTTTTCTTCTTTGGGATAAAGTTGTTTTTTTAGTCATACAACAGACTACCCTCTCTCTTCTTTTTAACCCCTATTAGTCCACATTGACGTTAGAGCATACCTAAAAGGGTCTGATGGGGTTATAGCCCCCCCCTTCCCCAAATAGTCAAACATCTGATGAAAATACTGCTTTTTTTTCTTCTTTGAGATAAATTTGTTTTCGTGTTTTTGTCATAGAACAGACTATCCACTCTCTTCTATTTTGCCCCATATTAGTCCAAATAGCCATCAGAGCATACCTAAAAAGGAAAAGGAGGACGATGGGGTTACAGCTCCCTTCCCCAAATAGTCGAACATCTCTTGAAAATAGTGCTGTTTTTTTCTTCTTTGAGATAAATTTGTATTTGTTTTTGTCAAACAACAGATTGCCCACTCTCTTCTTTCTAACCCCATATTTTATACATTCATGTGAGAGCATACCTAAAAGGGGGAAGATGTCTGATGGGGTTACAACCCCCCTTTCCCTAAATAGTCGAACATCTCATCAAAATACTGCTGTTTTTTTCATCTTTGAGATTAATTTATATTTTTTTGTCATACAACAGACTATCCACTCTCTTCTTTCTAGCCACATATTAGTCCACATTTCCATTAAAGCATACCTAAAAAGGAAAAGGGGGATGATTGGATTACAGCCCCTCCCCCATTCCCCAAATAGTCGAACATCTCATGAAAATAGTGCTGTTTTTTTCTTCTTTGAGATAAATTTGTATTTGTTTTTGTCATACAACAGACTACCTACTCTCTTCTTATTAACCCCATATTAGTCCACATTGACATCAGAGCACACCTAAAAGAGGGAAGGGGGCTGATGGGGTTACAGCCCTCCCTTCCCGAAATAGTCAAACTTCTCATGAAAAAACTGCTGTTTTTTCTTCTTTGAGTTACATTTGTATTTTTTTTGTCATACAACAGACTACCCTCTCTCTTCTTTTTAACCCCATATTAGCCACATTCACGTCAGAGCATACCTAAAAGAGGGAAGGTGTCTGATGGGGTTACAGCCCCCTTTCCCCAAATAGTCGAACATCTCATCACAATACTGCTGTTTTTTTCTTTTTTGAGATTAATTTATATTTTTTTTGTCATGCAACAGACTATCCACTCTCTTCTTTCTAGCCACATATTAGTCCACATTTCCATTAAAGCATACCTAAAAAGGAAAAGGTGTCTGATGGGGTTATAGCCCCCCCCTTCTCCAAATAGTCAAACATCTGATGAAAATACTGCTGTTTTTTCTTCTTTGAGATAAATTTGTTTTCGTTTTTTTGTCATAGAACAGACTATCCACTCTCTTCTATTTTGACACATATTAGTCCAAATTGCCATCAGAGCATACCTAAAAAGGAAAAGGAGGACGATGGGGTTACAGCCCCCTTCCCCAAATAGTCGAACATCTCATGAAAATAGTGCTGTTGTTTTCTTCTTAGAGATAAATTTGTATTTGTTTTTGTCAAACAACAAATTGCCCACTCTCTTCTTTCTAACCCAATATTTTCCACATTGACATCATAGTATATCTAAAGAGGGGAAGGGGGTATTGTGTTACACCCCGCCCACACACACACACCCGAAATAGTCGAAAATCGCATGAAAAAAGTACTTTTTTTTCTTCTTTGAGATAAATTTGTTTTTTTAGTCATACAACAGACTACCCTCTCTCTTCTTTTTAACCCCTATTAGTCCACATTGACGTTAGAGCATACCTAAAAGGTGGAAGGTGTCTAATGGGGTAACAGCCCCTCCCCCATTCCCCAAATATTCGGACGTCTCATGAAAAAAGTGCTGTTTTTTCTTCTTTGAGATAAATTTGTATTTTTTTTTCATACTACAGACTACCTACTCACTTCTTATTAAACCCATATTAGTCCACATTGACATCAGAGAACACCTAAAAGAGGGAAGGGGGCTGATGGGGTTACAGCTCTCTCTTCCTGAAATAGTCAAACTTCTCATGAAAAAACTGCCGTTTTTTCTTCTTTGAGATAAATTTTTATTTTTTTTGTCAGACAACAGACTACCCTCTCTCTTCTTTTTAACCCCATATTAGCCACATTCACGTCAGAGCATACCTAAAAGGGGGAAGGTGTCTGATGTGGTTACAGCCCCCCTTCCCCAAATAGTCGAACATCTCATCACAATACTGCTGTTTTTTTCTTCTTTGAGATTAATTTATATTTTTTTTGTCATACAACAGACTATCCACTCTCCTCTTTCTAGCCACATATTAGTCCACATTTCCATTAAAGCATACCTAAAAAGGAAAAGGTGTCTGATGGGGTTATACCCCCCCCTTCCCCAA
Organism: Maratus michaelseni; assembly: GCA_963931845.1. NCBI lineage: Eukaryota > Metazoa > Arthropoda > Arachnida > Araneae > Salticidae > Maratus > Maratus michaelseni. Next base: position 23,030,786 of record OZ007599.1, on the reverse strand, counting down.
ATAGTCAAACATCTGATGAAAATACTGCTGTTTTTTCTTCTTTGAGATAAATTTGTTTTCGTTTTTTTGTCATAGAACAGACTATCCACTCTCTTCTATTTTGCCCCATATTAGTCCAAATTGCCATCAGTGCATACCAAAAAAGGAAAAGGAGGACGATGGGGTTACAGCTACCTTCCCCAAATAGTCAAACTTCTCACGAAAATACTGCTGTTTTTTCTTCTTTGAGATAAATTTGTATTTTTTTAGTCATACAACAGACTACCCTCACTCTTCTTTTTAACCCCATATTAGCCACATTCACGTGAGAGCATACCTAAAAGGGGGAAGGTGTCTGATGGGGTTACAGCCCCCCTTCCCCAAATAGTCGAACATCTCATCACAATACTGCTGTTTTTTTCATCTTTGAGATTAATTTATATTTTTTTGTCATACAACAGACTATCCACTCTCTTCTTTCTAGCCACATATTAGTCCACATTTCCATTAAAGCATACCTCAAAAGGAAAAGGGGGATGATTGGATTACAGCCCCTCCCCCATTCCCCAAATAGTCGAACATCTCATGAAAATAGTGCTGTTTTTTTCTTCTTTGAGATAAATTTGTATTTGTTTTATCATACAACAGACTACCTACTCTCTTCTTATTAACCCCATATTAGTCCACATTGACATCAGAGCACACCTAAAAGAGGGAAGGGGGCTGATGTGGTTACAGCCCTCCCTTCCCGAAATAGTCGAACATCTCATCACAATACTGCTGTTTTTTTCTTTTTTGAGATTAATTTATATTTTTTTTGTCATACAACAGACTATCCACTCTCTTCTTTCTAGCCACATATTAGTCCACATTTCCATTAAAGCATACCTAAAAAGGAAAAGGTGTCTGATGGGGTTATAGCCCCCCCCCCCTTCCCCAAATAGTCAAACATCAGATGAAAATACTGCTGTTTTTTCTTCTTTGAGATAAATTTGTTTTCGTTTTTTTGTCATAGAACAGACTATCCAATCTCTTCTATTTTGACCCATATTATTCCAAATTGCCATCAGAGCATACCTAAAAAGGAAAAAGAGGACGATGGGGTTACAGCCCCCTTCCCCAAATAGTCGAACATCTCATCACAATACTGCTGTTTTTTTCTTCTTTGAGATTATTTTATATTTTTTTTGTCATACAACAGACTATCCACTCTCCTCTTTCTAGCCACATATTAGTCCACATTTCCATTAAAGCATACCTAAAAAGGAAAAGGGGGATGATGGGTTTACAGCCCCTCCCCCATTCCCCAAATTGTCGAACATCTCATGAAAATAGTGCTTTTTTTCCTTCTTTGAGATAAATTTGTATTTTTTTTTGTCATATAACAGACTACCTACTCTCTTCTTATTAACCCCATATTAGTCCACATTGACATCAGAGCACACCTAAAAGAGGGAAGGGGGCTGATGTGGTTACAGCCCTCCCATCCCGAAATAGTCGAACATCTCATCACAATACTGCTGTTTTTTTCTTTTTTGAGATTAATTTATATATTTTTGTCATACAACAGACTATCCACTCTCTTCTTTCTAGCCACATATTAGTCCACATTTCCATTAAAGCATACCTAAAAAGGAAAAGGTGTCTGATGGGGTTATAGCCCCCCCCCTTCCCCAAATAGTCAAACATCAGATGAAAATACTGCTGTTTTTTCTTCTTTGAGATAAATTTGTTTTCGTTTTTTTGTCATAGAACAGACTATCCACTCTCTTCTATTTTGACCCATATTAGTCCAAATTGCCATCAGAGCATACCTAAAAAGGAAAAGGAGGACGATGGGGTTACAGCCCCCTTCCCCAAATAGTCGAACATCTCATCACAATACTGCTGTTTTTTTCTTCTTTGAGATTATTTTATATTTTTTTTGTCATACAACAGACTATCCACTCTCCTCTTTCTAGCCACATATTAGTCCACATTTCCATTAAAGCATACCTAAAAAGGAAAAGGGGGATGATGGGTTTACAGCCCCTCCCCCTTTCCCCAAATTGTCGAACATCTCATGAAAATAGTGCTGTTTTTTTCTTCTTTCAGATAAATTTGTATTTGTTTTTGTCATATAACAGACTACCTACTCTCTTCTTATTAACCCCATATTAGTCCACATTGACATCAGAGCACACCTAAAAGAGGGAAGGTGGCTGATGGGGTTACAGCCCTCCCTTCCCGAAATAGTCAAACTTCTCATGGAAAAACTGCTGTTTTTTCTTCTTTGAGATAAATTTGTATTTTTTTTTTGTAATACAACAGACTACCCTCTCTCTTCTTTTTAACCCCATATTAGCCACATTCACGTCAGTGCATACCTAAAAGAGGGAAGGTGTCTGATGGGGTTACAGACCCCCTTCCCCAAATAGTCGAACACCTCATCACAATACTGCTGTTTTTTTCTTCTTTGAGATTAATTTATATTTTTTTGTCATACAACAGACAATCCACTCTCCTCTTTCTAGCCACATATTAGTCCACATTTCCATTAAAGCATACCTAAAAAGGAAAATGTGTCTGTAGGGTTATAACCCCCCCCCCCTTCCCCAAATAGTCAAACATCTGATGAAAATACTGCTGTTTTTCTTCTTTGAGATAAATTTGTTTTCGTTTTTTTGTCATAGAACAGACTATCCATTCTCTTCTATTTTGCCCCATATTAGTCCAAATTGCCATCAGAGCATAACTAAAAAGGAAAAGAAGGACGATGGGTTTACAGCCCCCTTCCCCAAATAGTCGAATATCTCATGAAAATAGTGCTGTTTTTTCTTCTTTGAGATAAATTTGTATTTGTTTTTGTCAAACAACAGATTGCGCACTCTCTTCTTTCTAACCCCATATTTTCCACATTGACATCATAGTATATCTAAAGAGGGGAAGGGAGTATTTGTGTTACACCCCCCCCCCCAACACACACTTACCCGAAATAGTCGAAAATCTCATGAAAAAGTGCTTTTTTTTCTTCTTTGAGATAAATTTGTATTTTTTTACTCATACAACATACTACCCTCTCTCTTCTTTTTAACCCCATATTAGCCACATTCACGTCAGAGCATACCTAAAAGAGGGAAGGTGTCTGATGGGGTTGAACCCCCTTCCCCAAATAGTCGAACATCTCATCACAATACTGCTGTTTTTTTCTTCTTTGAGATTAATTTATATTTTTTTTGTCATACAACAGACTATCCTCTCTCCTCTTTCTAGCCACATATTAGTCCACATTTCCATTAAAGCATACCTGAAAAGGAAAAGGGGGATGATGGGTTTACAGCCCCTCCCGCATTTCCCAAATAGTCAAACATGTGATGAAAATACTGCTGTTTTTTCTTCTTTGAGATAAATTTGTTTTCGTTTTTTTGTCATAGAACAGACTATCCACTCTCTTCTATTTTGCCCCATATTAGTCCAAATTGCCATCAGAGCATACCTAAAAAGGAAAAGGAGGACGATGGGGTTACAGCCCCCTTCCCCAAATAGTTGAACATCTCATGAAAATAGTGCTGTTTTTTTCTTCTTTGAGATAAATTTGTATTTGTGTTTGTCAAACAACAGATTGCCCACTCTCTTCTTTCTAACCCCATATTTTCCACATTGACATCATACTATGTCTAAAGAGGGGAAGGGGGTATTTGTGTTACACCCCCCCACACACACACACTTCCGAAATAGTCCAAAATCTCATGAAAAAAGATCTGTTTTTTTCTTCTTTGAGATAAATTTGTTTTTTTAGTCATACAACAGACTACTATCTCTCTCTTCTTTTTAACCCCTATTAGTCCACATTGACGTTAGAGCATACCTAAAAGGGGGAAGGGTCTAATGGGGTTACAGCCACTCCCCCATTCCCCAAATAGTCGGACATCTCATGAAAAAAGTGTTGTTTTTTCTACTTTGAGATAAATTTGTATTTGTTTTTGTCATACAACAGACTATCCACTCTCTTCTTTCTAGCCGCATATTAGTCCACATTTCCATTAAAGCATAACTAAAAAGGAAAAGTGGATGATTGGTTTACAGCCCCTCCCCCATTCCCCAAATAGTCGAACATCTCATGAAAATAGTGCTGTTTTTTTCTTCTTTGAGATAAATTTGTAATTGTTTTTGTCATACAACAGACTACCTACTCTCTTCTTATTAACCCCTTATTAGTCCACATTGACATCAGAGCACACCTAAAAGAGGGAAGGGGGCTGATGGGGTTACAGCCCTCCCTTCCCGAAATAGACAAATTTCTCATGAAAGAAACTGCTGTTTTTCCTTCTTTGAGATAAATTTGTAATTGTTTTTGTCATACAACAGACTACCTACTCTCTTCTTATTAACCCCTTTATAGTCCACATTGACATCAGACCACACTTAAAAGAGGGAAGGGGGCTGATGGGGTTACAGCCCTCCCTTCCCGAAATAGTCAAACTTCTCATGAAAAAAACTGCTGTTTTTCCTTCTTTGAGATAAATTTGTATTTTTTTTCATACAACAGACTACACTCTCTCTTCTATTTAACCCCATATTAGCCACATTCACGTCAGTGCATATCTAAAAGAGGGAAGGTGTCTGATGGGGTTACAGCCCCCCTTCCCCAAATAGTCGAACACCTCATCACAATACTGCTGTTTTTCTTCTTTGAGATAAATTTGTTTTCGTTTTTTTGTCATAGAACAGACTATCCATTCTCTTCTATTTTGCCCCATATTAGTCCAAATTGCCATCAGAGCATAACTAAAAAGGAAAAGAAGGACGATGGGTTTACAGCCCCCTTCCCCAAATAGTCGAATATCTCATGAAAATAGTGCTGTTTTTTCTTCTTTGAGATAAATTTGTATTTGTTTTTGTCAAACAACAGATTGCGCACTCTCTTCTTTCTAACCCCACATTTTCCACATTGACATCATAGTATATCTAAAGAGGGGAAGGGGGTATTTGTGTTACACCCCCCCCCCAACACACACTTACCCGAAATAGTCGAAAATCTCATGAAAAAGTGCTTTTTTTTCTTCTTTGAGATAAATTTGTATTTTTTTACTCATACAACATACTACCCTCTCTCTTCTTTTTAACCCCATATTAGCCACATTCACGTCAGAGCATACCTAAAAGAGGGAAGGTGTCTGATGGGGTTGAACCCCCTTCCCCAAATAGTCGAACATCTCATCACAATACTGCTGTTTTTTTCTTCTTTGAGATTAATTTATATTTTTTTTGTCATACAACAGACTACCCTCTCTTTTCTTCTTAACCCCTATTAGTCCACATTGACGTTAGAGCATGCCTAAAAGGGGGAAGGTGTCTAATGGGGTACAGCACCTCTCCCATTCCCCAAATAGTCGGACATCTCATGAAAAAAGTGCTGTTTTTTTCTACTTTGAGATAAATTTGTATTTGTTTTTGTCATACAACAGACTACCTACTCTCTTCTTATTAACCCCTTATTAGTCCACATTGACATCAGAGCACACCTAAAAGAGGGAAGGGGGCTGATGGGGTTACAGCCCTCCCTTCCCGAAATAGTCAAACTTCTCATGAAAAAAACTGCTGTTTTTCCTTCTTTGAGATAAATTTGTATTTTTTTTTGTCATACAACAGACTACACTCTCTCTTCTTTTTAACCCCATATTAGCCACATTGACGTCAGTGCATACCTAAAAGAGGGAAGGTGTCTGATGGGGTTACAGCCCCCCCTTCCCCAAATAGTCGAACATCTCATCACAATACTGCTGTTTTTTTCTTCTTTGAGATTAATTTATATTTTTTTGTCATACAACAGACAATCCACTCTCCTCTTTCTAGCCACATATTAGTCCACATTTCCATTAAAGCATACCTAAAAAGGAAAATGTGTCTGATTGGGTTATAACACCCCCTTCCCCAAATAGTCAAACATCTGATGAAAATACTGCTGTTTTTTCTTCTTTGAGATAAATTTGTTTTCGTTTTTTTGTCATAGAACAGACTATCCATTCTCTTCTATTTTGCCCCATATTAGTCCAAATTGCCATCAGAGCATAACTAAAAAGGAAAAGAAGGACGATGTGTTTACAGCCCCCTTCCCCAAATAGTCGAATATCTCATGAAAAAAGTGCTGTTTTTTCTTCTTTGAGATAAATTTGTATATTTTTAGTCATACAACAGACTACCCTCTCTTTTCTTCTTAACCCCATATTAGCCACATTCACGTCACAGCAAACCTAAAAGAGGGAAGGTGTCTGATGGGGTTACAGCCCCCCTCCCCAAATAGTCGAACATCTCATCACAATACTGCTGTTTTTTTCTTCTTTGAGATTAGTTTATATTTTTTTGTCATACAACAGACAATACACTCTCTTCTTTCTAGCCACATATTAGTCCACATTTCCATTAAAGCATACCTAAAAAGGAAAATGTGTCTGATGGTGTTATAGCCCCCCCTTCCACAAATAGTCAAACATCTGATGAAAATACTGCTGTTTTTTCTTCTTTGAGATAAATTTGTTTTCGTTTTTTTGTCATAGAACAGACTATCCATTCTCTTCTATTTTGCCCCATATTAGTCCAAATTGCCATCAGAGCATAACTAAAAAGGAAAAGAAGGACGATGGGTTTACAGCCCCCTTCCCCAAATAGTCGAATCTCTCATGAAAATAGTGCTGTTTTTTCTTCTTTGAGATAAATTTGTATATGTTTTTGTCAAACAACAGATTGCGCACTCTCTTCTTTCTAACCCCATATTTTCCACATTGACATCATTGTATATCTAAAGAGGGGAAGGGGGTATTTGGGTTACACCTCCCCCCCAACACACACTTACCCGAAATAGTCGAAAATCTCATGAAAAAAGTGCTTTTTTTTCTTCTTTGAGATAAATTTGTATTTTTTTACTCATACAACATACTACCCTCTCTCTTCTTTTTAACCCCATATTAGCCACATTCACGTCAGAGCATACCTAAAAGAGGGAAGGTGTCTGATGGGGTTGAACCCCCTTCCCCAAATAGTCGAACATCTTATCACAATACTGCTGTTTTTTTCTTCTTTGAGGTTAATTGATATTTTTTTTGTCATACAACAGACTATCCACTCTCCTCTTTCTAGCCACATATTAGTCCACATTTCCATTAAAGCATACCTGAAAAGGAAAAGGGGGATGATGGGTTTACAGCCCCTCCAGCATTTCCCAAATAGTCAAACATGTGATGAAAATACTGCTGTTTTTTTTTCTTTGAGATAAATTTGTATTTGTTTTTGTCATACAACAGACTACCTACTCTCTTCTTATTAACCCCATATTAGTCCACATTGACATCAGAGCACACCTGAAAGAGGGAAGGGGGCTGATGTGGTTACAGCCCTCCCTTCCCGAAATAGTCGAACATCTCATCACAATACTGCTGTTTTTTTCTTTTTTGAGATTAATTTATATTTTTTTTGTCATACAACAGACAATCCACTCTCTTCTTTCTAGCCACATATTAGTCCACATTTCCATTAAAGCATACCTAAAAAGGAAAAGGTGTCTGATGGGGTTAAACCCCCCCCCCCTTCCCCAAATAGTCAAACATCTGATGAAAACACTGCTGTTTTTTCTTCTTTGAGATAAATTTGTTTTCGTTTTTTTGTCATAGAACAGACTATCCACTCTCTTCTATTTTGACCCATATTAGTCCAAATTGCCATCAGAGCATAGCTAAAAAGGAAAAGGAGGACGATGGGGTTACAGCCCCCTTCCCCAAATAGTCGAACATCTCATCACAATACTGCTGTTTTTTTCTTCTTTGAGATTATTTTATATTTTTTTTGTCATACAACAGACTATCCACTCTCCTCTTTCTAGCCACATATTAGTCCACATTTCCATTAAAGTATACCTAAAAAGGAAAATGTGTCTGATGGGGTTATAACACCCCCCTTCCCCAAATAGTCAAACATCTGATGAAAATACTGCTGTTTTTTCTTCTTTGAGATAAATTTGTTTTCGTTTTTTTGTCATAGAACAGACTATCCATTCTCTTCTATTTTTCCCCATATTAGTCCAAATTGCCATCAGAGCATAACTAAAAAGGAAAAGAAGGACGATGTGTTTACAGCCCCCTTCCCCAAATAGTCGAATATCTCATGAAAAAAGTGCTGTTTTTTCTTCTTTGAGATAAATTTGTATATTTTTAGTCATACAACAGACTACCCTCTCTTTTCTTCTTAACCCCTATTAGTCCACATTGACGTTAGAGCATGCCTAAAAGGGGGAAGGTGTCTAATGGGGTACAGCACCTCTCCCATTCCCCAAATAGTCGGACATCTCATGAAAAAAGTGCTGTTTTTTTCTACTTTGAGATAAATTTGTATTTGTTTTTGTCATACAACAGACTACCCTCTCTCTTCTTTTTAACCCCATATTAGCCACATTCACGTCACAGCAAACCTAAAAGAGGGAAGGTGTCTGATGGGGTTACAGCCCCCCCTCCCCAAATAGTCGAACATCTCATCACAATACTGCTGTTTTTTTCTTCTTTGAGATTAGTTTATATTTTTTTGTCATACAACAGACAATCCACTCTCCTCTTTCTAGCCACATATTAGTCCACATTTCCATTAAAGCATACCTAAAAAGGAAAATGTGTCTGATGGGGTTATAGACCCCCCTTCCACACATAGTCAAACATCTGATGAAAATACTGCTGTTTTTAATTCTTTGAGATAAATTTGTTTTCGTTTTTTTGTCATAGAACAGACTATCCATTCTCTTCTATTTTGCCCCATATTAGTCCAAATTGCCATCAGAGCATAACTAAAAAGGAAAAGAAGGACGATGGGTTTACAGCCCCCTTCCCCAAATAGTCGAATATCTCATGAAAATAGTGCTGTTTTTTCTTCTTTGAGATAAATTTGTATTTGTTTTTGTCAAACAACAGATTGCGCACTCTCTTCTTTGTAACCACATATTTTCCACATTGACATCATTGTATATCTAAAGAGGGTATGGTGGTATTTGGGTTACACCCCCCCCCCCAACACACACTTACCCGAAATAGTCGAAAATCTCATGAAAAAAGTGCTTTTTTTTCTTCTTTGAGATAAATTTGTATTTTTTTACTCATACAACATACTACCCTCTCTCTTCTTTTTAACCCCATATTAGCCACATTCACGTCAGAGCATACCTAAAAGAGGGAAGGTGTCTGATGTGGTTGAAACCCCTTCCCCAAATAGTCGAACATCTCATCACAATACTGCTGTTTTTTTCTTCTTTGAGATTAATTGATATTTTTTTTGTCATACAACAGACTATCCACTCTCCTCTTTCTAGCCACATATTAGTCCACATTTCCATTAAAGCGTACCTAAAAAGGAAAATGTGTCTGATGGGGTTATATCCCCCCCTTCCACAAATAGTCAAACATCTGATGAAAATACTGCTGTTTTTTCTTCTTTGAGATGAATTTGTTTTCGTTTTTTTGTCATAGAACAGACTATCCATTCTCTTCTATTTTGCCCCATATTAGTCCAAATTGCCATCAGAGCATAACTAAAAAGGAAAAGAAGGACGATGGGTTTACAGCCCCCTTCCCCAAATAGTCGAACATCTCATGAAAATAGATCTGTTTTTTTCTTCTTTGAGATAAATTTGTATTTGTTTTTGTCAAAAATTAGATTGCCCACTCTCTTCTTTCTAACCCCATATTTTCCACATTGACATCATATTATATCTAAAGAGGGGAAGGGGGTATTTGTGTTACACCCCCCCCCCCCCACACACACACACCCGAAATTGTCGAAAATCTCATGAAAAAAGTGCTTTTTTTTCTTCTTTGAGATAAATTTGTATTTTTTTAGTCATACAACAGACTACCCTCTCTCTTCTTTTTAACCCCTATTAGTCCACATTGACGTTAGAGCATACCTAAAAGGGGGAAGGGTCTAATGGGGTTACAGCCCCTCCCCCATTCCCCAAATAGTCGGACATCTCATGAAAAAAGTGTTGTTTTTTTCTACTTTGAGATAAATTTGTATTTGTTTTTGTCATACAACAGACTATCCACTCTCTTCTTTCTAGCCGCATATTAGTCCACATTTCCATTAAAGCATACCTGAAAAGGAAAAGTGGATGATTGGTTTACAGCCCCTCCCCCATTCCCCAAATAGTCGAACATCTCATGAAAATAGTGCTTTTTTTTTCTTCTTTGAGATAAATTTGTAATTGTTTTTGTCATACAACGGACTACCTACTCTCTTCTTATTAACCCCTTATTAGTCCACATTGACATCAGAGCACACCTAAAAGAGGGAAGTGGGCTGATGGGGTTACAGCCCTCCCTTCCCGAAATAGTCAAATTTCTCATGAAAAAAACTGCTGTTTTTCCTTCTTTGAGATAAATTTGTATTTTTTTTTCTCATGCAACAGACTACCCTCTCTCTTCTTTTTAACCCCATATTAGCCACATTCACGTCACAGCAAACCTAAAAGAGGGAAGTAGTCTGATGGGGTTACAGCCCCCCCTCCCCAAATAGTCGAACATCTCATCACAATACTGCTGTTTTTTTCTTCTTTGAGATTAGTTTATATTTTTTTGTCATACAACAGACAATCCACTCTCCTCTTTCTAGCCAGATATTAGTCCACATTTCCATTAAAGCATACCTAAAAAGGAAAATGTGTCTGATGGGGTTATAGCCCCCCCTTCCCCAAATAGTCAAACATCTGATGAAAATACTGCTGTTTTTTCTTCTTTGAGATAAATTTGTTTTCGTTTTTTTGTCATAGAACAGACTATCCATTCTCTTCTATTTTGCCCCATATTAGTCCAAATTGCCATCAGAACATAACTAAAAAGGAAAAGAAGGACGATGGGTTTACAGCCCCCTTCCCCAAATAGTCGAATATCTCATGAAAATAGTGCTGTTTTTTCTTCTTTGAGAAAAGTTTGTATTTGGTTTTGTCAAACAACAGATTGCGCACTCTCTTCTTTCTAACCCCATATTTTCCACATTGACATCATAGTATATCTAAAGAGGGGAAGGGGGTATTTGGGTTACACCCCCCCCCCCAACACACACTTACCCGAAATAGTCGAAAATCTCATGAAAAAAGTGCTTTTTTTTCTTCTTTGAGATAAATTTGTATTTTTTTACTCATACAACATACTACCCTCTCTCTTCTTTTTAACCCCATATTAGCCACATTCACGTCAGAGCATACCTAAAAGAGGGAAGGTGTCTGATGGGGTTGAACTCCCTTCCCCAAATAGTCGAACATCTCATCACAATACTGCTGTTTTTTTCTTCTTTGAGATTAATAGATATTTTTTTTGTCATACAACAGACTATCCACTCTCCTCTTTCTAGCCACATATTAGTCCACATTTCCATTAAAGCATACCTGAAAAAGAAAAGGGGGATGATGGGTTTACAGCCCCTCCCGCATTTCCCAAATAGTCAAACATGTGATGAAAATACTGCTGTTTTTTCTTCTTTGATATAAATTTGTTTTCGTTTTTTTGTCATAGAACAGACTATCCACTAGCTTCTATTTTGCCCCATATTAGTCCAAATTGCCATCAGAGCATACCTAAAAAGGAAAAGGAGGACGATGGGGTTACAGCCCCCTTCCCCAAATAGTCGAACATCTCATGAAAATAGTGCTGTTTTTTTCTTCTTTGAGATAAATTTTTATTTGTGTTTGTCAAACAACAGATTGCCCACTCTCTTCTTTCTAACCCCATATTTTCCACATTCACATCATAGTATGTCTAAAGAGGGGAAGGGGGTATTTGTGTTACACCCCCCCCACACACACACACCCGAAATAGTCCAAAATCTCATGAAAAAAGTGCTGTTTTTTCTTTTTTGAGATAAATTTGTATATTTTTAGTCATACAACAGACTACCCTCTCTTTTCTTCTTAACCCCTATTAGTCCACATTGACGTTAGAGCATGCCTAAAAGGGGGAAGGTGTCTAATGGGGTACAGCACCTCTCCCATTCCCAAAATAGTCGGACATCTCATGAAAAAAGTGCTGTTTTTTTCTACTTTGAGATAAATTTGTATTTGTTTTTGTCATACAACAGACTACCTACTCTCTTCTTATTAACCCCTTATTAGTCCACATTGACATCAGAGCACACCTAAAAGAGGGAAGTGGGCTGATGGGGTTACAGCCCTCCCTTCCCGAAATAGTCAAACTTCTCATGAAAAAAACTGCTGTTTTTCCTTCTTTGAGATAAATTTGTATTTTTTTTTGTCATACAACAGACTACACTCTCTTTTCTTTTTAACCCCTATTAGTCCACATTGACGTTAGAGCATACCTAAAAGGGTGAAGGTGTCTGATGGGGTTATAGCCCCCCCCTTCCCCAAATAGTCAAACATCTGATGAAAATACTGCTGTTTTTTCTTCTTTGAGATAAATTTGTATTTGTGTTTGGCAAACAACAGATTGCCCACTCTCTTCCTTCTAACCCCATATTTTCCACATTCACATCGTAGTATGTATGTCTAAAGAGGGGAAGGGGGTATTTGTGTTACACCCCCCCCCCACCTACACACACCCGAAATAGTCGAAAATCGCATGAAAAAAGTGCTGTTTTTTTCTTCTTTGAGATAAATTTGTTTTTTTAGTCATACAACAGACTACCCTCTCTCTTCTTTTTAACCCCTATTAGTCCACATTGACGTTAGAGCATACCTAAAAGGGTGAAGGTGTCTGATGGGGTTATAGCCCCCCCCCTTACCCAAATAGTCAAACATCTGATGAAAATACTGCTGTTTTTACTTCTTTGAGATAAATTTGTTTTCGTGTTTTTGTCATAGAACAGACTATCCACTCTCTTCTATTTTGCCCCATATTAGTCCAAATAGCCATCAGAGCATACATAAAAAGGAAAAGGAGGACGATGGGGTTACAGCTCCTTCCCCAAATAGTCGAACATCTCTTGAAAATAGTGCTGTGTTTTTCTTCTTTGAGATAAATTTGTATTTGTTTTTGTCAAACAACAGATTGCCCACTCTCTTCTTTCTAACCCCATATTTTCCACATTGACATCATAGTATATCTAAAGAGGAGAAGGGGGTATTTGTGTTACACCCACCCCCCCCCACACACACACACCCGAAATAGTCCAAAATCTCATGAAAAAAGTGCTGTTTTTTCTTCTTTGAGATAAATTTGTATATTTTTAGTCATACAACAGACTACCCTCTCTTTTCTTCTTAACCCCTATTAGTCCACATTGACGTTACAGCATACCTAAAAGGGGGAAGGTGTCTAATGGTGTTACAGCCCCTCCCCCATTCCCCAAATAGTCGGACATCTCATGAAAAAAGTGCTGTTTTTTCTTCTTTGAGATAAATTTGTATTTCTTTTTGTCATACAACAGACTACCTACTCTCTTCTTATTAACCCCATATTAGTCCACTTTGACATCAGAGCACACCTAAAAGAGGGAAGGGGGCTGATGGGGTTATAGCCCTCCCTTCCCGAAATAGTCAAACTTCTCATGAAAAAACTGCAGTTTTTTCTTCTTTGAGATAAATTTGTTTTTTTAGTCATACAACAGACTACCCTCTCTTTTCTTTTTAACCCCTATTAGTCCACATTGACGTTAGAGCATACCTAAAAGGGTGAAGGTGTCTGATGGGGTTATAGCCCCCCCCTTCCCCAAATAGTCAAACATCTGATTAAAATACTGCTGTTTTTTCTTCTTTGAGATAAATTGGTTTTCGTGTTATTGTCATAGAACAGACTATCCACTCTCTTCTATTTTTCCCCATATTAGTCCAAATAGCCATCAGAGCATAACTAAAAAGGAAAAGGAGGACGATGTGGTTACAGCTCCCTTCCCCAAATAGTCGAACATCTCTTGAAAATAGTGCTGTTTTTTTCTTCTTTGAGATAAATTTGTATTTGTTTTTGTCAAACAACAGATTGCCCACTCTCTTCTTTCTAACCCCATATTTTCCACATTGACATCATAGTATATCTAAAGAGGGGAAGGGGGTATTTGTGTTACACCCCCCCACACACACACACACCCGAAATAGTCCAAAATCTCATGAAAAAAGTGCTGTTTTTTCTTTTTTGAGATAAATTTGTATTTTTTTAGTCATACAACAGACTACCCTCTCTTTTCTTCTTAACCCCTATAAGTCCACATTGACGTTAGAGCATACCTAAAAGGGGGAAGGTGTCTAATGGGGTACAGCCCCTCTCCCATTCCCCAAATAGTCGGACATCTCATGAAAAAAGTGCTGTTTTTTTCTACTTTGACATAAATTTGTATTTGTTTTTGTCATACAACAGACTACCTACTCTCTTCTTATTAACCCCTTATTAGTCCACATTGACATCAGAGCACACCTAAAAGGGGGAAGGGGGCTGATGGGGTTACAGCCCACCCTTCCCGAAATAGTCAAACTTCTCATGAAAAAACTGCTGTTTTTCCTTCTTTGAGGTAAATTTGTATTTTTTTGTCATACAACAGACTATCCACTCTCTTCTTTCTAGCCACATATTAGTCCACATTTCCATTAAAGCATACCTAAAAAGGAAAAGGGGGATGATTGGATTACAGCCCCGCAGATTGCGCACTCTCTTCTTTCTAACCCCATATTTTCCACATTGACCTCATAGTATATCTAAAGAAGGGAAGGGGGTATTTGTGTTACACCCCCCCACACACACACACACCCGAAATAGTCGAAAATCTCATGAAAAAAGTGCTTTTTTTTTCTTCTTTGAGATAAATTTGTATTTCTTTATTCATACAACAGACTACCCTCTCTCTTCTTTTTAACCCCATATTAGCCACATTCACGTCAGAGCATACCTAAAATGGGGAAGGTGTGTGATGGGGTTACAACCCCCCTTTCCCCAAATAGTCGAACATCTCATCAAAATACTGCTGTTTTTTTCATCTTTGAGATTAATTTATATTTTTTTGTCATACAACAGACTATCCACTCTCTTCTTTCTAGCCACATATTAGTCCACATTTCCATTAAAGCATACCTAAAAAGGAAAAGGGGGATGACTGGATTACAGCCCCTCCCGCATTTCCCAAATAGTCAAACATCTGATGAAAATACTGCTGTTTTTTTCTTCTTTTAGATAAATTTGTAATTGTTTTTGTCATACAACAGACTACCTACTCTCTTCTTATTAACCCCTTATTAGTCCACATTGACGTTAGAGCATGCCTAAAAGAGGGAAGGGGGCTGATGGGGTTACAGCCCTCCCTTCCCGAAATAGTCAAACTTCTCATGAAAAAACTGCTGTTTATTCTTCTTTGAGATAAATTTGTATTTTTTTTTGTAATACAACAGACTACCCTCTCTCTTCTTTTTAACCCCATATTAGCCACATTCACGTCAGAGCATACCTAAAAGAGGGAAGGTGTCTGATGGGGTTACAGCCCGCCTTCCCCAAATAGTCGAACATCTTCTCACAATACTGCTGTTTTTTTCTTCTTTGAGATTAATTTATATTTTTTTTGTCATACAACAGACTATCCACTGTCCTCTTTCTAGCCACATATTAGTCCACATTG
Source organism: Maratus michaelseni (assembly GCA_963931845.1). Lineage (NCBI taxonomy): Eukaryota > Metazoa > Arthropoda > Arachnida > Araneae > Salticidae > Maratus > Maratus michaelseni. The sequence goes on along the minus strand of OZ007599.1, from coordinate 23,015,246 downwards.
CCATTAAAGCATACCTAAAAAGAATAAGGGGGATGATGGGTTTACAGCCCCTCCCGCATTTCCCAAATAGTCAAACATCTGATGAAAATACTGCTGTTTTTTCTTCTTTGAGATAAATTTGTTTTCGTGTTTGTGTCATAGAACAGAACTATCCACTCTCTTCTATTTTGCCCCATATTAGTCCAAATTGCCATCAGAGCATACCTAAAAAGGAAAAGGAGGACGATGGGGTTACAGCTCCCTTCCCCAAATAGTCGAACATCTCATGAAAATAGTGCTGTTTTTTTCTTCTTTGAGATAAATTTGTATTTGTGTTTGTCAAACAACAGATTGCCCACTCTGTTCTTTCTAACCCCATATTTTCCACATTGACATCATAGTATATCTAAAGAGGGGAAGGGGGTATTTGTGCTACACCCCCCCCCCCACACACACACACACACCCGAAATAGTAAAAAATCTCATGAAAAAAGTGCTGTTTTTTCTTCTTTGAGATAAATTTGTATTTTTTTAGTCATACAACAGACTACCCTCTGTTTTCTTCTTAACCCCTATTAGTTCACATTGACGTTAGAGCATACCTAAAAGGGGGAAGGTGTCAAATGGGGTTACAGCCCCTCCCCCATTCCTTAAATAGTCGGACATCTCATGAAAAAAGTGCTGTTTTTTTCTACTTTGACATAAATTTGTATTTGTTTTTGTCATACAACAGACTACCTACTCTCTTCTTATTAACCCCATATTAGTCCACATTGACATCAGAGCACACGTAAAAGAGGGAAGGGGGCTGATGGGGTTACAACCCCCCTTTCCCGAAATAGTCGAACATCTCATCAAAATACTGCTGTTTTTTTCATCTTTGAGATTAATTGATATTTTTTTTGTCATACAACAGACTATCCACTCTCCTCTTTCTAGCCACATATTAGTCCACATTGCCATTAAAGTATACCTAAAAAGAATAAGGGGGATGATGGGTTTACAGCCCCTCCCGCATTTCCCAAATAGTCAAACATCTGATGAAAATACAGCTGTTCTTTCTTCTTTGAGATAAATTTGTATTTGTTTTGTCATAGAACAGACTACCTACTCTCTTCTTATTAACCCCATATTAGTCCACATTGATATCAGGGCACACCTAAAAGAGGGAAAGGGGCTGATGGGGTTACAGCCCCCTTCCCCAAATAGTCGAACATCTCATGAAAATAGTGCTGTTTTTTTCTTCTTTGAGATAAATTTGTATTTGTGTTTGTCAAACAACAGATTGCCCACTCTCTTCTTTCTAACCCCATATTTTCCACATTGACATAATAGTATGTCTAAAAGGGGAAGGAGGTATTTGTGTTACACCCCCCCACACACACACACACATCCGAAATAGTCGAAAATCTCATGAAAAAATTGCTGTTTTTTCTTCTTTGAGATAAATTTGTATTTTTTTACTCATACAACAGACTACCCTCTCTCTTCTTTTTAACCCCATATTAGCCATATTCACGTCAGAGAATACCTAAAAGGGTGAAGGTGTCTGTTGGGGTTACAACCCCCCTTTCCCCAAATAGTCGAACTTCTCATCAAATTACTGCTGTTTTTTTGATCTTTGAGATTAATTTATATTTTTTTGTCATACAACAGACTATCGACTCTCTTCTTTCTAGCCACATATTAGTCCACATTTCCATTAAAGCACACCTAAAAAGGAAAAGGGGGATGATTGGTTTACAGCCCCTCCCCCATTCCCCAAATAGTCGAACATCTCATGAAAATAGTGCTGTATTTTTCTTATTTGAGATAAATTTGTATTTGTTTTGTCATAGAACAGACTACCTACTCTCTTCTTATTAACCCCATATTAGTCCACATTCATATCAGGGCACACCTAAAAGAGGGAAAGGGGCTGATGGGGTTACAGCCCTCCCTTCCCGAAATAGTCAAACTTCTCATGAAAAAACTGCTGTTTTTTCTTCTTTGGGATAAATTTGTATTTTTTTTTGTCATACAACACACTGCCCACTCTCTTCTTTCTAACCCCATATTTTCCACATTGACACCAAAGCATACCTAAAAAGGGGAAGGGGGTATTTGTGTCAACCCCCTCCCCACACACACACACCCGAAATAGTCGAAAATCCCATGAAAAAAGTGCTGTTTTTTTCTTCTTTGAGATAAATTTGTTTTTTTAGTCATACAACAGACTACCCTCTCTCTTCTTTTTAACCCCTATTAGTCCACATTGACGTTAGAGCATACCTAAAATGGTGAAGGTGTCTGATGGGGTTATAGCCCCCGCCCCTTCCCCAAATAGTCAAACATCTGATGAAAATACTGCTGTTTTTTCTTCTTAGAGATAAATTTGTTTTCGTGTTTTTGTCATAGAACAGACTACACTCTCTCTTCTTTTTAACCCCATATTAGCCACATTCACGTCACAGCAAACCTAAAAGAGGGAAGGTGTTTGATGGGGTTACATCCCCCCCTCCCCAAATAGTCGAACATCTCATCACAATACTGCTGTTTTTTTCTTCTTTGAGATTAGTTTATATTTTTTTGTCATCAACAGACAATCCACTCTCCTCTTTCTAGCCACATATTAGTCCACATTTCCATTAAAGCATACCTAAAAAGGAAAATGTGTCTGATGGGGTTATAGCCCCCCCCCCTTCCCCAAATATTCAAACATCTGATGAAAATACTGCTGTTTTTTCTTCTTTGAGATAAATTTGTTTTCGTTTTTTTGTCATAGAACAGAGTATCCATTCTCTTCTATTTTGCCCCATATTAGTCCAAATTGCCATCAGAGCATACCTAATAAGGAAAAGGAGGACGACGGGGTTACAGCCCCCTTCCCCAAATAGTCGAATATCTCATGAAAATAGTGCTCTTTTTTTCTTCTTTGAGATAAATTTGTATTTGTTTCTGTCAAACAACAGATTGCGCACTCTCTTCTTTCTAACCCCATATTTTCCACCTTGACATCATAGTATATCTAAAGAGGGGAAGGGGGTATTTGTGTTACACCCCCCCCCACACACACACCCCCGAAATAGTGGAAAATCTCATGAAAAAACTGCTGTTTTTCCTTCTTTGAGATAAATTTGTATTTTTTTTTGTCATACAACAGACTACCCTCTCTCTTCTTTTTAACCCCATATTAGCCACATTCACGTCAGAGCATACCTAAAAGAGGGAAGGTGTCTGATGGGGTTACAGCCCCCCTTCCCCAAATAGTCGAACATCTCATCACAATACTGTTGTTTTTTTCTTCTTTGAGATTAATTTATATTTTTTTTGACATACAACAGACTATCCACTCTCCTCTTTCTAGCCACATATTAGTCCACATTGCCATTAAAGCATACCTAAAAAGAATAAGGGGGATGATGGGTTTACAGCCCCTCCCGCATTTCCCAAATAGTCAAACATCTGATAAAAATACTGCTGTTTTTTCTTCTTTGAGATAAATTTGTTTTCGTGTTTTTGTCATAGAACAGACTATCCACTCTCTTCTATTTTGCCCCATATTAGTCCAAATTGCCATCAGAGCATACCTAAAAAGGAAAAGGAGGACGATGGGGTTACAGCTCCCTTCCCCAAATAGTCGAACATCTCATGAAAATAGTGCTGTTTTTTTCTTCTTTGAGATAAATTTGTATTTGTGTTTGTCAAACAACAGATTGCCCACTCTGTTCTTTCTAACCCCATATTTTCCACATTGACATCATATTATGTCTAAACAGGGGAAGGGGGTATTTGTGTTACACCCCCCCCCACACACACACCCGAAATAGTCGAAAATCTCATGAAAAAAGTGCTTTTTTTTCTTCTTTGTGATAAATTTGTATTTTTTTAGTCATACAACAGACTACACTCTCTCTTCTTTTTAACCCCATATTAGCCACATTCACGTCAGAGCATACCTAAAAGGGGGAAGGTGTCTGATGGGGTTACAACCCCTCTTTCCCCAAATAGTCGAACATCTCATCAATATACTGCTGTTTTTTTCATCTTTGAGATTAATTTATATTTTTTTGTCATACAACAGACTATCCACTCTCTTCTTTCTAGCCACATATTATTCCACATTTCCATTAAAGCATACCTAAAAAGGAAAAGGTGTCTGATGGGGTTATAGCCCCTCCCGCATTTCCCAAATAGTCAAACATCTGATGAAAATGCTGCTGTTTTTTCTTCTTTGAGATAAATTTGTTTTCGTGTTTTTGTCATAGAACAGACTATCCACTCTCTTCTATTTTGCCTCATATTAGTCCAAATTGCCACCAGAGCATACCTAAAAAGGAAAAGGAGGACGATGGGGTTACAGCCCCCTTCCCCAAATAATCGAATAACTCATGAAAATAGTGCTGTTTTTTCTTCTTTGAGATAAATATATATTTGTTTTTGTCAAACAACAGATTGCCCACTCCCTTCTTTCTAACCCCATATTTTCCACATTGACATCGTAGTATATCTAAAGAGGGGAAACGGGTATTTGTGTTACACCCCCCCCACACACACACACCCGATATAGTCGAAAATCTCATGCAAAAAGTGCTTTTATTGGGTTACAGCCCTCCCTTCCCGAAATAGTCAAACTTCTCATGAAAAAACTGCTGTTTCTCCTTCTTTGAGATAAATTTGTATTTTTTTTTGTCATACAACAGACTACCCTCTCTCTTCTTTTTAACCCCATATTAGCCACATTCACGTCAGAGCATATCTAAAAGGGGGAAGGTGTCTAATGGGGTTACAGCCCCTACCCCATTCCCCAAATAGTCGGACATCTCATGAAAAAAGTGCTGTTTTTTTCTACTTTGAGATAAATTTGTATTTGTTTTTGTCATACAACAGACTACCTACTCTCTTCTTATTAACCCCTTATTAGTCCACATTGACATCAGAGCACACCTAAAAGAGGGAAGGGGGCTTATTGGGTTACAGCCCTCCCTTCCCGAAATAGTCAAACTTCTCATGAAAAAACTGCTGTTTCTCCTTCTTTGAGATAAATTTGTATTTTTTTTTGTCATACAACAGACTACCCTCTCTCTTCTTTTTAACCCCATATTAGCCACATTCACGTCAGAGCATACCTAAAAGAGGGAAGTTGTCTGATGGGGTTACAACCCCCCTTTCCCCAAATAGTCGAACATCTCATCAAAATACTGTTGTTTTTTTCATCTTTGAGATTAATTTATATTTTTTTGTCAAACAACAGACTATCCACTCTCTTCTTTCTAGCCACATATTAGTCCACATTTCCATTAAAGCATACCTAAAAAGGAAAAGGGGGATGATTGGTTTACAGCCCCTCCACCATTCCCCAAATAGTCGAACATCTCATGAAAATAGTGCTGTTTTTTTCTTATTTGAGATAAATTTGTAATTGTTTTTGTCATACAACAGACTACCTACTCTCTTCTTATTAACCCCTTATTAGTCCACATTGACATCAGAGCACACCTAAAAGAGGGAAGAGGGCTGATGGTGTTACAGCCCTCCCTTCCTGAAATAGTCAAACTTCTCATGAAAAAACTGCTGTTTTTCCTTCTTTGAGATAAATTTGTATTTTTTTTGTCATACAACAGACTACCCTCTCTCTTCTTTTTAACCCCATATTAGCCACATTCACGTCAGAGCATACCTAAAAGAGGGAAGGTATCTGATGGGGTTACAGCCCCCCTTCCCCAAATAGTCGAACATCGCATCACAATACTGGTGTTTCTTTCATCTTTGAGATTAATTTATATTTTTTTTGTCATACAACAGACTATCCACTCTCTTCTTTCTAGCCACATATTAGTCCACATTTCCATTAAAGCATACCTAAAAAGGAAAAGGTGTCTGATGGGGTTATAGCCCCCCCCCCTTCCCCAAATAGTCAAACATCTGATGAAAATACTGCTGTTTTTTCTTCTTTGAGATAAATTTGTTTTCGTTTTTTTGTCATAGAACAGACTATCTACTCTCTTCTATTTTGCCTCATATTAGTCCAAATTGCCACCAGAGCATACCTAAAAAGGAAAAGGAGGACGATGGGGTTACAGCCCCCTTCCCCAAATAATCGAATAACTCATGAAAATAGTGCTGTTTTTTCTTCTTTGAGATAAATATATATTTGTTTTTGTCAAACAACAGATTGCGCACTCTCTTCTTTCTAATCACATATTTTCCACATTGACATCATAGTATATCTAAAGAGGGGAAGGGGTATTTGTGTTACACCCCCCCCACACCCCCCCCCACACACACACACACCCGAAATAGTCGAAAATCTCATGAAAAAGCTGCTGTTGTTCCTTCTTTGAGATAAATTTGTATTTTTTTTGTCATACAACAGACTACCCTCTCTCTTCTTTTTAACCCCATATTAGCCACATTCACGTCAGAGCATACCTAAAATGGGGAAGGTGTCTGATGGGGTTACAACCCCCCTTTCCCCAAATAGTCGAACATCTCATCAAAATACTGCTGTTTTTTTCATCTTTGAGATTAATTTATATTTTTTTGTCATACAACAGACTATCCACTCTCTTCTTTCTAGCCACATATTAGTCCACATTTCCATTAAAGCATACCTAAAAAGGAAAAGGGGGATGATTGGTTTACAGCCCCTCCCCCATTCCCCAAATAGTCGAACATCGCATGAATGAACATCTCTCTTTTTTCTTCTTTGAGATAAATTTTTTCTTTGTCATACAACAGACTACCTACTCTCTTCTTATTAACCCCATATTAGTCCACATTGATATCAGAGCACACCTAAAAAAGGGAAGGGGGCTGATGGGGTTACAGCCCTTTTCCCGAAATAGTCAAACTTCTCAGTAAATAACTGCTGTTTTTTCTTCTTTGAGATAAATTTGTATTTTTTTTTGTCATACAACAGACTGCCCACTCTCTTCTTTCTAACCCCATATTTTTCCACATTGACACCATAGCATACCTAAAAAGGGGAAGGTGGTATTTGTGTTACACATATCCCCCCCCCACACACACACACCGGAAATAGTCGAAAATCTCATGAAAAAAGTGCTGTTTTTTTCTTCTTTGAGATAAATTTGTTTTTTTAGTCATACAACAGACTACCCTCTCTCTTCTTTTTAACCCCTATTAGTCCACATTGACGTTAGAGCATACCTAAAAGGGGGAATGAGTCTGATGGGGTGACAGCCCCTCCCTCTTCCCCAAATAGTCGAACATCTCATGAAAATAATGCTGCTCTTTTGTTCTTTGTCATAAATTTCTATTTTTTTTATCATACAACGGACTATCCACTATCTTCTTTGTAGCCCCATATTAGTCCACATTACCATTAAAGCATATCTAAAAGAGAAGAGGGGGATGATGGGGTTACAGCCCCCTTCCCCAAATAGTCGAACATCTCATGAAAATAGTGCTGTTTTTTTCTTCTTTGAAATAAATTTGTTTTTGTTTTTTTGTCATAGAACAGACTATCCACTCTCTTCTATTTTGCCCCATATTAGTCCAAATTGCCATCAGAGCATACCTAAAAAGGAAAAGGAGGACGATGGGGTTACAGCTCCCTTCCAAAATAGTCGAACATCTCATGAAAATAGTGCTGTTTTTTTCTTCTTTGAGATAAATTTGTATTTGTGTTTGTCAAACAGCAGATTGCCCACTCTGTTCTTTCTAACCCCATATTTTCCACATTGACATCATATTATGTCTAAACAGGGGAAGGGGGTATTTGTGTTACACCCCCCCACACACACACTTCCGAAATAGTCGAAAATCTCATGAAAAAAGTGCTTTTTTTTCTTCTTTGTGATAAATTTGTATTTTTTTAGTCATACAACAGACTACCCTCTCTTTTCTTCTTAACCCCATATTAGCCACATTCACGTCACAGCAAACCTAAAAGAGGGAAGGTGTCTGATGGGGTTACAGCCCCCCTCCCCAAATAGTCGAACATCTCATCACAATACTGCTGTTTTTTTCTTCTTTGAGATTAGTTTATATTTTTTTGTCATACAACAGACAATACACTCTCTTCTTTCTAGCCACATATTAGTCCACATTTCCATTAAAGCATACCTAAAAAGGAAAATGTGTCTGATGGTGTTATAGCCCCCCCTTCCACAAATAGTCAAACATCTGATGAAAATACTGCTGTTTTTTCTTCTTTGAGATAAATTTGTTTTCGTTTTTTTGTCATAGAACAGACTATCCATTCTCTTCTATTTTGCCCCATATTAGTCCAAATTGCCATCAGAGCATAACTAAAAAGGAAAAGAAGGACGATGGGTTTACAGCCCCCTTCCCCAAATAGTCGAACATCTCATCACAATACTGCTGTTTTTTTCTTCTTTGAGATTAATTGATATTTTTTTTGTCATACAACAGACTATCCACTCTCCTCTTTCTAGCCACATATTAGTCCACATTTCCATTAAAGCGTACCTAAAAAGGAAAATGTGTCTGATGGGTTTACAGCCCCCTTCCCCAAATAGTCGAACATCTCATGAAAATAGATCTGTTTTTTTCTTCTTTGAGATAAATTTGTATTTGTTTTTGTCAAAAATTAGATTGCCCACTCTCTTCTTTCTAACCCCATATTTTCCACATTGACATCATATTATATCTAAAGAGGGGAAGGGGGTATTTGTGTTACACCCCCCCCCCACACACACACACCCGAAATTGTCGAAAATCTCATGAAAAAAGTGCTTTTTTTTCTTCTTTGAGATAAATTTGTATTTTTTTAGTCATACAACAGACTACCCTCTCTCTTCTTTTTAACCCCTATTAGTCCACATTGACGTTAGAGCATACCTAAAAGGGGAAAGGGTCTAATGGGGTTACAGCCCCTCCCCCATTCCCCAAATAGTCGGACATCTCATGAAAAAAGTGTTGTTTTTTTCTACTTTGAGATAAATTTGTATTTGTTTTTGTCATACAACAGACTATCCACTCTCTTCTTTCTAGCCGCATATTAGTCCACATTGACATCAGAGCACACCTAAAAGAGGGAAGTGGGCTGATGGGGTTACAGCCCTCCCTTCCCGAAATAGTCAAATTTCTCATGAAAAAAACTGCTGTTTTTCCTTCTTTGAGATAAATTTGTATTTTTTTTTCTCATGCAACAGACTACCCTCTCTCTTCTTTTTAACCCCATATTAGCCACATTCACGTCACAGCAAACCTAAAAGAGGGAAGGTGTCTGATGGGGTTACAGCCCCCCCTCCCCAAATAGTCGAACATCTCATCACAATACTGCTGTTTTTTTCTTCTTTGAGATTAGTTTATATTTTTTTGTCATACAACAGACAATCCACTCTCCTCTTTCTAGCCAGATATTAGTCCACATTTCCATTAAAGCATACCTAAAAAGGAAAATGTGTCTGATGGGGTTATAGCCCCCCCTTCCCCAAATAGTCAAACATCTGATGAAAATACTGCTGTTTTTTCTTCTTTGAGATAAATTTGTTTTCGTTTTTTTGTCATAGAACAGACTATCCATTCTCTTCTATTTTGCCCCATATTAGTCCAAATTGCCATCAGAGCATAACTAAAAAGGAAAAGAAGGACGATGGGTTTACAGCCCCCTTCCCCAAATAGTCGAATATCTCAGGAAAATAGTGCTGTTTTTTCTTCTTTGAGAAAAGTTTGTATTTGGTTTTGTCAAACAACAGATTGCGCACTCTCTTCTTTCTAACCCCATATTTTCCACATTGACATCATAGTATATCTAAAGAGGGGAAGGGGGTATTTGGGTTACACCCCCCCCAACACACACTTACCCGAAATAGTCGAAAATCTCATGAAAAAAGTGCTTTTTTTTCTTCTTTGAGATAAATTTGTATTTTTTTACTCATACAACATACTACCCTCTCTCTTCTTTTTAACCCCATATTAGCCACATTCACGTCAGAGCATACCTAAAAGAGGGAAGGTGTCTGATGGGGTTGAACTCCCTTCCCCAAATAGTCGAACATCTCATCACAATACTGCTGTTTTTTTCTTCTTTGAGATTAATTGATATTTTTTTTGTCATACAACAGACTATCCACTCTCCTCTTTCTAGCCACATATTAGTCCACATTTCCATTAAAGCATACCTGAAAAAGAAAAGGGGGATGATGGGTTTACAGCCCCTCCCGCATTTCCCAAATAGTCAAACATGTGATGAAAATACTGCTGTTTTTTCTTCTTTGATATAAATTTGTTTTCGTTTTTTTGTCATAGAACAGATTATCCACTAGCTTCTATTTTGCCCCATATTAGTCCAAATTGCCATCAGAGCATACCTAAAAAGGAAAAGGAGGACGATGGGGTTACAGCCCCCTTCCCCAAATAGTCGAACATCTCATGAAAATAGTGCTGTTTTTTTCTTCTTTGAGATAAATTTGTATTTGTGTTTGTCAAACAACAGATTGCCCACTCTCTTCTTTCTAACCCCATATTTTCCACATTGACATCATAGTATGTCTAAAGAGGGGAAGGGGGTATTTGTGTTACACCCTCCCCCCCCACACACACACCCGAAATAATCGAAAATCTCATGAAAAAAGTTCTGTTTTTTTCCTCTTTGAGATAAATTTGTATATTTTTAGTCATACAACAGACTACCCTCTCTCTTCTTTTTAACCCCTATTAGTCCACATTGACGTTAGAGCATACCTAAAAGGGTGAAGGTGTCTGATGGGGTTATAGCCCCCCCCCTTCCCCAAATAGTCAAACATCTGATGAAAATACTGCTGCTTTTTCTTCTTTGAGATAAATTTGTTTTCGTGGTTTTGTCATAGAACAGACTATCCACTCTCTTCTATTTTGCCCCATATTAGTCCAAATAGCCATCAGAGCATACCTAAAAAGGAAAAGGAGGACGATGGGGTTACAGCTCCCTTCCCCAAATAGTCGAACATCTCTTGAAAATAGTGCTGTTTTTTTCTTCTTTGAGATAAATTTGTATTTGTTTTTGTCAAACAACAGATTGCCCACTCTCTTCTTTCTAACCCCATATTTTCCACATTGACATCATAGTATATCTAAAGAGGGGAAGGGGGTATTTTTGTTACACCCCCCCCACACACACACACCCGAAATAGTCCAAAATCTCATGAAAAAAGTGCTGTTTTTTCTTCTTTGAGATAAATTTGTATATTTTTAGTCATACAACAGACTACCCTCTCTTTTCTTCTTAACCCCTATTAGTCCACATTGACGTTAGAGCATGCCTAAAAGGGGGAAGGTGTCTAATGGGGTACAGCACCTCTCCCATTCCCCAAATAGTCGGACATCTCATGAAAAAAGTGCTGTTTTTTTCCTCTTTGAGATAAATTTGTATTTGTTTTTGTCATACAACAGACTACCCTCTCTCTTCTTTTTAACCCCTATTAGTCCACATTGACGTTAGAGCATACCTAAAAGGGTGAAGGTGTCTGATGGGGTTATAGCCCCCCCCCTTCCCCAAATAGTCAAACATCTGATGAAAATACTGCTGCTTTTTCTTCTTTGAGATAAATTTGTTTTCGTGGTTTTGTCATAGAACAGACTATCCACTAGCTTCTATTTTGCCCCATATTAGTCCAAATTGCCATCAGAGCATACCTAAAAAGGAAAAGGGGGATGATTGGATTACAGCCCCTCCCCCATTCCCCAAATAGTCGAACATCTCATGAAAATAGTGCTGTTTTTTTCTTCTTTGAGATAAATTTGTATTTGTTTTTGTCATACAACAGACTACCTACTCTCTTCTTATTAACCCCATATTAGTCCACATTGACATCAGAGCACACCTAAAAGAGGGAAGGGGGCTGATGGGGTTACAGCCCTCCCTTCCCGAAATAGTCAAACTTCTCATGAAAAAACTGCTGTTTTTTCTTCTTTGAGTTACATTTGTATTTTTTTTGTCATACAACAGACTACCCTCTCTCTTCTTTTTAACCCCATATTAGCCACATTCACGTCAGAGCATACCTAAAAGAGGAAAGGTGTCTGATGGGGTTACAGCCCCCTTTCCCCAAATAGTCGAACATCTCATCACAATACTGCTGTTTTTTTCTTTTTTGAGATTAATTTATATTTTTTTTGTCATGCAACAGACTATCCACTCTCTTCTTTCTAGCCACATATTAGTCCACATTTCCATTAAAGCATACCTAAAAAGGAAAAGGTGTCTGATGGGGTTATAGCCCCCCCCTTCTCCAAATAGTCAAACATCAGATGAAAATACTGCTGTTTTTTCTTCTTTGAGATAAATTTGTTTTCGTTTTTTTGTCATAGAACAGACTATCCACTCTCTTCTATTTTGACACATATTAGTCCAAATTGCCATCAGAGCATACCTAAAAAGGAAAAGGAGGACGATGGGGTTACAGCCCCCTTCCCCAAATAGTCGAACATCTCATGAAAATAGTGCTGTTGTTTTCTTCTTAGAGATAAATTTGTATTTGTTTTTGTCAAACAACAAATTGCCCACTCTCTTCTTTCTAACCCAATATTTTCCACATTGACATCATAGTATATCTAAAGAGGGGAAGGGGGTATTGTGTTACACCCCGCCCACACACACACACCCGAAATAGTCGAAAATCGCATGAAAAAAGTCCTTTTTTTTCTTCTTTGAGATAAATTTGTTTTTTTAGTCATACAACAGACTACCCTCTCTCTTCTTTTTAACCCCTATTAGTCCACATTGACGTTAGAGCATACCTAAAAGGTGGAAGGTGTCTAATGGGGTAACAGCCCCTCCCCCATTCCCCAAATATTCGGACGTCTCATGAAAAAAGTGCTGTTTTTTCTTCTTTGAGATAAATTTGTATTTTTTTTTCATACTACAGACTACCTACTCACTTCTTATTAAACCCATATTAGTCCACATTGACATCAGAGAACACCTAAAAGAGGGAAGGGGGCTGATGGGGTTACAGCTCTCTCTTCCTGAAATAGTCAAACTTCTCATGAAAAAACTGCCGTTTTTTCTTCTTTGAGATAAATTTTTATTTTTTTTGTCAGACAACAGACTACCCTCTCTCTTCTTTTTAACCCCATATTAGCCACATTCACGTCAGAGCATACCTAAAAGGGGGAAGGTGTCTGATGTGGTTAAAGCCCCCCTTCCCCAAATAGTCGAACATCTCATCACAATACTGCTGTTTTTTTCTTCTTTGAGATTAATTTATATTTTTTTTGTCATACAACAGACTATCCACTCTCCTCTTTCTAGCCACATATTAGTCCACATTTCCATTAAAGCATACCTAAAAAGGAAAAGGTGTCTGATGGGGTTATAGCCCCCCCCTTCCCCAAATAGTCAAACATCTGATGAAAATACTGCTGTTTTTTCTTCTTTGAGATAAATTTGTTTTCGTTTTTTTGTCATAGAACAGACTATCCACTCTCTTCTATTTTGCCCCATATTAGTCCAAATTGCCATCAGTGCATACCAAAAAAGGAAAAGGAGGACGATGGGGTTACAGCTACCTTCCCCAAATAGTCAAACTTCTCACGAAAATACTGCTGTTTTTTCTTCTTTGAGATAAATTTGTATTTTTTTAGTCATACAACAGACTACCCTCACTCTTCTTTTTAACCCCATATTAGCCACATTCACGTGAGAGCATACCTAAAAGGGGGAAGGTGTCTGATGGGGTTACAGCCCCCCTTCCCCAAATAGTCGAACATCTCATCACAATACTGCTGTTTTTTTCATCTTTGAGATTAATTTATATTTTTTTGTCATACAACAGACTATCCACTCTCTTCTTTCTAGCCACATATTAGTCCACATTTCCATTAAAGCATACCTCAAAAGGAAAAGGGGGATGATTGGATTACAGCCCCTCCCCCATTCCCCAAATAGTCGAACATCTCATGAAAATAGTGCTGTTTTTTTCTTCTTTGAGATAAATTTGTATTTGTTTTATCATACAACAGACTACCTACTCTCTTCTTATTAACCCCATATTAGTCCACATTGACATCAGAGCACACCTAAAAGAGGGAAGGGGGCTGATGTGGTTACAGCCCTCCCTTCCCCAAATAGTCGAACATCTCATCACAATACTGCTGTTTTTTTCTTCTTTGAGATTAATTGATATTTTTTTGTCATACAACAGACTATCCACTCTCCTCTTTCTAGCCACATATTAGTCCACATTTCCATTAAAGCATACCTGAAAAGGAAAAGGGGGATGATGGGTTTGCAGCCCCTCCCGCATTTCCCAAATAGTCAAACATGTGATGAAAATACTGCTGTTTTTTCTTCTTTGAGATAAATTTGTTTTCGTTTTTTTGTCATAGAACAGACCATCCACTCTCTTCTATTTTGACCCATATTAGTCCAAATTGCCATCAGAGCATACCTAAAAAGGAAAAGGAGGACGATGGGGTTACAGCCCCCTTCCCCAAATAGTCGAACATCTCATGAAAATAGTGCTGTTTTTTTCTTCTTTGAGATAAATTTGTATTTGTGTTTGTCAAACAACAGATTGCCCTCTCTCTTCTTTCTAACCCCATATTTTCCACATTCACATCATAGTATGTCTAAAGAGGGGAAGGGGGTATTTGTGTTACACCCCCCCACCCACACACACCCGAAATAGTCGAAAATCTCATGAAAAAAGTGCTGTTTTTTTCTTCTTTGGGATAAAGTTGTTTTTTTAGTCATACAACAGACTACCCTCTCTCTTCTTTTTAACCCCTATTAGTCCACATTGACGTTAGAGCATACCTAAAAGGGTCTGATGGGGTTATAGCCCCCCCCTTCCCCAAATAGTCAAACATCTGATGAAAATACTGCTTTTTTTTCTTCTTTGAGATAAATTTGTTTTCGTGTTTTTGTCATAGAACAGACTATCCACTCTCTTCTATTTTGCCCCATATTAGTCCAAATAGCCATCAGAGCATACCTAAAAAGGAAAAGGAGGACGATGGGGTTACAGCTCCCTTCCCCAAATAGTCGAACATCTCTTGAAAATAGTGCTGTTTTTTTCTTCTTTGAGATAAATTTGTATTTGTTTTTGTCAAACAACAGATTGCCCACTCTCTTCTTTCTAACCCCATATTTTATACATTCACGTGAGAGCATACCTAAAAGGGGGAAGATGTCTGATGGGGTTACAACCCCCCTTTCCCTAAATAGTCGAACATCTCATCAAAATACTGCTGTTTTTTTCATCTTTGAGATTAATTTATATTTTTTTGTCATACAACAGACTATCCACTCTCTTCTTTCTAGCCACATATTAGTCCACATTTCCATTAAAGCATACCTAAAAAGGAAAAGGGGGATGATTGGATTACAGCCCCTCCCCCATTCCCCAAATAGTCGAACATCTCATGAAAATAGTGCTGTTTTTTTCTTCTTTGAGATAAATTTGTATTTGTTTTTGTCATACAACAGACTACCTACTCTCTTCTTATTAACCCCATATTAGTCCACATTGACATCAGAGCACACCTAAAAGAGGGAAGGGGGCTGATGGGGTTACAGCCCTCCCTTCCCGAAATAGTCAAACTTCTCATGAAAAAACTGCTGTTTTTTCTTCTTTGAGTTACATTTGTATTTTTTTTGTCATACAACAGACTACCCTCTCTCTTCTTTTTAACCCCATATTAGCCACATTCACGTCAGAGCATACCTAAAAGAGGGAAGGTGTCTGATGGGGTTACAGCCCCCTTTCCCCAAATAGTCGAACATCTCATCACAATACTGCTGTTTTTTTCTTTTTTGAGATTAATTTATATTTTTTTTGTCATGCAACAGACTATCCACTCTCTTCTTTCTAGCCACATATTAGTCCACATTTCCATTAAAGCATACCTAAAAAGGAAAAGGTGTCTGATGGGGTTATAGCCCCCCCCTTCTCCAAATAGTCAAACATCTGATGAAAATACTGCTGTTTTTTCTTCTTTG
Source organism: Maratus michaelseni (assembly GCA_963931845.1). Taxonomy (NCBI): domain Eukaryota; kingdom Metazoa; phylum Arthropoda; class Arachnida; order Araneae; family Salticidae; genus Maratus; species Maratus michaelseni. Next base: position 22,999,372 of record OZ007599.1, on the reverse strand, counting down.
AGATAAATTTGTTTTCGTTTTTTTGTCATAGAACAGACTATCCACTCTCTTCTATTTTGACACATATTAGTCCAAATTGCCATCAGAGCATACCTAAAAAGGAAAAGGAGGACGATGGGGTTACAGCCCCCTTCCCCAAATAGTCGAACATCTCATGAAAATAGTGCTGTTGTTTTCTTCTTAGAGATAAATTTGTATTTGTTTTTGTCAAACAACAAATTGCCCACTCTCTTCTTTCTAACCCAATATTTTCCACATTGACATCATAGTATATCTAAAGAGGGGAAGGGGGTATTGTGTTACACCCCGCCCACACACACACACCCGAAATAGTCGAAAATCGCATGAAAAAAGTACTTTTTTTTCTTCTTTGAGATAAATTTGTTTTTTTAGTCATACAACAGACTACCCTCTCTCTTCTTTTTAACCCCTATTAGTCCACATTGACGTTAGAGCATACCTAAAAGGTGGAAGGTGTCTAATGGGGTAACAGCCCCTCCCCCATTCCCCAAATATTCGGACGTCTCATGAAAAAAGTGCTGTTTTTTCTTCTTTGAGATAAATTTGTATTTTTTTTTCATACTACAGACTACCTACTCACTTCTTATTAAACCCATATTAGTCCACATTGACATCAGAGAACACCTAAAAGAGGGAAGGGGGCTGATGGGGTTACAGCTCTCTCTTCCTGAAATAGTCAAACTTCTCATGAAAAAACTGCCGTTTTTTCTTCTTTGAGATAAATTTTTATTTTTTTTGTCAGACAACAGACTACCCTCTCTCTTCTTTTTAACCCCATATTAGCCACATTCACGTCAGAGCATACCTAAAAGGGGGAAGGTGTCTGATGTGGTTACAGCCCCCCTTCCCCAAATAGTCGAACATCTCATCACAATACTGCTGTTTTTTTCTTCTTTGAGATTAATTTATATTTTTTTTGTCATACAACAGACTATCCACTCTCCTCTTTCTAGCCACATATTAGTCCACATTTCCATTAAAGCATACCTAAAAAGGAAAAGGTGTCTGATGGGGTTATAGCCCCCCCCTTCCCCAAATAGTCAAACATCTGATGAAAATACTGCTGTTTTTTCTTCTTTGAGATAAATTTGTTTTCGTTTTTTTGTCATAGAACAGACTATCCACTCTCTTCTATTTTGCCCCATATTAGTCCAAATTGCCATCAGTGCATACCAAAAAAGGAAAAGGAGGACGATGGGGTTACAGCTACCTTCCCCAAATAGTCAAACTTCTCACGAAAATACTGCTGTTTTTTCTTCTTTGAGATAAATTTGTATTTTTTTAGTCATACAACAGACTACCCTCACTCTTCTTTTTAACCCCATATTAGCCACATTCACGTGAGAGCATACCTAAAAGGGGGAAGGTGTCTGATGGGGTTACAGCCCCCCTTCCCCAAATAGTCGAACATCTCATCACAATACTGCTGTTTTTTTCATCTTTGAGATTAATTTATATTTTTTTGTCATACAACAGACTATCCACTCTCTTCTTTCTAGCCACATATTAGTCCACATTTCCATTAAAGCATACCTCAAAAGGAAAAGGGGGATGATTGGATTACAGCCCCTCCCCCATTCCCCAAATAGTCGAACATCTCATGAAAATAGTGCTGTTTTTTTCTTCTTTGAGATAAATTTGTATTTGTTTTATCATACAACAGACTACCTACTCTCTTCTTATTAACCCCATATTAGTCCACATTGACATCAGAGCACACCTAAAAGAGGGAAGGGGGCTGATGTGGTTACAGCCCTCCCTTCCCGAAATAGTCGAACATCTCATCACAATACTGCTGTTTTTTTCTTTTTTGAGATTAATTTATATTTTTTTTGTCATACAACAGACTATCCACTCTCTTCTTTCTAGCCACATATTAGTCCACATTTCCATTAAAGCATACCTAAAAAGGAAAAGGTGTCTGATGGGGTTATAGCCCCCCCCCCCTTCCCCAAATAGTCAAACATCAGATGAAAATACTGCTGTTTTTTCTTCTTTGAGATAAATTTGTTTTCGTTTTTTTGTCATAGAACAGACTATCCAATCTCTTCTATTTTGACCCATATTATTCCAAATTGCCATCAGAGCATACCTAAAAAGGAAAAAGAGGACGATGGGGTTACAGCCCCCTTCCCCAAATAGTCGAACATCTCATCACAATACTGCTGTTTTTTTCTTCTTTGAGATTATTTTATATTTTTTTTGTCATACAACAGACTATCCACTCTCCTCTTTCTAGCCACATATTAGTCCACATTTCCATTAAAGCATACCTAAAAAGGAAAAGGGGGATGATGGGTTTACAGCCCCTCCCCCATTCCCCAAATTGTCGAACATCTCATGAAAATAGTGCTTTTTTTCCTTCTTTGAGATAAATTTGTATTTTTTTTTGTCATATAACAGACTACCTACTCTCTTCTTATTAACCCCATATTAGTCCACATTGACATCAGAGCACACCTAAAAGAGGGAAGGTGGCTGATGGGGTTACAGCCCTCCCTTCCCGAAATAGTCAAACTTCTCATGAAAAAACTGCTGTTTTCTCTTCTTTGAGATAAATTTGTATTTTTTTTTTGTAATACAACAGACTACCCTCTCTCTTCTTTTTAACCCCATATTAGCCACATTCACGTCACAGCATACCTAAAAGAGAGAAGGTGTCTGATAGGGTTACAGCCCCCCTTCCCCAAATAGTCGAACATCTCATCACAATACTGCTGTGTTTTTCTTCTTTAAGAATAATTTATATTTTTTTGTCGTACAACAGACTATCCACTCTCTTCTTTCTAGCTACATATTAGTCCACATTTCCATTAAAGCATACCTAAAAAGGAAAAAGTGTCTGATGGGGTTATAGCCCCCCCCCCTTCCCCAAATAGTCAAACATCTGATGAAAATACTGCTGTTTTTTCTTCTTTGAGATAAATTTGTTTTCGTTTTTTTGTCATAGAACAGACTATCCACTCTCTTCTATTTTGACCCATATTAGTCCAAATTGCCATCAGAGCATACCTAAAAAGGAAAAGGAGGACGATGGGGTTACAGCCCGCTTCCCCAAATAGTCGAACATCTCATGAAAATAGAGCTGTTTTTTTCTTCTTTGAGATAAATTTGTATTTGTTTTTGTCAAAAATTAGATTGCCCACTCTCTTCTTTCTAACCCCATATTTTCCACATTGACATCATATTATATCCAAAGAGGGGAAGGGGGTATTTGGGTTACACCCCCCCCACACACACACCCGAAATTGTCGAAAATCTCATGAAAAAAGTGCTTTTTTTTCTTCTTTGAGATAAATTTGTTTTTTTAGTCATACAACAGACTACCCTCTCTCTTCTTTTTAACCCCTATTAGTCCACATTGACGTTAGAGCATACCTAAAAGGGGGAAGGGTCTAATGGGGTTACAGCCACTCCCCCATTCTCCAAATAGTCGGACATCTCATGAAAAAAGTGTTGTTTTTTTCTACTTTGAGATAAATTTGTATTTGTTTTTGTCATACAACAGACTATCCACTCTCTTCTTTCTAGCCGCATATTAGTCCACATTTCCATTAAAGCATACCTAAAAAGGAAAAGTGGATGATTGGTTTACATTCCCTCCCCCATTCCCCAAATAGTCGAACATCTCATGAAAATAGTGCTGTTTTTTTCTTCTTTGAGATAAATTTGTAATTGTTTTTTTCATACAACAGACTACCTACTCTCTTCTTATTAACCCCTTATTAGTCCACATTGACATCAGAGCACACCTAAAAGAGGGAAGGGGGCTGATGGGGTTAAAGCCCTCCCTTCCCGAAATAGTCAAACTTCTCATGAAAAAAACTGCTGTTTTTCCTTCTTTGAGATAAATTTGTATTTTTTTTGTCATACAACAGACTACACTCTCTCTTCTTTTTAACCCCATATTAGCCACATTCACGTCAGTGCATACCTAAAAGAGGGAAGGTGTCTGATGGGGTTACAGCCCCCCTTCCCCAAATAGTCGAACACCTCATCACAATACTGCTGTTTTTTTCTTCTTTGAGATTAATTTATATTTTTTTTGTCATACAACAGACTATCCACTCTCCTCTTTCTAGCCACATATTAGTCCACATTTCCATTAAAGCATACCTAAAAAGGAAAAGGGGGATGATTGGTTTACAGCCCCTCCCCCATTTCCCAAATAGTTGAACATCTCATGAAAATAGTGCTTTTTTTCCTTCTTTGAGATAAATTTGTATTTTTTTTTGTCATACAACAGACTACCTACTCTCTTCTTATTAACCCCATATTAGTCCACATTGACATCAGAGCACACCTAAAAGAGGGAAGGGGGCTGATGGGGTTACAGCCCTCCCTTCCCGAAATAGTCAAACTTCTCATGAAAATACTGCTGTTTTTTCTTCTTTGAGATAAATTTGTATTTTTTTTGTCATACAACAGACTACCCTCTCTATTCTTTTTAACCCCATATTAGCCACGTTCACGTCAGAGCATACCTAGAAGAGGGAAGGTGTCTGATGGGGTTACAGCCCCCCTTCCCCAAATAGTCGAACATCTCATCACAATACTGCTGTTTTTTTCTTCTTTGAGATTAATTTATATTTTTTTGTCATACAACAGACTATCCACTCTCTTCTTTCTAGCCACATATTAGTCCACATTTCCATTAAAGCATACCTCAAAAGGAAAAGGGGGATGATTGGATTACAGCCCCTCCCCCATTCCCCAAATAGTCGAACATCTCATGAAAATAGTGCTGTTTTTTTCTTCTTTGAGATAAATTTGTATTTGTTTTTGTCATACAACAGAGTACCTACTCTCTTCTTATTAACCCCATATTAGTCCACATTGACATCAGAGCACACCTAAAAGAGGGAAGGGGGCTGATGTGGTTACAGCCCTCCCATCCCGAAATAGTCGAACATCTCATCACAATACTGCTGTTTTTTTCTTTTTTGAGATTAATTTATATATTTTTGTCATACAACAGACTATCCACTCTCTTCTTTCTAGCCACATATTAGTCCACATTTCCATTAAAGCATACCTAAAAAGGAAAAGGTGTCTGATGGGGTTATAGCCCCCCCCCCTTCCCCAAATAGTCAAACATCAGATGAAAATACTGCTGTTTTTTCTTCTTTGAAATAAATTTGTTTTCGTTTTTTTGTCATAGAACAGACTATCCACTCTCTTCTATTTTGACCCATATTAGTCCAAATTGCCATCAGAGCATACCTAAAAAGGAAAAGGAGGACGATGGGGTTACAGCCCCCTTCCCCAAATAGTCGAACATCTCATCACAATACTGCTGTTTTTTTCTTCTTTGAGATTATTTTATATTTTTTTTGTCATACAACAGACTATCCACTCTCCTCTTTCTAGCCACATATTAGTCCACATTTCCATTAAAGCATACCTAAAAAGGAAAAGGGGGATGATGGGTTTACAGCCCCTCCCCCTTTCCCCAAATTGTCGAACATCTCATGAAAATAGTGCTGTTTTTTTCTTCTTTCAGATAAATTTGTATTTGTTTTTGTCATATAACAGACTACCTACTCTCTTCTTATTAACCCCATATTAGTCCACATTGACATCAGAGCACACCTAAAAGAGGGAAGGTGGCTGATGGGGTTACAGCCCTCCCTTCCCGAAATAGTCAAACTTCTCATGGAAAAACTGCTGTTTTTTCTTCTTTGAGATAAATTTGTATTTTTTTTTTGTAATACAACAGACTACCCTCTCTCTTCTTTTTAACCCCATATTAGCCACATTCACGTCAGTGCATACCTAAAAGAGGGAAGGTGTCTGATGGGGTTACAGACCCCCTTCCCCAAATAGTCGAACACCTCATCACAATACTGCTGTTTTTTTCTTCTTTGAGATTAATTTATATTTTTTTGTCATACAACAGACAATCCACTCTCCTCTTTCTAGCCACATATTAGTCCACATTTCCATTAAAGCATACCTAAAAAGGAAAATGTGTCTGTAGGGTTATAACCCCCCCCCCTTCCCCAAATAGTCAAACATCTGATGAAAATACTGCTGTTTTTCTTCTTTGAGATAAATTTGTTTTCGTTTTTTTGTCATAGAACAGACTATCCATTCTCTTCTATTTTGCCCCATATTAGTCCAAATTGCCATCAGAGCATAACTAAAAAGGAAAAGAAGGACGATGGGTTTACAGCCCCCTTCCCCAAATAGTCGAATATCTCATGAAAATAGTGCTGTTTTTTCTTCTTTGAGATAAATTTGTATTTGTTTTTGTCAAACAACAGATTGCGCACTCTCTTCTTTCTAACCCCATATTTTCCACATTGACATCATAGTATATCTAAAGAGGGGAAGGGAGTATTTGTGTTACACCCCCCCCCCCAACACACACTTACCCGAAATAGTCGAAAATCTCATGAAAAAGTGCTTTTTTTTCTTCTTTGAGATAAATTTGTATTTTTTTACTCATACAACATACTACCCTCTCTCTTCTTTTTAACCCCATATTAGCCACATTCACGTCAGAGCATACCTAAAAGAGGGAAGGTGTCTGATGGGGTTGAACCCCCTTCCCCAAATAGTCGAACATCTCATCACAATACTGCTGTTTTTTTCTTCTTTGAGATTAATTTATATTTTTTTTGTCATACAACAGACTATCCACTCTCCTCTTTCTAGCCACATATTAGTCCACATTTCCATTAAAGCATACCTGAAAAGGAAAAGGGGGATGATGGGTTTACAGCCCCTCCCGCATTTCCCAAATAGTCAAACATGTGATGAAAATACTGCTGTTTTTTCTTCTTTGAGATAAATTTGTTTTCGTTTTTTTGTCATAGAACAGACTATCCACTCTCTTCTATTTTGCCCCATATTAGTCCAAATTGCCATCAGAGCATACCTAAAAAGGAAAAGGAGGACGATGGGGTTACAGCCCCCTTCCCCAAATAGTTGAACATCTCATGAAAATAGTGCTGTTTTTTTCTTCTTTGAGATAAATTTGTATTTGTGTTTGTCAAACAACAGATTGCCCACTCTCTTCTTTCTAACCCCATATTTTCCACATTGACATCATACTATGTCTAAAGAGGGGAAGGGGGTATTTGTGTTACACCCCCCCACACACACACACTTCCGAAATAGTCCAAAATCTCATGAAAAAAGATCTGTTTTTTTCTTCTTTGAGATAAATTTGTTTTTTTAGTCATACAACAGACTACTATCTCTCTCTTCTTTTTAACCCCTATTAGTCCACATTGACGTTAGAGCATACCTAAAAGGGGGAAGGGTCTAATGGGGTTACAGCCACTCCCCCATTCCCCAAATAGTCGGACATCTCATGAAAAAAGTGTTGTTTTTTCTACTTTGAGATAAATTTGTATTTGTTTTTGTCATACAACAGACTATCCACTCTCTTCTTTCTAGCCGCATATTAGTCCACATTTCCATTAAAGCATAACTAAAAAGGAAAAGTGGATGATTGGTTTACAGCCCCTCCCCCATTCCCCAAATAGTCGAACATCTCATGAAAATAGTGCTGTTTTTTTCTTCTTTGAGATAAATTTGTAATTGTTTTTGTCATACAACAGACTACCTACTCTCTTCTTATTAACCCCTTATTAGTCCACATTGACATCAGAGCACACCTAAAAGAGGGAAGGGGGCTGATGGGGTTACAGCCCTCCCTTCCCGAAATAGACAAATTTCTCATGAAAGAAACTGCTGTTTTTCCTTCTTTGAGATAAATTTGTAATTGTTTTTGTCATACAACAGACTACCTACTCTCTTCTTATTAACCCCTTTATAGTCCACATTGACATCAGACCACACTTAAAAGAGGGAAGGGGGCTGATGGGGTTACAGCCCTCCCTTCCCGAAATAGTCAAACTTCTCATGAAAAAAACTGCTGTTTTTCCTTCTTTGAGATAAATTTGTATTTTTTTTTCATACAACAGACTACACTCTCTCTTCTATTTAACCCCATATTAGCCACATTCACGTCAGTGCATATCTAAAAGAGGGAAGGTGTCTGATGGGGTTACAGCCCCCCTTCCCCAAATAGTCGAACACCTCATCACAATACTGCTGTTTTTCTTCTTTGAGATAAATTTGTTTTCGTTTTTTTGTCATAGAACAGACTATCCATTCTCTTCTATTTTGCCCCATATTAGTCCAAATTGCCATCAGAGCATAACTAAAAAGGAAAAGAAGGACGATGGGTTTACAGCCCCCTTTCCCAAATAGTCGAATATCTCATGAAAATAGTGCTGTTTTTTCTTCTTTGAGATAAATTTGTATTTGTTTTTGTCAAACAACAGATTGCGCACTCTCTTCTTTCTAACCCCACATTTTCCACATTGACATCATAGTATATCTAAAGAGGGGAAGGGGGTATTTGTGTTACACCCCCCCCCCAACACACACTTACCCGAAATAGTCGAAAATCTCATGAAAAAGTGCTTTTTTTTCTTCTTTGAGATAAATTTGTATTTTTTTACTCATACAACATACTACCCTCTCTCTTCTTTTTAACCCCATATTAGCCACATTCACGTCAGAGCATACCTAAAAGAGGGAAGGTGTCTGATGGGGTTGAACCCCCTTCCCCAAATAGTCGAACATCTCATCACAATACTGCTGTTTTTTTCTTCTTTGAGATTAATTTATATTTTTTTTGTCATACAACAGACTACCCTCTCTTTTCTTCTTAACCCCTATTAGTCCACATTGACGTTAGAGCATGCCTAAAAGGGGGAAGGTGTCTAATGGGGTACAGCACCTCTCCCATTCCCCAAATAGTCGGACATCTCATGAAAAAAGTGCTGTTTTTTTCTACTTTGAGATAAATTTGTATTTGTTTTTGTCATACAACAGACTACCTACTCTCTTCTTATTAACCCCTTATTAGTCCACATTGACATCAGAGCACACCTAAAAGAGGGAAGGGGGCTGATGGGGTTACAGCCCTCCCTTCCCGAAATAGTCAAACTTCTCATGAAAAAAACTGCTGTTTTTCCTTCTTTGAGATAAATTTGTATTTTTTTTTGTCATACAACAGACTACACTCTCTCTTCTTTTTAACCCCATATTAGCCACATTGACGTCAGTGCATACCTAAAAGAGGGAAGGTGTCTGATGGGGTTACAGCCCCCCCTTCCCCAAATAGTCGAACATCTCATCACAATACTGCTGTTTTTTTCTTCTTTGAGATTAATTTATATTTTTTTGTCATACAACAGACAATCCACTCTCCTCTTTCTAGCCACATATTAGTCCACATTTCCATTAAAGCATACCTAAAAAGGAAAATGTGTCTGATTGGGTTATAACACCCCCTTCCCCAAATAGTCAAACATCTGATGAAAATACTGCTGTTTTTTCTTCTTTGAGATAAATTTGTTTTCGTTTTTTTGTCATAGAACAGACTATCCATTCTCTTCTATTTTGCCCCATATTAGTCCAAATTGCCATCAGAGCATAACTAAAAAGGAAAAGAAGGACGATGTGTTTACAGCCCCCTTCCCCAAATAGTCGAATATCTCATGAAAAAAGTGCTGTTTTTTCTTCTTTGAGATAAATTTGTATATTTTTAGTCATACAACAGACTACCCTCTCTTTTCTTCTTAACCCCATATTAGCCACATTCACGTCACAGCAAACCTAAAAGAGGGAAGGTGTCTGATGGGGTTACAGCCCCCCTCCCCAAATAGTCGAACATCTCATCACAATACTGCTGTTTTTTTCTTCTTTGAGATTAGTTTATATTTTTTTGTCATACAACAGACAATACACTCTCTTCTTTCTAGCCACATATTAGTCCACATTTCCATTAAAGCATACCTAAAAAGGAAAATGTGTCTGATGGTGTTATAGCCCCCCCTTCCACAAATAGTCAAACATCTGATGAAAATACTGCTGTTTTTTCTTCTTTGAGATAAATTTGTTTTCGTTTTTTTGTCATAGAACAGACTATCCATTCTCTTCTATTTTGCCCCATATTAGTCCAAATTGCCATCAGAGCATAACTAAAAAGGAAAAGAAGGACGATGGGTTTACAGCCCCCTTCCCCAAATAGTCGAATCTCTCATGAAAATAGTGCTGTTTTTTCTTCTTTGAGATAAATTTGTATATGTTTTTGTCAAACAACAGATTGCGCACTCTCTTCTTTCTAACCCCATATTTTCCACATTGACATCATTGTATATCTAAAGAGGGGAAGGGGGTATTTGGGTTACACCTCCCCCCCAACACACACTTACCCGAAATAGTCGAAAATCTCATGAAAAAAGTGCTTTTTTTTCTTCTTTGAGATAAATTTGTATTTTTTTACTCATACAACATACTACCCTCTCTCTTCTTTTTAACCCCATATTAGCCACATTCACGTCAGAGCATACCTAAAAGAGGGAAGGTGTCTGATGGGGTTGAACCCCCTTCCCCAAATAGTCGAACATCTTATCACAATACTGCTGTTTTTTTCTTCTTTGAGGTTAATTGATATTTTTTTTGTCATACAACAGACTATCCACTCTCCTCTTTCTAGCCACATATTAGTCCACATTTCCATTAAAGCATACCTGAAAAGGAAAAGGGGGATGATGGGTTTACAGCCCCTCCAGCATTTCCCAAATAGTCAAACATGTGATGAAAATACTGCTGTTTTTTTTTCTTTGAGATAAATTTGTATTTGTTTTTGTCATACAACAGACTACCTACTCTCTTCTTATTAACCCCATATTAGTCCACATTGACATCAGAGCATACCTAAAAGAGGGAAGGTGTCTGATGGGGTTGAACCCCCTTCCCGAAATAGTCGAACATCTCATCACAATACTGCTGTTTTTTTCTTTTTTGAGATTAATTTATATTTTTTTTGTCATACAACAGACAATCCACTCTCTTCTTTCTAGCCACATATTAGTCCACATTTCCATTAAAGCATACCTAAAAAGGAAAAGGTGTCTGATGGGGTTAAACCCCCCCCCTTCCCCAAATAGTCAAACATCTGATGAAAATACTGCTGTTTTTTCTTCTTTGAGATAAATTTGTTTTCGTTTTTTTGTCATAGAACAGACTATCCACTCTCTTCTATTTTGACCCATATTAGTCCAAATTGCCATCAGAGCATAGCTAAAAAGGAAAAGGAGGACGATGGGGTTACAGCCCCCTTCCCCAAATAGTCGAACATCTCATCACAATACTGCTGTTTTTTTCTTCTTTGAGATTATTTTATATTTTTTTTGTCATACAACAGACTATCCACTCTCCTCTTTCTAGCCACATATTAGTCCACATTTCCATTAAAGTATACCTAAAAAGGAAAATGTGTCTGATGGGGTTATAACACCCCCCTTCCCCAAATAGTCAAACATCTGATGAAAATACTGCTGTTTTTTCTTCTTTGAGATAAATTTGTTTTCGTTTTTTTGTCATAGAACAGACTATCCATTCTCTTCTATTTTGCCCCATATTAGTCCAAATTGCCATCAGAGCATAACTAAAAAGGAAAAGAAGGACGATGTGTTTACAGCCCCCTTCCCCAAATAGTCGAATATCTCATGAAAAAAGTGCTGTTTTTTCTTCTTTGAGATAAATTTGTATATTTTTAGTCATACAACAGACTACCCTCTCTTTTCTTCTTAACCCCTATTAGTCCACATTGACGTTAGAGCATGCCTAAAAGGGGGAAGGTGTCTAATGGGGTACAGCACCTCTCCCATTCCCCAAATAGTCGGACATCTCATGAAAAAAGTGCTGTTTTTTTCTACTTTGAGATAAATTTGTATTTGTTTTTGTCATACAACAGACTACCCTCTCTCTTCTTTTTAACCCCATATTAGCCACATTCACGTCACAGCAAACCTAAAAGAGGGAAGGTGTCTGATGGGGTTACAGCCCCCCCTCCCCAAATAGTCGAACATCTCATCACAATACTGCTGTTTTTTTCTTCTTTGAGATTAGTTTATATTTTTTTGTCATACAACAGACAATTCACTCTCCTCTTTCTAGCCACATATTAGTCCACATTTCCATTAAAGCATACCTAAAAAGGAAAATGTGTCTGATGGGGTTATAGACCCCCCTTCCACAAATAGTCAAACATCTGATGAAAATACTGCTGTTTTTAATTCTTTGAGATAAATTTGTTTTCGTTTTTTTGTCATAGAACAGACTATCCATTCTCTTCTATTTTGCCCCATATTAGTCCAAATTGCCATCAGAGCATAACTAAAAAGGAAAAGAAGGACGATGGGTTTACAGCCCCCTTCCCCAAATAGTCGAATATCTCATGAAAATAGTGCTGTTTTTTCTTCTTTGAGATAAATTTGTATTTGTTTTTGTCAAACAACAGATTGCGCACTCTCTTCTTTGTAACCACATATTTTCCACATTGACATCATTGTATATCTAAAGAGGGGAAGGGGGTATTTGGGTTACACCTCCCCCCCAACACACACTTACCCGAAATAGTCGAAAATCTCATGAAAAAAGTGCTTTTTTTTCTTCTTTGAGATAAATTTGTATTTTTTTACTCATACAACATACTACCCTCTCTCTTCTTTTTAACCCCATATTAGCCACATTCACGTCAGAGCATACCTAAAAGAGGGAAGGTGTCTGATGGGGTTGAACCCCCTTCCCCAAATAGTCGAACATCTTATCACAATACTGCTGTTTTTTTCTTCTTTGAGGTTAATTGATATTTTTTTTGTCATACAACAGACTATCCACTCTCCTCTTTCTAGCCACATATTAGTCCACATTTCCATTAAAGCATACCTGAAAAGGAAAAGGGGGATGATGGGTTTACAGCCCCTCCAGCATTTCCCAAATAGTCAAACATGTGATGAAAATACTGCTGTTTTTTTTTCTTTGAGATAAATTTGTATTTGTTTTTGTCATACAACAGACTACCTACTCTCTTCTTATTAACCCCATATTAGTCCACATTGACATCAGAGCATACCTAAAAGAGGGAAGGTGTCTGATGGGGTTGAACCCCCTTCCCGAAATAGTCGAACATCTCATCACAATACTGCTGTTTTTTTCTTTTTTGAGATTAATTTATATTTTTTTTGTCATACAACAGACAATCCACTCTCTTCTTTCTAGCCACATATTAGTCCACATTTCCATTAAAGCATACCTAAAAAGGAAAAGGTGTCTGATGGGGTTAAACCCCCCCCCTTCCCCAAATAGTCAAACATCTGATGAAAATACTGCTGTTTTTTCTTCTTTGAGATAAATTTGTTTTCGTTTTTTTGTCATAGAACAGACTATCCACTCTCTTCTATTTTGACCCATATTAGTCCAAATTGCCATCAGAGCATAGCTAAAAAGGAAAAGGAGGACGATGGGGTTACAGCCCCCTTCCCCAAATAGTCGAACATCTCATCACAATACTGCTGTTTTTTTCTTCTTTGAGATTATTTTATATTTTTTTTGTCATACAACAGACTATCCACTCTCCTCTTTCTAGCCACATATTAGTCCACATTTCCATTAAAGTATACCTAAAAAGGAAAATGTGTCTGATGGGGTTATAACACCCCCCTTCCCCAAATAGTCAAACATCTGATGAAAATACTGCTGTTTTTTCTTCTTTGAGATAAATTTGTTTTCGTTTTTTTGTCATAGAACAGACTATCCATTCTCTTCTATTTTGCCCCATATTAGTCCAAATTGCCATCAGAGCATAACTAAAAAGGAAAAGAAGGACGATGTGTTTACAGCCCCCTTCCCCAAATAGTCGAATATCTCATGAAAAAAGTGCTGTTTTTTCTTCTTTGAGATAAATTTGTATATTTTTAGTCATACAACAGACTACCCTCTCTTTTCTTCTTAACCCCTATTAGTCCACATTGACGTTAGAGCATGCCTAAAAGGGGGAAGGTGTCTAATGGGGTACAGCACCTCTCCCATTCCCCAAATAGTCGGACATCTCATGAAAAAAGTGCTGTTTTTTTCTACTTTGAGATAAATTTGTATTTGTTTTTGTCATACAACAGACTACCCTCTCTCTTCTTTTTAACCCCATATTAGCCACATTCACGTCACAGCAAACCTAAAAGAGGGAAGGTGTCTGATGGTGTTACAGCCCCCCCTCCCCAAATAGTCGAACATCTCATCACAATACTGCTGTTTTTTTCTTCTTTGAGATTAGTTTATATTTTTTTGTCATACAACAGACAATTCACTCTCCTCTTTCTAGCCACATATTAGTCCACATTTCCATTAAAGCATACCTAAAAAGGAAAATGTGTCTGATGGGGTTATAGACCCCCCTTCCACAAATAGTCAAACATCTGATGAAAATACTGCTGTTTTTAATTCTTTGAGATAAATTTGTTTTCGTTTTTTTGTCATAGAACAGACTATCCATTCTCTTCTATTTTGCCCCATATTAGTCCAAATTGCCATCAGAGCATAACTAAAAAGGAAAAGAAGGACGATGGGTTTACAGCCCCCTTCCCCAAATAGTCGAATATCTCATGAAAATAGTGCTGTTTTTTCTTCTTTGAGATAAATTTGTATTTGTTTTTGTCAAACAACAGATTGCGCACTCTCTTCTTTGTAACCACATATTTTCCACATTGACATCATTGTATATCTAAAGAGGGGAAGGGGGTATTTGGGTTACACCTCCCCCCCAACACACACTTACCCGAAATAGTCGAAAATCTCATGAAAAAAGTGCTTTTTTTTCTTCTTTGAGATAAATTTGTATTTTTTTACTCATACAACATACTACCCTCTCTCTTCTTTTTAACCCCATATTAGCCACATTCACGTCAGAGCATACCTAAAAGAGGGAAGGTGTCTGATGGGGTTGAACCCCCTTCCCCAAATAGTCGAACATCTTATCACAATACTGCTGTTTTTTTCTTCTTTGAGGTTAATTGATATTTTTTTTGTCATACAACAGACTATCCACTCTCCTCTTTCTAGCCACATATTAGTCCACATTTCCATTAAAGCATACCTGAAAAGGAAAAGGGGGATGATGGGTTTACAGCCCCTCCAGCATTTCCCAAATAGTCAAACATGTGATGAAAATACTGCTGTTTTTTTTTCTTTGAGATAAATTTGTATTTGTTTTTGTCATACAACAGACTACCTACTCTCTTCTTATTAACCCCATATTAGTCCACATTGACATCAGAGCACACCTGAAAGAGGGAAGGGGGCTGATGTGGTTACAGCCCGCCTTCCCCAAATAGTCGAACATCTTCTCACAATACTGCTGTTTTTTTCTTCTTTGAGATTAATTTATATTTTTTTTGTCATACAACAGACTATCCACTGTCCTCTTTCTAGCCACATATTAGTCCACATTGCCATTAAAGCATACCTAAAAAGAATAAGGGGGATGATGGGTTTACAGCCCCTCCCGCATTTCGAAAAGGAGGATGTGTTTGTCAAACAACAGATTGCCCACTCTCTTCTTTCTAACCCCATATTTTCCACATTCACATCATAGTATGTCTAAAGAGGGGAAGGGGGTATTTGTGTTACACCCCCCCACACACACACACCCGAAATAGTCCAAAATCTCATGAAAAAAGTGCTGTTTTTTCTTTTTTGAGATAAATTTGTATATTTTTAGTCATACAACAGACTACCCTCTCTTTTCTTCTTAACCCCTATTAGTCCACATTGACGTTAGAGCATGCCTAAAAGGGGGAAGGTGTCTAATGGGGTACAGCACCTCTCCCATTCCCAAAATAGTCGGACATCTCATGAAAAAAGTGCTGTTTTTTTCTACTTTGAGATAAATTTGTATTTGTTTTTGTGATACAACAGACTACCTACTCTCTTCTTATTAACCCCTTATTAGTCCACATTGACATCAGAGCACACCTAAAAGAGGGAAGTGGGCTGATGGGGTTACAGCCCTCCCTTCCCGAAATAGTCAAACTTCTCATGAAAAAAACTGCTGTTTTTCCTTCTTTGAGATAAATTTGTATTTTTTTTTGTCATACAACAGACTACACTCTCTTTTCTTTTTAACCCCTATTAGTCCACATTGACGTTAGAGCATACCTAAAAGGGTGAAGGTGTCTGATGGGGTTATAGCCCCCCCCTTCCCCAAATAGTCAAACATCTGATGAAAATACTGCTGTTTTTTCTTCTTTGAGATAAATTTGTATTTGTGTTTGGCAAACAACAGATTGCCCACTCTCTTCCTTCTAACCCCATATTTTCCACATTCACATCGTAGTATGTATGTCTAAAGAGGGGAAGGGGGTATTTGTGTTACACCCCCCCCCCCCACCTACACACACCCGAAATAGTCGAAAATCGCATGAAAAAAGTGCTGTTTTTTTCTTCTTTGAGATAAATTTGTTTTTTTAGTCATACAACAGACTACCCTCTCTCTTCTTTTTAACCCCTATTAGTCCACATTGACGTTAGAGCATACCTAAAAGGGTGAAGGTGTCTGATGGGGTTATAGCCCCCCCCCCCTTACCCAAATAGTCAAACATCTGATGAAAATACTGCTGTTTTTACTTCTTTGAGATAAATTTGTTTTCGTGTTTTTGTCATAGAACAGACTATCCACTCTCTTCTATTTTGCCCCATATTAGTCCAAATAGCCATCAGAGCATACATAAAAAGGAAAAGGAGGACGATGGGGTTACAGCTCCCTTCCCCAAATAGTCGAACATCTCTTGAAAATAGTGCTGTGTTTTTCTTCTTTGAGATAAATTTGTATTTGTTTTTGTCAAACAACAGATTGCCCACTCTCTTCTTTCTAACCCCATATTTTCCACATTGACATCATAGTATATCTAAAGAGGAGAAGGGGGTATTTGTGTTACACCCCCCCCCCCACACACACACACACCCGAAATAGTCCAAAATCTCATGAAAAAAGTGCTGTTTTTTCTTCTTTGAGATAAATTTGTATATTTTTAGTCATACAACAGACTACCCTCTCTTTTCTTCTTAACCCCTATTAGTCCACATTGACGTTACAGCATACCTAAAAGGGGGAAGGTGTCTAATGGTGTTACAGCCCCTCCCCCATTCCCCAAATAGTCGGACATCTCATGAAAAAAGTGCTGTTTTTTCTTCTTTGAGATAAATTTGTATTTCTTTTTGTCATACAACAGACTACCTACTCTCTTCTTATTAACCCCATATTAGTCCACTTTGACATCAGAGCACACCTAAAAGAGGGAAGGGGGCTGATGGGGTTATAGCCCTCCCTTCCCGAAATAGTCAAACTTCTCATGAAAAAACTGCAGTTTTTTCTTCTTTGAGATAAATTTGTTTTTTTAGTCATACAACAGACTACCCTCTCTTTTCTTTTTAACCCCTATTAGTCCACATTGACGTTAGAGCATACCTAAAAGGGTGAAGGTGTCTGATGGGGTTATAGCCCCCCCCTTCCCCAAATAGTCAAACATCTGATTAAAATACTGCTGTTTTTTCTTCTTTGAGATAAATTGGTTTTCGTGTTATTGTCATAGAACAGACTATCCACTCTCTTCTATTTTTCCCCATATTAGTCCAAATAGCCATCAGAGCATAACTAAAAAGGAAAAGGAGGACGATGTGGTTACAGCTCCCTTCCCCAAATAGTCGAACATCTCTTGAAAATAGTGCTGTTTTTTTCTTCTTTGAGATAAATTTGTATTTGTTTTTGTCAAACAACAGATTGCCCACTCTCTTCTTTCTAACCCCATATTTTCCACATTGACATCATAGTATATCTAAAGAGGGGAAGGGGGTATTTGTGTTACACCCCCCCCACACACACACACACCCGAAATAGTCCAAAATCTCATGAAAAAAGTGCTGTTTTATCTTTTTTGAGATAAATTTGTATTTTTTTAGTCATGCAACAGACTACCCTCTCTTTTCTTCTTAACCCCTATAAGTCCACATTGACGTTAGAGCATACCTAAAAGGGGGAAGGTGTCTAATGGGGTACAGCCCCTCTCCCATTCCCCAAATAGTCGGACATCTCATGAAAAAAGTGCTGTTTTTTTCTACTTTGAGATAAATTTGTATTTGTTTTTGTCATACAACAGACTACCTACTCTCTTCTTATTAACCCCTTATTAGTCCACATTGACATCAGAGCACACCTAAAAGGGGGAAGGGGGCTGATGGGGTTACAGCCCACCCTTCCCGAAATAGTCAAACTTCTCATGAAAAAACTGCTGTTTTTCCTTCTTTGAGGTAAATTTGTATTTTTTTGTCATACAACAGACTATCCACTCTCTTCTTTCTAGCCACATATTAGTCCACATTTCCATTAAAGCATACCTAAAAAGGAAAAGGGGGATGATTGGATTACAGCCCCGCAGATTGCGCACTCTCTTCTTTCTAACCCCATATTTTCCACATTGACCTCATAGTATATCTAAAGAAGGGAAGGGGGTATTTGTGTTACACCCCCCCACACACACACACACCCGAAATAGTCGAAAATCTCATGAAAAAAGTGCTTTTTTTTCTTCTTTGAGATAAATTTGTATTTCTTTATTCATACAACAGACTACCCTCTCTCTTCTTTTTAACCCCATATTAGCCACATTCACGTCAGAGCATACCTAAAATGGGGAAGGTGTGTGATGGGGTTACAACCCCCCTTTCCCCAAATAGTCGAACATCTCATCAAAATACTGCTGTTTTTTTCATCTTTGAGATTAATTTATATTTTTTTGTCATACAACAGACTATCCACTCTCTTCTTTCTAGCCACATATTAGTCCACATTTCCATTAAAGCATACCTAAAAAGGAAAAGGGGGATGACTGGATTACAGCCCCTCCCGCATTTCCCAAATAGTCAAACATCTGATGAAAATACTGCTGTTTTTTTCTTCTTTTAGATAAATTTGTAATTGTTTTTGTCATACAACAGACTACCTACTCTCTTCTTATTAACCCCTTATTAGTCCACATTGACGTTAGAGCATGCCTAAAAGAGGGAAGGGGGCTGATGGGGTTACAGCCCTCCCTTCCCGAAATAGTCAAACTTCTCATGAAAAAACTGCTGTTTATTCTTCTTTGAGATAAATTTGTATTTTTTTTTGTAATACAACAGACTACCCTCTCTCTTCTTTTTAACCCCATATTAGCCACATTCACGTCAGAGCATACCTAAAAGAGGGAAGGTGTCTGATGGGGTTACAGCCCGCCTTCCCCAAATAGTCGAACATCTTCTCACAATACTGCTGTTTTTTTCTTCTTTGAGATTAATTTATATTTTTTTTGTCATACAACAGACTATCCACTGTCCTCTTTCTAGCCACATATTAGTCCACATTGCCATTAAAGCATACCTAAAAAGAATAAGGGGGATGATGGGTTTACAGCCCCTCCCGCATTTCCCAAATAGTCAAACATCTGATGAAAATACTGCTGTTTTTTCTTCTTTGAGATAAATTTGTTTTCGTGTTTGTGTCATAGAACAGAACTATCCACTCTCTTCTATTTTGCCCCATATTAGTCCAAATTGCCATCAGAGCATACCTAAAAAGGAAAAGGAGGACGATGGGGTTACAGCTCCCTTCCCCAAATAGTCGAACATCTCATGAAAATAGTGCTGTTTTTTTCTTCTTTGAGATAAATTTGTATTTGTGTTTGTCAAACAACAGATTGCCCACTCTGTTCTTTCTAACCCCATATTTTCCACATTGACATCATAGTATATCTAAAGAGGGGAAGGGGGTATTTGTGCTACACCCCCCCCCCCACACACACACACCCGAAATAGTAAAAAATCTCATGAAAAAAGTGCTGTTTTTTCTTCTTTGAGATAAATTTGTATTTTTTTAGTCATACAACAGACTACCCTCTGTTTTCTTCTTAACCCCTATTAGTTCACATTGACGTTAGAGCATACCTAAAAGGGGGAAGGTGTCAAATGGGGTTACAGCCCCTCCCCCATTCCTTAAATAGTCGGACATCTCATGAAAAAAGTGCTGTTTTTTTCTACTTTGACATAAATTTGTATTTGTTTTTGTCATACAACAGACTACCTACTCTCTTCTTATTAACCCCATATTAGTCCACATTGACATCAGAGCACACGTAAAAGAGGGAAGGGGGCTGATGGGGTTACAACCCCCCTTTCCCGAAATAGTCGAACATCTCATCAAAATACTGCTGTTTTTTTCATCTTTGAGATTAATTGATATTTTTTTTGTCATACAACAGACTATCCACTCTCCTCTTTCTAGCCACATATTAGTCCACATTGCCATTAAAGTATACCTAAAAAGAATAAGGGGGATGATGGGTTTACAGCCCCTCCCGCATTTCCCAAATAGTCAAACATCTGATGAAAATACAGCTGTTCTTTCTTCTTTGAGATAAATTTGTATTTGTTTTGTCATAGAACAGACTACCTACTCTCTTCTTATTAACCCCATATTAGTCCACATTGATATCAGGGCACACCTAAAAGAGGGAAAGGGGCTGATGGGGTTACAGCCCCCTTCCCCAAATAGTCGAACATCTCATGAAAATAGTGCTGTTTTTTTCTTCTTTGAGATAAATTTGTATTTGTGTTTGTCAAACAACAGATTGCCCACTCTCTTCTTTCTAACCCCATATTTTCCACATTGACATAATAGTATGTCTAAAAGGGGAAGGAGGTATTTGTGTTACACCCCCCCACACACACACACACATCCGAAATAGTCGAAAATCTCATGAAAAAATTGCTGTTTTTTCTTCTTTGAGATAAATTTGTATTTTTTTACTCATACAACAGACTACCCTCTCTCTGCTTTTTAACCCCATATTAGCCATATTCACGTCAGAGAATACCTAAAAGGGTGAAGGTGTCTGTTGGGGTTACAACCCCCCTTTCCCCAAATAGTCGAACTTCTCATCAAATTACTGCTGTTTTTTTGATCTTTGAGATTAATTTATATTTTTTTGTCATACAACAGACTATCGACTCTCTTCTTTCTAGCCACATATTAGTCCACATTTCCATTAAAGCACACCTAAAAAGGAAAAGGGGGATGATTGGTTTACAGCCCCTCCCCCATTCCCCAAATAGTCGAACATCTCATGAAAATAGTGCTGTATTTTTCTTATTTGAGATAAATTTGTATTTGTTTTGTCATAGAACAGACTACCTACTCTCTTCTTATTAACCCCATATTAGTCCACATTCATATCAGGGCACACCTAAAAGAGGGAAAGGGGCTGATGGGGTTACAGCCCTCCCTTCCCGAAATAGTCAAACTTCTCATGAAAAAACTGCTGTTTTTTCTTCTTTGGGATAAATTTGTATTTTTTTTTGTCATACAACACACTGCCCACTCTCTTCTTTCTAACCCCATATTTTCCACATTGACACCAAAGCATACCTAAAAAGGGGAAGGGGGTATTTGTGTCAACCCCCTCCCCACACACACACACCCGAAATAGTCGAAAATCCCATGAAAAAAGTGCTGTTTTTTTCTTCTTTGAGATAAATTTGTTTTTTTAGTCATACAACAGACTACCCTCTCTCTTCTTTTTAACCCCTATTAGTCCACATTGACGTTAGAGCATACCTAAAATGGTGAAGGTGTCTGATGGGGTTATAGCCCCCGCCCCTTCCCCAAATAGTCAAACATCTGATGAAAATACTGCTGTTTTTTCTTCTTAGAGATAAATTTGTTTTCGTGTTTTTGTCATAGAACAGACTACACTCTCTCTTCTTTTTAACCCCATATTAGCCACATTCACGTCACAGCAAACCTAAAAGAGGGAAGGTGTCTGATGGGGTTACATCCCCCCCTCCCCAAATAGTCGAACATCTCATCACAATACTGCTGTTTTTTTCTTCTTTGAGATTAGTTTATATTTTTTTGTCATCAACAGACAATCCACTCTCCTCTTTCTAGCCACATATTAGTCCACATTTCCATTAAAGCATACCTAAAAAGGAAAATGTGTCTGATGGGGTTATAGCCCCCCCCCTTCCCCAAATAGTCAAACATCTGATGAAAATACTGCTGTTTTTTCTTCTTTGAGATAAATTTGTTTTCGTTTTTTTGTTATAGAACAGAGTATCCATTCTCTTCTATTTTGCCCCATATTAGT
This sequence comes from Maratus michaelseni, assembly GCA_963931845.1. Classification (NCBI taxonomy): domain Eukaryota; kingdom Metazoa; phylum Arthropoda; class Arachnida; order Araneae; family Salticidae; genus Maratus; species Maratus michaelseni. The sequence goes on along the minus strand of OZ007599.1, from coordinate 22,977,305 downwards.
CCAAATTGCCATCAGAGCATACCTAATAAGGAAAAGGAGGACGACGGGGTTACAGCCCCCTTCCCCAAATAGTCGAATATCTCATGAAAATAGTGCTCTTTTTTTCTTCTTTGAGATAAATTTGTATTTGTTTCTGTCAAACAACAGATTGCGCACTCTCTTCTTTCTAACCCCATATTTTCCACCTTGACATCATAGTATATCTAAAGAGGGGAAGGGGGTATTTGTGTTACACCCCCCCCCACACACACACCCCCGAAATAGTGGAAAATCTCATGAAAAAACTGCTGTTTTTCCTTCTTTGAGATAAATTTGTATTTTTTTTTGTCATACAACAGACTACCCTCTCTCTTCTTTTTAACCCCATATTAGCCACATTCACGTCAGAGCATACCTAAAAGAGGGAAGGTGTCTGATGGGGTTACAGCCCCCCTTCCCCAAATAGTCGAACATCTCATCACAATACTGTTGTTTTTTTCTTCTTTGAGATTAATTTATATTTTTTTTGACATACAACAGACTATCCACTCTCCTCTTTCTAGCCACATATTAGTCCACATTGCCATTAAAGCATACCTAAAAAGAATAAGGGGGATGATGGGTTTACAGCCCCTCCCGCATTTCCCAAATAGTCAAACATCTGATAAAAATACTGCTGTTTTTTCTTCTTTGAGATAAATTTGTTTTCGTGTTTTTGTCATAGAACAGACTATCCACTCTCTTCTATTTTGCCCCATATTAGTCCAAATTGCCATCAGAGCATACCTAAAAAGGAAAAGGAGGACGATGGGGTTACAGCTCCCTTCCCCAAATAGTCGAACATCTCATGAAAATAGTGCTGTTTTTTTCTTCTTTGAGATAAATTTGTATTTGTGTTTGTCAAACAACAGATTGCCCACTCTGTTCTTTCTAACCCCATATTTTCCACATTGACATCATATTATGTCTAAACAGGGGAAGGGGGTATTTGTGTTACACCCCCCCCCCACACACACACCCGAAATAGTCGAAAATCTCATGAAAAAAGTGCTTTTTTTTCTTCTTTGTGATAAATTTGTATTTTTTTAGTCATACAACAGACTACACTCTCTCTTCTTTTTAACCCCATATTAGCCACATTCACGTCAGAGCATACCTAAAAGGGGGAAGGTGTCTGATGGGGTTACAACCCCTCTTTCCCCAAATAGTCGAACATCTCATCAATATACTGCTGTTTTTTTCATCTTTGAGATTAATTTATATTTTTTTGTCATACAACAGACTATCCACTCTCTTCTTTCTAGCCACATATTATTCCACATTTCCATTAAAGCATACCTAAAAAGGAAAAGGTGTCTGATGGGGTTATAGCCCCTCCCGCATTTCCCAAATAGTCAAACATCTGATGAAAATGCTGCTGTTTTTTCTTCTTTGAGATAAATTTGTTTTCGTGTTTTTGTCATAGAACAGACTATCCACTCTCTTCTATTTTGCCCCATATTAGTCCAAATTGCCATCAGAGCATACCTAAAAAGGAAATGGAGGACGATGGGGTTACAGCTCCCTTCCCCAAATAGTCGAACATCTCATGAAAATAGTGCTGTTTTTTTCTTCTTTGAGATAAATTTGTATTTGTTTTTGTCAAACAACAGATTGCCCACTCCCTTCTTTCTAACCCCATATTTTCCACATTGACATCGTAGTATATCTAAAGAGGGGAAACGGGTATTTGTGTTACACCCCCCCCCACACACACACACCCGATATAGTCGAAAATCTCATGCAAAAAGTGCTTTTATTGGGTTACAGCCCTCCCTTCCCGAAATAGTCAAACTTCTCATGAAAAAACTGCTGTTTCTCCTTCTTTGAGATAAATTTGTATTTTTTTTTGTCATACAACAGACTACCCTCTCTCTTCTTTTTAACCCCATATTAGCCACATTCACGTCAGAGCATACCTAAAAGGGGGAAGGTGTCTAATGGGGTTACAGCCCCTACCCCATTCCCCAAATAGTCGGACATCTCATGAAAAAAGTGCTGTTTTTTTCTACTTTGAGATAAATTTGTATTTGTTTTTGTCATACAACAGACTACCTACTCTCTTCTTATTAACCCCTTATTAGTCCACATTGACATCAGAGCACACCTAAAAGAGGGAAGGGGGCTTATTGGGTTACAGCCCTCCCTTCCCGAAATAGTCAAACTTCTCATGAAAAAACTGCTGTTTCTCCTTCTTTGAGATAAATTTGTATTTTTTTTTGTCATACAACAGACTACCCTCTCTCTTCTTTTTAACCCCATATTAGCCACATTCACGTCAGAGCATATCTAAAAGGGGGAAGGTGTCTAATGGGGTTACAGCCCCTACCCCATTCCCCAAATAGTCGGACATCTCATGAAAAAAGTGCTGTTTTTTTCTACTTTGAGATAAATTTGTATTTGTTTTTGTCATACAACAGACTACCTACTCTCTTCTTATTAACCCCTTATTAGTCCACATTGACATCAGAGCACACCTAAAAGAGGGAAGGGGGCTTATTGGGTTACAGCCCTCCCTTCCCGAAATAGTCAAACTTCTCATGAAAAAACTGCTGTTTCTCCTTCTTTGAGATAAATTTGTATTTTTTTTTGTCATACAACAGACTACCCTCTCTCTTCTTTTTAACCCCATATTAGCCACATTCACGTCAGAGCATACCTAAAAGAGGGAAGTTGTCTGATGGGGTTACAACCCCCCTTTCCCCAAATAGTCGAACATCTCATCAAAATACTGTTGTTTTTTTCATCTTTGAGATTAATTTATATTTTTTTGTCAAACAACAGACTATCCACTCTCTTCTTTCTAGCCACATATTAGTCCACATTTCCATTAAAGCATACCTAAAAAGGAAAAGGGGGATGATTGGTTTACAGCCCCTCCACCATTCCCCAAATAGTCGAACATCTCATGAAAATAGTGCTGTTTTTTTCTTATTTGAGATAAATTTGTAATTGTTTTTGTCATACAACAGACTACCTACTCTCTTCTTATTAACCCCTTATTAGTCCACATTGACATCAGAGCACACCTAAAAGAGGGAAGAGGGCTGATGGTGTTACAGCCCTCCCTTCCTGAAATAGTCAAACTTCTCATGAAAAAACTGCTGTTTTTCCTTCTTTGAGATAAATTTGTATTTTTTTTGTCATACAACAGACTACCCTCTCTCTTCTTTTTAACCCCATATTAGCCACATTCACGTCAGAGCATATCTAAAAGGGGGAAGGTGTCTAATGGGGTTACAGCCCCTACCCCATTCCCCAAATAGTCGGACATCTCATGAAAAAAGTGCTGTTTTTTTCTACTTTGAGATAAATTTGTATTTGTTTTTGTCATACAACAGACTACCTACTCTCTTCTTATTAACCCCTTATTAGTCCACATTGACATCAGAGCACACCTAAAAGAGGGAAGGGGGCTTATTGGGTTACAGCCCTCCCTTCCCGAAATAGTCAAACTTCTCATGAAAAAACTGCTGTTTCTCCTTCTTTGAGATAAATTTGTATTTTTTTTTGTCATACAACAGACTACCCTCTCTCTTCTTTTTAACCCCATATTAGCCACATTCACGTCAGAGCATACCTAAAAGAGGGAAGTTGTCTGATGGGGTTACAACCCCCCTTTCCCCAAATAGTCGAACATCTCATCAAAATACTGTTGTTTTTTTCATCTTTGAGATTAATTTATATTTTTTTGTCAAACAACAGACTATCCACTCTCTTCTTTCTAGCCACATATTAGTCCACATTTCCATTAAAGCATACCTAAAAAGGAAAAGGGGGATGATTGGTTTACAGCCCCTCCACCATTCCCCAAATAGTCGAACATCTCATGAAAATAGTGCTGTTTTTTTCTTATTTGAGATAAATTTGTAATTGTTTTTGTCATACAACAGACTACCTACTCTCTTCTTATTAACCCCTTATTAGTCCACATTGACATCAGAGCACACCTAAAAGAGGGAAGAGGGCTGATGGTGTTACAGCCCTCCCTTCCTGAAATAGTCAAACTTCTCATGAAAAAACTGCTGTTTTTCCTTCTTTGAGATAAATTTGTATTTTTTTTGTCATACAACAGACTACCCTCTCTCTTCTTTTTAACCCCATATTAGCCACATTCACGTCAGAGCATACCTAAAAGAGGGAAGGTATCTGATGGGGTTACAGCCCCCCTTCCCCAAATAGTCGAACATCGCATCACAATACTGGTGTTTCTTTCATCTTTGAGATTAATTTATATTTTTTTTGTCATACAACAGACTATCCACTCTCTTCTTTCTAGCCACATATTAGTCCACATTTCCATTAAAGCATACCTAAAAAGGAAAAGGTGTCTGATGGGGTTATAGCCCCCCCCCCTTCCCCAAATAGTCAAACATCTGATGAAAATACTGCTGTTTTTTCTTCTTTGAGATAAATTTGTTTTCGTTTTTTTGTCATAGAACAGACTATCTACTCTCTTCTATTTTGCCTCATATTAGTCCAAATTGCCACCAGAGCATACCTAAAAAGGAAAAGGAGGACGATGGGGTTACAGCCCCCTTCCCCAAATAATCGAATAACTCATGAAAATAGTGCTGTTTTTTCTTCTTTGAGATAAATATATATTTGTTTTTGTCAAACAACAGATTGCGCACTCTCTTCTTTCTAATCACATATTTTCCACATTGACATCATAGTATATCTAAAGAGGGGAAGGGGTATTTGTGTTACACCCCCCCCACACCCCCCCCCCCACACACACACACCCGAAATAGTCGAAAATCTCATGAAAAAACTGCTGTTGTTCCTTCTTTGAGATAAATTTGTATTTTTTTTGTCATACAACAGACTACCCTCTCTCTTCTTTTTAACCCCATATTAGCCACATTCACGTCAGAGCATACCTAAAATGGGGAAGGTGTCTGATGGGGTTACAACCCCCCTTTCCCCAAATAGTCGAACATCTCATCAAAATACTGCTGTTTTTTTCATCTTTGAGATTAATTTATATTTTTTTGTCATACAACAGACTATCCACTCTCTTCTTTCTAGCCACATATTAGTCCACATTTCCATTAAAGCATACCTAAAAAGGAAAAGGGGGATGATTGGTTTACAGCCCCTCCCCCATTCCCCAAATAGTCGAACATCGCATGAATGAACATCTCTCTTTTTTCTTCTTTGAGATAAATTTTTTCTTTGTCATACAACAGACTACCTACTCTCTTCTTATTAACCCCATATTAGTCCACATTGATATCAGAGCACACCTAAAAAAGGGAAGGGGGCTGATGGGGTTACAGCCCTTTTCCCGAAATAGTCAAACTTCTCAGTAAATAACTGCTGTTTTTTCTTCTTTGAGATAAATTTGTATTTTTTTTTGTCATACAACAGACTGCCCACTCTCTTCTTTCTAACCCCATATTTTTCCACATTGACACCATAGCATACCTAAAAAGGGGAAGGTGGTATTTGTGTTACACATATCCCCCCCCCCACACACACACACCGGAAATAGTCGAAAATCTCATGAAAAAAGTGCTGTTTTTTTCTTCTTTGAGATAAATTTGTTTTTTTAGTCATACAACAGACTACCCTCTCTCTTCTTTTTAACCCCTATTAGTCCACATTGACGTTAGAGCATACCTAAAAGGGGGAATGAGTCTGATGGGGTGACAGCCCCTCCCTCTTCCCCAAATAGTCGAACATCTCATGAAAATAATGCTGCTCTTTTGTTCTTTGTCATAAATTTCTATTTTTTTTATCATACAACGGACTATCCACTATCTTCTTTGTAGCCCCATATTAGTCCACATTACCATTAAAGCATATCTAAAAGAGAAGAGGGGGATGATGGGGTTACAGCCCCCTTCCCCAAATAGTCGAACATCTCATGAAAATAGTGCTGTTTTTTTCTTCTTTGAAATAAATTTGTTTTTGTTTTTTTGTCATAGAACAGACTATCCACTCTCTTCTATTTTGCCCCATATTAGTCCAAATTGCCATCAGAGCATACCTAAAAAGGAAAAGGAGGACGATGGGGTTACAGCTCCCTTCCAAAATAGTCGAACATCTCATGAAAATAGTGCTGTTTTTTTCTTCTTTGAGATAAATTTGTATTTGTGTTTGTCAAACAGCAGATTGCCCACTCTGTTCTTTCTAACCCCATATTTTCCACATTGACATCATATTATGTCTAAACAGGGGAAGGGGGTATTTGTGTTACACCCCCCCACACACACACTTCCGAAATAGTCGAAAATCTCATGAAAAAAGTGCTTTTTTTTCTTCTTTGTGATAAATTTGTATTTTTTAGTCATACAACAGACTACACTCTCTCTTCTTTTTAACCCCATATTAGCCACATTCACGTCAGAGCATACCTAAAAGGGGGAAGGTGTCTGATGGGGTTACAACCCCTCTTTCCCCAAATAGTCGAACATCTCATCAATATACTGCTGTTTTTTTCATCTTTGAGATTAATTTATATTTTTTTGTCATACAACAGACTATCCACTCTCTTCTTTCTAGCCACATATTATTCCACATTTCCATTAAAGCATACCTAAAAAGGAAAAGGTGTCTGATGGGGTTATAGCCCCTCCCGCATTTCCCAAATAGTCAAACATCTGATGAAAATGCTGCTGTTTTTTCTTCTTTGAGATAAATTTGTTTTCGTGTTTTTGTCATAGAACAGACTATCCACTCTCTTCTATTTTGCCCCATATTAGTCCAAATTGCCATCAGAGCATACCTAAAAAGGAAATGGAGGACGATGGGGTTACAGCTTCCTTCCCCAAATAGTCGAACATCTCATGAAAATAGTGCTGTTTTTTTCTTCTTTGAGATAAATTTGTATTTGTTTTTGTCAAACAACAGATTGCCCACTCCCTTCTTTCTAACCCCATATTTTCCACATTGACATCGTAGTATATCTAAAGAGGGGAAACGGGTATTTGTGTTACACCCCCCCCACACACACACACCCGATATAGTCGAAAATCTCATGCAAAAAGTGCTTTTATTGGGTTACAGCCCTCCCTTCCCGAAATAGTCAAACTTCTCATGAAAAAACTGCTGTTTCTCCTTCTTTGAGATAAATTTGTATTTTTTTTTGTCATACAACAGACTACCCTCTCTCTTCTTTTTAACCCCATATTAGCCACATTCACGTCAGAGCATACCTAAAAGGGGGAAGGTGTCTAATGGGGTTACAGCCCCTACCCCATTCCCCAAATAGTCGGACATCTCATGAAAAAAGTGCTGTTTTATTCTACTTTGAGATAAATTTGTATTTGTTTTTGTCATACAACAGACTACCTACTCTCTTCTTATTAACCCCTTATTAGTCCACATTGACATCAGAGCACACCTAAAAGAGGGAAGGGGGCTTATTGGGTTACAGCCCTCCCTTCCCGAAATAGTCAAACTTCTCATGAAAAAACTGCTGTTTCTCCTTCTTTGAGATAAATTTGTATTTTTTTTTGTCATACAACAGACTACCCTCTCTCTTCTTTTTAACCCCATATTAGCCACATTCACGTCAGAGCATACCTAAAAGAGGGAAGTTGTCTGATGGGGTTACAACCCCCCTTTCCCCAAATAGTCGAACATCTCATCAAAATACTGTTGTTTTTTTCATCTTTGAGATTAATTTATATTTTTTTGTCAAACAACAGACTATCCACTCTCTTCTTTCTAGCCACATATTAGTCCACATTTCCATTAAAGCATACCTAAAAAGGAAAAGGGGGATGATTGGTTTACAGCCCCTCCACCATTCCCCAAATAGTCGAACATCTCATGAAAATAGTGCTGTTTTTTTCTTATTTGAGATAAATTTGTAATTGTTTTTGTCATACAACAGACTACCTACTCTCTTCTTATTAACCCCTTATTAGTCCACATTGACATCAGAGCACACCTAAAAGAGGGAAGAGGGCTGATGGTGTTACAGCCCTCCCTTCCTGAAATAGTCAAACTTCTCATGAAAAAACTGCTGTTTTTCCTTCTTTGAGATAAATTTGTATTTTTTTTGTCATACAACAGACTACCCTCTCTCTTCTTTTTAACCCCATATTAGCCACATTCACGTCAGAGCATACCTAAAAGAGGGAAGGTATCTGATGGGGTTACAGCCCCCCTTCCCCAAATAGTCGAACATCGCATCACAATACTGGTGTTTCTTTCATCTTTGAGATTAATTTATATTTTTTTTGTCATACAACAGACTATCCACTCTCTTCTTTCTAGCCACATATTAGTCCACATTTCCATTAAAGCATACCTAAAAAGGAAAAGGTGTCTGATGGGGTTATAGCCCCCCCCCTTCCCCAAATAGTCAAACATCTGATGAAAATACTGCTGTTTTTTCTTCTTTGAGATAAATTTGTTTTCGTTTTTTTGTCATAGAACAGACTATCTACTCTCTTCTATTTTGCCTCATATTAGTCCAAATTGCCACCAGAGCATACCTAAAAAGGAAAAGGAGGACGATGGGGTTACAGCCCCCTTCCCCAAATAATCGAATAACTCATGAAAATAGTGCTGTTTTTTCTTCCTTGAGATAAATATATATTTGTTTTTGTCAAACAACAGATTGCGCACTCTCTTCTTTCTAATCACATATTTTCCACATTGACATCATAGTATATCTAAAGAGGGGAAGGGGTATTTGTGTTACACCCCCCCCCACACCCCCCCACACACACACACACCCGAAATAGTCGAAAATCTCATGAAAAAACTGCTGTTGTTCCTTCTTTGAGATAAATTTGTATTTTTTTTGTCATACAACAGACTACCCTCTCTCTTCTTTTTAACCCCATATTAGCCACATTCACGTCAGAGCATACCTAAAATGGGGAAGGTGTCTGATGGGGTTACAACCCCCCTTTCCCCAAATAGTCGAACATCTCATCAAAATACTGCTGTTTTTTTCATCTTTCAGATTAATTTATATTTTTTTGTCATACAACAGACTATCCACTCTCTTCTTTCTAGCCACATATTAGTCCACATTTCCATTAAAGCATACCTAAAAAGGAAAAGGGGGATGATTGGTTTACAGCCCCTCCCCCATTCCCCAAATAGTCGAACATCGCATGAATGAACATCTCTCTTTTTTCTTCTTTGAGATAAATTTTTTCTTTGTCATACAACAGACTACCTACTCTCTTCTTATTAACCCCATATTAGTCCACATTGATATCAGAGCACACCTAAAAAAGGGAAGGGGGCTGATGGGGTTACAGCCCTTTTCCCGAAATAGTCAAACTTCTCAGTAAATAACTGCTGTTTTTTCTTCTTTGAGATAAATTTGTATTTTTTTTTGTCATACAACAGACTGCCCACTCTCTTCTTTCTAACCCCATATTTTTCCACATTGACACCATAGCATACCTAAAAAGGGGAAGGTGGTATTTGTGTTACACATATCCCCCCCCCCCACACACACACACCGGAAATAGTCGAAAATCTCATGAAAAAAGTGCTGTTTTTTTCTTCTTTGAGATAAATTTGTTTTTTTAGTCATACAACAGACTACCCTCTCTCTTCTTTTTAACCCCTATTAGTCCACATTGACGTTAGAGCATACCTAAAAGGGGGAATGAGTCTGATGGGGTGACAGCCCCTCCCTCTTCCCCAAATAGTCGAACATCTCATGAAAATAATGCTGCTCTTTTGTTCTTTGTCATAAATTTCTATTTTTTTTATCATACAACGGACTATCCACTATCTTCTTTGTAGCCCCATATTAGTCCACATTACCATTAAAGCATATCTAAAAGAGAAGAGGGGGATGATGGGGTTACAGCCCCCTTCCCCAAATAGTCGAACATCTCATGAAAATAGTGCTGTTTTTTTCTTCTTTGAAATAAATTTGTTTTTGTTTTTTTGTCATAGAACAGACTATCCACTCTCTTCTATTTTGCCCCATATTAGTCCAAATTGCCATCAGAGCATACCTAAAAAGGAAAAGGAGGACGATGGGGTTACAGCTCCCTTCCAAAATAGTCGAACATCTCATGAAAATAGTGCTGTTTTTTTCTTCTTTGAGATAAATTTGTATTTGTGTTTGTCAAACAGCAGATTGCCCACTCTGTTCTTTCTAACCCCATATTTTCCACATTGACATCATATTATGTCTAAACAGGGGAAGGGGGTATTTGTGTTACACCCCCCCACACACACACTTCCGAAATAGTCGAAAATCTCATGAAAAAAGTGCTTTTTTTTCTTCTTTGTGATAAATTTGTATTTTTTTAGTCATACAACAGACTACACTCTCTCTTCTTTTTAACCCCATATTAGCCACATTCACGTCAGAGCATACCTAAAAGGGGGAAGGTGTCTGATGGGGTTACAACCCCTCTTTCCCCAAATAGTCGAACATCTCATCAATATACTGCTGTTTTTTTCATCTTTGAGATTAATTTATATTTTTTTGTCATACAACAGACTATCCACTCTCTTCTTTCTAGCCACATATTATTCCACATTTCCATTAAAGCATACCTAAAAAGGAAAAGGTGTCTGATGGGGTTATAGCCCCTCCCGCATTTCCCAAATTGTCAAACATCTGATGAAAATGCTGCTGTTTTTTCTTCTTTGAGATAAATTTGTTTTCGTGTTTTTGTCATAGAACAGACTATCCACTCTCTTCTATTTTGCCCCATATTAGTCCAAATTGCCATCAGAGCATACCTAAAAAGGAAATGGAGGACGATGGGGTTACAGCTCCCTTCCCCAAATAGTCGAACATCTCATGAAAATAGTGCTGTTTTTTTCTTCTTTGAGATAAATTTGTATTTGTTTTTGTCAAACAACAGATTGCCCACTCCCTTCTTTCTAACCCCACATTTTCTACATTGACATCATAGTATATCTAAAGAGGGGAAGGGGGTATTGTGTTACACCCCCCCCCCCCCACACACACACACCCGATATAGTCGAAAATCTCATGCAAAAAGTGCTTTTTTTTCTTCTTTGAGATAAATTTGTATTTTTTTACTCATACAACAGACTACCCTCTCTCTTCTTTTTAACCCCATATTAGCCACATTCACGTCAGAGCATACCTAAAAGGGGGAAGGTGTCTAATGGGGTTACAGCCCCTCCCCCATTCCCCAAATAGTCGGACATCTCATGAAAAAAGTGCTGTTTTTTTCTAATTTGAGATAAATTTGTATTTGTTTTTGTCATACAACAGACTACCTACTCTCTTCTTATTAACCCCTTATTAGTCCACATTGACATCAGAGCACACCTAAAAGAGGGAAGGGGGCTTATTGGGTTACAGCCCTCCCTTCCCGAAATAGTCAAACTTCTCATGAAAAAACTGCTGTTTCTCCTTCTTTGAGATAAATTTGTATTTTTTTTTTGTCATACAACAGACTACCCTCTCTCTTCTTTTTAACCCCATATTAGCCACATTCACGTCAGAGCATACCTAAAAGTGGGAAGGTGTCTAATGGGGTTACAGCCCCTACCCCATTCCCCAAATAGTCGGACATCTCATGAAAAAAGTGCTGTTTTTTTCTACTTTGAGATAAATTTGTATTTGTTTTTGTCATACAACAGACTACCTACTCTCTTCTTATTAACCCCTTATTAGTCCACATTGACATCAGAGCACACCTAAAAGAGGGAAGGGGGCTTATTGGGTTACAGCCCTCCCTTCCCGAAATAGTCAAACTTCTCATGAAAAAACTGCTGTTTTTCCTTCTTTGAGATAAATTTGTATTTTTTTGTCATACAACAGACTACCCTCTCTCTTCTTTTTAACCCCATATTAGCCACATTCACGTCAGAGCATACCTAAAATGGGGAAGGTGTCTGATGGGGTTACAACCCCCCTTTCCCCAAATAGTCGAACATCTCATCAAAATACTGCTGTTTTTTTCATCTTTGAGATTAATTTATATTTTTTTGTCATACAACAGACTATCCACTCTCTTCTTTCTAGCCACATATTAGTCCACATTTCCATTAAAGCATACCTAAAAAGGAAAAGGGGGATGATTGGTTTACAGCCCCTCCCCCATTCCCCAAATAGTCGAACATCGCATGAATGAACATCTCTCTTTTTTCTTCTTTGAGATAAATTTTTTCTTTGTCATACAACAGACTACCTACTCTCTTCTTATTAACCCCATATTAGTCCACATTGATATCAGAGCACACCTAAAAAAGGGAAGGGGGCTGATGGGGTTACAGCCCTTTTTCCCGAAATAGTCAAACTTCTCAGTAAATAACTGCTGTTTTTTCTTCTTTGAGATAAATTTGTATTTTTTTTGTCATACAACAGACTGCCCACTCTCTTCTTTCTAACCCCATATTTTTCCACATTGACACCATAGCATACCTAAAAAGGGGAAGGTGGTATTTGTGTTACACATATCCCCCCCCCCACACACACACACCGGAAATAGTCGAAAATCTCATGAAAAAAGTGCTGTTTTTTTCTTCTTTGAGATAAATTTGTTTTTTTAGTCATACAACAGACTACCCTCTCTCTTCTTTTTAACCCCTATTAGTCCACATTGACGTTAGAGCATACCTAAAAGGGGGAATGAGTCTGATGGGGTGACAGCCCCTCCCTCTTCCCCAAATAGTCGAACATCTCATGAAAATAATGCTGCTCTTTTGTTCTTTGTCATAAATTTCTATTTTTTTTATCATACAACGGACTATCCACTATCTTCTTTGTAGCCCCATATTAGTCCACATTACCATTAAAGCATATCTAAAAGAGAAGAGGGGGATGATGGGGTTACAGCCCCCTTCCCCAAATAGTCGAACATCTCATGAAAATAGTGCTGTTTTTTTCTTCTTTGAAATAAATTTTTTTTTTTTTTTGTCATAGAACAGACTATCCACTCTCTTCTATTTAGACCATATTAGTCCACATTGCAATCATAGCATACCTAAAAAGGGGAAGGGGGCTGATGTGGTTACAGCCCTCCCTTCCCGAAATAGTCAAAATCTGATGAAAATACTGCTGCTTTTTCTTCTTTGAGATAAATTTGTGTTCGCTTTTTTGTCATAGAACAGACTATCCACTCTCTTCTATTTTGCCCCATATTAGTCCAAATTGCCATCAGAACATACCTAGAAAGGAAAAAGAGGACGATGGGGTTACAGCTCCCTTCCCCAAATAGTCGAACATCTCTTGAAAATAGTGCTGTTTTTTTCTTCTTTGAGATAAATTTGTATTTGTTTTTGTCAAACAACAGATTGCCCACTCTCTTCTTTCTAACCCCATATTTTCCACATTGACATCATAGTATATCTAAAGAAGGGAAGGGGGTATTTGTGTTACACCCCACCCCCCACACACACACCCCCGAAATAGTCGAAAATCTCATGAAAAAAGTGCTTTTTTTTCTTCTTTCAGATTAATTTGTATTTTTTTAGTCATACAACAGACTACCTACTCTCTTCTTATTAACGCCATATTAGTCCACATTGACATCAGAGTACACCTAAAATAGGGAAGGGGGCTGATGGGGTTACAGCCCTCCCTTCCCGAAATAGTCAAACTTCTCATGAAAAAACTGCTGTTTTTTCTTCTTTGAGATAAATTTGTATTTTTTTTGCCATACAACAGACTACCCTCTCTCTTCTTTTTAACCCCATATTAGCCACATTCACGTCAGAGCATACCTAAAAGGGGGAAGGTGTCTGATGGGGTTACAACCCCTCTTTCCCCAAATAGTCGAACATCTCATCAAAATACTGCTGTTTTTTTCATCTTTGAGATTAATTTATATATTTTTGTCATATTTGTGTCTGATGGGGTTATAGCCCCCCCCCCCTTCCCCAAATATTCAAACATCTGATGAAAATACTGCTGTTTTTTCTTCTTTGAGATAAATTTGTTTTCGTTTTTTTGTCATAGAACAGACTATCCAATCTCTTCTATTTTGCCCCATATTAGTCCAAATTGCCATCAGAACATACCTAGAAAGGAAAAAGAGGACGATGGGGTTACAGCTCCCTTCCCCAAATAGTCGAACATCTCTTGAAAATAGTGCTGTTTTTTTCTTCTTTGAGATAAATTTGTATTTGTTTTTGTCAAACAACAGATTGCGCACTCTCTTCTTTCTAACCCCACATTTTCCACATTGACATCATAGTATATCTAAAGAGGGGAAGGGGGTATTTGTTTTACACCACCCCCACACACACACCCGAAATAGTCGAAAATCTCATCAAAATACTGCTGTTTTTTTCATCTTTGAGATTAATTTATATTTTTTTGTCATACAACAGACTATCCACTCTCTTCTTTCTAGCCACATATTAGTCCACATTTCCATTAAAGCATACATAAAAAGGAAAAGGGGGATGATTGGTTTACAGCTCCTCCCCCATTCCCCAAATAGTCGAACATCTCATGAATGAACATCTCTCTTTTTTCTTCTTTGAGATAAATTTGTATTTGTTTTGTCATAGAACAGACTACCTACTCTCTTCTTATTAACCGCATATTAGTCCACATTGATATCAGAGCACACCTAAAAAAGGGATGGGGTCTGATGGGGTTACAGCCCTCCCTTCCCGAAATAGTCAAACTTCTCGTTAAATAACTGCTGTTTTTTCTTCTTTGAGATAAATTTGTATTTTTTTTTTGTCATACAACAGACTGCCCACTCTCTTCTTTCTAACCCCATATTTTTCCACATTGACACCATAGCATACCTAACAAGAACGAAAAATCATGCGTCAAGCATAGATTATGTAACACTTTCCAACGCTTCCAAAATAATTTTACGAATCATACTCTTTTATAAGCTAAAAGATAACATCTAAGTAATCCGAATACTTTATTCAGCCCTGTATAGGATCTATAGATTTGTATATATACTACATAGGATGCTAAATTTTAGTTCAGTTAGGAAACACGTAGCACAGTTTAAAATTCTCCGTCTGGAGTTAAATAATACGGAAATGTGTTCCCGAACTTTTGTACTTCCCTGTATAGTATCTACAGAATTTATACACACCACGTAATATACAAAAAGCGATTTAAAATTAAAATCGCATTCAGTAACTTAAAACGCACTTCCAGGAATTATTGTTAACATACAGTAGAGAATTCTTTTGTGTGTCCCTGTAAATGAACGATAACTGCTATACACACAATATTCTGTAGTAAGTCTCTTGTAATGAACCTTATATAAATTTCAATGCGTTTAAAATAGTGAAACATTATTTAAATAAACCGCAGACGATTTTCCTCCATAGACGTAATGTAACGGAATTCTTTTGACTGTCCCTGTAAAGTAAGTATAAGTGCTATGCACACCCTATTCCATATTAAGCTTCTTCTAATGCACCTTAGTGATATATATAAATTTCAATGCGTTTAAAGTATTGAAACATTATTGAAATAAACCGCAAATGATTTTTCCCCATAGACCGCAATGTAACGGAATTCTTTTGAGTGTCCCTGTTAAAAAACTATAAGTGCTACACACTTCCGTTGAAATAGGGAACATGCTATAGATAACGATTATAACATATAAAATTTGCAGGGCAATCCGAGCATATTTACGGGAGTTAGAGCACGGACAGACGGCAGACGGCAGACGGCAGACGGCCAGACGGCCAGACGGCAGACGGCCAGACGGCCAGACGGCCAGACAAACCGAAGTCATAAACACTTTTCAACTAGGTTGGAAAGTGTTAAAAAGGGGAAGGG
Source organism: Maratus michaelseni (assembly GCA_963931845.1). Taxonomy (NCBI): domain Eukaryota; kingdom Metazoa; phylum Arthropoda; class Arachnida; order Araneae; family Salticidae; genus Maratus; species Maratus michaelseni. Next base: position 22,961,599 of record OZ007599.1, on the reverse strand, counting down.
ATATTTGTGTCAACCTCCTCCCCACACACACACCCGAAATAGTCGAAAATCTCATGAAAAAAGTGCTTTTTTTTCTTCTTTGAGATAAATTTGTATTTTTTTTCATACAACAGACTACCCTCTCTCTTCTTTTTAACCCCAATTAGTCCACATTCACGTCAGAGCATATCTAAAAGGTGGAATATGTCTGGCGGGGTTACAACCCCTCCCGTCTTCCCCATATAGTCGAACAGCTCATGAAAATACTGCTGTTTTTTTGTTCTTTGACATAAATTTCTATTTTTTTATCATACAACAAACTATCCACTATCTTCTTTGTAGCCCCATATTAGTCCACATTACTATTAAAGCATATCTAAAAAGAAATAGGGGGATGATGGGGTTACAGCCCCCTTCCCCAAATAGTCGAACATCTCATGAAAATAGTGCTGTTTTTTTCTTCTTTGAAATAAATTTGTTTTTGTTCTTTGTCATAGAACAGACTATCCACTCTCTTCTATTTAGCCCATATTAGTCCACATTGCCATCAGAGCATACCTAAAAAGGAGTAGGGGGCTGATGGGGTTACAGTCCCCCTTCCCGAAATAGTCAAACTTTTCCTGAAAAAAGTGCTGTTTTTTAATTCTTTGAAATAAATTTCTATTTTTTTGGTCATACAACAGACTGCCCTGCCTCTTCTTTTAAAGCCCATATTAGTTCACATTGACGTCAGAGCATACCTAAAAGGGGGAAGGTGTCTGATAGGGTTACAGCCCCCCCTCTTCCCCAAATAGTCAAATATTTGATGAAAATACTGGTGTTTTTTTCTTCTTTGAGATAAATTTGTTTTCGTTTTTTGTCTTAGAACAGACTATCCACTCTCTTCTATTTAGTTCCATATTAGTCCACATTGCCATCAGAGCACTCCTAAAAAAGGGAAGGGGGCTGATGGGGTTACAGCCCTCCCTTCCCGAAAAAGTCAAAGTTCTCATGAAAAAAGTGCTGTTTTTTTCTTCTTTGAGATAAATTTGTATTTTCCTTGTGATACAACAGATTGCCCACTCTCTTCTTTCTAACCCCATATTTTCTACATTGACATCATAGCATACCTAAAAAGGGGAAGGGGGTATTTGTGTTACACATATCCCCCCACACACACACACCGGAAATAGTCGAAAATCTCATGAAAAAAGTGCTGTTTTTTTCTTCTTTGAGATAAATTTGTTTTTTTAGTCATACAACAGAATACCTTCTCCTCTTTTTAACCCCTATTAGTCCACATTGACGTTAGAGCATACCTAAAAGGGGGAATGAGTCTGATGGGGTGACAGCCCCTCCCCTCTTCCCCAAATAGTCGAACATCTCATGAAAATACTGCTGCTTTTTTGTTCTTTGTCATAAATTTCTATTTTTTTTATCATACAACGGACTATCCACTATCTTCTTTGTAGCCCCATATTAGTCCACATTACCATTAAAGCATATCTAAAAGGGAAGAGGGGGATGATGGGGTTACAGCCCCCTTCCCCAAATAGTCGAACATCTCATGAAAATAGTGCTGTTTTTTTCTTCTTTGAAATAAATTTGTTTTTGTTTTTTTGTCATAGAACAGACTATCCACTCTCTTCTATTTAGCCCATATTAGTCCACATTGCCATCATAGCATACCTAAAAAGGGGAAGGGGGCTGATGGGGTTACAGCCCTCCCTTCCCGAAATAGTCAAACATCTGATGAAAATACTGCTGTTTTTTCTTCTTTGAGATAAATTTGTTTTCGTTGTTTTTTCATAGAACAGACTATCCACTCTCTTCTATTTTGCCCCATATTAGTCCAAATTGCCATCAGAGCATACCTAAAAAGGAAAAGGAGGACGATGGGGTTACAGCTCCCTTCCCCAAATAGTCGAACATCTCTTGAAAATAGTGCTGTTTTTTTCTTCTTTGAGATAAATTTCTATTTGCTTTGTCAAACAACAGATTGCCCACTCTTTTCTTTCTAACCCCATATTTTCCACATTGACATCATAGTATATCTAAAGAAGGGAAGGGGGTATTTGTGTTACACCCCCCCACACACACACACACACCCGAAATAGTCGAAAATCTCATGAAAAAAGTTCTTTTTTTTCTTCTTTAAAATTAATTTGTATTTTTTTAGTCATACAACAGACTACCCTCTCTCTTCTTTTAACCCCATATTAGCCACATTCACGTCAGAGCATCCCTAAAAGGGGGAAGGTGTCTGATGGGGTTACAAACCCCCTTTCCCCAAATAGTTGAACATCTCATCAAAATACTGTTGTTTTTTTCATCTTTGAGATTAATTTATATTTTTTTGTCATACAACAGACTATCCACTCTCTTCTTTCTAGCCACATATTAGTCCGCATTTCCATTAAAGCATACCTAAAAAGGAAAAGGGGGATGATTGGTTTACAGCCCCTCCCCCATTCCCCAAATAGTCGAACATCTCATGAAAATAGTGCTGTTTTTTTCTTCTTTGAGATAAATTTGTAATTGTTTTTGTCATACAACAGACTACCTACTCTCTTCTTATTAACACCTTATTAGTCCACATTGACATCAGAGCACACCTAGAAGAGGGAAGGGGCTGATGGGTTTACAGCCCCCCCTTCCTGAAATAGTCAAACTTCTCATGAAAAAACTGCTGTTTTTCCTTCTTTGAGATAAATTTGTATTTTTTTTTGTCATACAACAGTCTACCCTCTCTCTTCTTTTTAACCCCATATTAGCCACATTCACGTCAGAGCATACCTAAAAGAGTGAAGGTGTCTGATGGGGTTACAGCCCCCCTTCTGCAAATAGTCGAACATCTCATCACAATACTGGTGTTTTTTTTCATCTTTGAGATTAATTTATATTTTTTTGTCATACAACAGACTATCCACTCTCTTCTTTCTAGCCACATATTAGTCCACATTTCCATTAAAGCATACCTAAAAAGGAAAAGGTGTCTGATGGGGTTATAGCCCCCCCCCCCTTCCCCAAATTGTCAAACATCTGATGAAAATACTGCTGTTTTTTCTTCTTTGAGATAAATTTGTTTTCGTTTTTTTTGTCATAGAACAGACTATCCACTCTCTTCTATTTTGCCTCATATTAGTCCAAATTGCCATCACAGCATACCTAAAAAGGAAAAGGAGGACGATGGGGTTACAGCCTCCTTCCCCAAATAATCGAATATCTCATGAAAATAGTGCTGTTTTTTCTTCTTTGAGATAAATATGTATTTGTTTTTGTCAAACAACAGATTGCGCACTCTCTTCTTTCTAACCCCATATTTTCCACATTGACATCATAGTATATCTAAAGAGGGGAAGGGGGTATTTGTGTTACACCCCCCCCCCACACACACACACCCGAAATAGTCGAAAATCTCATGAAAAAAGTGCTTTTTTTTCTTCTTTGAGATAAATTTGTATTTTTTTAGTCATACAACAGACTGCCCTCTCTCTCCTTTTTAACCCCATGTTAGCCACATTCACGTCAGAGCATACCTAAAATGGAAAAGGTGTCTGATGGGGTTACAGCCCCTCCCGTCTTCCCCATATAGTCGAACAGCTCATGAAAATATTGCTGTTTTTTTGTTCTTTGACATAAATTTCTATTTTTTTATCATACAACAAACTATCCACTATCTTCTTTGTAGCCCCATATTAGTCCACATTACCATTAAAGCATATCTAAAAAGGAATAGGGGGATGATGGGGTTAAGGCCCCCTTCCCCAAATAGTCGAACATCTCATGAAAATAGTGCTGTTTTTTTCTTCTTTGAAATAAATTTTTTTTGTTCTTTGTCATAGAACAGTCTATCCACTCTCTTCTATTTGGCCCATATTAGTCCACATTGCCATCAGAGCATACCTAAAAAGGAGTAGAGGGCTGATGGGGTTACAGTCCCCCTTCCCGAAATAGTCGAACTTTTCCTGAAAAAAGTGCTGTTTTTTAATTCATTGAAATAAATTTCTATTTTTTTGGTCATACAACAGACTGCCCTGTCTCTTCTTTTAAAGACCATATTAGTTCACATTGACGTCAGAGCATACCTAAAAGGGGGAAGGTGTCTGATAGGGTTACAGCCCCCCCCCTCTTCCCCAAATAGTCGAATATTTGATGAAAATACTGGTGTTTTTTTCTTGTTTGAGATAAATTTGTTTTCGTTTTTTTGTCATAGAACAGACTATCCAGTCTCTTCTATTTAGTCCCATATTAGTCCACATTGCCATCAGAGCACACCTAAAAAAGGGAAGGGGGCTGATGGTGTTACAGCCCTCCCTTCCCGAAAAAGTCAAAGTTCTCATGAAAAAAGTGCTGTTTTTTTCTTCTTTGAGATAAATTTGTATTTTCCTTGTGATACAACAGATTGCCCACTCTCTTCTTTCTAACCCCATATTTTCTACACTGACATCATAGCATACCTAAAAAGGGGAAAAGGGTATTTGTGTTACACATATCCCCCCCACACACACCCCGGAAATAGTCGAAAATCTCATGAAAAAAGTGCTGTTTTTTTCTTCTTTGAAATAAATTTTTTTTGTTCTTTGTCATAGAACAGACCATCCACTCTCTTCTATTTGGCCCATATTAGTCCACATTGCCATCAGAGCATACCTAAAAAGGAGTAGAGGGCTGATGGGGTTACAGTCCCCTTTCCCGAAATAGTCGAACTTTTCCTGAAAAAAGTGCTGTTTTTTAATTCATTGAAATAAATTTCTATTTTTTTGGTCATACAACAGACTGCCCTGTCTCTTCTTTTAAAGACCATATTAGTTCACATTGACGTCAGAGCATACCTAAAAGGGGGAAGGTGTCTGATAGGGTTACAGCCCCCCCCCCTCTTCCCCAAATAGTCGAATATTTGATGAAAATACTGGTGTTTTTTTCTTGTTTGAGATAAATTTGTTTTCGTTTTTTTGTCATAGAACAGACTATCCAGTCTCTTCTATTTAGTCCCATATTAGTCCACATTGCCATCAGAGCACACCTAAAAAAGGGAAGGGGGCTGATGGTGTTACAGCCCTCCCTTCCCGAAAAAGTCAAAGTTCTCATGAAAAAAGTGCTGTTTTTTTCTTCTTTGAGATAAATTTGTATTTTCGTTGTGATACAACAGATTGCCCACTCTCTTCTTTCTAACCCCATATTTTCTACACTGACATCATAGCATACCTAAAAAGGGGAAAAGGGTATTTGTGTTACACATATCCCCCCCACACACACCCCGGAAATAGTCGAAAATCTCATGAAAAAAGTGCTGTTTTTTTCTTCTTTGAGATAAATTTGTTTTTTAGTCATACAACAGACTACCCTCTCTCTTCTTTTTAACCCCTATTAGTCCACATTCACGTCAGAGCATACCTAAAATGGAAAAGGTGTCTGATGGGGTTACAGCCCCTCCCGTCTTCCCCATATAGTCGAACAGCTCATGAAAATATTGCTGTTTTTTTGTTCTTTGACATAAATTTCTATTTTTTTATCATACAACAAACTATCCACTATCTTCTTTGTAGCCCCATATTAGTCCACATTACCATTAAAGCATATCTAAAAGGGAAGAGGGGGATGATGGGGTTACAGCCCCCTTCCCCAAATAGTCGAACATCTCATGAAAATAGTGCTGTTTTTTTCTTCTTTGAAATAAATTTGTTTTTGTTTTTTTGTCATAGAACAGACTATCCACTCTCTTCTATTTAGCCCATATTAGTCCACATTGCCATCATAGCATACCTAAAAAGGGGAAGGGGGCTGATGGGGTTACAGCCCTCCCTTCCCGAAATAGTCAAACTTTTCCTGAAAAAAGTGCTGTTTTTTTTTACTTTGAGATAAATTTGTATTTATTTGGTCATACAACAGAATACCCTGTCTCTTCTTTTAAAGCCCATTTTAGTCCATATTGACGTCAGAGCATACCTAAAAGGGAGAAGGTGTCTGATGGGGTTACAGCCCGCCCCTTCCCCAAATAGTCAAACATCTGATGAAAACACTGCTGTTTTTTTCTTCTTTGAAATAAATTTGTTTTCGTTTTTTGTCATAGACCAGACTATCCACTCTCTTCTATTTAGCCCATATTAGTCAACATTGCCATCAGAGCATACCTAATAAAGGGAAGGGGGCTGATGGGGTCACAGCCCCCTTCCCGAAATAGTCAAAGTTCTCATGAAAAAAGTGCTGTTTTTTTCTTCTTTGAGATAAATTTTTATTTTTTCTGTGATACAACAGATTGCCCACTCTCTTCTTTCTAACCCCATATTTTCTACATGGACATCATAGCATACCTAAAAAGGGGAAGGGGGTATTTGTGTTACACATCCCCCCCCCCACACACACACACCGGAAATAGTCGAAAATCCCATGAAAAAAGTGCTGTTTTTTCTTCTTTGAGATAAATTTGTTTTATTTTTGGTCATATAACAGACTACCCTCTCTCTTCTTTTTAACCGCATATTAGTCCACATTAACGTCAGAGTATACCTAAAAGGGGGAATGTGTTTGATGGGTTTACAGCCCCCCCCTTCCCCAAATAGTAAAACATCTGATGAAAATACAGCTGTTTTTTTCTTTTTGGGATCAATTTGTTTTCGTTTTTTTGTCATAGAACAGACTACCCACTCTCTTCTATTTTGCCCCATATTAGTCCACATTGCCATCAGAGCATACCTAAAAAGGAAAAGGGGGATGATGGGGTTACAGCCCCCTTCCCCAAATAGTCGAACATCTCATGAAAATAGTGCTGTTTTTTTCTTCTTTGACATAAATTCTTATTTTTTTTTTGTGATACAACAGATTGCCCACTCTCTTCTTTGTAACCCCATATTTTACACATTGACATCATAGCACACCTAAAAAGTAGAAGGAGGTATTTGTGTTACACCCCCCCCACACACACACACACCCGTAATAGTCGAAAATCTCATGAAAAAAGTGCTTTTTTTTCTTCTTTGAGATAAATTTGTATTTTTTTGTCATACAACAGACTACCCTCTCTCTTCTTTTTAACCCCAATTAGTCCACATTGACGTCAGAGCATATCTAAAAGGGGGAATGTGTCTGGCGGGGTTACAGCCCCTCCCGTCTTTCCCATATAGTCGAACAGCTCATGAAAATACTGCTGTTTTTTTGTTCATTGACATAAATTTCTATTTTTTTATCATACAACAAACTATCCACTATCTTCTTTGTAGCCCCATATTAGTCCACATTACCATTAAAGCATATCTAAAAAGGAATAGGGGGATGATGGGGTTACAGCTCCCTTCCCCAAATAGTCGAACAACTCATGAAAATAGTGCTGTTTTTTTCTTCTTTGAAATAAATTTGTTTTTGTTCTTTGTCATAGAACAGACTATCCACTCTCTTCTATTTAGCCCATATTAGTCCACATTGCCATCAGAGCATACCTAAAAAGGAGTAGGGGGCTGATGGGGTTACAGTCCCCCTTCCCGAAATAGTCAAACTTTTCCTGAAAAAAGTGCTGTTTTTTAATTCTTTGAAATAAATTTCTATTTTTTTGGTCATACAACAGACTACCTTGTCTCTTCTTTTAAAGCCCATATTAGTTTACATTGTCTTCAGAGCATACCTAAAAGGGGGAAGGTGTCTGATAGGGTTACAGCCCCTCCCTCTTCCCCAAATAGTCAAATATTTGATGAAAATACTGGTGTTTTTTTCTTTTTTGAGATAAATTTGTTTTCGTTTTTTTGTCATAGAACAAACTATCCACTCTCTTCTATTTAGTCCCATATTAGTCCACATTGCCATCAGAGCATACCTAATAAAGGGAAGGGGGCTGATGGGGTCACAGCCCCCTTCCCGAAATAGTCAAAGTTCTCATGAAAAAAGTGCTGTTTTTTTCTTCTTTGAGATAAATTTTTATTTTTTCTGTGATACAACAGATTGCCCACTCTCTTCTTTCTAACCCCATATTTTCTACATGGACATCATAGCATACCTAAAAAGGGGAAGGGGGTATTTGTGTTACACATCCCCCCCCCCCACACACACACACCGGAAATAGTCGAAAATCCCATGAAAAAAGTGCTGTTTTTTCTTCTTTGAGATAAATTTGTTTTATTTTTGGTCATATAACAGACTACCCTCTCTCTTCTTTTTAACCGCATATTAGTCCACATTAACGTCAGAGTATACCTAAAAGGGGGAATGTGTTTGATGGGTTTACAGCCCCCCCCCTTCCCCAAATAGTAAAACATCTGATGAAAATACAGATGTTTTTTTCTTTTTGGGATCAATTTGTTTTCGTTTTTTTGTCATAGAACAGACTATCCACTCTCTTCTATTTTGCCCCATATTAGTCCACATTGCCATCAGAGCATACCTAAAAAGGAACAGGGGGATGATGGGGTTACAGCCCCCTTCCCCAAATAGTCGAACATCTCATGAAAATAGTGCTGTTTTTTTCTTCTTTGGCATAAATTCTTTTTTTTTTTTGTGATACAACAGATTGCCCACTCTCTTCTTTGTAACCCCATATTTTCCACATTGACATCATAGCACACCTAAAAAGTAGAAGGAGGTATTTGTGTTACACCCCCCCCCCCCACACACACACACCCGTAATAGTCGAAAATCTCATGAAAAAAGTGCTTTTTTTTCTTCTTTGAGATAAATTTGTATTTTTTTGTCATACAACAGACTACCCTCTCTCTTCTTTTTAACCCCAATTAGTCCACATTGACGTCAGAGCATATCTAAAAGGGGGAATGTGTCTGGCGGGGTTACAGCCCCTCCCGTCTTCCCCATATAGTCGAACAGCTCATGAAAATACTATTGTTTTTTTGTTCATTGACATAAATTTCTATTTTTTTATCATACAACAAACTATCCACTATCTTCTTTGTAGCCCCATATTAGTCCACATTACCATTAAAGCATATCTAAAAAGGAATAGGGGGATGATGGGGTTACAGCTCCCTTCCCCAAATAGTCGAACAACTCATGAAAATAGTGCTGTTTTTTTCTTCTTTGAAATAAATTTGTTTTTGTTCTTTGTCATAGAACAGACTATCCACTCTCTTCTATTTAGCCCATATTAGTCCACATTGCCATCAGAGCATACCTAAAAAGGAGTAGGGGGCTGATGGGGTTACAACCCCCTTCCCGAAATAGTCAAACTTTTCCTGAAAAAAGTGCTGTTTTTTAATTCTTTGAAATAAATTTCTATTTTTTTGGTCATACAACAGACTACCTTGTCTCTTCTTTTAAAGCCCATATTAGTTTACATTGTCTTCAGAGCATACCTAAAAGGGGGAAGGTGTCTGATAGGGTTACAGCCCCTCCCTCTTCCCCAAATAGTCAAATATTTGATGAAAATACTGGTGTTTTTTTCTTTTTTGAGATAAATTTGTTTTCGTTTTTTTGTCATAGAACAGACTATCCACTCTCTTCTATTTAGTCCCATATTAGTCCACATTGCCATCAGAGCACACCTAAAAAAGGGAAGGGGGCTGATGGGGTTACAGCCCTCCCTTCCCGAAAAAGTCAAAGTTCTCATGAAAAAAGTGCTGTTTTTTTCTACTTTGAGATAAATTTGTATTTTCCTTGTGATACAACAGATTGCCCACTCTCTTCTTTCTGACCCCATATTTTCTACATTGACATCATAGCATACCTAAAAAGGGGAAGGGGGTATTTATGCTTACACATATCCCACCCCCCACACACACACCGGAAATAGTCGAAAATCTCATGAAAAAAGTGCTGTTTTTTTCTTCTTTGAGATAAATTTGTTTTTATTGGTCATATAACAGACTACCCTCTCTCTTTTTTTTAACCGCATATTAGTCCACATTAACGTCAGAGCATACTTAAAAGGGGGAATGTGTCTGATGGGTTTACAGCCCCCCTCCCCCTCTTCCCCAAATAGTCGAACACCTCATGAAAATACTGCTGTTTTTTTGTCCTTTGAGATAAATTTCTATTTTTTTTGTCATACAACAGACTATCCACTCTGTTCTTTGTAACCCCATATTACTCCACATTACCATTAAAACATACCTAAAAAGGAAAAGGGGGATGATGATGTTACAGCCCCCTTCCCCAAATAGTGGAACATCTCATGAAAATAGTGCTGTTTTTTTCTTCTTTGAGATATTTTTTTTTTGTCATAGAACAGACTATCCACTCTCTTCTATTTAGCCCATATTAGTCCACATTACCATCACAGCATATTTAACAAGAACGAAAAATCATGCGTCAAGCATAGATTATGTAACACTTTCCAACGCTTCCAAAATAATTTTACGAATCATACTCTTCAATAAGCTAAAAGATAACATCTAAGTAATCCAAATACTTTTATTCAGCCCTGTATAGGATCTATAGATTTGTATATATACTACATAGGATGCTAAATTTTAGTTCAGTTAGGAAACACGTAGCACAGTTTAAAATTCTCCGTCTGGAGTTAAATAATACGGAAATGTTTTCCCGAACTTTTGTGCTTCCCTGTATAGGATCTACAGAATTTATACACACCACGTAATAGACAAAAAGCGATTTAAAATTAAAATCGCGTTTAGTAACTTAAAACGCACTTCCAGGAATTATTGTTAACATACAGTAGAGAATTCTTTTGTGTGTCCCTGTAAATGAACGATGACTGCTATACACACAATATTCTGTAGTAAGTCTCTTGTAATGAACCTTATATAAATTTCAATGCGTTTAAAATAGGGAAACATTGTTTAAATAAAGCGCAGACGATTTTTCTCCATAGACGTAATGTAACGGAATTCTTTTGACTGTCCCTGTAAAGTAAGTATAAGTGCTATGCACACCCTATTCCATATTAAGCTTCTTCTAATGCACCTTAGTGATATATATAAATTTCAATGCGTTTAAAATAGTGAAACATTATTTAAATAAACCGCAAATGATTTTTCCCCATAGACCGCAATGTAACGGAATTCTTTTGAGTGTACCTGTAAAAAAACTATAAGTGCTACATACTTCCGTTGAAATAGGGAACATGCTATAGATAATGATTATAACATATAAAAATTGCAGGGCAATCCGAGCATATTTACGGGAGTTAGAGCACGGACAGACGGCAGACGGCAGACGGCAGACGGCCAGACGGCCAGACGGCCAGACGGCCAGACGGCAGACGGCCAGACGGCCAGACAAACCGAAGTCATAAACACTTTTCAACTAGGTTGGAAAGTGTTAAAAAGGGGAAGGGGGCTGATGGGGTTACAGCCTCCTTCCCCAAATAGTCGAACATCTCATGAAAATACTGCTGTTTTTTTGTTCTTTGACATAAATTTCTATTTTTTTAACACTTTCCAACCTAGTTAAAAAGTGTTTATGACTTCGGTTTGTCTGGCCGTCTGGCCGTCTGGCCGTCTGGCCGTCTGCCGTCTGCCGTCTGCCGTCTGTCCGTGCTCTAACTCCCGTAAATATGCTCGGATTGTCCTGCAATTTTTATATTTTATAATCGATATCTATAGCATGTTCCCTATTTCAATGGAAGTGTGTAGCACTTATAGTTTTTTTACAGGGACACTCAAAAGAATTCCGTTACATTGCGGTCTATGGGGAAAAATCATTTGCGGTTTATTTAAATAATGTTTCACTATTTTAAACGCACTGAAATTTATATATATCACTAAGGTGCATTAGAAGAAGCTTAATATGGAATAGGGTGTGCATAGCACTTATACTTACTTTACAGGGACAGTCAAAAGAATTCCGTTACATTACGTCTATGGAGAAAAATCGTCTGCGGTTTATTTAAATAATGTTTCCCTATTTTAAACGCATTTAAATTTATATAAGGTTCATTACAAGAGACTTACTACAGAATATTGTGTGTATAGCAGTCATCGTTCATTTACAGGGACACACAAAAGAATTCTCTACTGTATGTTAACAATAATTCCTGGAAGTGCGTTTTAAGTTACTGAACGCGATTTTAATTTTAAATCGCTTTTTGTATATTACGTGGTGTGTATAAATTCTGTAGATCCTATACAGGGAAGCACAAAAGTTCGGGAACACATTTCCGTATTTAACTCCAGACGGAGAATTTTAAACTGTGCTACGTGTTTCCTAACTGAACTAAAATTTAGCATCCTATGTAGTATATATACAAATCTATAGATCCTATACAGGGCTGAATAAAAGTTTTCGGATTACTTAGATGTTATCTTTTAGCTTATTAAAGAGTATGATTCGTAAAATTATTTTGGAAGCGTTGGAAAGTGTTACATAATCTATGCTTGACGCATGATTTTTCGTTCTTGTTTTATGATACAACAGACTATCCACTATCTTCTTTGTAGCCCCATACTAGTCCACATTACCATTAAAGCATATCTAAAATGGAATAGGGGGATAAAACCGGAATAAAAATTAAAAACTGCAGACACAATAATAAATTATGCGAAACCTGCATCAAATCTAAATTAAACGACGCGCCATATCCAAAATCGGCTACAAATAGAGCAAACAAAGTTCTCGATTTAATACACAGCGACGTCTGTGGACCTATAAGTACACCAACACTAGGAGGAAAACAATACTTTCTCACATTCATCGACGATTACTCGAGATATACAACTATATACTTACTATCTAAGAAAAGCGAAGTAATTGATAAATTAAAAGAATACATTGCAATGGTAAATAATCAATTCGGTAGAAAACCAAAAGAAATCAGATCAGATAATGGAGGAGAATATAACAGCAACGAAATAGAGAATTATCTAAAGGAAAACAGGATATTACACCAATTCACAATTCCACACAACCCGAGCCAGAACGGCGTGGCAGAAAGGAAGAATAAAAGCCTACTCGATATGACACGTAGCATGCTTTAAGAAGCAAATTTAAATAAACAATTTTGGGGAGAGGCAATACACACAGCGACATATTTACAAAACAGATTACCAACAAGAGCGAACGACAAAACTCCATACGAACTATGGAAAGGTATCAAACCTAATCTCAAACATTTAAGAATCTTTGGATGTAAAGCATTTGTTTACATTAATAAAATACATCGAGGAAAACTAGATAATAGAGCGCAAGAAGGTATTTTTCTTGGTTACGACACACGTTCCAAAGGATATCGCATACACACAAAAGACAAACAAATAATAATTGCCAGAACTGTAAAATTCATAGAACATGAAATAAAACACTCAAACATCATTGAGGAAAATTCAAATCTCGAAGAAATCTCCACTGATGATAGAAATCAAGAAGAGAAGAATAAAAATTACATTGAAATTGACATTAATGATAAAGAAAAACAACCATGCGAGTCAAAACAAACACAAATAGAACCAAGAAGGTCAAATAGATCTAACAGAGGAGTACCACCGGATAGATTTGTCTGTTTAGTTAAAGACACACAATCAAATGAACCAAAGAATTGGAACGATATCATGGAAATGAAAAATCCACACGATAGGGAAAATTGGCTCAAAGCCACCGAAAACGAAATCAAGTGCCTAGCTAAAAATAAAACTTGGACATTAATCGATCCGCCACCAGGCAAGAAAGTGATAGGGTCAAAATGGACCTTTAAATTAAAACGCGACAACCTAAACCAAGTGCAAACCTATAAAGCACGACTCGTGGCACAGGGATACAGTCAGAAATTCGGAGTAGATTATGACGAGACCTTTGCTCCAGTTGTCTCTCATACCACAATCCGTGCATTTCTCATAGCAGCATTAAATCATAACCTGAAGGTTAATCACATAGATGTTAATACAGCGTTTTTACACGGAAACCTACAAGAAGAGGTATACTTGAAACAGCCGGAAGGCTATATAGCTCCAAATCAACAAAACAAAGTATGTAAATTACAAAAAGCAATTTACGGGCTTAAGCAAGCCGCCAAAGCATGGCACACAAAAATCTCCGAGAGTCTTAAAGCATTAAATTTTGTACAAAGTACATCTGACTCATGTCTTTTTATACGCGAAAATGGTGAAAACTCGACATACATTATAGTTTACGTGGACGATCTGCTAATTGCCGGAAAAAACGAAGAGATAATCGAGTTGATAAACAATCTAAAAAGGGAATATGAATTGAAAGATTTGGGAGAAGTCAATAACTATCTCGGAATAAATATAAAAAGAGACGATAAAAATTTCTACTTAAACCAAAATTCAAAAATTGAAGAATTGGTAGATAAACTCAATCTTCAAAATGCAAAACCTTACAGCACACCTATGGAAGCAGGTTACAATCGACTCAACGATGATGAAAATCTATTACCTAACAATATTAAATTCAGACAAGCAACGGGAACATTACTCTACATCTCAACATTAACCAGGCCCGATATTTCAGCAGCGGTCAACATACTCAGCCGTAGAAATGAAATCCCTCGAGAAAAAGACTGGAAAGCAGTCAAAAGAATCGTAACATACTTAAACAACACAAAACACCTCAACCTGACGCTAAGTTCGAAAAATAAGCCTATTCTCGAAGTTTACGCAGATGCAGATTGGGGAGGTGATCCAGAAACCAGACGATCCACCAGCGGAAATATATTTATGTTAGGAAAATGTCCCATACATTGGACAACGAAAAGACAGACATGCGTTGCTCTGTCATCAGCAGAAGCTGAATACATTTCTGTAAGTAATGCAGCACAGGAAATACTATGGATGATAAAACTCCTGGAAGATTTAAAATTACCACAACAGAAACCCATAACAATATACGAGGACAACCAGCCATGTATAAAAATGGTTGAAAGTGAAAAACATACTCGAAAAAGTAAACATATAGATATCAAATTCCACGCGATAAGACAACTCAAGGAAGATGGAATAATAGATTTAAAGTATTGTCCCACAGAATTTATGACCGCAGATTCACTCACCAAGCCCAACCCCAAACCTGAATTCATTAAACACCGAAACAATCTGAACTTACTTCTTTATCCTGCATAGAAGATTAAGGGGGAGTGACGGAAATTCCAATTAAAGGGTAATCTTCTATTCGGAATCAACTACTCTTCAATCGTCAGATAATAATAAAGTACTTTAAAATTGCAGTAAACAACTTTAATTATCTCGTCGGAAAAACCCATTCATAAACTGTTTTCAACTCAGCTAAGTACATGGAATTACCGCCCACGTGAAAGAATGATTATCACGTGCTATCATGTGCTTTTCCCAGTGACGTCATCCAAGGCTATCAAGAACTGAAAACTTTTTAGACTTTACTTGTTGTGTGAATTTCTTTTAATAATGTAGTGTGTGAAAATGTCAGAGCAAGTGTAAATGCTCTGTGTAATTATGTAATCAAGAAAATATATATTAAACCTAAATTTAATCGAAAGGAAATACTCTATTAATTCTACTGTGATATGCATATATTAATACTTGTTTCAATTTTAGCAGAGCGGATTACTTCAGCAAATTAATGTTATTCTAAGTGATTAAATATGACAATGTGCCAGGATCTAACAATTTGGATACACCAAGTGCTTTGATCGTCCAATCAGGTAAGCGAATGCATGCTTACTTAACTCTATTTATGAAGTATTGTTTATACAATTAAAGAAACTATTTTACACATTAAATTTACTGCGCCGCCGACAACATACCTAAAAAGGAAAAGGGTGATGATGATGTTACAGCCCCTTTCCCCAAATAGTCGAACATCTCATGATAATATGCTGTTTTTTCTTCTTTGAGATAAATTTTTTTTGTTTTTTTTTTGTCTTAGAACAGACTATCCACTCTCTTCTATTTAGCCCATATTAGTCCACATTACCATCAGAGCATACATAAAAAGGGGAAGGGGGCTGATGGGGTTAAAGTGCCCCTTCCCGAAATAGTCAAACTTCTCATGAAAAAAGTGCTGTTTTTTTCTTCTTTGAGATAAAATGGTACTTTTTTTGGTCATTACAACCGACTACCCTCTCTCTTCTTTTTAACCCCATATTAGTCCTCATTGACGTTAGAGCATTCCTAAAAGGGGGAAGGTGTCTGATGGGGTTACACACTCTCCCTTCCCCAAATAGTCGAACATCTCGTGAAAATATTGCTCTTTTTTTCTTCTTTGAGATATGATTTGTCATACCCACTCTCTTCTTTTAACCCCATATTAGTTCACATTGCCATCAGAGCATACCTATAAAGGAAAAGGGGGGATGATGGGGTTACAGCCCCCTTCCCCAAATAGTCGAACATCTTATAATAATAGTGATGTTTTTTTTCTTCTTTGAGATAAATAGAACAGACTATCCACTCTCTCCTATTTAGCCCCATATTAGTCCACATTTCCATTACAGCATACCTAAAAAGAGAAAGGAGGCTAATGGTGTTACAGCCCCCCCCCCTCCCCAAATAGTCGAAAATCTTATGAAAAAAGTGCAGTTTTTTTCCTCTTTGAGATAAATTTGTATATAATTTTTTGTCATACAACGGACTACCCACTCTCTTCTTTTTATCCCCATATGCACAGTAACACCACATCATATCCATTGAGGGTTAAGGGGGATGGAAGGCGTCAGTCCCCTCCTGAAATAATCAAAAATGAAATGAAAAAAAAGTGCTAGTTTTTTATCTTTCTATTTGTGATAAATTTGTATTTTTTTTCTGTCGTACAACGGACTACCCACTTTCTTCTCTCTACTCCCATATTAGTGCACAGTAACCCCACAGCATAAGCAAATAGGGGGGAGGGGTTGACTGGTCACAGACCCCCGCCCACCTCCCAAAATGATCGAAAATGGAATGTAAAAAGTGCTGATTTTTCTGTTTATGTTTGAGGTAAAATTATAATTATTTTTTCTGTCATGCAATGAACTACGCACTCTCTTTTCTTTAGTCCCATATTAGTACACAAGGGGTGGTGAATATGGGGTAATAGCTCCATTCCCCTTCCGAAGTGGTCGCAGTGAATTAAAAAAAGGCTGACTTTGTTTCTTTCTTTTTGAGATACATTTGTTTTATTTTCTGGCATGCAACGAACTTGTTTTCTCGTTAGCCCATATGCCTTTTAATAGTGCGATCAAAATTACTTGAGATCACAAAATCTATTTTCAAATGATTGAAAAACAGCTCCATACATGTTTTAAAGGATAAATGAATACGTATAATATGCTCAATTGGCAAGATCTAGAAGTAGTTTAATTAATTTAAACAGTTTTTAAGTCTCTTCCACAGATGACGCCAAAAATAAGGAACGAGGTATATTAGTGCGCAGTGACATTAAACATTATCGCCAAATCAGCAAATGTACTAACTGGAATTTTTTTGCGAATGTCAATGTCAAGCAAGATTTTCGGTTTTGGAAGTGGCTTTTAAAGATGCCCAGTAGTAATACTGAAACAATATCTCCTGTTGATTTGTTTGTTCCTGGTCTTTTTATTAGCGAACTAGTTTTATTTATGTTACGTTCTTTTCTAGATTTAAGGCTATTCTCAAATACAAACTGGCTACTTTATGAGATATTTTTAAATTCATTTTTGCTCGGAGACGCATGAAATTGGCAGGTCTTTTTATTCAGAAACTTTGCAATCGAAACATGTTTTACCTTTTTTTGTAAAGGCAGAAAATATTTCAGAAAGTACTGTCGAAGTTGGCGTTTTGAATCGGATTCGGCGGCAGCCTGAGAAGCGCGAAAAACGAGCCGTTAATACGTTACCAGAATCACTTATAACTCGATAAGTAATCTATTTATCAAAAATGAAAAACTCATTGCGATTCCAAATCTCTTCCATAGTCAGGCCTGGCAATCCATCTGCGTTTAAAAATGTGTCAGAAAATTTCACGTTGATGAGCAGATCATTTGAGAACTACCTAAAAAGAAGATTCCTTTTTCAATATTTCAGTGTACGAGTGATCCAGCAAAAGATAAAAATTCTTAATTACTTTTCTATGAAAGTACAGTATTATGAATAGAGTTCTTTTTTAATCGCTCTTATTTTGACAGGACACACTTTAGTATCGGCATTTTTACCATTTGGAATATTTAACAAAAGAAGCATTAAATAAATTAAAATTATCTCACAGTCAACGTAAACATCTAATAATAAGCACAGGTTAAAAATAAATTTTCTTACAATTTTACTTTGAAGCAAATTGAATGTTGTTCGAAGTTAAAATAGAAATGGTGTAAATATATTTTCGGATATTTTGCTTATACAGAAGAATTTTCAAAATTAATCCATGCACTGGGTATTGAAGAACAGACTTTTTTTTTATTAACATTTGTATTTCAGATTATTTTTCTAATTAAAAAAAAATCATGTATTATTCAAAATATATTCTTCAATAATTTTTCAATTCTAAAAACTGTTGTAATTCGCATAAATGTTAAGACGTTTTGAATATACACCGAGTATTTATAAATTGAGCAGGCTCCTCAAAAAAGTACCCAAAACCTTTTGCTTTCTTTTCTTTTCTTTTCTTTTCTTTTTTTTTTAAAGTCCAGTAATAGTCTTAGCCACAATTCAATAACTTTAACTCTTTTTTAAAAAAGGAAATCTGATATTTAGTTTCCAATTAATTCTTAACTAGTCCGTTCCTTCACAGATTTGATGAGTTTTTTTAACATATATTTCTTGAAGTTTAATAACCATACGTTTGATCAAAATCCCAGGAGCATATATATGAAGGGAAGGGGGAGATCAAAAAGGAATGCTCGCTACCCCTAAGAATTTGAATTAAATTTTTGTTGGTATTAAAAAAAAAGATTCTGCAAAGAAAGTTTGCTTATCCTGAACAGAGCCTGACCATCAAAATTGTTGAACTGATATTCAACAGAAAATACTTTTGGCCCTAATCGTAGATTATCACATTTTTACAAATAGTGTGAATGAGAAGTGTATGAATATAACTATATAATGCACCCATTTAAATGAAAGACTGAGAATAAATGTGGACTGAAGTTGGATTATTATTATTATTGACATTTCTTCGTAAAAATTAACTTGACAGACTCAAATATCATGTTAAATAAACATGAACTAATGTTGCACGAACTTTAAAAACATACGCAACCCAAAGAAAATGATATTTTATAAATAAGATAGTCATAAAATTAAAACATTTTTAAACAAGTTTAAAACACATATGAAGAAGCTGAAATAAATTGGGCGCACTTTGAAAAACTTAAATCTTCAAATGAGAAGAAAAATTATAAATACACTTATGATATCACTGACAATTTTAGCTTACATAAGTTGTGTAATGAGTCTAGAAATTTTAATTTCTTATTCTGTTAAGATTGTTTACAATAAAATTGATTTGAAAAGCCATAAATTTTTGGGCCCCTCAAATATGTGGGTTCTGGGAAAGTGCCCCGCGTGCCTTGGCAGTAATATGAAATTGATCCCAAAATAGAAAAAAAATAAATTAGGAAAAAAAATTGTTTGAGATTGTCCCAAGCAAAATTAATTTATTGTCAAGCAAGAATCGTAGCCAGAATTTAGGCGAGAGGAATACAACTTTATAGATTATAAGCTACAATGACTTTCTTTTAAATGAAATTATATGAAACAATCCATTATCACTTTTTCAACTTATTTCGGCGTGCGCGGGCGATGGGGGGGGGATTCGACCCCATACCTCCCCTCCCCCCTCCGTTTTTCTCTGGCTACGGCCTTATTGTCAACATGATTTTGTTTATAACGCAGTTCAACATGTTTCGTAAGACTCAGAACATTAACGAAATTTAAGTCCCCCCCCCCCGAAATTAAATCCTAGATACGCCACTGCAGTGCAGACCTCTAAATCTGCAATATTTTGATTGTTATTGAGATTAAATAGCAGTTTAGACATAAATCACAATATATCTATTTAAATTATTCATAAAAATGTCGATAGATGGCAGCCGCATAAATTAAAAACATAATAAGTATTGATTATAAAATATACATTAAAATATGCTTAAAAGGTGACAAAATACAAATATAAATATTTATTTATTTACATCCCGAGACTTTCGAACACTAGCGTGATCATTTTCATTGGGGAAATGTTGACTGAGTTGAGATGAATGTCGCTTTCACTGTGCAAATATGTAACGGAGTTTTAACGGGGCCAGTCTATTATTTTGTAGGGGTGTATCCATTGACTAGAAATATAAATGGACAGCGGACTAGCAACCCTTTCTTGAAGAAAACATGTCCTTTCCTCCAGCAGGTGTGGAGGAAGAATATTCTGCCAAACAGGTTTTTTTCGCGCCAAACTGTCACGGAAATTCCACAGCTCCCGAGAAGAAACAGAGATTTTTCACTTGCGTTTGAGTTTGTCCAGTTTGAGAAAGGGATTACCGCCAGAAAGCGGCACCCTTTCGCCTATTTTTGGCGATGAAAGGGGAAAGATATATTCTTCAAGTCTGTCGGAAGAAAAGAAAGGAGTCCGCTGTCCATTTATATTTCTAGTCAATGGGTGTATCAGGAAAAGTCCATTAGTTCCGGCGCTGGAGTTCTTCATAATTTCAAAATATTAAACCAGATTTTAGGTATATTATAAGACAAGCAATCATTACAGACTCGATTTCCTTTACATAAAATCTCCAAAGTCTCTCTGATTTTAGCTGTATACTCGTTATTTGCAGGAACTATAATTTTTGCGTTTTGAAAATCAATATTTATAATCTGTCGCTGATACAATCTTGATAAAGCTGTGGTTGGACGGTTAAACTTAATGTCAGAAATGTGTTCTTTTAATCTTTCTTTAAATTTCCGGGTGGTCATCCCTATATAGGATAAACCAGTTTGTGTTTCTGTGCTAAATGGGATAGGGATCATGTTATATTAAGCCTTCATAAGATCACTTTTACACTCGTCATTGAAGTGTTAAGGATTTTGAATGACACTGTTTGCCTTATTTAATCGCAAATTTCTACAATTAATCAAAGCAAATATAACTTTTAAAATGTAGTTGTATTAAAAAGAAATTCGTGTTTCTTAACACATATGCTTTTGGTACAAACATTAAAAAAAAAAAAAAAAATATTTGTTGATGATTCTTTTCTTTGAAACATGTGTTTCACTCTTTATATTTAAGATAAGGACTACTTTTCCAAACGAATAATTTGTGATAAAGCATAAAAAGTACTTGAAAGTTGTTATATCTACTTACTTAATCATGTTGTAATAAGCGCATTTTTCAAACGTCTTCAAAAATTCTTCCTAAGCTTATTGTCATAAGAATAGTACACAAAATAATTATATCGTCGGATTTCTGTAAATGAAATATTTATTAAATTTCAGTAAACCTTAACTTTTGGGATTTGGATGGCTGCTTTTCAGGGGCGTAGAGCAATTGGAGCAAACTGCTCCAGGCGCACGAATCATAAGGGCACAAAATTCGAAGATGTTAAAAAAAGATTTGAATAATTTTTATTTACGATTAACCCTTTCCGGCACAGACAAAGTCTGTTCGTAAAATGAGAAATTGCTGACTGACACCGGAATTTACAAAAGACTTTTTTAGAAAATGCGAACTCCTTATTTTAAGCTTTCATTATACAAACAAAATTTTATTAAAATATTCTTGGTGCCGAATGCAAGTTTGGAATTAAAATTAGGTGTGCCCGGAATGGGACCACTGTGCCGGAATGGGTTAACAAATTATTATAGATGGATCATACTTTTTACAATCGGCATAGACCTGTGATATTTTACCTTATTTTGAATCTCAACTACTTCGACTTAAAACACGTTTTTATTCTCATTAAAAAAATTCCTTCTATTTGCAACATTTTATATCACAGCACCCCCTTAAGTAACTTTTCCAGTATTATTTCAGAATACCCGATTTTTATTTCTTTACCGGTGGTAACAATAACAGGTTTCGAAAATTTCAAAACTTACCTAACGCCTTGGGTAAATTTGAGGACTGAGACTCGTCATGCACTTAATTTACCCAAATGGAGATGAGGAATCTCAGACGTCATTCGAGTTAACACTAAAACCTCAACATGGATCAATTCACCTAAGAGTCTTCAACCTGGGGCCTGGGGATACCAAGCTACCACTATTACATGGGGGAATATCTACGCCCCACGGGCAGATACGATAGCCAGCCACTGGCGATTATATTTTATTTGCATATACAAACATTTTTTTTTTGTGGTAGATTTCTCTTCAAATTATCATATAAACGTAAGCATCTCATATCATGAATTTTAGCTCTTTAGTCATACATTAATTGAAAGAAACATTAGCTTGTTAATTTGATCCGCAGAAAGTTATTGATCGTATTACGAACGAGAAAGCAAGAAAAGGAAATTAAAAAAAAATTTTTGGTATGTCAAAATTAAACATGCATTTGTTAATACAGTTTATAGAATACGTAGTCATGGTCGGATTTAGACATATGCCACATGCAGTCAGCCTTAGGGTGGCAACTGAAATTGTGAAAGTATTGTTTTTAATTATGAAGATATGGTAAATTTTAAACGAAAAAAAAATTTCATAAACATTTTCTATCAAAATCAGAGAAACCATTTTCCTTAGAAAATATACTGATTGAAATTAAGTAATTATCGTCACATGATTACATAAAAATGAAATGTTCAGCTTCTCCAATGTTGCAAACGTCCTGCTATTTCTTAGAATTTATTTCAGAATCTGTCCCTTTTTACAGAAATAGAAACAACGGCTATCTAAAAATGGCTAAGTCCTTTAAAGTGACTCGATTACTATCAATATTAATTTAAAAAATATTTGTCTGTGTGTCTGTGCGAAGGCTAAGGAATTCTACTGCATACGTAGATATATGAAAATTTTGTTAAGGATAGTCCAAAGATAGACTAATGCATCTCAGGCTCAGATTTTTCATTTTTTGTTAATTAACTGATACATTAATGAATAAAAAAAGAAAACTGATCAGTTAAACTGAGGGCATTGAGCTCACAGGCTATTCACACTAATTGTATATTATACTCTTATTTAAAAGAATTTGAAATAAACCCCTCGAAAAACAAAGAAATCGACAATATATTAAGGGAGATCATCCCCGCCCCCCCCCCTTATAATTAACCAATGAACTCCAAAACTAATCAGGGAAGCACCTTACCACAATGAACCTATATACAAAATTTGAAGAAAATCTGATAAATCTGCATGAAAACCCATTTATCTAAATTAAAGAGTGGGTGGGGATTAGCCCCCCTTTCTCCCTTTATACTTAACCAATGAACCCCCAAAACTAACCAGCCTTATCAGAATGAAACTATATACAAAATTTGAAGCAAATCGGATATTTCCATCAAGAGTTATCGCGTTACGTACATATACATACGTTCATACAGAACCGGCGGGCACATTAGCTATCAGGCTTTGATAGCTTGTGAGCTAAAAACCATAACAAACATCGTAAAATGATGCTCTGCGATTGATCATGACAAAATTTAAAGCATTTTTTTCCAAAAGACTTTTTTGAAAATTGAGGCGTAAAGTAATATTTTATATTTTAGGAATTGATAATGCATGATAAAAGGAAGTTCCTGTGGGTGAAAAAATTATTTTTCTGAAACATTGTTTTTCAGTATTAATAACATGCTGCTTTATATATAGTCGTTACAAGAACCTTTAATGAATCTGTGAGATATATACTTTGAACAATCCTTTTTCACGTGAATTCAATACGTGTTTTTATTATTTCATTCAGAACTGAAATTTGTAAGTCTACTGTGCAGTGCGGGGACCGATTATGTCCAAATGGAGGCTTCCTACCGCCCTTTCTCCGTCAGACAATCCTTAATATTAAGGATTACATCTAATTTGAGACCTTCTAATCTGAGGAGGGGTACTGAACAAATGCCTGATCTGTTTCATTATGGTAGTATGGTCCAACTATTGTGATTTAAAAAATTGATTGAAATCAATCAAATTACAAAATAACAAAAAATGTACTACCTGTGTATTTAGTAAATCCAGTAGGAAAGGTCGAAAAAATGCTGAGGTTCGAGCTTAGTGATAGTACTGTTGGTATATGCCAACGAAATAATACTGTTCCTAGGGCCTCAAATTGTCTTAATCGGGCTTTGACAGGGTGAGACAATTTAAATGTTTCATTTTATATATATATATATATATATATTCGTAGTTACAATCACTACTTTGATGTATAGGCACATGTCTTTTTTTTTTTTCATTGAAATTTTTCAAATAATCTGCTATGAAAATAAAAATTTCTCTCCAATACTAGTGCGTTTCCTTATTAGAATTTTGTAAGTCTTCTAAGCCCTCGAACGAACAATAGAATTGTTGACAGATAGCATTGCGGCCATGGGCACATGTAAAACGGAAATATCGGCCCCGTACGTAGTAAATTTAAGTAGCTACTCAGTACCTAAAGAATTGTATTATATTATATTTTTTATTTGTATTTATTGCATTGAATTTATTATTGTTAAAACAGCCTGGAATATCAAATAAATTAAATAAGGTTTTAAATAAAAACAACTATATATATATATATATATATATATATATATTTATATATATATATCAGGGTTCGTACGGTGCTTACTTTGACAAACCTGTATTTTCTAAAACCAAAATTTGCATTATTTAATTGCAAGATTCTGTGGTTAAATAAAGCAAAATTTTCATTATGGAAATAGAGATATCGAAAAGTAAGCACTCGTATACCACCTGTATACGATTTTTAAACCTTAAATAAAAGAACATTTTCCAGAACTTTTCCCTGAGTCAATGGGGCGCAATGATTTTTCTTGCTCCAGGGCGCTATGTAGCTACGCCACTGCTGCGTTTAATATTATTAACGTAAAAGTATTTTCCCCCCAAATTAAAAACAAAAATCCGACTTGAAAGGCTTAAAAATGATAATTATAAATATAAACCTATATTAAGATTTACACTTTTTTACGAGCTATAAAAGCAGTGTTGAATTCAGACACTTTTCTCCGGGAGGGATTTCTGTAGAATTCCATTTTTTGATCATTGAAAGCATAAATTCTCAAATCTTCCGAGGGTAATGCCACCCCCTGGAATCAACATTGATCACAGCTATAATACGAACAAAACATCGGTTCACTTTAATGTGATTTTAGGCAAAAGATAGGCTAGGAAAGAACTTTCTTATCGAACATTGTTCTTTCTCAATGATAATACTTCTACATTACAACTGTCTGTCCATTTATTATTTTTACGAAATATAATTTCAATCTCCAAGGAGTTGAAGGTTGAAATTTAACTATTACTGAACGTACTTAAACGTGAACATGAAAAATTTATTGAACGTTAATTTAAATATTTTTGAACGTAATGAAATTTAACAAATATTTCATTTACGGAAATCTGACGAATATAATTAATTTTCGTACTATTCGTACCCACCCATCCAAAAATATGCAAAGGAATTGCCCTGAGGTCTTGAAAGAAAGAAACAAGAACGAAAAATCATGCGTCAAGCATAGATTCTGAAACACTTTCCAACACATTCAGAAGACTGTAAAAAAACTTCACAGTTTACTTGTTTTAATTGCTAAAAGGGGTAAAATAAAAACTTTATAAACAGTAAAATAACTTTTATCTGACTGATAATATGTTTCGGCTCCATCGGAGCCTTTATCAAAACAAATAAGAATATTCTATAATTGCATGGTCTTTGAAGTTACTCCATAGTCACAAATATGGAAATAAAAATTCAAGTTAAAAATGAAAAATAACGTGTGAGTAATTTGAAAAAGTACGTGAAAAGTTAAATGATGGCATTCAAATAACAACTTCATAGACTGCGCAGTTGTAAAATATTCTTATTTGTTTTGATAATGGCTTCAATGGAGTCGAAACATGTCAACAGCCTAATAAATTAACTTATTTTGCTGTTTAAAGTTTTTATTTTACGCCTTTTAGCAATTAAAAGAAATATATTATTACCAGAGCAGGGCATGGGCAGTATCGAAAATACATGTATTTGAAATACATTTGTATTTTGTATTTTAAACAGATAAAACTAAAGTATTTTGGTAATGTATTTTGAAATGATTTTTCTATGTATTTTGTATTTTCAAAATATTCAAAATGCATATCTCGATTTTCAAACTGTTCATACCAGAGCCCGATCAGGCTGAAATTTGGCCCAGGGCCTGTTAAAAAGTTGCCCCCCCCTACCTCCCCATTCCGGCGACACTTTCAGAAAAAAAGTAGGTTTATTTGATGAGTTGACAAAGTTGTTTGGGTGAAAGTTTCAAGTTTACAAAAAAAAATTAACTTACAAGAATAATCAAGAAAATGAATTACCGTCCACTTTCTCAAATAAGCATTTGTATAATTCACAAACATCTATGATCCACAGTTTATGTTGCAGAATAAATGAGGACGTCATTTTCAAAACTCGCCTTATCCAAAATCATAAAAAATGTGTTTTCCTTAAAGGAAAAAAAAAAAGATTTCCTCAGATTCTCCTAAAGATTCTCCTAAAAAAAGATTTTACCAATGTCGACGTTTAGAAATTTCTTTCAAGCTATCGCCACCAGGGAAAGGCGTTGCATTGAGGAAATTTTGCATCCAATCAGGGTGAAAAAAAATTGTCTTTTTGTCAAGCTATAGTGATATATTAAGACGAGGGCGTGTTTTTAACTTCTTCCTGCACCGGAAGACCCCTGTCACAAAAATTCATTAAGTAACCCCAAAATAGGTACCGGTTGACATTTCAGAATGACCAAAACCATGAGCCGATTTCTGCACGTTGATTTTCGAAGCGAGCGTTTTGAAGGAATGCGTGCTATGATTTGAATTTTTTTAATGTTGGCTTTATATCTTAACAAATATGAGGTGTTGCGTGCCTTTCTGCAATATCGACAGAAGAGCAGACTATTTTGATCCAGATGATGATGATAAAATTTCCATGCATTATTCCCTAAAGATGAAAAAATTTTTAAGTTTTAATTTGGTTTGTTATTTTACCTTCATGTATCTAAAATTTGCCTTAGAAGGAAGGTGGGAGGGAGGAGCAGGGTGGCAGAAATCCAAATTATTTTGTGTGAATATCTAAAATAGTTATAAATGTTATATGTATTCTTTTCTGTAGGAAATGAACTGTAGTCAGCTGTAATAAAATATTTCAATTTCGCTGTGTTTGAAAAAGTTTCAACATTTTCAAAAAGCACTTGTAACATTAATCGCTCATACATCATTCTTTGTGTATGTGTGTGTGCGCGCGCGCGCGCTATTAGAATAATTAAATACTAATAAAAAGTGAAACTATACCCCTCCCTCCCCGAAAAAAAAAGTTTTAATTCTGGTTGCCATTTTACCTTCATGTATATAAAATTTGCCTTAAAAGGAAGGTTGGGGGGGGGAGGGGGAGGGGAGGAGGATGACAGAGATCAAAATTATTTTGTGCGAATCTCTAAAATAATTATAAATGTTATGTGTATTATTCTCTATAGGAAATGAGCTGTAGTCAGCTGTAATAAAAGATTTCAATTTCACTGTGTTTGAAAAAGTTTCAACATAGTCAAACGGCATTTGTAACATTCATCGCTCATACACAATAATGTTTCTCTCTCTCTCTCTCTCTCTGTGTGCGTGATTTTAGGTACTGATATCCCCCCTCCCCGAAAAAAAGCTCTTAGTTTGGTTTTTTTCATGTTTATATTCTAGACTGTGGGCCATAGGCAAATCTGTACAATCTTGCACCTACGTTTGATTTTGCCGGTGCCCATATTTCTTAGTATTTGTCAGAAAATATGTCAGAAAGTTTGGCGTTGTTGAGCGAAGAAGCGAGAACTTGTGATCATAAATTGTAAATTACAGTGAATTTAATTGCAGAATTCTTATAATATATATATGTGTGTGTGCGTGCGTTATAATATATATATATGTTATATAACATACATAATATGTAAATATACACTAAATCGCATGTATTGTATTAAATATACAGAAACAATACACTATTACTTTGTAATAGAATCTATATATTTAAAACAAAAAGCGCATTCTGTCAAACCCACATGAAAATAGTCTCTTTGCGCATGCGTCAACGTTTTTTTGAAGCCTTCTACCCTCAGAAACAGGAAACCTGATTGATTAAGCCAACTCTTACCTGTTTAGCAAGAGGATTGAAAACGGGTGAAGCCCTACCATTATATTGTATATTGTATTGCAGCCCATTATATACCATTATATTGTATTACAGATATATTGTATTACCTATACAGGCACAATACACTAATACTTTGTAATAGAATCTATATATTTAAAACAAAAAGCGCATTCTGTCAAATCCACGTGAAAATAGTCTCTTTGCGCATGCGTCAAAGTTTTTTGAAGCCTTCTACCCTCAGAAACGGGAAACCTGATTGATTAAGCCAACGCTCACCTGTTTAGCAAGAGGATTGAAAACGGGTGAAGCCCTACCATTATATTGTATATTGTATTGCAGCCCATTATATACCATTATATTGTATTACAGATATATTGTATTACCTATACAGGCACAATACACTAATACTTTGTAATAGAATCTATATATTTAAAACAAAAAGCGCATTCTGTCAAATCCACATGAAAATAGTCTCTTTGCGCATGCGTCAACGTTTTTTTGAAGCCTTCTACCCTCAGAAATGGGAAACCTGATTGATTAAGCCAACCCTCACCTGTTTAGCAAGATGATTGAAAACGGGTGAAGCCCTACCATTATATTGTATATTGTATTGCATTGCAGCCCATTATATACCATTATATTGTATTACAGATATATTGTATTACCTATACAGGCACAATACACTATGTAATAGAATCTATATATATTTAAAACAGAAAGCGCATTCTGTCAAATCCACATGAAAATGGTAGGGCTTCACCCGTTTTCAACCTTCTTGCTAAACAGGTGAGGGTTGGCTTAATCAATTAGGTTTCCCGTTTAAATAATAAAAACTTGATTTTTTTAAAATTATTATTTATTATCACGAGCCCGGGAAACGCCGGGCAGGGGTCAGCTAGTATATTTTTAAGGCAGTTCTCAGATGACCTGCTCAACAACATGAAACTTTGACACATTTTCTGGCTCATTTTTAAATGCAAAGGCATAAAATTGGCAGGCCTGACCAAAGAAGCAATTCGGAATAGAAATGAGCTTTCCATTTTTTTTTCATAAATAAATTACTTATCGAATTATTTGCTGTATATAATCATTCTTCCATAATAATAATGCTCTATTTATTGCTTTCTAGTGATAATAAATCAATAATCAATCATTTTCATTACCCCCCCCCCCTCTCTAACAAAAATTTATACCTCCCCATTTCGCGCCCCCTCCCCATCGTACGGAGTTTCATATCTTCAAAATTCTTTATTTAAAAAATTCTGCCTATTTTGATTCTCACTAATAACAATAAATAAATAATAAGTTAAATTAACCCCATCTCCAACCTCCCAAATTTACGCTGCCCCCTTCCTCTTTCTAGCCACATATTAGTCCACATTTTCATTAAAGCATACCTAAAAAGGAAAAGGTGTCTGATGGGGTTATAGCCCCCCCCCCCCTTCCCCAAATAGTCAAACATCTGATGAAAATACTGCTGTTTTTTCTTCTTTGAGATAAATTTGTTTTCGTTTTTTTGTCATAGAACAGACTATCCACTCTCTTCTATTTTGCCCCATATTAGTCCAAATTGCCATCAGAGCATACCTAAAAAGGAAAAGAGGACGATGGGGTTACAGCCCCCTTCCCCAAATAGTCGAACATCTCATGAAAATAGTGCTGTTTTTTTCTTCTTTGAGATAAATTTGTATTTGTTTTTGTCAAACAACAGATTGCCCACTCTCTTCTTTCTAACACCATATTTTCCACATTGACATCATAGTACAGTAAAACCTGTGTAAGTTGACCACTTGCGGTGCCACACTTCAGTGGTCAACTTAGAGAGGTGGTCAACTTATAAAGGATGATGATAAATTTACTTTTTTTAACGTAATATTCACATCATATCATTCTTTAACACAAAAATTTCATTTATTGACAGGGCTATAAAATAATATTGTATTACCATGCATATTTCTAACACCTTATAAAAGAAAAGATTAACTACAAGAATGAATTAATAGTTTTGTATCAATTTTAAAATCAATTAATATACTACTATTTATTTAAAAAACAATCAATCAATATACAGTCAATTAGTGATTCTGCAAACTATACTAGTTATTACACATAATTTATAAAAAAACATTTAAAAAAAACACTTGTTTTTTTAACATGTTAAGACACATACACATTCTAAAATTTAAAATTTAAGTACATTACCTATTTGTCCAAGAAAAACTCTGTTATTGTAGTTTGACGCTGGTTTTTGGACTTTACATCAGCCCAATGTTTTTCAATGCAAACATGCAGATCCATTATCTTTTCAGAAATATCAGGCTGCTTATCAGAAGCATAGCCCATTAAATTTTGTACACAGTCTAAAGCTTCTGAAAAAGTTAAAGGAGTCTTCCTTGTGTTTTCATTAACGATCTCCTCTTCACTGTCTTCTTCTTGATCATCGTCTAGTTCTAGAGGTTTTTTCATCTTTGATAAGATATTAGCAGCTTATGTCCTCTGCATTCTCTGCAACTTCTTCATGCACAATGATGTCATTGTCAAATGAGAGAAATGATTTTTCATCGACCAGCTCTTGCTGAATACTTACTGACAAAGCTTGAATATCACTCTTCAAACAAAATTCAGTCTCTTCTTCGTTCAATATTTCATCCACACTTTCAAATCCTGCTTTATAAAATGATTTGGAAATAGTTGAAGAAGATAAGTTTCTCCAAGAGTCATTAAGCCAACGAATTGCGTCCCAAACATTTACTGATTTAGTAAAGTCTGAAACATCATTGCAGTGGTCAATTTTTGTAATGAGGCACTTCAACATTAGTTTACGATAATGCAACTTAACTGCACAAATAATGCCTTGATCTAGAGGTTGCACGAGTGACGTTAAATTTGGAGGCAAAAATACTATTTCAATATTGGTGAAAGGTTTGGAAATTTTATGACTGGATACATTGTCAATAAATAAAATTATCCTCCTACCCTGTTTTTTCATTTGGGAATTAATATCGCGAAGCCATTCTTCAAAAATGGATGAATTCATCCAGGCTTTTTTATTATATTTCCATGTCACAGGTAGAATCTCAACTTTAACAACATTTATTTTAAAAGCACGAGGGTTAGCAGCGTTTCCAATTACAACGGGTTTCAATTTTTCCCCTGTGACACTACAGCAAAGTAAAACAGTTAGTCTTTCTTTCGGCATTTTATCTCCAAAACATTTTTCATTTTTTGATACAAGGGATTTTGTAGGCAATTGACGGAAAAACAGCCCTGTTTCATCTGCATTGAATTGGTTTTCAGGAGGATAATCTTTCACAATTTCAGTTAATTTTGCTTTCCAGTCTTCTGCAGCATTACAATCTGCTGAAGCAGATTCACCACAAAGAGTACGGAAATTTATATTGTTTCTTGATCTGAAGGATTCTAGCCATCCATTACTTGCATTAAATTCAGAAATTCCCAATTCATTTGCAATATCTTTAGCTTTAGCCTGTAGCATAGGTCCTGAAACTGGAATATTTTTGGAACGACATACCTTAAAAAACTCCCAAACTGCCAGATTAATTTCTTCATTTGATGTTTTTCTCAATTTTCTTTTTCTATCACCACTACAGTTCTCTAACCACAATTTAGTTATTTCTTTCCCATTCTTTGATATGTTAGACACTGTAGTTTTTGAAATTCCATATCTATCAGCTAATTTTCTCTGGCTTTCTCCTTTTCTAATTAAATTTAATATTTCATATTTTTTATCATTTGAAAGTTCATCTAATTTTCTTTTTGCAGCTATTTTAGGTTAACAAAATCTTCCTTGTTAAAAAGCAATTACAAAATATAAATGCCCTGTACTACCTCAACACCCAGTTCACTGGATGAAAATAATAATCCTTCTGTACTACAACACAGTTCTAGTGTAACTCATCACAAATAATTTTCTTAACTGGGTTGTTACAATTGCCACAGACTTTTGCAACTTGTGGAAATATTTCTGCTTACCAACTAACACCTGGGGCTATTGAAAGAAGGGAAGGAATGATAAGAGAATGGGGAATAGAAGAATGAAATCTAGAATCAAAGAATGGAGGGGGAGGGTTGAAAAGCCAAATCCACAAGAGCAACAATGTAAGAATAGATAAGCCTTGAATTATATTTCCCTACACCTATCATTACTAAAAGCATTTCCCAGGTTAATACTATTTCACCCTTCCAGAAATTCTAGTTAAAAAGAAAAAAAAATAGAAAAATACTTGGAGAGTTACTTTTTTTTTTATTCATGATTTGTTAGCATTTTGGGTGGTCAAGTTATAAAGGGTTTTGATGGGCACTTTATAATAGTTCTAGTCTAATCTGAATAATTTCAGTGGTCAAGATTTGTAACACAGGTGGTCAGGTTACAAAGGGTTTGTCTTATAGTTTTGTATAGGATAAATTTGGTTCCGGACAACAGAGGTCAACATAGACAGGTGGTCAACTTACAAGGGTGGTCAACTTTACAGGTTTCACTATATATCTTAAGAGGGGAAGGGGGTATTTGTGTTACACCCCCCCCACACACACACACACACCCGAAATAGTCGAAAATCTCATGAAAAAAGTGCTTTTTTTTCTTCTTTGAGATAAATTTGTATTTTTTTAGTCATACAACAGACTACCCTCTCTCTTCTTTTTAACCACATATTAGCCACATTCACGTCAGAGCATACCTAAAAGGGGGAAGGTGTCTGATGGGGTTAAAACCCCCCTTTCCCCAAATAGTCGAACATCTCATCAAAATACTGCTGTTTTTTTCATCTTTGAGATTAATTTATATTTTTTTGTCATACAACAGACTATCCACTCTCTTCTTTCTAGCCACATATTAGTCCACATTTCCAATAAAGCATACCTAAAAAGGAAAAGGGGGATGAGTGGTTTACAGCCCCTCCACCATTCCCCAAATAGTCGAACATCTCATGAAAATAGTGCTGTTTTTTTCTTCTTTGAGATAAATTTGTATTTGTTTTTGTCATACAACAGACTACCTACTCTCTTCTTATTAACCCCATATTAGTCCACATTGACATCAGAGCACACCTAAAAGAGGGAAGGGGGCTGATGGGGTTACAGCCCTCCCTTCCCGAAATAGTCAAACTTCTCATGAAAAAACTGCTGTTTTTTCTTCTTTGAGATAAAATTGTATTATTTTTTGTCATACAACAGACTACCCTCTCTCTTCTTTTTAACCCCATATTAGCCACATTCACGTCAGAGCATACCTAAAAGAGGGAAGGTGTCTGATGGGGTTACAGCCCCCTTCCCCAAATAGTCGAACATCTCATCACAATACTGCTGTTTTTTCTTCTTTGAGATTAATTTATATTTTTTTTGTCATACAACAGACTATCCACTCTCCTCTTTCTAGCCACATATTAGTCCACATTTCCATTAAAGCATACCTAAAAAGGAAAAGGGGGATGATGGGTTTACAGCCCCTCCCGCATTCCCCAAATAGTCTAACATCTCCTGAAAATAGTGCTGTTTTTTTCTTCTTTGAGATAAATTTGTATTTGTTTTTGTCATACAACAGACTACCTACTCTCTTCTTATTAACCCCATATTAATCCACATTGACATCAGAGCACACCTAAATGAGGGAAGGGGGCTGATGGGGTTACAGCCCTCCCTTCCCGAAATAGTCAAACTTCTCATGAAAAAACTGCTGTTTTTTCTTCTTTGAGATAAATTTGTATTTTTTTTTTGTCATACAACAGACTACCCTCTCTCTTCTTTTTAACCCCATATTAGCCACATTCACGTCAGAGCATACCTAAAAGAGGGAAGGTGTCTGATGGGGTTACAGCCCCCCCTTTCCCAAATAGTCAAACATCTGATGAAAATACTGCTGTTTTTTCTTCTTTGAGATAAATTTGTTTTCGTTTTTTTGTCATAGAACAGACTATCCACTCTCTTCTATTTTGCCCCATATTAGTCCAAATTGCCGTCAGAGCATACCTAAAAAGGAAAAGGAGGACGATGGAGTTACAGCCCCCTTCCCCAAATAGTCGAACATCTCATGAAAATAGTGCTGTTTTTTTCTTCTTTCAGATAAATTTGTATTTGTTTTTGTCAAACAACAGATTTCCCACTCTCTTCTTTCTAACCCCATATTTTCCACATTGACATCATAGTATATCTAAAGAGGGGAATGGGGTATTTGTGTTACACCCCCCCCACACACACACACACACTTGAAATAGTCGAAAATCTCATGAAAAAAGTGCTTCTTTTTCTTCTTTGAGATAAATTTGTATTTTTTTAGTCATACAACAGACTACCCTCTCTCTTCTTTTAAACCCCATATTAGCCACAATTACGTCAGAGCATACCTAAAAGGGGGAAGGTGTCTGATGGGGTTACAACCCCCCTTTCCCCAAATAGTCGAACATCTCATCAAAATACTGCTGTTTTTTTTCATCTTTGAGATTAATTTATATTTTTTTGTCATACAACAGACTACCTACTCTCTTCTTATTAACCCCATATTAGTCCACATTGATATCAGAGCACACCTAAAAAAGGGAAGGGTGCTGATGGGGTTACAGCCCTCCCTTCCCGAAATAGTCAAACATCTGATGAAAATACTGCTGTTTTTTCTTCTTTGAGATAAATTTGTTTTCGTTTTTTTGTCATAGAACAGACTATCCACTCTCTTCTATTTTGCCCCATATTAGTCCAAATTGCCGTCAGAGCATACCTAAAAAGGAAAAGGAGGACGATGGGGTTACAGCCCCCTTCCCCAAATAGTCGAACATCTCATGAAAATAGTGCTGTTTTTTTTCTTCTTTGAGATAAATTTGTATTTGTTTTTGTCAAACAACAGATTGCCCACTCTCTTCTTTCTAACCCCATATTTTCCACATTGACATCATAGTATATCTAAAGAGGGGAATGGGGTATTTGTGTTACACCCCCCCCCACACACACACACACTCGAAATAGTCGAAAAACTCATGAAAAAAGTGCTTTTTTTTCTTCTTTGAGATAAATTTGTATTTTTTTAGTCATACAACAGACTACCCTCTCTCTTCTTTTTAACCCCATATTAGCCACAATTACGTCAGAGCATACCTAAAAGGGGGAAGGTGTCTGATGGGGTTACAACCCCCCTTTCCCCAAATAGTCGAACATCTCATCAAAATACTGCTGTTTTTTTTCATCTTTGAGATTAATTTATATTTTTTGATCATACAACAGACTATCCACTCTCTTCTTTCTAGCCACATATTAGTCCACATTTCCATTAAAGCATACCTAAAAAGGAAAAGGGGGATGATTGGTTTACAGCCCCTCCCCCATTCCCCAAATAGTCGAACATCTCATGAATGAACATCTCTCTTTTTTCTTCTTTGAGATAAATTTGTATTTTTTTTTGTCATACAACAGACTACCTACTCTCTTCTTATTAACCCCATATTAGTCCACATTGATATCAGAGCACACCTAAAAAAGGGAAGGGTGCTGATGGGGTTACAGCCCTCCCTTCCCGAAATAGTCAAACTTCTCATTAAAAAACTGCTGTTTTTTCTTCTTTGAGATAAATTTGTATTTTTTTTGGTCATACAACAGACTGCACACTCTCTTCTTTCTAACCCCATATTTTCCACATTGACACCATAGCATACCTAAAAAGGGGAAGGGGGTATTTGTGTCAACCCCCTCCCCACACACACACACCCGAAATAGTCGAAAATCTCATGAAAAAAGTGCTGTTTTTTTCTTCTTTGAGATAAATTTGTATTTTTTTAGTCATACAACAGACTACCCTCTCTTTTCTTCTTAACCCCTATTAGTCCACTTTGACGTTAGAGCATACCTAAAAGGGGGAAGGTGTCTAATGGGGTTACAGCCCCTCCCCCATTCCCCAAATAGTCGGACATCTCATGAAAATAGTGCTGTTTTTTTCTTCTTTGAGATAAATTTGTATTTGTTTTTGTCATACAACAGACTACCTACTCTCTTCTTATTAACCCCATATTAGTCCACATTGACATCAGAGCACACCTAAAAAAGGGAAGGGGGCTGATTGGGTTACAGCCCTCCCTTCCCGAAATAGTCAAACTTCTCATGAAAAAACTGCTGTTTTTTCTTCTTTGAGATAAATTTGTATTTTTTTTTTTTTGTCATACAACAGACTGCCCACTCTCTTCTTTCTAACCTCATATTTTCCACATTGACACCATAGCATACCTAAAAAGGGGAAGGGGGTACAGTCACTGGCCAAATTATTAGACGCAGTTGTTTTTATTATAATTTGTTAAATATCTGGAAAGATACATGAAGAATTATCTTGAAACTTTAGGAGTGTAAACAACATGATCAACGTCATATATTTCCGAGAAGATTTTTTCTTGAAACCCCATAAGGGGCCGTGAACAACTTGAAGAAAAACGAATACGTTTTTGATAACCCTGTAAAAACTAATATCACAAAAGCGTTGAAACGGTATCACACGATTAGGAGGCTTATTGTAATAATTTGGGTTCATTTTTATGAAGATAGCATGTATACTCGAAGAGAAATTCAGGTTTTTATAAAAACAGTCCCAAATTTTACTAAGTTTTTTGCTTATAATTTGCAGAGTTTTTAATATAAAAACAAGTTATTTTCAGAAAGTATGACAAACAAAATTATACACCATACCCTGTAATCAGAATTAAAAAATAATAAAAATTGCATGAAAAATGAGCAGGTTTACTAAATATTCTTTCACTGCGCATGCGCGAATTCAATCAAAATATACTGTGCATAATATATTAGCTAAATATATAGACCACCTTTTATGAAAGTCTCAAAAACATAGCTTGAAAATTTTTATAGTGATCGTCGATAGAATAAGCTCGAAATTCGCTGTTTCCAAAAGGAAGCAAAAAGATGAGGGGTTGTATCCAAATATACTAGCTTTAGAAAGATGAAGCGTCTCTCATTCTATATTTGATACAACCCCTCATATTTTTGCTTCCTTTTGGAAACAGCGAATTTCGAGCTTATTCTATCGACGATCACTATCAGAATTTTCAAGCTATGTTTTTGAGACTTTCATAAAAGTTCGTCTATATATTTAGCTAATATATTATGCACAGTATATTTTGATTGAATTCGCGCATGCGCAGTGAAAAAATATTTAGTAAACCTGCTCATTTTTCATGCAATTATTATTATTTTTTAATTCTGATTACAGGGTATTGTGTATAATTGTGTTTGTCATATTTTCTGAAAATAACTTGTTTTTATGATAAAAACTCTGCAAATTATAAGCAAAAAACTTCGTAAAATTTGGGACCGTTTTTATAAAAACCTGAATTTCTCTTCGAGTATACATGCTATCTTCATAAAAACGAACCCAAATTATTACAATAAGCCTCCTAAGCGTGTGATACCGTTTCAACGCTTTTGTTATAATAGTTTTTACAGGGTTATCCAAAAGATATTCGTTTTTCTTCAATTTCTTGACGGCCCCTTATGGGGTTTCAAGAAAAAATCTTCTCGGAAATATATGACGTTTATCATGTTGTTTACACTCCTAAAGTTTCAAGATATGTATCTTTCATGTATCCTCATGTATCTTTCCAGATATTTAACAAATTATAATAAAAACAACTGCGTCTAATAATTTGGCCAGGGACTGTATTTGTGTTACCCCCCCCCCCCCACAAACACACCCGAAATAGTCGAAAATCTCATGAAAAAAATGCTTTTTTTTCTTTTTGAGATAAATTTGTATTTTTTTTAGTCATACAACAGACTACCCTCTCTCTTCTTTTTAACCCCAATTAGTCCACATTGACGTCAGAGCATACCTAAACGGGGAAAATGTGTCTGGTGGGGTGACAGCCCCTCCCCTCTTCCCCAAATAGTCGAACATCTCATTAAAATACTGCTGTTTTTTTGTTCTTTGTCATAAATTTCTATTTTTTTTATCATACAACGGACTATCCACTATCTTCTTTGTAGCTCCATATTAGTCCACATTACCATTAAAGCATATCTAAAAGGGAAGAGGGGGATGATGGGGTTACAGCCCCCTTCCCCAAATAGTCGAACATCTCATGAAAATAGTGCTGTTTTTTTCTTCTTTGAAATAAATTTGTTTTTGTTTTTTTGTCATAGAACAGGCTATCCACTCTCTTCTATTTAGCCCATATTAGTCAACATTGCTAATATAGCATACCTAAAAAGGGGAAGGGGGCTGATGGGGTCACAGCCCTCCCTTCCCGAAATAGTGAAACATTTCCTGAAAAAAGTGCTGTTTTTTTTCTTTGAGATAATTTTGTATTTTTTTGGTCATACAACAGAATACCCTGTCTCTTCTTTTAAAGCCCATATTAGTCCACATTGACATCAGAGCATACCTAAAAGGGAGAAGGTGTCTGATGGGGTTACAGCCCCCCCCCCCCTCCATTCCCCAAATAGTCAAACATCTGATGAAAACACTGCTGTTTTTTTCTTCTTTGAGATAAATATGTTTTCGTTTTTTGTCATAGAACAGACTATCCACTCTCTTCTATTTAGCCCATATTAGTCCACATTGCCATCAGAGCATACCTAATAAGGGGAAGGGGCTGGTGGGATCACAGCCTCCCTTCCCGAAATAGTCAATGTTCTCATGAAAAAAGTGCTGTTTTTTTCTTCTTTGAGATAAATTTGTTTTTTTCTGTGATACAACAGATTGCCCACTCTCTTCTTTCTAACCCCAGATTTTCTACATTGACATCATAGCATACCTAAAAAGGGGAAGGGGGTATTTGTGTTACACATCCCCCCCCCCACACACACACACCGGAAATAGTCGAAAATCTCATGAAAAAAGTGCTGTTTTTTCTTCTTTGAGATAAATTTGTTTTATTTTTGGTCATATAACAGACTACCCTCTCAATTCTTTTTAACCGCATATTAGTCCACATTAACGTCAGAGAATACCTAAAAGGGGGAATGTGTCGGAAGGGTTTACAGAACCCCCCTTCCCCAAATAGTAAAACATCTGATGAAAATACAGCTGTTTTTTTTCTTTTTGGGATAAATTTGTTTTCGTCTTTTTGTCATAGTACAGACTATCCACTCTCTTCTATTTTGCCCCATATTAGTCCACATTGCCATCAGAGCATACCTAAAAAGGAAAAGGAGGACGATGGGGTTACAGCCCCCTTCTCCAAATAGGCGAACATCTCATGAAAATAGTGCTGTTTTTTTCTTCTTTGAGATAAATTCTTATTTTTTTTTTGTGATACAACAGATTGCCCACTCTCTTCTTTCTAACCCCATACTTTCCACATTGATATCATAGCACACCTAAAAAGTGGAAGGAGGTATTTGTGTTACACCCCCCCCCACACACACACACACCCGAAATAGTCGAAAATCTCATTAAAAAAGTGCTTTTTTTTCTTCTTTGAGATAAATTTGTATTTTTTTAGTCATACAACAGACTACCCTCTCTCTTCTTTTTAACCCCAATTAGTCCACATTGACGTCAGAGCATATCTAAAAGGGAGAATGCGTCTGGCGGGGTTACAGCCCCTCCCGTCTTCCCCATATAGTCGAACAGCTCATGAAAATACTGCTGTTTTTTTGTTCTTTGTATTAAATTTCTATTTTTTTATCATACAACAAACTATCCACTATCATCTTTGTAGCCCCATATTAGTCCACATTACCATTAAAACATATCTAAATAGGAATAGGGGGATGATGGGGTTACAGCTCCCTTCCCCAAATAGTCGAACAACTCATGAAAATAGTGCTGTTTTTTTCTTCGTTGAAATAAATTTGTTTTTGTTCTTTGTCATAGAACAGACTATCCACTCTCTTCTATTTAGCCCATATTAGTCCACATTGCCATCAGAGCATACCTAAAAAGGAGTAGGGGGCTGATGGGGTTACAGTCCCCCTTCCCGAAATAGTCAAAATTTTCCTGAAAAAAGTGTTGTTTTTTAATTCTTTGAAATAAATTTCTATTTTTTGGTCATACAACAGACTACCCTGTCTCTTCTTTTAAAGCCCATATTAGTCCACATTGACGTCAGAGCATACTTAAAAGGGGGAATGTGTCTGATGGGTTTACAGCCCCCCCCCCCTTTCTTCCACAAATAGTCGAACATCTCATGAAAATACTGCTGTTTTTTTGTTCTTTGAGATAAATTTCTATTTTTTTTGTCATACAACATACTATCCACTGTCTTCTTTGTAACCCCATATTACTCCACATTACCATTAAAACATACCTAAAAAGGAAAAGGGGGATGATGATGTTACAGCCCCCTTCCCCAAATAGTGGAACATCTCATGAAAATAGTGCTGTTTTTTTCTTCTTTAACATATTTTTTTTTTTGGAACAGACTATCCACTCTCTTCTATTTAGCCCATATTAGTCAACATTACCATCACAGCATACTTAAAAAGGGGAAGGGGGCTGATGGGGTTACAGCCCCCTTCCCCAAATAGTCGAACATCTCATGAAAATACTGCTGTTTTTTTGTTCTTTGACATAAATTTCTATTTCTTTTATCATACAACAGACTATCCACTATCTTCTTTGTAACCCCATACTAGTCTACATTACCATTAAAGCATATCTAAAAAGGAATAGGGGGATGATGGGGTTACAGGCCCCTTCCCCAAATAGTCGAACATCTCATGAAAATAGTACTGTTTTTTTCTTCTTTGAAATAAATTTGTTTTTGTTTTTTTGTCATAGAACAGACTATCCACTCTTTTCTATTTAGCCCATATTAGTCCACATTGCCATCAGAGCATACCTAATAAGGGGAAGGGGGCTGATGGGATCACAGCCTCCCTTCCCGAAATAGTCAATGTTCTCATGAAAAAAGTGCTGTTTTTTTCTTCTTTGAGATAAATTTGTTTTTTTCTGTGATACAACAGATTGCCCACTCTCTTCTTTCTAACCCCATATTTTCTACATTGATATCATAGCATACCTAAAAAGGGGAAGGGGGTATTTGTGTTACACATCCCCCCCCCACACACACACACCGGAAATAGTCGAAAATCTCATGAAAAAAGTGCTGTTTTTTCTTCTTTGAGATAAATTTGTTTTATTTTTGGTCATATAACAGACTACCCTCTCAATTCTTTTTAACCGCATATTAGTCCACATTAACGTCAGAGTATACCTAAAAGGGGGAATGTGTCGGAAGGGTTTACAGACCCCCCCCCCTTCCCCAAATAGTAAAACATCTGATGAAAATACAGCTGTTTTTTTTCTTTTTGGGATAAATTTGTTTTCCTCTTTTTTCATAGTACAGACTATCCACTCTCTTCTATTTTGCCCCATATTAGTCCACATTGCCATCAGAGCATACCTAAAAAGGAAAAGGGGGATGATGGGGTTACAGCCCCCTTCTCCAAATAGGCGAACATCTCATGAAAATAGTGCTGTTTTTTTCTTCTTTGAGATAAATTCTTATTTTTTTTTGTGATACAACAGATTGCCCACTCTCTTCTTTCTAACCCCATACTTTCCACATTGATATCATAGCACACCTAAAAAGTGGAAGGAGGTATTTGTGTTACACCCCCCCCCCCCCCCACACACACACACACCCGAAATAGTCGAAAATCTCATTAAAAAAGTGCTTTTTTTTCTTCTTTGAGATAAATTTGTATTTTTTTAGTCATACAACAGACTACCCTCTCTCTTCTTTTTAACCCCAATTAGTCCACATTGACGTCAGAGCATATCTAAAAGGGAGAATGTGTCTGGCGGGGTTACAGCCCCTCCCGTCTTCCCCATATAGTCGAACAGCTCATGAAAATACTGCTGTTTTTTTGTTCTTTGACATAAATTTCTATTTTTTTATCATACAACAAACTATCCACTATCTTCTTTGTAGCCCCATATTAGTCCACATTACCATTAAAACATATCTAAATAGGAATAGGGGGATGATGGGGTTACAGCTCCCTTCCCCAAATAGTCGAACAACTCATGAAAATAGTGCTGTTTTTTTCTTCTTTGAGATAAATTCTTATTTTTTTTTGTGATACAACAGATTGCCCACTCTCTTCTTTCTAACCCCATACTTTCCACATTGATATCATAGCACACCTAAAAAGTGGAAGGAGGTATTTGTGTTACACCCCCCCCACACACACACACACACCCGAAATAGTCGAAAATCTCATTAAAAAAGTGCTTTTTTTTCTTCTTTGAGATAAATTTGTATTTTTTTAGTCATACAACAGACTACCCTCTCTCTTCTATTTAGCCCATATTAGTCCACATTGCCATCAGAGCATACCTAAAAAGGAGTAGGGGGCTGATGGGGTTACAGTCCCCCTTCCCGAAATAGTCAAACTTTTCCTGAAAAAAGTGCTGTTTTTTAATTCTTTGAAATAAATTTCTATTTTTTTGGTCATACAACAGACTAACCTGTCTCTTCTTTTAAAGCCCATATTAGTCCACATTGACGTCAGAGCATATCTAAAAGGGGGAATGTGTCTGGCGGGGTTACCGCCCCTCCCGTCTTCCCCAAATAGTCGAACATCTCATGAAAATACTGCTGTTTTTTTGTTCTTTGACATAAATTTCTATTTTTTTTATCATACAACAGACTATCCACTATCTTCTTTGTAGCCCCATACTAGTCTACATTACCATTAAAGCATATCTAACAAGAACGAAAAATCATGCGTCAAGCATAGATTATGTAACACTTTCCAACGCTTCCAAAATAATTTTACGAATCAAACTCTTTTATAAGCTAAAAGATAACATCTAAGTAATCCGAATACTTTATTCAGCCCTGTATAGGATCTATAGATTTGTATATATACTACATAGGATGCTAAATTTTAGTTCAGTTAGGAAACACGTAGCACAGTTTAAAATTCTCCGTCTGGAGTTAAATAATACGGAAATGTGTTCCCGAACTTTTGTACTTCCCTGTATAGGATCTACAGAATTTATACACACCACGTAATATACAAAAAGCGATTTAAAATTAAAATCGCATTCAGTAACTTAAAACGCACTTCCAGGAATTATTGTTAACATACAGTAGAGAATTCTTTTGTGTGTCCCTGTAAATGAACGATAACTGCTATACACACAATATTCTGTACTAAGTCTCTTGTAATGAACCTTATATAAATTTCAATGCGTTTAAAATAGTGAAACATTATTTAAATAAACCGCAGACGATTTTTCTCCATAGACGTAATGTAACGGAATTCTTTTGACTGTCCCTGTAAAGTAAGTATAAGTGCTATGCACACCCTATTCCATATTAAGCTTCTTCTAATGCACCTTAGTGATATATATAAATTTCAATGCGTTTAAAGTATTGAAACATTATTTAAATAAACCGCAAATGATTTTTCCCCATAGACCGCAATGTAACGGAATTCTTTTGAGTGTCCCTGTAAAAAAACTATAAGTGCTACACACTTCCGTTGAAATAGGGAACATGCTATAGATAACGATTATAACATATAAAATTTGCAGGGCAATCCGAGCATATTTACGGGAGTTAGAGCACGGACAGACGGCAGACGGCAGACGGCCAGACGGCCAGACGGCAGACGGCCAGACGGCCAGACGGCAGACGGCCAGACAAACCGAAGTCATAAACACTTTTCAACTAGGTTGGAAAGTGTTAAAAAGGAATAGGGGGATGGTGGGGTTACAGGCCCCTTCCCCAAATAGTCGAACATCTCATGAAAATAGGACTGTTTTTTTCTTCTTTGAAATTAATTTGTTTTTGTTTTTTTGTCATTTTTTGTCTATCCACTCTTTTCTATTTAGCCCATGGTAGTCCACATTGCCATCAGAGCATACCTAAAAAGGGGAAGGGGGCTGATGGGGTTACAGCCCTCCCTTCCCGAAAAAGTCAAAGTTCTCATGAAAAAAGTGCTGTTTTTTTCTTCTTTGAGATAAATTTGTATTTTCCTTGTGATACAACAGATTGCCCACTCTCTTCTTTCTAACCCCATATTTCCTACATTGACATCATAGCATACCTAAAAAGGGGAAGGGGGTATTTGTGTTACACATATCCCACCCCCACACACACCGGAAATAGTCGAATATCTCATGAAAAAAGTGCTGTTTTTTTCTTCTTTGAGATAAATTTGTTTTTTTGTTCGTATAACAGACTACTCTCTCTCTTCTTTTTAACCGCATATTAGTCCACATTAACGTCAGAGCATACTTAAAAGGGGGAATGTGTCTGATGGGTTTACAGCCCCCCCCCCTTCTTCCCCAAATAGTCGAACATCTCATGAAAATACTGCTGTTTTTTTGTTCTTTGAGATAAATTTCTATTTTTTTTGTCATACAACAGACTATCCACTCTCTTCTTTGTAACCCCATATTACTCCACATTACCATTAAAACATACCTAAAAAGGAATAGGGAGATGATGGGGTTACATCCCCCTTCCCCAAATAGTCGAACATCTCATGAAAATAGTGCTGTTTTTTTCTTCTTTGAAATAATTTTTTTTTTGTTTTTTTGTCATAGAACAGACTATCCACTCTTTTCTATTTAGCCCATGTTAGTCCACATTGCCATCAGAGCATACCTAAAAAGGGGAAGGGGGCTCATGGGGTTACAGCCCCCCTTCCCGAAATAGTCAAACTTTTCCTGAAAAAAAGTGCATTTTTTTAATTCTTTGAGATAAATTTGTATTTTTTTGGTCATACAACAGACTACCCTGTCTCTTCTTTTAAAGCCCATATTAGTCCACATTGACGTCAGAACATACCTAAAAGGGGGAAGGTGTCTGATAAGTTTACAGCCCCCCCTCCTTCCCCAAATAGTCGA
The DNA here is from genome assembly GCA_963931845.1 of Maratus michaelseni. NCBI lineage: Eukaryota > Metazoa > Arthropoda > Arachnida > Araneae > Salticidae > Maratus > Maratus michaelseni. The sequence continues at coordinate 22,916,755 of OZ007599.1, read as the reverse complement.
ACATCTCATGAAAATAGTGCTGTTTTTTTCTTCTTTGAGATAAATTTGTTTTCCTTTTTTTGTCATTCAACAGACTACCTACTTTCTTCTTTTTAACCCCATATTAGTCCACATTGCCATCAGAGCACACCTAAAAAAGGGAAGGGGGTTGATGGGGTTACAGCCCTCCCTTCCTGAAATAGTCAAAGTTCTCATGAAAAAAGTGCTGTTTTTTTCTTCTTTGAGGTAAATTTGTATTTTTTTTGTGATACAACAGATTGCCCACTCTCATCTTTCTGACCCCATATTCTCTACATTGACATCATAGCATACCTAAAATGGGGAAGGGGGTATTTGTGTTACACAGCCCCCCCACACACACACCGGAATTAGTCGAAAATCTCATGAAAAAAGTGCTGTTTTTTTCTTCTTGGAGATAAATTTGGTTTTTTTTTTGGTCATATAACAGACTACCCTCTCTCATCTTTTTAACCGCATATTAGTCCACAGTAACGTCAGAGCATACCTAAAAGGGGGAATGTGTCTGATTGGTTTACAGCCGCCCCTCTTCCCCAAATAGTCGAACATCTCATGAAAATACTGCTGTTTTTTTGTTCTTTGAGATAAATTTCTATTTTTTTTTTGTCATACAACAGATTATCCACTCTCTTTTTTGTAACCCCATATTAGTCCACATTACCATTAAAACATACCTAAACAGGAAAAGGGTGATGATGATGTTACAGCCCCTTTCCCCATATAGTTGAACATCGCATGATAATATGCTGTTTTTTCTTCTTTGAGATAAATTTTTTTTTGTTTTTTTTTTGTCTTAGAACAGACTATCCACTCTCTTGTATTTAGCCCATATTAGTCAACATTACCATCAGAGCATACATAAAAAGGATAAGGGGGATGATGGGGTTACAGCGCCCCTTCCCGAAATAGTCAAACTTCTCATGAAAAAAGTGCTGTTTTTTTCTTCTTTGAGATAAATTGGTATTTTTTTTTGGTCATTACAACCGACTACCCTCTCTCTTCTTTTTAACCCCATAATAGTCCTCATTGACGTTAGAGCATTCCTAAAGGGGGAAGGTGTCTGATGGGGTTACACACTCTCCCTTCCCCAAATAGTCGAACATCTCGTGAAAATATTGCTCTTTTTTTCTTCTTTGAGATATGATTTGTCATACCCACTAACAGACTACCCACTCTCTTCTTTTAACCCCATATTAGTCCACATTGCCATCAGAGCATACCTATGAAGGAAAAGGGGGACGATGGGTTACAGCCCCTTCCCCAAATAGTCGAACATCTCATAATAATAGTGATGTTTTTTTTCTTCTTTGAGATAAATAGAACAGACTATCCACTCTCTCCTATTTAGCCCCATATTAGTCCACATTTCCATCAGAGCATACCTAAAAAGAGAAAGGAGGCTAATGGTGTTACAGCCCCCCCCCCCTCCCCAAATAGTCGAAAATCTTATGAAAAAAGTGCAGTTTTTTCCTCTTTGAGATAAATTTGTATATAATTTTTTGTCATACAACGGACTACCCACTCTCTTCTTTTTATCCCCATATGCACAGTAACACCACATCATATCCATTGAGGGTTAAGGGGGATGGAAGGGGTACAGTCCCCTCCTGAAATAATCAAAAATGAAATGAAAAAAAGTGCTAGTTTTTCATCTTTCTATTTGTGATAAATTTGTTTTTTTTTTCTGTCGTACAACGGACTACTCACTTTCTTCTCTCTACTCCCATATTAGTACACAGTAACCCCACAGCATAAGCAAATAGGGGGGAGGGGCTGATTGGTCACAGACCCCGCCCACCTCCCACAATGATCGAAAATGGAATGAAAAAAGTGCTGATTTTTCTGTTTATGTTTGAGATAAAATTATAATTATTTTTTCTGTCATGCAATGGACTACGCACTCTCTTTTCTTTAGTCCCATATTAGTACACAAGGGGTGGTGAATATGGGGTAATAGCTCCATTCCCCTTCCGAAGTGGTCGCAGTGAAATAAAAAAAGGCTGACTTTGTTTCTTTCTTTTTGAGATACATTTGTTTTATTTTCTGGCATGCAACGAACTTGTTTTCTCGTTAGCCCATATGCCTTTTAATAGTGCGATCAAAATTACTTGAGATCACAAAATCTATTTTCAAATGATTGAAAACAGCTCCATACATGTTTTAAAGGATAAATGAATACGTATAATATGCTCAATTGGCAAGATCTAGAAGTAGTTTAATTAATTTAAACAGTTTTTAAGTCTCTTCCACAGATGACGCCAAGAATAAGGAACGAGGTACATTAGTGCGCAGTGACATTAAATATTATCGCCAAATCAGCAAATGTACTAACTGGAATTTTTTTGCGAATGTCAATGTCAAGCAAGATTTTCGGTTTTGGAAGTGGCTTTTAAAGATGCCCAGTAGTAATACTGAAACAATATCTCCTGTTGATTTGTTTGTTCCTGGTCTTTTTACTAGCGAACTAGTTTTATTTATGTTACGTTCTTTTCTAGATTTAAGGCTATTCTCAAATACAAACTGGCTACTTTATGAGATATTTTTAAATTCATTTTTGCTCGGAGACGCGTGAAATTGGCAGGTCTTTTTATTCAGAAACTTTGCAATCGAAACATGTTTTCCCTTTTTTTGTAAAGGCAGAAAATATTTCAGAAAGTACTGTCGAAGTTGGCGTTTTGAATCGGATTCAGCGGCAGCCTGAGAAGCGCGAAAAACGAGTCGTTAATACGTTACAAGAATCACTTATAACTCGATAAGTAATCTATTTATCAAAAATGAAAAACTCATTGCGATTCCAAATCTCTTCCATAGTCAGGCCTGGCAATCCCTCTGCGTTTAAAAATGTGTCAGAAAGTTTCACGTTGATGAGCAGATCATTTGAGAACTACCTAAAAGGAAGATTCCTTTTTCAATATTTCAGTGTACGAGTGATCCAGCAAAAGATAAAAATTCTTAATTACTCTTCTATGAAAGTACAGTATTATGAATAGTGTTCTTTTCTAATCGCTCTTATTTTGACAGGACACAATTTAGTATCGGCAATTTTACCATTTGGAATATTTAACAAAAGAAGCATTAAATAAATTAAAATTATCTCACAGTCAACGTAAACATCTAATAATAAGCACAGGTTAAAAATAAATTTTCTTACAATTTTACTTTGAAGCAAATTGAATGTTGTTCGAAGTTAAAATAGAAATGGTGTAAATATATTTTCGGATATTTTGCTCATACAGAAGAATTTTCAAAATTAATCCATGCACTGGGTATTGAAGAACAGACTTTTTTTTTTATTAACATTTGTATTTCAGATTATTTTTCTAATTTAAAAAAATCATGTGTTATTCGAAATATATTCTTCAATAATTTTTCAATTCTAAAAACTGTTGTAATTCGCATAAATGTATAAGACGTTTTGAATATACACCGAGTATTTATAAATTGAGCAGGCTCCTCAAAAAAGTACCCAAAACCTTTTGCTTTCTTTTCTTTTCTTTTCTTTTCTTTTTTTTTTAAAGTCCAGTAATAGTGTTAGCCATAATTCAATAACTTTAACTCTTTTTTAAAAAAGGAAATCTGATATTTAATTTCCAATTAATTCTTAACTTGTCCGTTCCTTCACAGATTTGATGAGTTTTTTTAACATATATTTCTTGAAGTTTAATAACCATACGTTTGATCAAAATCCCAGGAGCATATATATGAAGGGAAGGGGGAGATCAAAAAGGAATGCTCACTACCCCTAAGAATTTGAATTAAATTTTTGTTGGTATTAAAAAAAAAGATTCTGCAAAGAAAGTTTGCTTATCCTGAACAGAGCCTGACCATCAAAATTGTTGAACTGATATTCAACAGAAAATACTTTTGGCCCTAATCGTAGATTATCACATTTTTACAAATAGTGTGAATGAGAAGTGTATGAATATAACTATATAATGCACCCATTTAAATGAAAGACTGAGAATAAATGTGGACTGAAGTTGGATTATTATTATTATTGACATTTCTTCGTAAAAATTAACTTGACAGACTCAAATATCATGTTAAATAAACATGAACTAATGTTGCACGAACTTTAAAAACATACGCAACCCAAAGAAAATGATATTTTATAAATAAGATAGTCATAAAATTAAAACATTTTTAAACAAGTTTAAAACACATATGAAGAAGCTGAAATAAATTGGGCGCACTTTGAAAAACTTAAATCTTCAAATGAGAAGAAAAATTATAAATACACTTATGATATCACTGACAATTTTAGCTTACATAAGTTGTGTAATGAGTCTAGAAATTTTAATTTCTTATTCTGTTAAGATTGTTTACAATAAAATTGATTTGAAACACCATAAATTTTTGGGCCCCTCAAATATGTGGGTTCTGGGAAAGTGCCCCGCGTGCCTTGGCAGTAATATGAAATTGATCCCAAAATAGACAAAAAATAAATTAAGAAAAAAATTGTTTGAGACTATCCCAAGCAAAATTAATTTATTGTCAAGCAAGAATCGTAGCCAGAATTTAGGCGAGAGGAAGACAACTTTATAGATTATAAGCTACAATGACTTTCTTTTAAATGAAATTATATGAAACAATCCATTATCACTTTTCAACTTATTTCGGCGTGCGTGGGCGATGGGGGGGGGGATTCGACCCCATACCTCCCCTCCCCCCTCCGTTTTTCTCTGGCTACGGCCTTATTGTCAACATGATTTTGTTTATAACGCAGTTCAACATGTTTCGTAAGACTCAGAACATTAACGAAATTTAAGTCCCCCCCCCCCCGAAATTAAATCCTAGATACGCCACTGCTGTGCAGACCTCTAAATCTGCAATACAGTAAACTTCCGATTATCCGTCACTCACGGGACCGACCGGGTGGCGGATAATCGAAATAGACGGATAATCGAAAGACCATTATTAAAATCACATTTCTATTTGCTGGTTTATAAATAACAATATTTAAACGCGTGTTTTTTTATTAGCGGTGTATTTCATGAATAGAAAACACAATTAATAATAACAAATAAATTTATGAGAGTAATTTAAAATTTTACACAGTAAATAAATTACCTGTTTTCATCGAAAATAATTCGTTTTACATGTTTGTTTGCAGTTTGCTTGTCCTTTTACAGCAGCAAGATTGCGAATTTTGCGTAATAAAAGTACTTGAGTTGCATCGGCTTCATCTTGCATCTCAAACCATTTAATGCACTTCGAGAGTATTGTCTCCACTTCTGCATGACTGACTCCTGGGTCATCATTTTCCGATTCATCAGATTCATCCGCTTCAGGTTTCCCTGGATTCAAAATATTTTGGATAATTTCGTCATCCATAAATTCTTCATAACCAATATCATTGTTATCACAATTATGCCAGTTTTTCATTTCATCTGCAGAAATATCTTTTAAACATGGTACGTTTGATACCAAGGTCAGTATCTCTGTATCATCATCAGGTACATCTTCTGTGCTGGTAGTATTGGTAGCATCTTCTGGTGTATCAATAGTGTTGGACCACAATTTTCTCCAGCTTCTCTGGAAAATCTGTTCAGATAAATCATTCCAGGCATCAGCCAAGTTGTATATGGCATCTTTGATAGTGTATGATTTCAAAAAAACGAAGACATTTGATTCATTATCAGCGAGTAGCAGCTTTTGAATTAAAGCTTTCCGATAACGTTTTTTCATCGATTCAAAGACACTTTGGTCCATTGGTTGTTAACAGTGATGTTGTATTAGGTGGAAGAAATAAGCACTTGATGTTACCGTCAGTAGATTCTAAATTTTCCGGATGTGCTCCTGCATTATCAAGCAACAAGATTGCTTTCTGAGGAAGATTACTTTTTTTTAAATGTGCTTTAACTCCGGGAACAAAGATATAAAAAAAAAACACTTCTTAAAAATATCTTGCGTCATCCAGGAACTTTTTTTACTGTAATAATTGACAGGCAGTGCTTTCATGTTAATATTCTTAAAAGCTCTAGCATTCAGGGGGCGGTGGCTGCAGTTTAGCTAGCGCCGCCTCACTCGGGTTCACTGAACATGCGTGTTTTTGTTGTTCGTTTCAGATTGAAAAAAAAAATGGAAAGGGGGGGGGTGGCGGTTAACCGAAGGTGGCGGTTGATCGAATGGCGGATAATCGGAAGTCTACTGTATTTTGATTGTTATTGAGATTAAATAGCAGTTTATACATAAATCACAATATATCTATTTAAATGATTCATAAAAATGTCGATAGATGGCAGCAGCATAAATTAAAAACATAATACGTATTGATTATAAAATATACATTAAAATATGTTTAAAAGGTGACAAAATACAAATATAAATATTTATTTATTTACATCCCGAGACTTTCGAACACTAGCGTGATCATCTTCATTGGGGAAATGTTGACTGAGTTGAGATGAATGTCGCTTTCACTGTGCTAATATGTAATGGAGTTTTAACGGGGCCAGTCTATTATTTTATAGGGGTGTATCAGGAAAAGTCCATTAGTTCCGGCGCTGCAGTTCTTGATAATTTCAAAATATTAAACCAGATTTTAGGTATATTATAAGACAAGCAATCATTACAGACTCGATTTCCTTTACATAAAATCTCCAAAGTCTCTCTGATTTTAGCTGTATACTCGTTATTTGCAGGAACTATAATTTTTGCGTTTTGAAAATCAATATTTATAATCTGTCGATGATACAATCTTGATAAAGCTGTGGTTGGACGATTAAACTTAATGTCAGAAATGTGTTCTTTTAATCTTTCTTTAAATTTCCGTGTGGTCATCCCTATATAGGATAAACCAGTTTGTGTTTCTGTGCTAAATTGGATAGGGATCATGTTATATTAAGCCTTCATAAGATCACTTTTACACTCGTCGTTGAAGTGTTAAGGATTTTGAATGACACTGTTTGCCTTATTTAATCGCAAATTTCTACAATTAATCAAAGCAAATATAACTTTTAAAATGTAGTTGTATTAAAAAGAAATTCGTATTTCTTAACACATATGCTTTTGGTACAAACATTAAAAAAAATAAAATATTTGTTGATGATTCTTTTATTTGAAACATGTGTTTCACTCTTTATATTTAAGATAAGGACTACTTTTCCAAACGAATAATTTGTGACAAAGCATAAAAAGTACTTGAAAGTTGTTATATCTACTTCTTAATCATGTTGTATTAAGCGCATTTTTCAAACGTCTTCAAAAATTCTTCCTAAGCTTATTGTCATAAGAATAGTAGTGCAAAATAATTATATCGTCGGATTTCTGTAAATGAAATATTTATTAAATTTCGGTAAACCTTAACTTTTGGGATTTGGATGGCTGCTTTTCAGGGGCGTAGCTACCGCGGAGCAATTGGAGCAAACTGCTCCAGGCGCACGAATCGTAAGGGCACAAAATTCGAAGATGTTAAAAAAAGATTTGAATAATTTTTATTTACGATTAACCCTTTCCGGCACAGACAAAGTCTGTTCGTAAAATGAGAAATTGCTGACTGACACCGGAATTTACAAACGACTTTTTTAGAAAATGCGAACTCCTTATTTTAAGCTTTCATTTTACAAACAAAATTTTATTAAAATATTCTTGGTGCCGAATGCAAGTTTGGAATTAAAATTAGGTGTCCCCGGAGTGGGACCACTGTGCCGGTATGGGTTAACAAATTATTATAGATGGATCATACTTTTTACAATCGGCATAGACCTGTGATATTTTACCTTATTTTGAATCTCAACTACTTCGACTTAAAACACGTTTTTATTCTCATTAAAAAAATTCCTTCTATTTGCAACATTTTATATCACAGCACCACCTTAAGTAACTTTTCCAGTATTATTTCAGAATACCCGATTTTTATTTCTTTACCGGTGGTAACAATAACAGGTTTCGAAAATTTCAAAACTTACCTAACGCCTTGGGTAAATTTGAGGACTGAGACTCGTCATGCACTTAATTTGCCCCAAATGGAGATGAGGAATCTGAGACGTCATTCGAGTTAACACTAAAACCTCAACATGGATCAATTCACCTAAGGGTCTTCAACCTGGGGCCTGGGGATACCAAGCTACCACTATTACATGGGGGAATATCTACGCCCCACGGGCAGATACGATAGCCAGCCACTGGCGATTATATTTTATTTGCATATACAAACATTTTTTTTTTTGTGGTAGATTTCTCTTGAAATTATCATATAAACGTAAGCATCTCATATCATGAATTTTAGCTCTTTAGTCATACATTAATTGAAAGAAACATTAGATTGTTAATTTGATCCGCAGAAAGTTATTGATCGTATTACGAACGAGAAAGCAAGAAAAGGAAATTTAAAAAAAAATTTTGGTATGTCAAAATTAAACATGCATTTGTTAATACAGTTTATAGAATACGTAGTCATGGTCGGATTTAGACATATGCCACATGCAGTCAGCCTTAGGGTGGCAACTGAAATTGTGAAAGTATTGTTTTTAATTATGAAGATATGGTAAATTTTAAACGAAAAAAAATTTCATAAGCATTTTCTATCAAAATCACAGAAACGATTTTCCTTAGAAAATATACTGATTGAAATTAAGTAATTATCGTCACATGATTACATAAAAATGAAATGTTCAGCTTCTCCAATGTTGCAAACGTCCTGCTATTTCTTAGAATTTATTTCAGAATCTGTCCCTTTTTACTGAAATAGAAACAACGGCTATCTTAAAATGGCTAAGTCCTTTAAAGTGACTCGATTACTATCAATATTAATTAAAAAAATATTTGTCTGTGTGTCTGTGCGAAGGCTAAGGAATTCTACTGCATACGTAGATATATGAAAATTTTGTTAAGGATAGTCCAAAGATAGACTAATGCATCTCAGGCTCAGATTTTTCATTTTTAACACTTTCCAACCTAGTTGAAAAGTGTTTATGACTTCGGTTTGTCTGGCCGTCTGGCCGTCTGCCGTCTGGCCGTCTGCCGTCTGGCCGTCTGGCCGTCTGCCGTCTGCCGTCTGCCGTCTGTCCGTGCTCTAACTCCCGTAAATATGCTCGGATTGCCCTGCAATTTTTATATGTTATAATCGTTATCTATAGCATGTTCCCTATTTCAACGGAAGTGTGTAGCACTTATAGTTTTTTTACAGGGACACTCAAAAGAATTCCGTTACATTGCGGTCTATGAGGAAAAATCATTTGCGGTTTATTTAAATAATGTTTCACTATTTTAAACGCATTGAAATTTATATATATCACTAAGGTGCATTAGAAGAAGCTTAATATGGAATAGGGTGTGCATAGCACTTATACTTACTTTACAGGGACAGTCAAAAGAATTCCGTTACATTACGTCTATGGAGAAAAATCGTCTGCGGTTTATTTAAATAATGTTTCACTATTTTAAACGCATTGAAATTTATATAAGGTTCATTACAAGAGACTTACTACAGAATATTGTGTGTATAGCAGTCATAGTTCATTTACAGGGACACACAAAAGAATTCTCTACTGTATGTTAACAATAATTCTTGGAAGTGCGTTTTAAGTTACTGAATGCGATTTTAATTTTAAATAATGTTTCACTATTTTAAACGCATTGAAATTTATATATATCACTAAGGTGCATTAGAAGAAGCTTAATATGGAATAGGGTGTGCATAGCACTTATACTTACTTTACAGGGACAGTCAAAAGAATTCCGTTACATTACGTCTATGGAGAAAAATCGTCTGCGGTTTATTTAAATAATGTTTCACTATTTTAAACGCATTGAAATTTATATAAGGTTCATTACAAGAGACTTACTACAGAATATTGTGTGTATAGCAGTCATAGTTCATTTACAGGGACACACAAAAGAATTCTCTACTGTATGTTAACAATAATTCTTGGAAGTGCGTTTTAAGTTACTGAATGCGATTTTAATTTTAAATCGCTTTTTGTATATTACGTGGTGTGTATAAATTCTGTAGATCCTATACAGGGAAGCACAAAAGTTCGGGAACACATTTCCGTATTATTTAACTCCAGACGGAGAATTTTAAACTGTGCTACGTGTTCCCTAACTGAACTAAAATTTAGCATCCTATGTAGTATATATACAAATCTATAGATCCTATACAGGGCTGAATAAAAGTATTCGGATTACTTAGATGTTATCTTTTAGCTTATTAAAGAGTATGATTCGTAAAATTATTTTGGAAACGTTGGAAAGTGTTACATAATCTATGCTTGATGCATGATTTTTCGTTCTTGTTTGTTAATTAACTGATACATTAATGAATAAAAAAAGAAAACTGATCAGTTAAACTGAGGGCATTGAGCTCACAGGCTATTCACACTAATTGTATATTATACTCTTATTTAAAAGAATTTGAAATAAACCCCTCGAAAAACAAAGAAATCGACAATATATTAAGGGAGATTATCCCCGACCCCCCCCCCTTATAATTAACCAATGAACTCCAAAACTAATCAGGGAAGAGCCTTACCACAATGAACCTATATACAAAATTTGAAGAAAATCGGATAATTCTGTATGAAAACCCATTTATCTAAATTAAAGGGTGGGTGGGGATTAGCCCCCCTTTCTCCCTTTATACTTAACCAATGAACCCCCAAAACTAACCAGCCTTATCAGAATGAAACTATATACAAAATTTGAAGCAAATCGGATATTTCCATCAAGAGTTATCGCGTTACGTACATACATACTTTCATACAGAACCGGCGGGCACATTAGCTGTCAGGCTTTGATAGCTTGTGAGCTAAAAACCATAACAAACATCGTAAAATGATGCTCTGCGATTGATCATGACAAAATTTGAAGCATTTTTTTCCAAAATACTTTTTTGAAAATTGAGGCGTAAAGTAATATTTTATATTTTAGGAATTGATAATGCATGATAAAAAGAAGTTCCTGTGGGTGAAAAAATTATTTTTCTGAAACATTGTTTTTCAATATTAATAACATGCTGCTTTATTTATAGTCGTTACAAGAACCTTTAATGAATCTGTGAGATATATACTTTGAACAATCCTTTTTCACGTGAATTCAATACGTGTTTTTATTATTTCATTCAGAACTGAAATTTGTAAGTCTATTGTGCAGTGCGGGGACCGATTATGTCCAAATGGAGGCTTCCTACCGCCCTTTCTCCGTCAGACAATCCTTAATATTAAGGATTACATCTAATTTGAGACCTTCTAATCTGAGGAGGGGTACTGAACAAATGCCTGATCTGTTTCATTATGGTAGTATGGTCCAACTATTGTGATTTAAAAAATTGATTGAAATCAATCAAATTACAAAATAACAAAAAAAATGTACTACTTGTGTATTTAGTAAATCCAGTAGGAAAGGTCGAAAAAATGCTGAGGTTCGAGCTTAGTGATAGTAACGTTGGTATATGCCAACGAAATAATACTGTTCCTAGGGCCTCAAATTGTCTTAATCAGGCTTTGACAGGGTGAGACAATTTAAATGTTTCATTTTATATATATATATATATTCGTAGTTACAATCACTACTTTGATGTATAGGCACATGTCTTTTTTTTTTTTTTTTTTCATTGAAATTTTTCAAGTAATGTGCTATGAAATTTAAAATTTCTCTCCAATACTAGTGCGTTTCCTTATTAGAATTTTGTAAGTCTTCTAAGCCCTCGAACGAACAATAGAATTGTTGACAGATAGCATTGCGGCCATGGGCACATGTAAAACGGAAATATCGGCCCCGTACGTAGTAAATTTAAGTAGCTACTCAGTACCTAAAGAATTGTATTATATTATATTTTTTATTTGTATTTATTGCATTGAATTTATTATTGTTAAAACAGCCTGGAATATCAAATAAATTAAATAAGGTTTTAAATAAAAACAACTATTGTTCTTAGCATCATGCCAGTAGAATTATGAAATAATGAATTATTTTTAAAACACATGTGGGTGCAGCCAAGCTGATGAGTACATCCACATATGTTTTTCATATCCAATTCTTGATTGGTTCTCTTGTGGTCCAGTTTTTCCACTGAATAATGTTCATAATTAATTTATTAATCCATTTGTGTTTACTTAATAGCAACTCCAATTTATAATTTTTTTTCCCCTTTCTCTCTCTTTCTTTTTAAATGTTCTTCAGGTATGAGTAAATTTGACTAATTACCATTGAAGCACATGCTATGGTAATTTTATGATTGCACAAGTTAATTATTAGCTATGTGGTATTCTGATTCCACAATATCATTAATTATCTCTTTGTAGATTTTAGTAGAATGATATTAGAACTTGATATGTTTTTGAAATTCATAGATATTATAATTATATATATATATATATATATATATATATATATCAGGGTTCGTACGGTGCTTACTTTGACAAATCTGTATTTTCTAAAACCAAAATTTGCATTATTTAATTGCAAGATTCTGTGGTTAAATAAAGCAAAATTTTCATTATGGAAATAGAGATATCGAAAAGTAAGCACTCGTATACCACCTGTATACGATTTTTAAACCTTAAATAAAAGAACATTTTCCAGAACTTTTCCCTGAGTCAATGGGGCGCAATGATTTTTCTTGCTCCAGGGCGCTGACTATGTAGCTACGCCACTGCTGCTTTTAATATTATTAACGTAAAAGTATTTTCCCCCCAAATTAAAAACAAAAATCTGACTTGAAAGGCTTAAAAATGATAATTATAAATATAAACCTATATTAAGATTTACACTTTTTTACGAGCTATAAAAGCAGTGTTGAATTCAGACACTTTTCTCCGGGAGGGATTTCTGTAGAATTCCATTTTTTGACCATTGAAAGCATAAATTCTCAAATCTTCCGGGGGAATGCCACTCCCTGGATTCAACATTGATCACAGCTAATACGAACAAAACATCGGTTCACTTTAATGTGATTTTAGGCAAAAGATAGGCTAGGAAAGAACTTTCTTATCGAACATTGTTCTTTCTCAATGATAATACTTCTACATTACAACTGTCTGTCAATTTATTAATTTTACGAAATATAATTTCAATCTCCAAGGAGTTGAAGGTTGAAATTTAACTATTACTGAACGTACTTAAACGTGAACATGAAAAATTTATTGAACGTTAATTTAAATATTTTTGAACGTAATGAAATTTAACAAATATTTCATTTACGGAAATCTGACGAATATAATTAATTTTCGTACTATTCGTACCCACCCATCCAAAAATATGCAAAGGAATTGCCCTGAGGTCTTGAAAGAAAGAAACAAGAACGAAAAATCATGCGTCAAGCATAGATTCTGAAACACTTTCCAACACATTCAGAAGACTGTAAAAAAACTTCACAGTTTACTTGTTTTAATTGCTAAAAGGGGTAAAATAAAAACTTTATAAACAGTAAAATAACTTTTATCTGACTGATAATATGTTTCGGCTCCATCGGAGCCTTTATCAAAACAAATAAGAATATTCTATAATTGCATGGTCTTTGAAGTTACTCCATAGTCACAAATATGGAAATAAAAATTCAAGTTAAAAATGAAAAATAACGTGTGAGTAATTTGAAAAAGTACGTGAAAAGTTAAATGATGGCATTCAAATAACAACTTCATAGACTGCGCAGTTGTAAAATATTCTTATTTGTTTTGATAATGGCTTCAATGGAGTCGAAACATGTCAACAGCCTAATAAATTAACTTATTTTGCTGTTTAAAGTTTTTATTTTACGCCTTTTAGCAATTAAAAGAAATATATTATTACCAGAGCAGGGCATGGGCAGTATCGAAAATACATGTATTTGAAATACATTTGTATTTTGTATTTTAAACAGATAAAACTAAAGTATTTTGGTAATGTATTTTGAAATGATTTTTCTATGTATTTTGTATTTTCAAAATATTCAAAATGCATATCTCGATTTTCAAACTGTTCATACCAGAGCCCGATCAGGCTGAAATTTGGCCCAGGGCCTGTTAAAAAGTTGCCCCCCCCTTTCCTCCCCATTCCGGCGACACTTTCAGAAAAAAAGTAGGTTTATTTGATGAGTTGACAAAGTTGTTTGGGTGAAAGTTTCAAGTTTACAAAAAAAAATTAACTTACAAGAATAATCAAGAAAATGAATTACCGTCCACTTTCTCAAATAAGCATTTGTATAATTCACAAACATCTATGATCCACAGTTTATGTTGCAGAATAAATGAGGACGTCATTTTCAAAACTCGCCTTATCCAAAATCATAAAAAATGTGTTTTCCTTAAAGGAAAAAAAAAAAGATTTCCTCAGATTCTCCTAAAGATTCTCCTAAAAAAAGATTTTACCAATGTCGACGTTTAGAAATTTCTTTCAAGCTATCGCCACCAGGGAAAGGCGTTGCATTGAGGAAATTTTGCATCCAATCAGGGTGAAAAAAAATTGTCTGTTTGTCAAGCTATAGTGATATATTAAGACGAGGGCGTGTTTTTAACTTCTTCCTGCACCGGAAGACCAGACCCCTGTCACAAAAATTCATTAAGTAACCCCAAAATAGGTACCGGTTGACATTTCAGAATGACCAAAACCATGAGCCGATTTCTGCACGTTGATTTTCGAAGCGAGCGTTTTGAAGGAATGCGTGCTATGATTTGAATTTTTTTAATGTTGGCTTTATATCTTAACAAATATGAGGTGTTGCGTGCCTTTCTGCAATATCGACAGTAGAGCAGACTATTTTGATCCAGATGATGATGATAAAATCTCCATGCATTATTCCCTAAAGATGAAAAAATTTTTAAGTTTTAATTTGGTTTGTTATTTTACCTTCATGTATCTAAAATTTGCCTTAGAAGGAAGGTGGGAGGGAGGAGCAGGGTGGCAGAAATCCAAATTATTTTGTGTGAATATCTAAAATAGTTATAAATGTTATATGTATTCTTTTCTGTAGGAAATGAACTGTAGTCAGCTGTAATAAAATATTTCAATTTCGCTGTGTTTGAAAAAGTTTCAACATTTTCAAAAAGCACTTGTAACATTAATTGCTCATACATCATTCTTTGTGTATGTGTGTGCGCGAGCGCGCTATAAAAATACTTAAATTCTAATAAAAAGTGAAACTATACCCCTCCCCCCCCCGAAAAAAAAAGTTTTAATTCTGGTTGCCATTTTACCTTCATGAATATAAAATTTGCCTTAAAAGGAAGGTTGGGGGGGGGGAGGGGGAGGGGGGGGAGGATGACAGAGATCAAAATTATTTTGTGCGAATCTCTAAAATAATTATAAATGTTATGTGTATTATTCTCTATAGGAAATGAGCTGTAGTCAGCTGTAATAAAAGATTTCAATTTCACTGTGTTTGAAAAAGTTTCAACATAGTCAAACGGCATTTGTAACATTCATCGCTCATACACAATAATGTTTTTCTCTCTCTCTCTCTCTCTCTGTGTGCGTGATTTTAGGTACTGATATCCCCCCTCCCCCCCCCCCGAAAAAAAGCTCTTAGTTTGGTTTATTTCATGTTTATATTCTAGACTGTGAGCCATAGGCAAATCTGTACAATCTTGCACCTACGTTTGATTTTGCCGGTGCCCATATTTCTTAGTATTTGTCAGAAAATATGTCAGAAAGTTTGGCGTTGTTGAGCGAAGAAGCGAGAACTTGTGATCATAAATTGTAAATTACAGTGAATTTAATCGCAGAATTGTTATAATATATATATATGTGTGTGCGTGCGTTATAATATATATATATGTTATATAACATACATAATATATAAATATACACTAAATCGCATGTATTGTATTAAATATACAGACACAATACACTATTACTTTGTAATAGAATCTATATATTTAAAACAAAAAGCGAATTCTGTCAAATCCACATGAAAATAGTCTCTTTGCGCATGCGTCAACGATTTTTTTGAAGCCTTCTACCCTCAGAAACGGGAAACCTGATTGATTAAGCCAACCCTCACCTGTTTAGCAAGAGGATTGAAAACGGGTGAAGCCCTACCATTATATTGTATATTGTATTGCATTGCAGCCCATTATATACCATTATATTGTATTACAGATATATTGTATTACAGATATATTGTATTACCTATAGAGGCACAATACACTATTACTTTGTAATAGAATCTATATATATAAAACAAAAAGCGCATTCTGTCAAATCCACATGAAAATGGTAGGGCTTCACCCGTTTTCAACCTTCTTGCTAAACAGGTGAGGGTTGGCTTAATCAATTAGGTTTCCCGTTTAAATAATAAAAACTTGATTTTTTTTTAAATTATTATTTATTATCACGAGCCCGGGAAACGCCGGGCAGGGGTCAGCTAGTATATTTTTTAAGGCAGTTCTCAGATGACCTGCTCAACAACATGAAACTTTGACACATTTTCTGGCTCATTTTTAAATGCAAAGGCATAAAATTGGCAGGCCTGACCAAAGAAGCAATTCGGAATAGAAATGAGCTTTCCATTTTTTTTTCATAAATAAATTACTTATCGAAGTATTTGCTGTATATAATCATTCATCCATAATAATAATGCTCTATTTATTGCTTTCTAGTGATAATAAATCAATAATCAATCATGGGCATTAGCCCCCCCCCCTCTCTAACCAAAATTTATACCTCCCCCTTTCGCGCCCCTTCCCCATCGTACGGAGTTTCATATCTTCAAAATTCTTTATTTAAAAAATTCTGCCTATTTTGATTCTCACTAATAACAATAAATAAATAATAAGTTAAATTAACCCCATCTCCAACCTCCCAAATTTACGCGGCCCCCTTTCCCAAACCCCACCCCCAGCATAGAAAGAAGTTTAAATTATTTTAAAATATTTGATTGTATATAAAAATATTTTGTGCTATTTGTTGCTCTCCAGTGACAATAAATAATATATCATATAAATTATCTCCTACCCCGAAATTTCTTCTCCCCCCCCCCCCCTCCAGTATCCAGAGTTTCAAATCTATAAAACTCTTTATTTGAAAAAAATAATCTCTAACATTCTTTGCTCACAAATAAAAATAAATAAACAATCATCTAAATTACCCCCCCCCTAACCTCCCAAATTTACGTTTCCCCCTTACCTCCCCCCAGCATACAAATGAGTGTAAAATATTTTTAATCTCTATTTCACGTTAAAAAAAAATCTGTCCTATTTATTGCTCTATAGTGGCAAAAAATAATCATATAAATTGTCCCCCATTCCTGAATTTCCCACTCCCCCGTTCCCCCCCCCTCCCCCTCTCCAGTACGTATATTTTCAAATATTTAAATAAAAATTGTTTAAAAAAATCGCTACATTCGTTACTCAGTAATAAAAATAAATAAATTATCCCCTAAATTACCCCTTAACTCCCCAAATTTACGCTTCCCTCCTTAGCCCCCGCCCCCCTCTCAAGGACGTGTATTTTCAAACATTAAAAAAATAATAATAATCGTTACATTCGTTATTCAGTAATAAAAATAAATAAATTATCCCCTAAATTACCCCCTAACTCCCCAAATTTACGCTTCCCTCCTTAGCCCCCCCCCCCGGCATACAAAGGAGCGTAAAATATTCTTTAAATATTTAAACTTTTTTTTTAATTCTGTTCTATTTATTGTTTTCTAGTGTAAAAAATAATCATATAAATTATCCCCTATCCTTGAAATTTCTACTACCTCGTCTCCCCCCCCCCTCTCCAGCACACATAATTTCAAATATTTAAAAAAATTGCTACATTCGTTACTCATTAATAAAAATAAATAAATAAACCCCTAAATTACTAACTAACTCACCAAATTGACGCTTCTCACTCTTTGCTACCCCCCCCCCCCAGCATACAAAAAAAATATTTAAGTTATTTATATTTTTATATAAAATATCTTCTGTCCTATTCGTTATTCTGTAGTGACCATAAATAATAAATAATCAGTCATATACATTACTCCCTTTCCCCTGAAATTTCTTACCTCCCCCTTCCCCCCTCCCGCATAAAAATGTGTCGTCGTATTTGTTAGCGTGTAATAACTATAAACAAATAATCAATCATCTAAAATATCTCCTCCCCCCCCCCCCGGGCCTGTTCCGCCATAGAACACTGTTTAAAACTTTAAAACTCTAATTTAAAAATACATTCGAAAAAGCACAGAGAAATAAAAGCCCACTAATACACTTTTATTAGAGAAAATTACACTTTTGGTACTGGGCTACATTCTGGGATTGATATAAAATTATGAAACAAAATTAACTGAAAAGTTCAAAGTTTAAGCTACAGCCATTAGTGCTTAAATTTTCAGAATTTTTCATGGATAAGTTTTTACAAAGCTATGAGTGAAAAAATACCTCAGTTTTTCGAGTTTCAAAATTGAAAATAATATCAAAATCAAACAGCAACAAAAATCGAAAATGTAATCAACGGCAGAAATGTATTACGGTCTCAAATATCATGTGCAAAAAGAAAAATTCAAAAATATGCAAATGCCAATGAGAAATCAGCGAAATGGTCTGCCATAGGTTTAACATTAGCACCGTATTCCCGCGCGCTTGCTCAACGGGAGCCTTAACAGTCTAGTAATCATTTAAAACTATAATTCTGACATTGTAAAATCCTAGTTTATATTGAAATCAATAGACACAGTATGCAGTTTTTGGCATTTCCACCAAATTTGATTTTCTGGATTTGATTTTCTGTGGGCCCCTGAAATTGGTGGGCCCAGGAGGCCCGTGCATTAATCAGGCCCTGGTTCGTACCAGACTTGAAGCTCGTTAAACCACAACTTGTGTTTAAAACGCAAATACTGATTCACAACAGAAAAATACATGCTTGTCTGTTTTGTCAAGTCTTGGAATTCGTTTACAGAAGTTAATATAAACATATACAGGGGTTGGACAAAATAATATGAATACTTGTGAAAAAATAGCACTTGAAAGAAACCTCTCGTATACTCCTGCCCTCTAGCGGTGAAGTGTGCCACCTAGCGGATGAGAAAGTACAAAAATTAGTTTGCTACTAGCAGTGATAGAAGTCGGATGCGAAATATATTTCTGTGTTAAAATTGCGGTATGACTGACCTCTCTGATTTCGAAAGAGGCATGATTGTTGGGACCCGTCTTGCTGGAGCCTCAGTAAGAATAATGGCAACCCTTAGGTGTTGGGAGAAGTACAGTGTCGACTGTAATGTCAGCATATTCGAAAGACAGAAAAACAACATTTAAAAAGCACAACAGTAGTCGAAAGTCGAAGCTGAATGACAGAGACAGAAGGGTTTTGAAGTAGATTGTGGCAAAATAACACAAGACAACAACATCCCAGATAACATCTGAGATGAACACACATTTACAGGAACCAGTTTCATCAAAAACTATCCGGCGTAAACTGCATATGGCAAATATTCGTGGTAGAGCGGCTATCTCAAAACCATTGATTACACCTTGCAATGCCTCGAAGCGACGAATATGGTTTTGCGAGCATAAAAGTTGGACACAAGAACAATGGGAGAATGTTATATGGTCAGACGAATCGCCGTTCACATTATTCCTGACAAATGGACGTATCTACGTTTGGAACGCCGAAAGAAGTCTATCAAGTTGACTGTCTGTGGCCTACGCTTAAACATGGCCGCGGTTGTGTTATGATCTGGGGTGCGATATCACACCGTGGTCTTGATCCTCTTTTTGTTCTGAATGGCCGTGCTACAGGAGCGGATTATGTCAATATTCTGCCGACCATCTTCACCCAATGGTGCAAACTGTGATTCCTGATAAACGACCAGTCTTCCAAGTTGATAATGCCCCCATTCGCACCTGTGGAATTGCCCGAGACTTTTTTTATGAACACGACGATGAATTATAGCATCTCATGTGGCCCCTTCAGTCCCCTGATTTCAGTATAATTGTGCCTTTGTGGGGTAATTTGGAAAACAAGCTACGCAGTTTATTCCTCCCTCCAAGGACACTTTCTGAATTAGGGACTTTTTTGCAATTTGAGTGGGAACGTATCCCTGTGAATGTTGTACGTGACTTGTATTTGACAATTCCACGTCGGATAGAAGCTGTAATTCATGCAAAAGGAGGACCAACGGCCTATTAATAAAAAAAAAAATTCCCTTTTCACAGGTGTTCACATTATTTTGTCCAACCCCTGTACCAAATCTGGTACGATAAGGATTTTTATCTTCGGCCGAAACATTTTTGTTGAATAGTTATAATAAATGCTTTTATAATTCTTAATGTCGCTATGTGAATTATAAAATTTTGTCCTTCCATACACAAGTAGGGTCGTCCAGCGTTTTCCTGAGTATTGCAGTTTTAAACTATGTTAGCAATGTAATGCAGTTAGTTGTTGCATAGACTCGTGAAAAGATTAATAATACCTATTTAAGAACTCCTAATGAAAGGAAATTAATTACTGGTGAAACATTGTGCTAGGCGATAGATATAAGTATACTCGAAATATTTCAAAATAATATTTTTTTATGATTATTGGTGTAAGGCCAAAACACTATTTTAAGGTCGAAACCAATTAAGCCTGGTCATTACTCTTTTCGGACCGGACTGGGCTTGGGCTTTACTTTTTACTGCAGACTCAGGCCGGGCAGGGTCAGATTTCTTTTTTCCGGACCAAGATAGACATTCTTCCTAGAGGTCAGGACGGGAAGAAATTTTCAGGCCCGATCTCTACCCAGATCGTATAAAAATCAGGCTCGTGCAAAAATCAGTAAAATTGAACCCGGTTTAAAATTTTCTGCAAAACATGCATATATTTTTAAATCTCTATTATTCTACAATTAAAAATTTAAATTTATATTTTTTGAAGAATAGTACATATATTTCTAGACAATAAAATTAAAGTACATGAAAACTTGTGAAAAGAAACCTGTCTATAATGGAATTCTGTCTTAAACGGAAAAATGTGTTGATTCATACAAAATGAATGTAATACATGTGAAACGAATCTAACGCATTTACAGCAGGTGATGTACCAGCTGAGGTGGGAACTTGTCTATAACGGATTTTTTTAGCTCCTACGCGATTTCGTCTTAGAAGATTTTTCTCTATAGTATTTTTCAGATTTGTAAGTCTCTCAGTCATGGAAAATGGATTAATGATAACTCAAACATTTGTTTACAAATAGACATCATAAAAAATAAATATACATAGTTTACACGGGCACAGGCAGAAATAAACTTAGGGAGGGCAGTATTTTGGAGCGGGTCTGCCTCTAGAGGGTGATTATAATTAAAAGTTCCACTTTCAAAATGCTGTAAAACAGGAACTATTGGTCAGACTGACTTCAAATTTGATCTGAATATACTGGAAGAAGGGAGAAATGAAATGGCATAAGAAAAAAATGTTCCAAATTGTATCAATAGATGGCGCTGTAAGCGGCATACTATGCAAATTAAAAGACACTCATGCGCAATTAAAAACGGAATCATCATGAGTTTTTGGTTCAAGGACAATTAAAAACCAATTTTTCCCATCGAATGTGGTACAACCTTGCCGTGGTGGACGGGCTTTCCACTAACAGTACCACGACTGTCGACTGATTTGGAAGTCATTTTTTCCGTCCAACAAAAGAAACACTGATGCACATTGAACAGTACGGTTGGTTTATTGTGCAACTCATACCAAAGCCGTCGTATTTCGATTAAAAATGTCACTTGTAGCCGAATCCACTTTCGTTATCCCGCTTACAGCGCCATCTATTGACACACTTTGGAACTCTTTCTTTCTTATACCATACCGTTTCCCCATTCTTCCAGTATGTTCAATTCAAATTTGAAGTCAGTCTGACAAGTGGTTCCTTCTTTACAGCATTTTGAAAAGTTGGACTTCAATTATAATCACCCTGTACTTCACAGCTCTGGGCGCTTTTTTAAAAATGAAGAATGTAAACATGAAAAATAGGTAATTTTTTTAAAAAAATGTCAGAATTCCTCGTACAAGAGAATTTTTAACCACATCGGCGTAAAATTTTTTCTTTTGTAGAAATTAATTCGGGCCAATTAAGTTTTTGTACGCGATAGGCTCGGACCGAAATTTTAGCATTTAAATCGGGCCAATACATTTTTTGTATGAGCCGGGCCAGACTCAGACCAAACTTTTAGCTTTTATACCAGGTCGGGCCAAAGAATTTTTTGTACGGATAGAGCTAGGCTTGGACCGAAATTTTAGCATTTAAATTGGGCCAATTCTTTTTTGTACGAGCCCGGCCCGACTCGGTACAAACTTTTAACTTTTGTACCGGGTTGGGCCCAATTTCTTTTCCACTTGTCGGGATGGGCCCGGGTCTAGAAATTTAAGCCTGTGCAGACCTCTTTTTTTTTGTTAGGGACCTGTCCATGCAGTCGATAAAATTTTATAACATGACATTGGAATTAAAACATTTTTGTGTAATGTAAGATAGTGCACAATAATTAAAAATAAATTCAATGTATTTTGTATTTTGAATGTATTTTGAAAATACCCGTATTTGTATTTTGAAATTTTAAAATTTGAAAAGTATTTTGTATTTTGTATTTTAGGCTCTAAAACCAATGTATTTTGTATTTTGTATTGAAAATGGTTTTTCGATGTATTTTACCCATCTCTGTTTACAAGGTGTTTTAAGTTGTTTGCTTTTAAAACTTCACAGTTTTTTTAAATAAACAAGGTCAAGGTCAAACCAGGCGGGGTGGCCTACCTTTCGGCTTAAGCTCAACTAGCCCCGTCCATTCCAAAGAAACAATTCAGAAAACGCATACCACATTTGAAAACCCATAATTAAACTAATTATTACAATTAATTTCTCTTACTATCTCCAGAAAAATAGCTTCATATCATAAAGTTTCCCTGAAAAAATCGGCTAATATTGCTGAAATTCACTGAAATTTTCGAACTATTGATATCACATATCTTTTTCAATCTAACACAACAATAAGAGAAGTTGAAATCAAATAACAACTTCATAGACTGCAATTGTAAAATATTCTTATTTGTTTTGATAATGGCTCCAATGGAGTCGAAACATGTCAACAGCCTAATAAATTTACTTATTTTACAGTTTAAAGTTTTTATGTTACACCTTTTAGCAATTAAAAGAAATATATTATTACAAGGTGTTATAATTTGTTATACTTTTAAAACTTGACAGTTTTCTAAATATACAAGGTCAAAGTCAAACCCGGCGGGGTGGCCTTCCTTTTAGTTTAAGATGAACTAGCCCCGCCGATTCTAAATAAACAATTTAGAAAACGCATACCACATTTGAAAAGCGAATTTTAACGATTACTACCAATAGTCGAACAAAATATCCGAATTATTTTGTACAGCCCTGTATAGGAGCGATATATATATATATACACTGCTCAAAACAATTAAAGGATATTTGAAGTTTTATATAAAATAAAGATATAAACGAATTTTTTTTTGCCGAAAATAGAAGAAGAGAATCACAAATGCAAATTTTTCTGGTTTTCGAACTGTGGAGTTAGCAAATTTTGAGTTCGACGTCAAAAACGTCGCTTCAGCGGCAGCGAATGAAATTTGACTTTCAACTGGATAAAAGAGAATGAAGACAAGGATGATCGGCATTCAGTGATTGCTTTGTTTCGATGAGTACGATGTCTCAGCGAAGTTATTTGACAGATTCAGAAGCTTGGAGAATTGTTGGTAGGTTAGAAGGGGGCCAAACTGAAGCCGAAGTAGCGCAAGCCATTGGAGTGTCACAAAATGTCATTTCCAGGATCTGGAACCGTTTTTTGGAGAGTGGATGTGCAGGCCGAAGACCAGGGCAAGGTCGTAGACGGGCAACAACGCCCAATGAAGATCGGTATTTAGCGTTAACAGCTCGGAGACACCGAAACATGAACGCTACTCTTCTCCAACAACACCTTCGCTTGGCTACAGGCACCACGATTTCAACTCAGACTGTCCGAAACCGGCTCCATGCTGTAGGTCTGTATGCTCGCCGACCGATGGTATGTGTTAGATTAACATCAAGGCATCGTCGCGACCGCAGGGAGTGGGCAACCGAGCATGTCAACTGGAGGAGAAATGAATGGAGCAATATTCTGTTTTCTGACGAGTACCGTTTTAAAGTGCATCCGGATAATAGGCGCAATTTCATCTGGAGGGACCGTGGCAGTAGGAATAATCCTGCGTTCGTGCACGAAAGTGTCAGATTTGGCGGTGGAGGAGTGTTGGTGTATGGTGGCATCTCCATTGACGGGCGCATTGACCTCTACATCATTCGAGATGGAGCTCTGACTGGTCGCCGATATAGGGATGAGATCTTCAGACCTATTGTAGTCCCTTACGCTGCAGCAATCGGAGATAACTTCATTTTAATTGACGATAACTGCAGGCCACATCGTGCAAACCTGGTGGAGGATTTCCTTTTCGAGGAAGGAATAGTTCGAATGGAATGGCCAGCGTGTTTTCCAGACATGAATCCAATCGAGCACGTTTGGGACGCTCTAGGAAGACGAGTTTCTGGCCGCCAACAACCCCCACAAACTCTCCAAGAACTGGAAAGAGCTCTTCTGGAAGAGTGCAGAATACCCCAACTCGTCATTAATAGCCTCATCGAGTCCATGCCTCAAAGGTGTTCAACGTTGCTGGCCGCCCGTGGAAACCATACCCCCTACTGAAAATGATTTTCTTTGAAGAAAACACCCTTTCTTATTCTTTTTTTCTCATATGCACAAATTGTGTTTTTTTCCTTTTGTACACAAATGCGCAATAAAATGCATTTTTTCTGCCAAACATGTGTAATTTATTCTCATATAACCTACTATGTCTGTCGACCATGTATTAATCAGCTAAAAAGTTTCCCAGAAATCCACCTAAAACTGCAATATCCTTTAATTGTTTTGAGCAGTGTATATATATATATATATATACTATAGACAGTATGCGAACATTTACTTCAGTTAGGAAATGCATAGCACAATTGAAAATTCCTCTTCAGCAATTTCCGTCAATAAACGGAAATGTACGTGAGATCTTTTGAGCAGCCCTGTATAGGGTCTATAGAATTCATATACACCCATTAATATTCAAAAAAATATTTCCATTTAAAAACGCGCGCCACAACTGAAAACGAGCTACCAGCAATTATTTTTCATAGACAGTATTGTAACCAAATTCTTTTGAAAGTCCCTGTAAATGAAAGATACACCCTATTCTACTGTAAGCACCTTGCAGTGCACTTTAGTGATATGTATCAATTTGTAAAATAGTGTAAGATCATTAAAATACGATTTTTCCCCATAAACGGTAATGTAACGGTGTCCATGTAAACTAGAGATCCTACATAAGAGAGAGATTGGAGATTGACGAAATGTCCGCCATCTTAGTTCCAAATTCAATGGACCAGCGTTTGACATATTTTGATCTATTAAAGTCATGGCACAATCGTTTTATAAAGCTTCAGAACATAGATATACATGTGCTTCTTTTATTTAGAGAATAAGAATTCTATTAAATGCATTATTTTTATTTGGATGAACTAGAGAGTTATGTTATTTCGAATCTGATCGGATTAGATGAATGACTTGAAAGAGGATAATAAATTTTGATAGTTTTAAACGGTAATAGAAAAATAAAAAAATGTACTTTGTAAAATTTGTGGTTCTTTATTGAGCTTTCGACCCTCTCTTAACAATAGATATTGCAATTATTAATTGAACAGTTTAAATTGAATTATCAATTCTTTATGTATATAAAACACTCGATTGCTTTATTTATTAATTAAAATGAATAAAAATAATAATATTTTGAATAAATAAATGAACTAACGAATTTTTAACTATCGAATATTCATTTATGTACAAAATTCACGTTATTCAGCCGTCATATTTCTGACTTGCTTTTATTAACAACAGTCACTATTTAATTATCATACTTAAAATATATATATATATTTCCACGTCAGTAGCACTTTTATTCTAATATTATATTTATCGAAACTGTATATTTAGATTTTATAAAGCGATAGCAGTAGCTAGAAGTTAATTTAGAAGCTAAAATAGGAATATTTTCAGTGAAGATTTTAAGATTTTCTTAAATAATGTATATTTTTGGAGGAAAGTTATATCGTATGCTCAATCTTTATTTTTTAAATCTTCAATGCAATAATATTTAGTTTTTAATAATTACTGTTGTTTAGGTCTGTATAATAAACTAAGGATAGCGGAGAAAATTTAATAATGTTGTTTATTTTCTGGCTGAAATTCCTTTTACATGAAAATCTTAGAAAAACTACATTTATTTTTTCAAAATAGTGTGAAATTAAAATGAAGAACAAATACTCTAAATGTATCACACTGCGATGTATTATTATTTTTTTTTAAGTTCTATGCACAATTATCCAAAAATCCTTTACAGCGTAATGGTGACGAATGCTGAAGTTGTAACTAAAATGGCGGATTTCCCAAATCTCCCGGCGCGCCAATGTCCAGTCTCTCTACATTCAGGGTCACTAATGTAAACGAACCATAAATGCTATGCTTCATTTTCAATACCAAACATTCCATAGTAAATCACAATAACATATATCAATTTCATGGCAATTCGAGTCTATTTACGCGAGTTAGAGCATGGGAAGATGGCAGATAGCAGACAGACAGGCAAACTGAATTCATAAACACTTCTCAACTATGTTGGAAAGTGTTAAAAAGGAAGGGAGAGATAGGGACATTTGAAATATCCCCCCCTTTGTCAGATTTACAACTGAGCCATGGAAAGGAAGGAGAATAGAAGAAACCATTTATTTGTTTCTTTTTTAAATCAACCATACTAATCAATATTTTCATATCTCTTATTGTTGCGTTAGATTGAAAAATATATGTGATATCAATAGCTCGAAAATTTCCATGACTTTTGCAATATTAGCCGAATTTTTCAGAGAAACTTTATGATATGAAGCTAATTTTAGGCTGGATATAATAAGAGAAATTAATAGTAATAATTAGTTTGATTGTTTGTGTGTTTTTGAGACTTTTATTATCATCACGGGTATTACGAGTATCCGTTAATACGAGGACTTTTATATATGTTGATAACAACGATGAATGTGGTATCATTTGATAGGATTGTTTGCCCACATCTGACATTGCATACTGAATTTAATTAACGAGCAGGGAAGACCGAGCTATGCTCGGTCAAAATTAAATGTGAGTTCAAATATCATGACCCATGACCAAAATGACCCACTAATTGAATTTTCTCGAACATGTGACTTAGCCCAACAGTCTTCTCGTGCCCGAAAACCATTGGATACAGAATTTAGTGTAAATTGAGCCACTTTTTAGATCTTGACCCACAATGACCCAGAAATGACCCACTAATCGAATTTCCTCGAACATGTGACCTAGCCCATTGATTTTCGCGTGCCCGAAACTCGTAGGACACAAAATTTAATCATAATCGTTAGAGCCGTTTTTTAGATAAAATTAATTTGACCCGCGTTGACCCAAAAATGACCCACTAATCGAAAGTTCTCGAACATGTGACCCAGCCCAATAGTCTTCTCGTACCCGAAAACCATTGGATGCAAAACTTAGTGTATATTGAGCCGCTTTTTAGATCTTGATCCACAATGACCCAAAAATAACCCACTAATCGAATTTTCTCAAACATATGTGACCTAGCCCAATGATTTTCGCGTGCCCGAAACTCGTAGGATACAAAATTTAATCAAAATCGTTAGAGCCGTTTTTTAGATAAAATTAATTTGACCCGCGTTGACCCAAAAATGATCCTCTAATCGAAAGTTCTCGAACATGTGACCCAGTCCAATAGTCTTCTCGTGCCCGAAAATGGTCGGATACAAAATTTCGTCAAAATCGTTTGAACAGTTTTTTAGATACAATTAGCTAGACCATGACCCAAAATGACCCAAATGACCCACTAATCGAATTTTCTCGAACATGTGACCTAGCCCAATGGTTTTCTGGTGCCCCAAAACGGTAGGATACGAAATTTCGTTAAAATCGTTAGATCCGTTTTTAAGATAGAATTTGCATATATATATATATATATATATATATATATATATATATATATATAATATATAACCACACACAAGATTTGCTCGTATTAGAATATATGATATGTAACGTACAACGATAAATGAGGTATCATTTGACAGGAATTTTTTCCCACATCTGACACTGCATACTGAATTTAATTAATATGTAGCGCACAACGATGAATGAGGTATCATTTGAAAGGAATTTTTTCAATTATCTGACATCGCATACTGAATTTAATTAATATGTAACGTACAACGATGAATGAGGTATCATTGGAAAGGAATTTTTTCCCACATCTGACATTGCATACTGAATTTAATTAATATGTAGAGTACAACGATGAATGAGGTATCATTTGATAGGATATTTTGCCTATATCTGACATTGCATAATAAATTTTACTAATATGTAGCGTATAACGATGAATGAGGTATCATTTGATTGGATTGTTTTGCTCACATCTGACAATGCATACTGAATTTTAAAGGCTTTGTTTGTTTGAAATTTCACTTAAATTAAAAATCTTGTATTTTATTTATGTTGTCAACATCCTTTTTTCTATGCATTTACTAAACGCAGAACGCTGAATGAGGTAGAATTCGAAAGGTTTTTGAACCGGCGTCAGGCTATCTTTGATCGTTTTACCAAACTTTGATGGAATAAATGAGGCGATATTCTGAATTGACTAATGTTGTTTGCAGATATTTTTATCCTTAATTTCTCTGTAAGGCTGTTCTCAAATCCAAACAGGCTACTTTCTGACACATTTTTAAATTCATTTTTGTTCGCAAATGCATGAAATTGGCAAGTGCTCTTATTCAGAAACTGTTTAATCGAAACACTTTTTCCATTTTTGGTAAAAGCATACGATCTTTCAGAAAATACTATCAAATTCGGCGTTATGAGTCGAATTCCCGACGCGGTAGCCCGAGAATCACGAAAAATCTGTTAGTAGATAAGAAAGGTCGGTTCTGCGCCAGAGGCGTACAGGGCGTATGCTCAAGGTCGAAGGAAGGTCAGTGCAGCCCGGAAGTGCGTCGCAGCGGAAGTACGTCACAGAGATACGAGATAAGAGATAAGAGGAGCGGTAGATAAGAAAGTGTGGAGATAAACGAGTGGAGAGATAAGGGAAAGGGGAGATAACTAAGTCTAAGAGGGGATTACCTTAATTAATGGTAAAGGGGGATTAGTTTAATTAATGGAGGAGGGGGAATACTGAATCGTGGAATGCTCTTTAGAAAATTTTTTTTTTTTTTTGGGGGGGGGGATTTTTTTTCTCTAGAATTATCATGTTATAGTAGGATGAGGTATTTTTCTAATTTGTTAGAGAATAGATTTTTCAATGAATAAACGGATTTTGCATTAAAAGAATTTGACGGAACTTAAGTAAAAAAATTTATTACATTATTTTTTAGAGAAAAATTTATTTATTTTTAATTGTGGACCCACCTTGACCAACCCGTTATGAAAACAATTCCTAACGCCACATTTTTTTTTTAGCTATGTTACGGAAGAGAGGGCAATTTTTTAATGATTAAACGGACTTCGAAAAAGTTAAACATTTTAATACATTATTTTTAAAGAACACCGCCCCCTCCCCCACACCGCTTTTATTTTCCTAAAGGACTCTTCGATAGAAGTTAGCTAAAAATTACAGTATGTGCAAAAAATAGACAATCCATAAAAAATACAGGCTAACTTATAAACATGATTCAACATATTGCAATAAAGCACCCCCTCCCCTTTTTTTATTTTAGCACAGTGCCCTTTGATACAAGAGGCTAAAAATATAAGGTTTCTGAAAAATACAGAGTGTCCATCAAAAAAACAGGGTACCCTATAAACATGATTCACCATACCAAATTTAAGTGTATTTTAGCAGAGTGCCCTTTGATAAAAGTTAGACTAAAGATGTAAGGTCCCTTCAAAAAAAAACAAAGTGGCACACAAAAATTGTATAGGGGAATAAATTGATAAAATAGCCCCCCTTCTTTTTTCCAAAAATACAGAGTGCTTTTTAAAAAATACAAGATACTCTATAACATGATTCACCTTACTAAATTTAAGCCCCCCCCCCTCTTTTTTTATTTTTGCAGAGAGCCCTTTGATACAAGTTGGGCTAAAAAATATAGGGTCCCTTCAAAAAGTACAGAGTGTCACACAAAAATTCTATAACGGAATAAATATAGTGATAAAATAGCCCCTCCCCCTTTTTTCCCCAGAGGGCCCTTCGATAGAACTTAGGCTTACGATACAAGTTACCTTTCGAAAAATAGACACTAATGACTGAAGAATTCCAACGTTAATGCAAAATAGAATCTATAGTAAATAACAAATAATAATAATAATAATAATAATAATAATAATAATAATAATAAATAAATAAAACAAAATAACTGAACAAGAAGTAAAAATCATGCGTCATGGTATAGTTTATGAAACACTTTCCAACATTATCAAAATGTTATATGAAATTAATGAATAAATTTTTAGTTCTTTTTTACCACCTAATACAAAAGTGACAGTTTTTAAATCATTAAATTTGTGAACGGTTCCGTTCGGAGAGAGAAAAGTTTTAGGAAGGATCCTGTTTTGAGATGAAACATTTTTGATAGGTATGAACAAAGCTAATATATTTCAAACTTTATACACTGTTCCATTTAGTCTGTAACTAAAATATATAAACTGTTGAAATATATATTACATTTTCTTATGACTTAAAAGAAGTATTTTCGCAAGCTTTTTCAATCTCCAATACATGGAAAGAATGACCAATGTTTAAAAAAGAAAATAATATTTAAATAATAATAATTTTAATAGATTTCTAAAGGGTCAAAGAAAACTATTTTGCATGTAGGGTGTCACTTAATCATTCAACATACGTTTTAACAGAAGAAACGAAATAAAGATTTATACTATTTCATACTTCCTTTTAAAACCATATTAAAGTAAAATTTTAAAACTCGTTAGATTCAAAATTTTGAGACCTATTTAATTCCCCTTCACAAAAATACATTTATTAAATAGTGCTCTTCACAAAATTCCTTTTGATGAAACAAAACCCTTCCCAAAATTCCTCTTAATAAAATAGTATCCCTTAACAAAATTCCGTTCTATAAAAACATATTCTTCATTAATTATTATTTTATATTTTAAAATGTATAATTTGAAAGAAAATACCACTTAGGTATTATGTACAAAATTCAGTGATTCTCCGTAGGGCCCAGTTTTATATTAGAATTTTTTGGGTTTTTAAAACTGTTGGCTAAGGATTTGTATTTGACTTGGAGAAGAAAAAAGCATAACTTTCGCATAGTAAGTATGCGTCACTAAACTTGAAGGGATGTTTGATAAGATATTGAAGATTAATGATAAGATAATTTTCTAAAGTTAAACAACTTTCTCAAACAATTAGTCTTCAAATTAGTATTTGGAGAATGATATCACTAAATAAAATGAAAAATAAATAAACTTATTTATTTCATTAGTACAGATGTCTTAATTTAGATTGCTTTAAAATTTTTAAATGTTTATTTACAGATATAAATAACTCCGATTTCACATATAAGGGGAAAAACATCTCACTTGTTATTTCAACATATAAAGCAAAACTTACTAGTTATTAAAAAATGTATAACTAAGAATGTTACGAATATCAAAAGAAAAAAATAACTAATGCTTTTAACTGTTAATGTAATTAATCAATACTTTTTTTCATGTGGCATTAATAACACACGAAAAGGGAAATATATGAAAAAAAAACAATAATAAGACATACTAAAATTAGCAAAAGAAAAATGATATATAAATAATAAAACATGATTAAACAGGTCGAGTGTGGTGTAGTTTATGAAATACTTTCGCATTACTATTAAGACATTTCATTCATACAGAGAAGCTAGCTATCTACATATAAATTGAAATAAAATCATATCACACTAAACATTATTTTATAAAAATTAGTATACTTATAACCATTAATGTATGCGATTTCTTGCATGTAGCCCTGTGTATGTACTATTCATCTCTTTATATACACTAAAATGAGTTAAGTTTTAAAATGCATTAAGTTCAAGATAAAGTATATATTCCAATGCTATCGCATTACTATTAAGACATTTCATTCATACAGAGAAGCTAGCTATCTACATATAAATTGAAATAAAATCATATCACACTAAACATTATTTTATAAAAATTAGTATACTTATAACCATTAAAGTATGCGATTTCTTGCATGTAGCCCTGTGTATGTACTATTCATCTCTTTATATACACTAAAATGAGTTAAGTTTTAAAATGCATTAAGTTCAAGATAAAGTATATATTCTTTATTTTCCTATAGTCTGGGTTATGTTCTATATATCTTGTTTACACTAAAATTACTAGTTAAGTTTTAAAATGTGTTAGGATCAAGATAAAGTTAATATTCTGAACACATATCTTAGTATATAATTTATCTTAGCATATGTATTTTTCTCAAACGACACATAATTTTACATATAATAGAAAATAAAGCATTTATTTTAAAACCATAAATAAATAGTATGTGATTGAAAAAGCTTACAGTTTCTATTTTTACATTTTAATATATTATTTACCGTATATACTCGTGTATAAGCCGACCCCAAAATTCCTGATGAAAACATGTTTAATACCAGTATTTTACAATAATGTTCTTCGTCTTACATAATTCACAATTAAATGAGATAAAGCAGGGCGTAGAAAATTATACTGAATTACTGGTGTTAAACTTTTTTGCATCTCGTTTTTGGGGGTCGGCTTATACACGAGTATATACGGTACTTATCAATTATACTGCATAAATTATTTTCGCCATGTATTACATTACTTGCTTATTAGCATTTTGAATGTGTCAGATACACTAAAATATAACTGATTTTATTCATTTTTTCAAGACATATTAACTATCTTCCATAAATTACATGTATTATGATAATGCTACTTAACCTAAATTACTTTTTAAGATTTTGGTTATATTAGCTAAATTAAAAAGTATATGTTTCAACACCTATGGATATTTATAAATCGCATATATACAGGGTGATTCATAAAAGATGGGCAGAACTTTAAGGGGTTATAGTACACTTAAAGACAAATAATATTAAATAGGAGACTAAGGGTCCCAGACGTATTCCCAAGGAGATAGGGGGCATTAAAGTTTAGGGTCCGAAATTTCAAATGATTATAAAACATGGAAAAATTGGTCGATTCGTTTGCGGTTTTTGCAAAAAATTTTCTTTATGCCAGTATTTTCTTGAAATAAAATTTTAAAGTTCAATTTCAAAAAATGCCGATAGGGGGCGCTTTAGACTTTGGAGTAACAAACAACTATTTTTTAACGTTATTTTTTGTATTTCTTTAAATGATTTCGAAAGCTTAGACTTAAACTTAAATTTTGATCTAAAAATCTGAGTCCTAACGAGTAGTTAAGTAGCGTAAACTGAAATTTGAAATTTGAAACCCTTCTCCTCCCAGAACAAAAATCAGTTATTCCCGATCTTTGTGTCGTAGATTAGGCTCTAACTACTGCCGCGTTTTGCTAAAATTATTCTTTATGTCAGTATTTTCTTGAAAATAAATTTTAAAGAAAATTTTGAAAAAATTCCGATAGAGGGCGCTTTAGACTTTGGAGTAACGAACAACTATTTTATACCGTTATTTTTTGTGTCTCATTAAATGCTTTCTAAAGCTTAGACTTAAACTTAAATTTTCAGCTCAAAATCTGAATCGCTGAGCGTGGTTCAGTAGCGAGGGGAGGGGGTTCAAATTTCAACTTCTGAACATAGTTCAGTTTGCACTACTTAACCATGCCCAACGATTCTGTGCTGTGATACGAGGCAAAAATACAACTTTCGTCAAGGACTGCATAGTCGGAATTCACTCATAAAGGCACTGGCACAGTTGGAAACGTCGCTCATGCAAACGTTAAAGCTCCATTCCTGACGCTAGTCACCGGGTGAAGAAGGAAACAGAAAGTATGCAAATGTCAAATGGGGAAGAAGAAGAACACGTATGCAAAATTTCGACACGATTCAGGCATAAAAACCACTGAACGGTGAGTCAAGTGTAAGTCGCTGTAGTAATGAATCGGAAGATGGTGCCCTTCACGAATAAGGAAAAGGCTGAGATGCATTTAATTTACGGAGCGGCAGATGGAAATGGTGCAGAGGCACAACGAATGTACGGAGAGCGATTTCCTAACAGGCGGTTGCCTAACCGCAAAACTTTCGAGCGCTTGCACAGACAGTTGTGTGAGACGGGATCATTTCTCGCTTCCCGGTCGAATGCAGATCGTGCAAAAAAGGACGAATCAGTAGTTGTTGCAGAAGCCATTCTGGATGTAGTAGCGGCGCAGCCAAGTACAAGTACACGAACAGTGGCTAGCCAGGTGGATACCTCACAGTCCACGACTTGGAGGGTACTGAAGGATGAACATTTGCTCCCGTTTCATGTGCAACGAGTCCAGAAACTGTCTCCAGGGGATTATCCAAATCGTATTGAATTCGCCCGCTGGTTTCTGCAGCAGAACGCGCTAAATCCACATTTTGGACGAACTGTGCTTTTCACCGATGAATGTACCTTCACACGTGAAGGTACATTTAACACACACAATGCACATGTATGGGCGGATGTCAATCCACATGCTACGTATCCACATGCTCATCAGAGACGCTTTTCCATCAATGTTTGGGCAGGAATCCTCGGAGACCACCTAATCGGACCGTACCTTCTTCCTGAACGCCTCAACGGTAAAACATACCTCACATTTCTGCAACATGTGCTGCCAGACCTGTTAAACGTTGTTCCTCCACGCATCCGGCGGGTCATGTGGTTCCAGCACGATGGAGCGCCAGCCCATTACGTACGAGACGTCCGCAACTATCTGGACATCACATTTCCGAACAGATGGATTGGTCGAGGTGGTCCTGTTGCTTGGCCTGCTCGCTCGCCAGATCTTTCACCCCTCGATTTCTTTTTTTGGGGACGATTGAAGGCTCTTATGTATGAGACACCCATTGAATCCCCCGAGGAACTGGTCGCCAGACTTTCCGCCGCTGTAGGGGAAGTGCTCGAAAAGCCTGATGTTTTCGCGAATGTTCGCCGTTCCATTCGTCGCCGTTGTTCTGCGTGCATAACCTCTGGTGGTCACAATTTTGAACATTTATTGTGATTACATGTTAATAAATATGCTTTGGTAACATAATCCTAATTTGTGTCTTTTTACCTCGTATCACAGCACACAATGTGTGGACATGGCAAACTGAACTGTGCTCAGGAGTAGAAATTTCAAACCCCTCTCCCCAGAAACTTAACCACGTCTAACGATTCAGATTTTGGGCTGAAAATTTAAGTCTAAGCTTTAGAAAGCATTTAATGAGACACAAAAAATAACGGTATAAAATAGTTGTTCGTTACTCCAAAGTCTAAAGCGCCCTCTATCGGAATTTTTTGAAAATTTTCTTTAAAATTTATTTTCAAGAAAATACTGACATAAAGAATAATTTTAGCAAAACGCGGCAGTAGTTAGAGCCTAATCTACGACACAAAGATCGGGAATAACTGATTTTTGTTCTGGGGGGAGAAGGGTTTCAAATTTCAAATTTCAGTTTACGCTACTTAACTACTCGTTAGGACTCAGATTTTTAGATCAAAATTTAAGTTTAAGTCTAAGCTTTCGAAATCATTTAAAGAAATACAAAAAATAACGTTAAAAAATAGTTGTTTGTTACTCCAAAGTCTAAAGCGCCCCCTATCGGCATTTTTCGAAATTGAACTTTAAAATTTTATTTCAAGAAAATACTGGCATAAAGAAAATTTTTTGCAAAAACCGCAAACGAATCGACCAATTTTTCCATGTTTTATAATCATTTGAAATTTCGGACCCTAAACTTTAATGCCCCCTATCTCCTTGGGAATACGTCTGGGACC
Source organism: Maratus michaelseni (assembly GCA_963931845.1). NCBI lineage: Eukaryota > Metazoa > Arthropoda > Arachnida > Araneae > Salticidae > Maratus > Maratus michaelseni. The sequence continues at coordinate 22,880,823 of OZ007599.1, read as the reverse complement.
CTTAGTCTCCTATTTAATATTATTTGTCTTTAAGTGTACTATAACCCCTTAAAGTTCTGCCCATCTTTTATGAATCACCCTGTATATATTTAATGCATAAGACAAATAAACATTCATACAAACTTTATATAGTGTAGAAACACAAAATATGCTTACCTAAAATGAACAGGTCTGTAAACACAAGCTGGCATCAACTCTTCATCATATGACGGGAGCAGGAGAACATGCTTGCTACTCCTATAATATCTTGGTCTTGAATGAATTCAGTACAACTCCTTATCAGCTAATCTGATGTTTAATCTCTCACGTGGTATGTGACGTCACTGATAAGGGGATTCATATCGATAAAGGGTAGATGTAAGACTACGTTAGATGTCTTAATGAATCGATATACTTATTTTAATTATTTTTATAATACAAAATAACTATATATATATATATATATATATAAACTAAAATCTGTTAAGTTTTAAAATGCTTCATCAATTATTCAATGAAAAATAATAACTAAGAAATAAATTTAAAATATTAATTTAGAGATACCTTAATGATTGGACTTTGGGGAAAGAGATGGGTTTTAATTAAATATGTTAATGAATCTAATCCAATACAAGTTTTGCTAAAATAGACATTATAGGGAAAATACAGGGTCCCCTATAATACATATTAATTATACTGTATTAATGTGTTACCCCCACTTCTATTTTCACAGAAATACTTTCGATAAAATTTAGGCTAACAATAGCACTTAGATAAAAATACAGAGTGGCCACAAAAAGGGCACGAATGAATGAAAAATTTTTACGTAAATATAAAATAGGATCTACAGTAAGTGACAATAAATAAATAAACAAATAAGAAAGAAAAATCATGCGTCGTGGTATACTTTATGAAACACGTTCCAATGCTATCGGACTATTGTTAACAATTTGAAAAACTATTGAAATAAGAAAAATTACATTTGTGAAAATGTAATAATTCACACTGGAAATGTGTTTTAAAAATTATAGCTTTCGTTTCTTTTTTTCACTTAGATATAATTAAAAGGCTTCTTTTGCAATGAAGACTTGACTGCTGTGGAGAGATTGAAAATTAGCATACTTATGAATCGACCAATATGCGTCGGGTTCACCTTTTTAGAATTACATAAATTAGTTATGTATGATTTTCACAATAACTTCATAAAGAAAATATATAAAAATCGGGAAACCTTATTATTTACTGATACAGACTCCTTAACTTAACATATTTAAGCATATAATATTTATAAGGATATGCAACAATATCGTGATTTCTTTGACTTCCCTGAGTATTCAAAATCCAATCGTCTAAACCGCGCAAGTTTCGAACCCACAAACATATGATCAGACTTTCATTTTATGGCCAGCACGCTAACTGCTTTGGTGAGTGAGCCCCCGTTATTTAGTCACATGAATATGATTTCTATCTTTTATGATCTACAGTTATTTACTAACACATGAATACGATATACTTACGCTATATTAATCTTAGGAAAGTATTGTTTATCAATAAAAATATAATTTTCTCAGTTTAGTGGTTATACATTTTAACTAAAATCCCTAGTGGATATAACTCGACCATTCATATTTTATAATATTCACTATTAGATAACATTTACTAAATCCATTTTATTTAAACCGTGGTTAGATCATCACGTGATAGTATTTACCTTCATGTTTTTAGAAATGACATATATTTACTTTACAATTACAGTAAAACCTCTCTGTAAGGGCCGCCTGCCGTTCTATAGAAAATTGGCCCTTATGAGGGGTGGCCCTTGAATAGGGGTGACAAAAGAAACTAAAATAAGGAAATCAAAACCTATATAGGGGAAAAACATTTTATTAACATTTTAAAACTCTATAGATGATTGAAAAAAATTTCTATTGAAGTTTGTTTACTTTTCATAATTTTTTCGTAGACAATTTTAGTTTCTAATGATTCTTTTACTTTATGGAACAAATTACTTAAATGTGCATCATTTATTAATACTTTAGAATGAGATATTAGTTTATTTATTTTTGTTAGCATTTTCTGACAGGATATATTCACAGCTGCAGACTCATCAAACTCATTATCATTATCTGAATTAGATTAAACTCCTAAAATAAAAAATTTAAAAAAAGTTTTTGAAAGTTAAAAAAAATAACACTTTTATAAAGTTTAAAACAATAAATTTTTATAATTTTACCTATATCTATCTATTTCATCTATAATTCTTTTCTCCCAATCTTCTGATAAATCCTCCATAGCATTGAACCACATTTTCATATTTATCTGAATCTGGATCATATTCCATTTCAGCAGCTTTCGAAGGCTGAACCTGTTTAGAATTTAAGGCACATGTGGAAAAAATGGCCTTCATGAGGGGTGGGTGCGGCCCTTAATAGTAGTAAAATTAACATTATGTCTATGGTGAAAATTTTCTTTCCAAAAAATATTGGCCCTTAATAGAGGTGGCTCTTCAATAGGGTGGCCTTTAAAAGAAGTTTCACTGTAATTGCATTTTACAAGATAATAAGAAAAAAATTTACACGATAATAAAAAAGTTCTGAAAAACTACAAACTTATGTTAAAAGTTACAAGAAAAGTACAAGTTAAAAGAAAATTCGATTTAATAATTTCAAAAATAATTTCAAAAAAAAGTTTAAAAAAATCAATTTTAAAAAAGTTTTTAAAATTTAAAAGTTTATAGATACATCTTAATATACATCTTAAGAAAAAAAATTAAAAATTCACAGAAATATTTTTAACTTTTTATAAGCTAATATATATATATATATATATATACACACACACACACACATATATATATATATATATATATATATATATATATATGTGTAGGATTTCAGTTGAAACACTTCACGTAAATGATCATCAAATGAACTGGCACTGAACTGACACTCTATTATTGTCCATGACTTTGATGCGCGAGTTGTAAATAGTTTGAATCGCGAGATTTGGCTAAGAGCCAGTGTTCTAATTTTTATTATGAAGTGATATATAAAAGGAAGATGGCCGGAGAAAGGTATTATTAGGCCTCGCCGGATTGTTGTAAGCTAAATTGTTGTTATATAGTTTTAACCAAAAGTGTGTATATTAGTTGAAATTAAAGTTAGTATTCTGTAGTTCATCGACTATTTGTCATATTGGCTCAGTAAAGTGACCATTTATATATCATTTACTTACATATATATTGTGTGTATGTATGTACATACATGTGTATACGTATCCATATGTACATACATGTGTATGAGTGTATGGCTAATATTATAGTAATATAATTTAATAGTATTAATTTATAGTATTAATAGTATTAATTTATAGTAATATAATTTAATAGTATTAATTTATAGTATTAATAGTATTAATTTATAGTAATATAATTTAATATAATAAAATCGATTTTATTTAGCTCTCCCGGTATATGTATATGTATGTGCATACATACGTGTATGTATATGTACATACATGTTTATAGTCTGTCTCAAAAGTTTAAGCACTCTGCAAATCTATGTTTAAAATAATTGAAGAAGAAAATATTTTCTGCTAATTTACAATAAATACTCGACATTTAATCAAAATAAAATAAAATAAGCCATTTTGGGTGGTTAAAATAAAAAATATATTTATTTTTATTTATATTTTCTTTTTTCTTGAAGAAACGCCATCTCAAAAGTTTAAGCACTTTATGCAATTTTTTTTAGAAACGTGTGTAATGACTTTTATACGTGTGTAATTGCACTTTTATAAAAGTATAAAAGGTGGAGAAATTATTTCCTCTCGTTTTAAAAATGCCGAAGGGTAAAAAATTCACAAAATATGAGATTTTGAAAGTTTTTAAATTGAAATCGCAAAATAAAACTGTTTCTGAAATTGCAAAAGTTTTAAATCGATCAAAGCAAAGGTATATATCAAATACTCTCTAGAAATGATAATTTTAAGCGGAAACCAAGATGTGGTAGAGCACGTATGATGACTGTTTAGACTGATCGGAGAATACGGAGATTGGTATCTAGACAAAATATGTCCATACGGCAAATTAAAAATAATCTCAGTGTACAGGTGTCCAAAGACACTGTACATAGACGTATTAAAGAGTGTGATTACATCATACTAAAGAAAATGGCTCGCAAACCGTCTCTCAAATTACATCACAAACAGGCAAGAATGAACCGAGCTAAAAAACACATGTCCTACGGGGACAAATGGCTTACTGTTTTATCCAGCGATGAGAAAAAGTGGAACTTAGATGGCCCTGATGTTGGAACGCGTATTGGCATGATTTACGAAAGGAACCAAGGGCATTTTTCAGCAGGCAGCAAGGCGGTAAATCTGTTATGGTTTGGAGTGCATTTGGATTTAGTGGCCAGACCTCTCTGGCTTTTCTAAAAGGAAGACAAGATTCAAAAAAGTATTAAGAGACGCTAAACCAACATTTGCTTCCATTCGGGGACTTCGGTCCATTCTATCGAAGGGCCCTCTGGGGAAAAAAAAGGGGGCTATTTTTCACTGTATTTTTTCCGCTATAGAATTTTTGTGTGACACTCTGTATTTTTTGAAGGGACCCTATATTTTTTAGCCTAACTTGTATCAAAGGGCTCGCTGCAAAAATAAAAAAGAGGGGGGGGGGCTTTAATTTAGTAATGTGAATCATGGTGTAGAGTACCCTGTATTTTTTAAAGGGCACTCTGTATTTTTCGCACACACTGTATTTTTAGAAAAAAAGGAAGGGGGGCCATTTCATCAATTTATTCCCCTATGCAATTTTTGTGTGGCACTTTGTATTTTTTGAAGGGGTCTTACATTTTTAGTCTGACTTTTATCAAAGGATACTCTGCTAAAATAAAAAAGGGAGGGTGACACTTAAATTTGGTATGGTGAATCCTGTTTATAGGGTACCCTGTATTTTTGATGGACAATCTGTATTTTTCATAAACTTTATATTTTTAGCCTAACCTGTACCAAAGGGCACTGTGCTAAATTAAAAAAAAGGGGAGGGGGTTCTTTATTGCAGTATGGTGAATCATGTTTATAAGGTACCCTGTATTTTTTTATAGATTGTCTATTTTTCGCACATACTGTAATTTTCAGTTAACTTCTATCAAAGGGTCTTTTAGGAAAATAAAAATTATGGTTGGGGGGGGGGGTTCCTTTAAAAATAATGTAGTAAAATATTTAACTTTTTCGAAGTCCGTTTAATCATTAAAAAATTACCCTCTCTTCCCTAACATAGCGAAAAAAAAATGTGGCGTTAGGATTTGTTTCCATAACGGGTTTGTCAAGGTGGATCCACAATTTAAAAAAAAAATCTCTAAAAAATAATGTAGTAAACATTTTTACTTAAGTTCCGTCAAATTCTTTTAATGCAAAATCCGTTTAATCATTGAAAAATCTATTCTCTATGAAATTAGAAAAATACCTCATACTACAAAACATGATATTTCTAGGGGGAAAAATCGATAGAATCCAGATTGAGCTAAAATCTCCCGCTGTGACCACTACTAACCAACGGTAGATAGTCAATGTGACAAGGTTGACAAGTAGGGTGAAAGCTAAACATTGATCCCAAAAACTGATCTCCAAAATTACGCCATTTTTGAGCTGTTTATAAAAAAAAAAAAAAAAAAAGATTCCCCCTCAAAAACGATTTAGGGACCGTTAATTACATTTAACGATGTCCGATTGACATTTCTAAAACCATTAACTGATAAAAGAGAAACAGTTTCTTATCAGTTATTTATGGCTCCCAATCTGTTATTATTTCCGGAAATTGTACTTTTTCAGAAAAAAAGTGTTACGTTCCTTTTAAAAAATAAGATACTTTAGCAAAACATTGGTGAAATTTTCCCACAAAATTTCATATGTATGTGTGGATGATTGCGTGTATATTAAAATTTTCTCGCTTTTTCTGGTTCCCAAAGCTCTCACCTTTGTAAAATTAGGAATATTTTTTATTAATTTATTATTATATTACTATTTATTTGAACTCACAGTATTCTGTAAAATATTCGAAAAGTCAATTGGAACCACTCCGGATTTTTTTAAGTAACTGTATTGAAGTATTAATTGTATTATGCATCTCTCAAAATTTCGCTTAGAAATTTATAATAGGTGTATAAGCTAACATTTTGGAGACAAACACAATTTTTTTTTGCATGTTATATTTCTTAAAACTTTAATTGACCCGTTTATATCGCACTTATTTAATTGTACCGGGCAGTCGCGATATAACGAGGAGTCACTGTATTATTTAATCCGTGTCTTTAATTTCGAGTATAAATTGAATATTTTGGCAAAATCTGAAAGTAACGAAGTAGTGACTACTTTTGAAAAGTAGTTTGTAGTCGCTACTTTTTAAATAAAGTAGTTGTAGTTGCAGTTAGCTACATTTCCGATAAAGTAGTTTTCATGACTGCAATTCATGATTTTTCCAAAAAAAATAAATCCTTTACAATACGTTACTTTGCAATGAGCACCGAACCCGATTATAGAAAACTCACAGCTTTTTTAAGCATGGCAGAAAGTGCGATCTAGTGAATTTATTAAAAAAAATTATAATTTTTTTCTTATTCTTTTTTTTTTAAGATATAGCAGCAGGAATAGAGATAAAAAGTTATTTAAACTACCTTCAAGTTCAAGCAAGTACAAGAAAAAAAAAAAAAAAAAGGAAAGAAAAGAAAAGAAAAGAAAAAGAAAGAAAGAAAAACTGAATCTGGAAATTGTTCTACACAAACAATTTTTAAAGGGGAAAAAAACTATTGCAAAGGGCATTTTTTACATTGATTTCAGTTAATCTCTGTCTATTATCCGTCCGTTCTCTAATATTCGTAAATATACTTTATTTGTATTTTCGTGTAATTGGTATATGATATTGAGGTCTAATATGGGACATTCTCAATTGAAAATGCAGCTTGTAGCATTTACAGATCGTAAACAGGGACACGCAAACAAATTCCGTAACATTATGGAATGTTTGCAGTATAACTTAATGATATTACACTACTTCAAACATAATAAATTTGATTTGCGCACTACAACATGCTTAAAGAACATGGCCTGTATAAGATTTATCCGTCATTTAAAAGGACACAAAATAATTCGATTACAGTTCTATCCAAGATCGGTGATAGCTGGAAATAGGTTTTCAGCTGTGTGATGCTTTTTTAAGCTTAACTAAATTATAGTATATTACGTAGTTTAAAAAAAAAAAAAAAATCTGCAGCTTACAGCATATAGGCTGTACAAACAAATTTGTAGATTGTGGACGTGCGTTGCTTAAATGGTATTTTGAACTGTGTTATTTACTTTTCAGCTAAACTATATTAGATTATTCTAAGAAATGTTTGTAAAATCTAAATAAACTCATATATATATATATTATGCTTGCTCTAAATAAATTGGACATATTACTGTCTATGGATGGTGGTTGTCGGAAGTACGTTTTTAGCTATGCTATACGTCTTATAGCTGAAATAAATTTAACATATTGTCTAGCAGGGGTCGATGCAGGTTTTTTTTCTTGGGGCCCATTTTGTGAAAAATAAAGGTTATTTTTGTGAAATTTATTATTTTTTGTGAAAAATAACATTTTGTAACGAAAGTTGAAATCCAGTTAATCAAATTCGAACCAGGCATTTATAAACAAAAACTTTTTAAAATCTTTTTGCTGAAGTTTTCCTGTCTGGTGAACTTGTTTGTTTACAAATTACATATTTTAAAACATCACAAAATAATAAATAAATAATAAATAGTAAGTTTTTATGGAATAGAACTTTGTGAAGGGGGCCCATTTTATCAAATTGATTTTTGTGAAGATGCCCATTTTATCAAATTGATTTTTGTGAAAGGGCCCATTCTATCAAATTGATTTTTGTGAAGGGTCCCATTTTATCAAATTGATTTTTGTGAAGGGGTCCATTTTATTAAATAGATTTTTGTGAAGGGGCCCTAAATAGGCCCCAAATTTTCCTTGGATCGACCACTGTCTAGTATATATAAATATTTATAGATCGTACACAGGGCTGCAGAAAACAATACGAATGTATTACAGTCGATGGACGGAAATTGCTGAAATTTAATTTTAAACAGTGTTATGCATTTTCTCGGAATTAAATTCTAGCATTGTGTCCTGTATAAAAATATAAGGGTTGCACAAATAAATTTGAATACAAAACCGCATATGGGTGGTAAAACTTAAAATTGCTTTTTCAACTCTATTATGAGTTTTCTTCTTTCATCGTATCAAAAGATAAAATTGCGTTTAAATATTCTGGAAGTTTTGGAAATAGTTTCATCTGTGCGTGAAGCGTGAATTTTTTTTCTTGTTCTTCAGTTACAACATTTTGCAGTTGTCTGATCTTAATGTTCATGCTTTTACGAAATATATTTATTCATATATACAATAGATTTATTGTTTATTAATAACTGTTTCTGTGAAAAGGAATTTTTTTTTAAATATTTTAGTTAAAAGCAAAAACAGCATGAAGATTTTCATTGTATTCTGCCTTTTAGGTAGATTTCGTAAGAAATACTACCTATTACATTCTCCTCTAAGTTGGAATTTTTGAACAAATTTTGCAGATCTACGCCGATCATGACTCCCAGAAACCAACCCCCAGTTGAAAACTTTATCTATCTATCTATGTCACTTTTTTATGGACACGATAACGCCAATAACTCTGCACAAATCCCGCCTGCAAAAAAGTTAGGTTTCGAAGTGGGCGGTTCCAACTACCGCATCATGGCAAAAAGGTAATTTCTTCCGCAATTCCCAACAAACAGGCGCTCCACGGTCTGCGTCTTCGAAATCTACATGTGCCTGCAGGACGAGCCGTCATGGATTTTTTTTTTTTAAGTATAAGTGTTTGTTTTTAACAGCTATTTCTATAGACGGCATATACTGTATAACCATTTTAAAAGCATCAGAATTTACATATTATTTATTATTTTTCTCCTCTCAGAGTATTTAGAATTTTTCTGTAAACATGTTTTCGCTATAATTACAAATGGTTAACAGGTGCATATGGCATTTCTGAAACCATTTAACTGATCAAAGAAGGAGCTTTTTTTTTGTCATTAATTATACTTAATGCTCGCGAACTGATAAAAATCGTTGAAATGTCCTCTGTACAGTATAAAGCATGCCATCCAGTTAGTTACTGTACTGGAACCCTCAAGTGAAGTACGTGTTTCTAGTTCAAGAATGGCCGAAATTAGTTATATTAAAAGTGAGCATGGAGCTTTGCTTCTAAATTACGAAAATTACCTATTCCGATTTAATAGAAAGTATCAAAATACAGAATACTGGAGATGTGTGACAGACAAATGAAGAACGAGAGTTAGTATAGAAAACAACAATATTAAAAGTAAAATCAAATGTCAAATCATTCCAGAAAATCTATATAAAAAGTTTTCTTTTGAAATTTTCGATTTAATCGGAAAATAACACAATTTCTAATTTACAGCATTGACAGAAAAATGAGATATTGCAGACACTAAGGATTTCAAGAAAAATGTTTTGAATAGCTGTGGGAAAATAAATCATATTAATGAAACTGCATTGAATATTTATTTATTATTGTAAATTAAAAGATTCTTGATAAAGATAGTCAAGAATTCATTGAGTAGAGCAGTTTATTTTTTTTTTAACATAAGACATAGCTCTTACTAATGATGCTTAAATTATAAATAATTTAAATTTTCTACAGAACGAACTGCAATTATTTACTTTAAATTAATTTCAGATGAAGTTTTATTATTTATATAGAATCCGATAATATTAGAGAAATCGAGACAAATGTACCTGAAACATGACAATTTTTTCTTCATTCTTTCATCAAGATACTACAAAGCGTATAAAAATTTGTATTTAATATTTCAAAAGTATTAATAATATTTTTATTGGGTCTTTAAAGGGGGTGGGGGGGACAACCTTGAAAATGTGTAGCATTAAAATAAACAAATTAAAATCAGTGTTTGATTTATATATTTTTTTTTGTATTCATAAATTATCTGGATTCATCTTAACCTGTATGAGTAGGATTTAAATATGATCCAATTATCAACTAAATGTTACTAATTTTATATAGTTATAAAATATCAACAATGAGTAAAGTGTTCCTTATGGATTATTTTTTCCTAAACCCCTTCCATATTTCTCAAATATGTTAACTTTTTATTTATTTATTTATTTATTTATTTTTTAATAAATGGGTATTTATATGAAACACAAGGAATAATTATCAAAGTTACAATTATCAAATGCAATATTAAGGGTAAATATCAAGAAATGTTGTTCAATTTACGGAAAACTTGTCTATAATTTTAAGTAATAATTGATGTAAATGAAAATGAATACATATATATGTGTACTTTTAGGAAAATGGTTTTTATTAAGGCTGTTCTCAAATCCAAACGAGATTCTTTAGGAAGCATTTTTAAATTTATTTTTATTCGCAAACATATCAAATTGGCAAGTGCTCTTATTAAAAAACTATGTAATCGAACTGTATTTTTTTCATTTTTCGATAAAAGAAGAAGATTTTTCAGAAAATGCTGTCAAAGTTATCATTTTGAACCGAATATCGGCACGTGACAGCGCAGGAATGAAAAATAAATCTACCGTCCTAAGACAATAATAGCTTATAACTCAAGATGTAATTCATTTATCGTAAAATTAAAAAAACTGTTTGATTACAAACCTTATTAATAATCATACTTGCAAATATCATTATGCAAGTATGTAAAATAAGTCGGTAGGTGTGTCACAAGTTTTGCGTTGTTGAGCGGGAAAAATATTTTTTTGAGAACTGCCTTATGATAATCATTATTTTTAAATTATTTAGAAATTTCATGAAAAATTTGTAAAAAATTAATTTCTTCTTATTATTTTTTTATTACAATTATTTAAATGTAATTTAATTTGTTAAAGCATGAAAGTCTTGGTATAGTATGTATTTTTTTTATGTTGCTTACTAAACCAAATAATATTTGAAACTGTTTAGATTTAAAGCTTATGAAGTAACTGTTTTTGGAAACCAAATTAAGCTGTTTTATAAAAAAAATTAACTTATCTTATTAATAAAACTCACAATATTGTGTTTCAAGAAACATTAGGTAATGTTTGATAATATAAAGTTTAAAAAAGAAATATAATCAATATAGTTTTTAACACTTTTCAACATAATTTAAAAGTATTTATGACTTATCTTTGTCCCTCCATCTTTTTGGCGGTTTGTCCGCACTCTGACTCTCGTAAATAGACTTGAATTTCCACGATTTAAATATACGTTTTCGATGCTACATATTCCCTATTGATATTCAAAATGAGGTAGGTAGCTTTTATAGCTCGTTTACAGGGATAGACAAAAGTTTTCAATTACATTATGGTCTGTGGAAAAAAATCATTTGCAGTACATTTTAGTGATGTTATGAAACATTAAATATGATGTAATTGGTATGCGTCCCTGACGTGGGCAACAGTATGCTTTCTATTATAGAGTATGAAGTAAGTAGTAGCATACATGTAATTCGTTTATAGAACTATGAAGCATAATTGTTGGATGTGCGTTTTCAGCTCTTGTATGCATTTTTAAATGTAACTAAATTTTAGTGCATTACGTGGTAAGTATGAATTCTATAGATCATATGCAGAGCTGCACGAAAGAAATCATAAGCATTTCAATTTATGGGAGTGAATTCCTCAAGTATGTTTTTAACTGTGTTAAGCATTTCCAGCTGAACTATATTTTATTATGCTAAAAGGTTCTTGTAGAATAGAAAGAAATTCATATGGCTGCGTAAAATAATTTAGATATATTTCCACTTATGGATTGTAATTGCTGTAAGTGCATTTTTAGTTTTCAAGAATTAAATATTAGTATATTACGTGATGTGTATAAAACATATAAGATACAAGTTTACCCCCCCCCTCTCCCCCCCCAAAAAAAAATCATATTGAAGGTTTTTCTGAAAATGTACTTTTAACCGGTTTACATGTTCTTTTAGCTCAACCAAATTTTGCTGTATCATTCATACACATGGCTGCTCTAAAGAATACTGATACATAATCATCTAGTATAAGTAGCATTTCTCTTTAAAAAAAAATTTTTTTTTAGTTGCTCTATACGTTATCCAGCTCATTGAAATTTTAGTTTCATTATGTAGTATGTTTAAAATTTTGTTAGATCATATACAGGTTTACACGAAAGAATTCTCATACATTAACTGCTATGGACAGCAATTCTTGAAAATGGATTTTTAACTGCGTTCTGTGTTTTTAAATTGTTTATTTAGATGTCTCATTACATTATATGAAAGAAGGAAATTTCTTAACAGCATTCAAATTGGAAAATGTTTCATAATCTATAACCCATGCACGAGTTTCGTTCCAGTTTTTCTTCAGTTTAGCATTGTTGAGACGGAAAAATATTTGTAATAAATAAAACGTTATTTTATTTTATGTAATTGACTATTTGTATGTTAAAAAATCTTAACCGTATTTTACTTCAAAAAGAAAGCAAACCAGTGTTTCAGCTTTTTTTTTTTTATAATTCTTTATATAAATAGTTAAAGAAATGCAAAATCCTTTTTACAAGAAGGAAAAAAAAGGGGGGAGAAAAGATTGATTGTTGATTTGAAACGTTCACCTATTTAATGGCTGTTCATTTCCTGTTTGCTTTTGCTAATGGATCATAAGAGACGGTAGTCTCTTGAGTGACGCAGCGAAAAACCGAAAACCGTAAGCCCAAAACCGAAGATTCCGTCACTCTCATATATACAGCTAGCAGGACATCAAAGGAAAATCGAAACGCCGACATTTAATATCTCAGTAAATATGAGGCATACCGTTTCGATTTTTTCACATTAGTCTTATATCTATGGCCTAACTCTATCCTGAAATTTATAGATTTCTACATGCAGTAGATTTTGAGATCTGGAAACCAATTTTTAAGCGAAAATGGAAGATGTAATGGTGTAATGGGCACAGAGTTGTTATCTCGAAAATGGATCGAACGATTTTTTTAAAATTAATATATTATATTAATCAGTTTTAGATGAAGCGTTTAAGATATTGCGCTAACGTAGGAAAACTCTTGTTTTCAATATAATCCACTTTTAAAATCGGACTATTTTCTTATGCTTTTTCTGGTAGACTAACATTACAGATCTTCAGCCTTTTCACTGCTTTTTATTACTGCGCAATAAGGAAGCTCTTGCCTATTACGGTTACAGTTAAACGTTAAAGCATATCCATATCGCTGAAAAACTATTTAGATTCTTTTTTTTTTAATACGAAAACAGTTTTTAATGCAATTTTTAATATGTAATATATATGTATTAAATTAAATTATTGTTTGTATATTTTTCTTTTTTGTTATAATAAAGAATTTCTTATTTCAAAATCTTCATTAAGTCGAAAAATATTTAGATTCCTTGATTAAAATATTGAAATATTTTATAATTATATATATACAATTTAATTATTATTTATATATTTAATTTGTCATTTTTTAAAGGAAAAAAAGATTCAGATTTTTTTTTATCAGTTAATTTGAAACAGACTCTAAGCAACGAATCAATCATCTGTTTGTTTTGAGTCGCGAATGTTGTTTAGGAACTAGACCAACATTGGTCTAGTTTAGGAATAACACTCATATGAGGTATTTTACTATTTATTTATTGTTCGTTTACTTATTTTGATTAGATTGTCCTTTTAGAAATTGTCTTTTGATTTAGTGGCGTAAATGGTGGTGAGATAATTGTCAATAGTATTACCTGTTTTATCGTTAAAAATAATATAAGGAAATTGCATTATGGCCAGTGAATCTTTTAAAAATCAGATGACGATAGAAGATTGGTTTTTTACTAGTTAGCTATATTTTCCAACTGTCCAAATCAAACTTTCCCATCATTCACCTCACACAAATTTAATAACTAAAACTTTTTATTTCAGTGTGATTGAAATACGTTTAATTCACAGTGGACCACCCCCTAATATTTTATTTATTTAAATTTTTTTTAAGCTTCTCTTCTATCCTAATAGACAACAGCACTGCAATGATTATTTATAACCTTCAGAAAGTATGTTTAGCTCAGATTGAACTATTTTATCCTGCTTTGTTGTTTTGAGCTTCTAAAAGTAAAATTTTTCATCATCATATTTTTATTTTTTTAGTAATTAAAGGTTGTAGATAAATAAAATAAAACAGCTTTTTTGCAAAGCTTGTTTTTATTTTACTTTAAAGTTATTATGTTTAAAAGAAAGCTATAAACAATATTAATATGATTATTTATTGAACTTCAACATGGGGTACAGTGGACCACCCACTCCTGGGGCACAGTGGTCCACAATCCACTCTGCTCCTCTAATGCAGAATGTTCAAAATATGTAATAATTGTTTTCTATAAAGAAAGATTGTTTTAAAGTAGAATTAACTGTAAAATAAAGTAAACAAATAAAAATAACAATTTTTTTTAACATAGTAAGAAATATTTTGTTTTGTATTTACTGCCTTTGATAAATATAACTGTAGTCTAATTGTTGATGATTCTATTCAAGTAAGATTCATGAGATGCAAATTGAATGGAAATCAGTTTATTTCTCCCGAAACTGTAGATGAATCTGCTGTTGATGTCAATGATTTCATAATGTTGCTCGCAGACCCAAAATTATTTCTTGAAAATTCCAGGCTCAATCTTACTGATAAGTATTTTGGAATTTCATTTGCAAATTTTATTGTGAGCTGATTTTTTTTTTGTACTTAAGTAATAACTTCAACTAAATTGCAATTGTTCCTGTATTAATCTGTTATTATTTTCAAAATATAATTAATTTTTTGTTTTTGTTTCAAAATTTATATTACTATGTTATTTTGCGAATGAAGAGGACACAAAAAAGAATTAGATTAATGAAAAATAGATTTATATTATATTTTAGATAATACCTAATAGTGGTCCACTGTACCCTGGTAGGTGGACCAGTGTATATATATATATATATTTTAATGTATTGAAAACTATGTTGTGAGAAAATTATGATGGATGTAAGAAGGTTTAAGGAATATTCAAAAATATTTTCATACAGATTGGTCAGTCTGTTAAAGAGAAAAAACAAATTTAACTGAAAAAGTGGTCCACTGTGTACCGGTCTCCCCTACCCGATTACATGAGATTTTGTTATTTGTATTGATATGTTTGTGTTTACGTATTTTATCAAGATTATATTTCAGCTATTTTTAAGTAAGTTTTTTAAGATACTATATAGCAATGTTAAAATGTTGGCTATACTTTATTAGCGTATGTTAAAGATTGGTCAGAAAAAAAAGGTTGGCGAGATTAAAAAATTTTGTCGATCAGCTAGTGCTCGACTAACATAACAACAGGGCTGCTGGGATGGAATTTAATTTTTAAAAAGGACACATTTTGAACCGGTTTGTTTACAGTCCCATTTTATTAGTAGAATTTTGTGATAATTTCCCGAATGACTGGCGAATTTTGCATTTTTTGTAAAAAAAAAAATATTTAGATGTAATTTTAAACAAAATCTCTTTTCATTTCTTTAATTTGCAAATATTTTAAGTTTTCTTATTTAAAATACTGTGATTAAATGTCCAATGTAAGATTTCCCTTAGTTGAAAATTGTTATGACAGAATTTACACAACTGCAAAAATAATTGATTACTACAACAATGCATTTTCAGGGTTTTTTTCCAATAAAATTAGCTATACAACAGAGGAAAGTTAACTTCATACTATATTTACATTGCAGTAATTTGGAGAGTTGCAAAATATAGCTAACAAGTAAAACACAAATCTTCTTTAGTCTGCGGGTTTTAAAATACTTCCTAAATATTCACTCGACACGATGCAATTTCCTTACCTTGTATCATTTTTATCGATAAAACAGGTAATTGACAATCATCTCACCATTTAAGTAACAATCTAAAGTCAATTTCTAAAAGGACAAGAAAATCAAATCAAAATAAGTAAACAAACAATAAATAAATAATAAAATACCTAATATGAGTCTTATTCTTGTAAACAAGAATTTGCATTGCAATCACCGCTCATGAATACATGACACAAGCGATAGGTTAATTTATTGTTAATTGATAGTAGAGGTGCCCAATCTTTTTAGGCGAAGGGCCACTTAAAAAATTGTTGGGTTGTCGAGGACCACCATCATTAGCACAGAGAGAATTTTGTTTCGAGGAGATGTTGGGTAGGGGGGGGGGGGATAATTAGCATTATCCATACATACAGCACTGTTCAGTTGCAAATTTGGAAGAATGCACCCACTAGATGGATTTGTGATTTTTATGCGGCTACTTGACAAAATTGTGATTTTTATGTGCCCGTTCTAAAAAATTCATGATTTTTATGTATAGGTTCAACTTTTATGTATAGGTTTCAACTTTTTTACTCAGTGACCACTGGCCAGTACATGGATTTTTTTACTCCTGTTTTTCAGCAATGACCAATAACAAATTTACAAATACTTGATAAAAAATTTAAGAAATTTGTCAAACGATTAGTGGAATAAACGGCGAAATTTGTCAAATAGTGTTGGGAAAGAAATCGCGACATTCGTCAAATGGTCTCGGGAAAGAAATCAGGCATTGCAGGAAAAAAATTAATTATGTCTAACTGTCGTGAAAAAATTAGAGAAATTCGTCAAATACGTTCGGGGGAAAAAAATCACAAAATTCATCAAATGATCTGGGGAGGAAAATAGTGAAATTTGTCTAACAATCACGGAACAGAATTGCAAAATTCGTCGAATAGCAGTGGAAAAAAAGTGCACAATTTGTTCGTTCATGGAAAAAGTCGTGAAATTCATTAATCGATAGTCGATAAATCACGAAATTCATCAATCGATAGCAGAAAAATCATAAAATTCATTGATAGTGGAAAAATCACAAAATTCATCAACTGGTTTCAGGGGAAAATTTTTTCGAATATCGTCGAATGGCTTCGAGAAGAAAAAAAGTCACAATCCGTCAAATAATTTCGGGGAAAAAATCATGAAATTCGCCAAATGGTTTCGAAATTTGTCGAGCGACAGCGGGGAAAAAATCTTTTTCCATTCAATCATCGCAAATGGGACTATTAAGTTTGACCAGTGGTGGCAGTAAAGTCAGTCGCCAAATTTTCAGTATTACTCGCCGATTGGCGAATGGCAATTTTGTCCTATATTTTTACACGCCTGATCGATGAAATTCAAGATTTTTACGAACCCGATTGATGACTTTCTTGATTTTTATGGATCCGTTTGACGAAATTAATGATTTTTATATGCCCGATAAACAAAATTCATGATTTTTATGCATGCGTTCAACAAAATTTATGATTTTCCTTCTCCCGATCCACAAAATTCATGTTTTTACTGTGCCTGATTGACAAAATTCGTAATTTTCAACTGATATGCTTTCCGTCGGCCATTTAATGAAATTCACAATTTTTCTTCTCTAGACAATGGCAAAATTTTCTTTTTTTTTTTTTTTTACCGTTTGTTGAAATTTACAATTTTTTCACAAACATTCGATGGAATTCTTGATTTTTCCACGCCCAATATACGAAATTTGCGATTTTCCATGCCTATCGACAAAATTCATAATTTTGCAGAACCGATAGACAAAATTCATGTTTTCCCACTATCTATGGACAATTTGCAAATTTTTTCCGCAACTGTTCGTTGAAATTCGCGATCTTTCCATGCCATTCGATGAAATTC
This sequence comes from Maratus michaelseni, assembly GCA_963931845.1. Taxonomy (NCBI): domain Eukaryota; kingdom Metazoa; phylum Arthropoda; class Arachnida; order Araneae; family Salticidae; genus Maratus; species Maratus michaelseni. Next base: position 22,863,062 of record OZ007599.1, on the reverse strand, counting down.
GTTGCTCGATCCATGAAATTTGCGATTTTAAGTGCCTTATCGACAAAATTTGCAGGTTTTTTCAACTGATTTACAAAATTCAAGATTTTGAGTGATTGACGAAATTTACAACTCCAGAATTACCGATTTTGGCATCTCTGGTTTCTGTTGACCGATTATTGAAATTTGCGTTTTTTTTTCTAGCGACAAAATGGCGAAATTTGTGATTTTTCCATGCCCATTCGACAAAATTTGCATCCAGTCGATGCAATTCATAATTTTATGCACCTGATCGATGAAATTCATATTTTCCTACGATCTATGGACAAAATTTGCGCATTTTTCTCACGAATTATTAAGGAAATTCGAAATTTTTGGATAGGTTGGCATGTATGGTCTCTGCGGGCCACCAGTTACCCATCACGGCCACAGGTTGTGCATTCCTAATCGTGATGCAGTTTAGCTCATTCGACTCGACCTCGATAGAACTTACTGATTTTAGTTTCACCACCAGGGGCAGTTATGTTCATATAGAACAGAGTGCGCCCCTGGCAGTGGAAGGGGAAATTAATGGATTTTGGAACTAACTCGAGTTCTATGGGTCCCATCACAACATGGTTTGATTCATTCAATTTGACATTGACAGGATATATCAATTTTAGTTTCAAGTTTGACCACCAGGGGGTGCATTCCTATCTCAGGTTCTATGGCCCCGATCATGACAAGGTATGGCTCACTCAACTCGAAATCGACAGCCTCAACAATTTCAGCTGTTTGTACAGAACAGAGTGCGCCCCCTGGTGATGAAACATGGAACTAACAGATTTTGCAGCTAACTTGAGTTCTATGGGTCCCATCACAATGCAGTTTGATTCATTTGACTCGACATCGACAGGATATATCGATTTTAGTTCCAAGTTTCACCTCTAGGGGACACTATCCTATCTCGTGTTCTATGGGCCCGATTACGATGAGGTATGGCTCATTCGACTTGAAATCGACAGCCTGAAAGATTTCAGCTATGTTTGTATAGAACAGAGTGCGTCCCCTGGTGGTGGAAGATGGAACTGACGGATTTTGCAGCTAACTCGAGTTCTATGGGTCCCATCACAATGCAGTTTGATTCATTCAATTTGACATTGACAGGATATATCAATTTTAGTTTCAAGTTTGACCACCAGGGGGTGCATTCCTATCTCAGGTTCTATGGCCCCGATCATGACAAGGTATGGCTCACTCAACTCGAAATCGACAGCCTCAACAATTTCAGCTGTTTGTATAGAACAGAGTGCGCCCCCTGGTGGTGGAACATGGAACTAACAGATTTTGCAGCTAACTTGAGTTCTATGGGTCCCATTACAATGCAGTTTGATTCATTTGACTCGACATCGACAGGATATATCAATTTTAGTTCCAAGTTTCACCACTAGGGGACGCTATCCTATCTCGTGTTCTATGGGCCCGATTACGATGAGATATGGCTCATTCGACTCGAAATCGACAGCCTGAAAGATTTCAGCTATGTTTGTATAGAACAGAGTGCGTCCCCTGGTGGTGGAAGATGGAACTGACGGATTTTGCAGCTAACTCGAGTTCTATGGGTCCCATCACAATGCAGTTTGATTTATTCAACTGGACATCGACAGGATATATAGATTTTAGTTACAAGTTTCACCACCAGGGGGCGCTTTCCTATCTTGTGTTCTATGGGCCTGATCACGACGAGGTATGGCTCATTCGACTTGAAATCGACAGCCTGAAAGATTTCAGCTATGTTTGTATAGAACAGAGTGCGTCCCCTGGTGGTGGAAGATGGAACTAACGGATTTTGCTGCTAACTCGAGTTCTATGGGTCCCATCACAATGCAGTTTGATTCATTCAACTCGACATCAACAGGATATATAGATTTTAGTTACAAGTTTCACCACCAGGGGCGCTTTCTTATCTCGGGTCCTATGCGCCCCATCACGACGAGGTATGGCTCATTCGACTCGAAATCGACAGCCTCAAAGATTTCAACTGTGTTTGCATGGAACAGAGTCCGCCCCCTGGTGGTGGAAGATGGAACTAACGGATTTTGCAGCTATCTCAAGTCCTATGGGTCCCATCACAATGCAGTTTGATTCATTCGACTCGACATCGACAGGATATATTGATTTTAGTTCCAAGTTTCACCACCAGGGGCACTTCCCTATCGGGTTCTATGGGACCGATCACGACGATGTATGGCTCATTTGACTCGGAATCGACAGCCTGAAAATTTTCAGCTATGTTTGTATAGAAAAGATTGCGCCTTTTGGCGGAGGAAGATGGAACAAACGGCTTTTGCAATGCATTTTCATCCTTCTAATTGTGTTACTCTCTCGCTGTATAATTTAAAAGTTGAGTCTTGGATTCCTCTCCCTGGGCCACCACCCTCATATTTTATTGGGGTCCAAGGGATCTTTTTTAGCATTTCTTTAAAATTTTATTATAATGATTAATTTATACCCTATACTTAATTTCGACTAATTGACATTTTCATCAATAACCTTAAAAAAGTAATGATATCAGTACAAAAACCCTTAACGAGTTAAAAGTGTTGACGCAGCACTTTCTTTTGGCTCTATGAATTTTAAATATGGGTCTTAAAAGCAATGATATCAAATTTAAGTGACGCTATGTTAATAATTTTTTTTAAAATCATAATTTTCTTTTTAGTTTTATTTATGTTCACAGGTGCAATTATTATCTTAATATGAAAAAATATATAAAATTTATTCGCTGATGCTTTTTCATTCACATCTCTCATGAATTCAAAATATGGGTTTTAAAAGAAATGATATCAAAATTTGAGTGACACCTTGACGTTAATTTAATAGGACTCTTTTAAAATTCAAATTAAATTATTTTTGGTTTTTCTTCTAAAGTATATTTACACATACAAACAATACTTTTAATTTTTCAATACACTTTTAAATATATTACTTTCACTGAGCCTATATTATGTATTGAAATGTATTTATTTCAATAAATAGATTTATCTTCTGTGCCACGCTATCCAAAATCATAAGTAAAATTTATGTAAATGATTATTTTGCGTCATATTATCCACTTGCATACATTTCCCTTTGTTTGGATACTATGACGCAAAATAATCATTTACATAAATTTTACTTATGATTTTGGATAGCGTGGCACAGAAGATAAATCAATTTATTGAAATAAATACATTTCAATACATAATATAGGCTCAGTGAAAGTAATATATTTAAAAGTGTATTGAAAAATTAAAAGTATTGTTTGTATGTGTAAATATACTTTAGAAGAAAAACCAAAAATAATTTAATTTGAATTTTAAAAGAGTCCTATTAAATTAACGTCAAGGTGTCACTCAAATTTTGATATCATTTCTTTTAAAACCCATATTTTGAATTCATGAGAGATGTGAATGAAAAAGCATCAGCGAATAAATTTTATATATTTTTTCATATTAAGATAATAATTGCACCTGTGAACATAAATAAAACTAAAAAGAAAATTATGATTTTAAAAAAAATTATTAACATAGCGTCACTTAAATTTGATATCATTGCTTTTAAGACCCATATTTAAAATTCATAGAGCCAAAAGAAAGTGCTGCGTCAACACTTTTAACTCGTTAAGGGTTTTTGTACTGATTATGTTTACGGGGGGTCAGTTTCCCTGACACCGGTTACAAATACGTAAGCTTCTAAGCATCAAAATGGCGGTTTGGTATTTTTAATACTAAAATACATCGGAGGAAAATACTTCCTTAGGGATAGATTAAGTACTTGATTGATAATGATGGAGAGATTTACACCACGGGAGATTTTAGCCCAATTCGGGCAGAATCGAAAAAATCTCCCTCAAAAAATATTTGTAAAGAGCATTCCACTATTCATTAGTCCCCCTCCTCCATTAATTAAACTATTTCCCCTCTACCATTAATTAAAATAATCCCCCTGTTATACTTAGTTATCTCCCCATTCCCTTATCTTTCCACTCGCTTATCTCCACACCTGCTTATCTACTGCTCCTCTTATCTCTTATCTCTGTGACGTACTTCCTGGCTGCACTGACCTTCCTTCGACCTTGAGCATACGCCTCGTACGCCTCTGGCGCAGAACCGGCCTTTCTTATCTATTCCTGTTGCCACTTGACCTGAGTCACTTATAACTCGATAAGTAATTTAGTTATCAAAAAGGGAAACAGCATTTGTAATCAATTGACCAGAATCGCTTATAACTCGATAAGTAATTTAGTTATAAAACAAAAACGAAAAATCATGCGTCAAGCATAGATTATGTAACACTTTCCACCGCTTTCAAAATAATTTTACAAATCACTACCGTTTAATAAGCTGAAAGATAATATTTAAGTAAACAGTTTGGAAAACGCATAACATATTTAAAATCGTAATTTCAGGAATTTCCAACATATATTTCCAACATATACAGTATTCGGGAAAATATCCGCATACTTTTATTCAGCCCTGTATATGATCTATAGATTTGTATATATACTACATAGGATGCTAAATTTTAGTTTAGTTAGGAAACACGTAGCACAGTTTACAATTCTCCTTCTGGAGTTTCTGTCAATAAACGGAAATGTGTTCGCGAACTTTTGTGCTGCCCTGTATATGATCTACAGAATTTATACACCCCAAGTAATAGACAAAAATTGAGTTGAATTTAACATTGCGTTCAGCAACTTAAAACGCACTTCCAGGAATTATTGTTAACAGACAGTAGAGAATTATTTTGTGTGTCCCTGTAAATGAACAATGACTGCTATACACACAATATCCTGTAGTAAGCCTCTGATAATGCACCTTAGTGATATATATAAATTTCAATGCGTTTAAAATAGGGAAATATTATTTAATTAAACCGCAAATGATTTTTCTCCATAGACGTAATGTAACGGAATTCTTTTGACTGTCCCTGTAAAGTAACTATAAGTGCTATGCACACCCTATTCCATATTAAGCTTTTTGTAATGCACCTTAGTGATATATATCAATTATAATGTGTTTGAAATTGCGTAACATCATTAAAATAAACCGCAAATGATTTTTCCCCATAGACCGTAATGAAACAGAATTCTTTTGAGTGTTTCTGTAAAAAAACTATACGTGCTACACATTTCAGTTGAATTAGGGAACATGCTATAGATAACGATAATAACATATAAAAATTGCAGGGCAATCCGAGCATATTTACGGGAGTTAGAGCACGGACAGACGGCAGACGACAGACGGCCAGACGGCCATACGGCAGACAAACCCAAGTCATAAACACTTTTCAACTAAGGTTGGAAAGTGTTAAAAATGGAAACCGCATTTCGATTCCATAGTCAATCCTGCTAATCTTATGCTGTTGCGTTTAAAAATGAGTCAGAAAATGTGTCAGAAAGTTTCGCAGAAAGTGTTGAGCAGGTCATTTGAAAACCATCTTATCAGTTTAATTTTGCATCTAAAAAATATTAGATATTGCTAAAAAATATTAGACTTCTATAGACTTAAGTATGCTCTCACGCGGGTCTAACTGATATATGAGGGAGTTAGAATGACAGTGGAGTAAGTCAATATTTAGTAATTTGAGAAACGAAGGGTTTTGTGAAACTTGCGTATTGCCGTTGCATTATATGGTCCAACTTTTTTTGCCCTCTATCGACTCCCTAAGTGAACTTATGACTTATTTGACTGACACACTAAACAGAAATTAACATACGTTCAGTGAATATATGGTTATCTAGATTTTTCAAATTTTTGACTTACTCCACTGTCATTCCAACCCCCTAATACATTTTATTTCCGATGTCAACTTCCAACTTTTCTATGCACATACAAAACGTATAACGATGAATGAGATATCATACAACAAGTTTACAAAAGTATTTTGGCATAATATTCCAAATTTCGTTAAAACATGTTGTTTGATAAAAAACTGCTGCTATTAATTAAAAATTAATGAAAAAGTAGAAGCAGATTGCCCTACGAAAGCCTTGGATGTGACCACTGGTCTTTCAATAACATGCTGAGAGAAAAAAAAATTAAATATTAAATTTAATTTAATTTAAACGATTAAAAAAATCTTCGATAATTGGGATTCCCGCAGTTCCATGAGAGTCATTTTGCACTTTTGAGGGGGTAGGGATTGCGCTTCTAGAAATATTTTGTCAAAGAAACAAACATCATTTAAGAACAGCATATAGAAAAAAGTGCTTAAAAATTTAAATTTTCTATTGATAAATTTGTGTAAGAGAGTATTTAAAAAATAAATTTCATTCTTTATTATTTTAAAATATTTTTTCTACTTTTTAATGTTTAAAATATTTTATTTCTGCTGTTTCAGCCGGTTGGCCTTATTTGCAAACGTGGTTTCGCGCATAACTGTTTTTGTAACTCGTATGTGCTAGTGTTAACCATAAAGAATATTTGACTAATTATCACCTGCACCCGGTTATCGGAAAAATGACAAAGAATTATTATTTTTTGAATTTATAATTAAGTTATAAAAATACTGTCTTATATATATATATATATATATATATATATATATATATATATATATATATATATATATTGAGACATGAGCTAAAGCTTTACAACGTTAAAACACACACAAATTCAGACTATCACAACATTTAAACCACATACGGTCGTTTCAAGAAAAACTCAGCTTCCCTTCATCAATGTAAAACGGAAAATAAAGTGAGATTAAAAGGGTTCGAAGAACCACGCTCGGCTATAGCCCGAGTTACTGGCTTATGAACTGACCATAAATACGATACTGGTCCCAGTTCATAAGCCAGTACTCGGGGCTATAGCCGAACGTGGTTCTTTGAACCCTTTTAATCTCACTTTTTTCTGTTTTACACTGGTGAAGGGGATCTGAGTCATGCTTGAAACGGCCGTATGTGATTTTAATGTTGTGATAACTTGAATTTGTGTGCTTTTATCGTTGTAAAGCTTTAGCTCATGTCTCTGGACCCCCACAAAGTGATCATCTTCCGGCCATTGTCTTATTATCGAAAACACACCAGTGTACATAATTTGACTATAATTCTAGCATATCAGGAAGTGGGTGAAAAATCGATTACAAAATTCCATTTTTACATATAAAAACCGAGTTCATTTAAAATAAAAGAGTGTGAAATTACGATTTTATTCTATACGCATAGGTTTCACATTGGAAAGGAGAATTTAAAGTCTGACTGATACCCTTTACGATACCCCACGTCTTTTTATTTTTAATCACACAAGTTCTGCTATTAAATAAGGTGAATATCTATTCGGAAATACCAGTACTCAGAAATAAGAATCCTATGCATCCCGTGAATACGTGACCTGGTCCCGAAAGGATTAAGCGTTAAGACACTAATGTTCATCGTTTATGACACTGTAACACGAAATGTGCCCTATTTACCATAATAGTGTCATTAAGTAGATTACAATGGTGTCATTTAACCCGAGAGCAGTTGAGTGTTTTTTTTTTTTGTTTTTGTTTTTTTGTTTTTTTTTTTTTTTTTTAGAACGCTATAGGTTGCGTTCGGTCTTTTTGGCGCCGATTCTTGCTTGTAATAAAAAGGGAAATAACAAACAGTTTGCATTAGTTATTCAGCTTTTACTTTGCAATGAAGTTATAAATTTGTACTTTACTGAAATTAGTCGCTTTTATCACGAGCTAAGAAATATTTAAAAAACGGGAAAATGAAATCGCACTAGTGATTAATGCGTGGTCTTTCAACGATCAACATATATTTGGAAAAAAAGTTAGAATGCTGTGTAGCTTTACTATGTTAGAGGAGGTACTATTGTATTTATAAGGGGAGATGGTTTAGAGGACGATAATTGATATGAGCAATAGCAGACCGCCACGCTACTACTGCCGGGTCGACTGCTCCAGATATGAAACAATCTCATAGTGTAGGGAAATGTCAATTCGATACAAAATGCAGCATTAATTTAACATGGTGAGGTAAAATTCTGTAGAGATTATGGGACCATTTTAAAGAAGATTATAATTCATTGCAATTTCAACATTAAAGCGAAAGTTAGAGCACAGATAAACAAATTTTTCAGTATTAAGTAATCTCAAATTTTACACATAATCATCCATGTGTCTTTCCAACTCATTCGAAATAAAATAATATCAGTTCTCAAGTATCAAATTTATATTCGAATATGTGCAACTATAATAAAGCATATCTGTGCGTTTGTTTGTAACTTAATATTTTACCAGTTTCTGCATCAAAATCTCATCTAAGAAATCACATATTTTATCGATTTATTATTGAAATCACGCGTCCATATTTTAAACGACTTTAAAAAAAAAAAAGAAAGTAAGTGTGATCGAAGATCGCACAAAGGGTTTCGTTTAATATTCCTTTCAAAACACTTTATCCTTTCTTTAACAAATACAAATAAATTTCAAAAAAGTTATGTTTTTTATAAAGTCAAAATTTACCGATCTATTTATCTCGTTTTTTCGAAAATCTGAACCGGTTCGATACGCTATTATACTCTGACATAATAATATCTATCATGTGGACTAAATGCGATATTTAAAAAAAAAAAAAAATCAATTTCAAAATTAAACATGTTGTATAGAGACCTTCAAAATGTTAAAATATGCCAATATTTCCATGATCGGGTTTTTATCATGATTCAATACGTTCCTCAAACTCATATAACTTTATAATCACTTGCTGACGTCATATCTACTTACTTTCTCTACTACTCATATTGATACTCTCTTTGTATTATTCTCAAACATTTGAAAAAGTCCGTTTAAATATCCAATATGTCGTCAGATTAATTTTCTTTTTAATTCTCTAATGACATCCTATAAACCTGTTTTCTGTACTCACACATACTCATACTCCTTGTATTATTGAGAAATAAATGAAAATTTCCGTTTTATTACCAATATGACGTCATAGTAATCATTTTTTCAATTGGTGAGACTTTTTATTTCATTTTCATTTTTCACGTGGAAATCTTTCTATAGAAAATTAATTAATGTAGAAAGAATTTTATTCTGGATTTTTAATTGTTGGCAACTGCTATAACGAAAAATGTTTAAATTTAATAGGAAAAGGCTGTTAGATTTTCATTTTTTTAATCTTTCTATATTAAAATAATACGAGTTTTTTTTTTTAAATGTTATGATTTTCAGCTTCATAATAGGTATTCAGCTATAAGTACACAAAATTTCAACTCTGTAAGTGATATAGTTTCTGAGAACCGGCTCTGTGACGGACAGACAACGTAGCGGGACGAATAGGGTTTCCTGAGATGAACGAAACCCTAAAAAAGAAGCTTCTGTTGTTGTCTGCAATTTTTCGAACAACCACAGAACGGATTTGAATGAAATTTTTTTACACTAAAATTCTAGTATACCAGCGAAGGTTTTTATTTTAAGTTAAAAATAGTCATATGTCATTTTTTACAAGGACGTATCAAAAACTTTAATATATGAATTTCTACTGAAACGTGAGCGATGCTAGCAATAAAAACACATTAAAAAAAAATACAGTGACCACATACGTCCAATAAAAAATGTGCTCAGCTTGAAAATAATTTTAATAATCTAAACTGGATTTAATTGGATTTAATTTAATTTAATTTTAATGAACTAAATAGTTTGAATTTACAATGTTTGTGTTAAAATGTGTATTTTACTTTTTTTCATCCGAAAAGCATTAATTTATAAATCTATGCCGATTTATTACGTGACTTTCTTATTTATAAAATCATTCTACTGGCAACAACTTAAATTGAATGTGGATAACAGTAAAGAGTTATTAGAAAAAAAATACTCTCGCTAAAATATGCCAACTGGGGCTCAGTAAGTAAATAAAAAAATAGGCAATGCTAATAACATGATTACATGTAGTACTGGCATGTGCTACACTTTCTCTTAAAAATATAATAATGTTTCAGCAAGAGCACTTTCGACTTTCAATTACTTTGTAGGTTCAACGAAGCTTTTCTACATCGCACGCAACGATGTTTACCAGCGTTGCATTGTTATTTATAGACAACGTAAAATAAGTAATTTTTAAACAAAAAATAAAAGCGACTGGAAGTGAGAATTTTGTTAATTCATCATTCATTTCAATTATGCAACAACACTCATGTTATTACCGTTGCCTATTTGTTTTATTTACGTATACAGTTGGCGTATTTTTATTAACAATCTATTAAACGTATATTAATAAACATTCTGTAGCATCGTTTTGAACGTATCTAGGAAAATGACCCAGCTATTGCAATGAAAGTAAATAAAGAAATTATTTTTGAAGTTTATGTGTAAATGCTGAAAATTATATAAAATATATACAAGAAGTTTAAGTTTAATAGATATAGAAGTGACTTGATGTTTATGTTCTCTCATTTTTAAAGTAAACGCATTCCTACATTTTTTTTTTAAAGAAGAAAAGTAATTTCCGAAATAATTGGATTTCAAATGTATAACAATCTGAGATCGATTTCTTTGATTCAAACATAGATCAGGAGTTAGCTGGTGTTAATTATATTCAGACCGTTTTTAGTAATATTTATGTAATTGCTAAGTAAAACTCGGTTTTAGCCTCCAACAAATACAAGATTAAAACATAACGTGACACAGCAGTTTAATCTGAGGAATCAGCGAAATTTTACGTTTTCGCAGGCAATTTTAAAAAGTGGAATAAATACATATTTTTTGCATCTCTAGAGAATTTACTTTAACCGATAAAAATAAATTTAATACTGGGTGTCCGAGATGAAACGCCTTAATTTGAATAGTCTGTAACACAACATGGAATCGTTCAATTAAGAAGATTGAAACAACAATTGATACTCATACTGATGAAGTTTTGTTCGTGCAATCACACAGGGCTTAATTTGTAAGAAAAAAGTGCCGGAGCCCTAGTATTCTGCAGTACTAACACCCGTAGCGTACCCCTCCCCCCGCCGTCACTCCAATCTGCATATTTATATTTCATACATTATTTTCAAAATTTAAAGCATTTTTTTTATTTAACAAAATAAAAAATTTAAATACATCTATCTGCGTATACTTAGCTATCAACTATTACCTTTTTAGTTATTACTACATAAAAAAATAAAATTTTGCCTAATCTTAATATTAATTAATTGCAGAATTCTGCGATTCAATAAGCTCAGGATTATGACTCGGAAATAGTGTTAACACAAAAAATCAATAGTTCGCAGCTATGCAGAATAGAAAAAACTCTATTTCTGCTTACTCTTTATTCTGATCAAAATAGCATTAAAAAAGATTTGAAATGGAAATAAATAAAATTTTGAATTTAAGACAGATTGAGCTCGAGCCTGCCCAAACCCAAAGAGAGATATAAAAATCGAGCCTGTTTCATCTCCATCTCTTACGTGAGCGACACATTACGTCACCTATAAGTGTTTTGATACAAAAGAAGGCTAAAGATTGGGGATGGGAGGAAAGGAAAGAGTAATTTAGGATTCATTTTTCGGAAGCGTTATTTCACTGAGCGCTGTTTTTACGAGCTCCGGTGAATTCTGGCCAATATTTAAATATTTACTAAAAACAGAGAAGTACCTGAGCTGAGCTCCGGTGGACTCCGGCGCAAATTAAGCCCTGCAATCACACCATTTATACATGTGCCACACGAGTGGCACGGGGGATGTCTAAGGAAGATGGCCAGAGGACTGGACCACCTCTCCCCATCCAAGAATGGATACACATAGTGATGAAGTTTTGTTTGTACAATCACAACATTTCTACATGTGCCACACGAGTGGCACGGAGGATGTCTAAGAAAGATGGTCAGAGGATTGGACCACCTCTCCCCATCCAACAATGGATACACATAGTGAGGAAGTTTTGTTTGTACAATCACACCATTTCTACATGTGCTCTACGAGTGGCACGGAGGAAGTCTAGGAAGATGGCTAGAGAATTGGACCAGCTCTCCCCATCCACCTTTGTGGGAATTCGGCAGTTAATGTGTTCCGGAATCCCAAATGCCAGTGTGGAAGTGCTCCACCCTGCCAATGGACCCCAATTCTGCATACCACCACACGGTTTGTGATTTTTCAGAATTAGTTGCGATTTCTCAATTTTCAATTTTTCCGATTTTCAACACCTGAAATAAAAATCATCTCTATTCTATAATGTAAATTTACACTTCAAAGCTCTCATGTACCACCTAACAAAATTGTTTCGGTTGATTATTATCTTCAGTATAAGTGTTTAAAAAAAGGGCGTTTCGTCTCGGATGTGCTGTATATTACATTGTGGAAAAAATAAAGGTGGCTTCTGTTATTGAAATTTTTAACAAGAAATTTTTTCGATGCATTTTTAATGGAATGTTTCTTTGTTGTATATTGTTTTGAAAGGCAATTTTCCGGCTATTTAACCCCTTCAGCACCAGACGTACACTGCGTACATCACGATTTCATCGTACACCCCTACCATACGTACTACCCGTACGTCATATATAATATTGAAGTGTGTGGTGGTGCTTTATTTTGTGGTAAATAGATGCCGTCTCTAAAAGTGATATACGGTAGGGTAATTTGTGCAAAATCTGGTATATGGAGACACTTAGGATACAACAATCGGGTGCTGAAAGGATTGATTAGTATTATTGTTTTGTTTCTCGTCATTGTACACGGATATTTAAAGCTAATAAAAGACCAAGTGATGGAAAAATTTCGCAAGATTCTTTCATACGAATGCCAAATGCATCGAAAGCGTTGAAAACTGCTCGAGATATTCACTACACGAGGAACGTCCATTGACTTCTAATATAAATTTATTATATAAATTACTATATTATTAATATAAATTATTATTATTATTATTATAAATTATTATTATTATTAATATAAATTATTAATATAAATATATTATTATTATAAATTTCTAATATAATATTTATATTTGTAGTCAATGGGAACGTCCCGATTTTCAGGGCTACAAGACCTGTCCCGCGTAACGACTGCAAGGGACGCCAAAAGTCCCGATTTTTCAGGATGCACAAATTCTTTTAAATTACTTTTTGTACCATGTTATTCGTTAGTCTGCATGGAGTCCTTATGATAGCAGTACATACAATTATACTTGCTAAATTGAAATTTAGTTTGAGTCCCAAGCGATTCCGATTTTACAAGTTTTACTGTATAAGACTGTTGTGTTTATTTAGCATAGTAAAGCCTGCTAAGTCTGAATTAAAAAATTCCGTTTTAAACAGGTTTCTCTCTCAGAACACTGAGGAAAATGACACTTTCAAATCTGAGTAAATCAATGTTTTCATTTTGTTAAGAAACTTTTTGTTTTAAATAGGACGACCCAATGATTCCAATTCTGAAATACCAGAAATACTCAGTTTCAAACAAAATCTGTCAATAACGGAAAATTGTTATAGTCCTTCAAAATCAATACCTTAAAAATCTACTTGCTTCGACGGAAACCTGTCTAAAATGGATTTTTTTAAATTCCTATAGCGATTCTGTTTTCACAGGTTTTACTGTACTTTTTTTAATAAACCCTGTTTATAAAGGAATTTTGTTTTAAGAGTACAACTTTTATTGTCGCTATGATAGGAATACTATACAATTATACCTGCTAAATTGAAATATATTTTCAGTTTTTAGTGATTCGGTTTTTACAGGTTTTACTGTATAAGATTGTTGTGTTTAATTAGCAAAGTAAAGCCTGCTAAGTCGGAATTTGAAAATTCCGTTTTAAACAGGTTTCTCTCTCAGAACGCTGGGGAAAATGACTCTTTCAAATCTGAGTAAATCGATGTTTTCATTTTATTAAGAAACCCTTTGTTTCAAATAGGACGACCCAATGATTTCAGTTCTGAAATACCAGAAATACTGTTCCAAACAAAATTACTTTTTATTGAAACATAGACATACTCAAAAATGAGCACATAGAGGACAGTTCATACTCCTTTTTGAAACATGGACATACTCAAAAATGATTAGAGTCAGTTCATACTCATTTTTTGAAACATGGACATACTCAAAAATGAGCACATAGAAGTCAGTTCATACTCATGTTTGAAACATGGATATACTCAAAAATGATTAGGGTCAATTCATACTCATTTTTGAAACATAGAGAAACTCAAATAGGAGCACATGACGTTTTATTCTTGAGTGTGTGCATGTTTTCAGAAATGAGTACATACATGTTTCAAACTTGAGTCATTTTGATTCGGAGCCATTTTGACTATGCGACCTACTCAGATTTGAGTATTTTTTGCTCACTTTTGAAAATGTCGTTTTTAGAGTACAAGTATGATTGAAGGGGTCGGGGGGCAAGAAAGTGTTAAGACACATTTGTAAACTTCTGAGATATATCAGTTTGAAAGTTAGATCAAATACTCAAATCAAGATATATAACATGAAGTTTTTTCGCCAATGTCTTAGTAACATTTAAGATATTCTGAATAACAATATGGCATTGCTTTAATCATATAACTATTACGTTCTTTGTAAATTAGCTATCTTCATTTGGGGGCATAAACGTCTGGGGCAAAAGAGAAACCTGGGACATATGTTGCCACGAAGTGACATTAAAAGCAAATAATATGTAGGATATTATAATTTACAATAACAAAAAAAGGTGATTTATTGTTAGATTTATTTCACCAAAAATGTGGCTTGGCAGTTTGTTGCCCCGACCCCTTCAATTTTATAATATTCCTATCGTAGTGACAATAGAATTCTGATGTTTAAGACAGGATTCCGTTATAGACAATTTTCGTTTGACCTCGCAACACTACGAATGAACATGCCGTTGAACGTTGTTTTCAGAAATTTCGTGGTAAGAATACAAAATTTTAACATGAAGATGGTCGTGTAGATTCATTGAAGTGAGAAATTGAAACTAATCCCCGAAGTCCAAAAGCTAGCGGCTAAACTTGGAGCATATTTTGAAACTTCTCCCACTATGTAATAGAAATTGGTTGAAAATTTAAATAACAGATCCCTCCATTATTCTTTAAACAACCTTATAACTGTATATTGAAAAACAAAAGAATTATGTAAGCTGATAGAGGGAAATTACAGTTGACTTTCTCATCCATGCATCACGATTTACCAACGTGAAAGCTGTATTTAGAGTAAAACCCTTCACCTGGAACATGTGTAAGCAACTGAGTCAAATCGAAACAATATTCAGTGTCAGATGAGCCTGAATTTGGATACAGCTAATACTTGATCGCTGACGGAATAAAGTCATTTGCATGAAATCCTTATCAAATAAAACTGGAAAATTAACGTAAGTAGTAGAAAGTTTACATTTTAGCCCATATTTTACCCTCGTTATCTTATATATAGGATTTTGTTCATTGTTCCTATATATTAGAATTTAAATATCTGATCGAATAAGGAGTGAATTTAAACACAGCTAATACTTGATCGCTGACGGAATAAAATCATTTGCATGAAATCCTTATCAAATAAAACTGAAAAATTAACGTAAGTAGTAGAAAGTTTGCGTTTTTAGCTCATATTTTACCCTAGTTATCTCATATATAGAATTTTGTCCATTGTCCCTATATATAGAATTTAAATACCTGATCGACTAAGGACTGAATTTAAATGCAGCTAATACTTGATCGCTGACGGAATAAAATTGCATGAAATCCTTATCAAATAAAACTGGAAAATTAACGTAAGTACTATAAAGTTTACGTTTTTAGCCCATATTTTACCCTCGTTATCTTATATATAGAATTTTGTCCATTAACCCTATATATAGAATTTAAATACCTGATCGACTTTGGACAAGTATTGGGTGAAATTTGGTTTTCAACTGTGTGATGCGTTTTCTGAATTACCTATATGGATATATTATTTCACCGAATCAAAAGATAAAGTTTCATTGCATTATACGAAAAATGTTAGAAAGGTTTTCATAGTCTACACGTCGCGCAGGATTTTACTTTATTCTTTGCTACAAAACCTATTTAAACGTGGTATTCTAGTGCATTACTTTTATCTCTCTCTTGGATTTTACTTTACGTCTTTACGTTCATATGCCAATCACATATTTTCAATCAAATAAGATATTTTTGTTAAATTGTACACGTTAATTAATTTTAAACAAGTTTGGGAAGTTTTTGATAACTTTTAATTATTTATGTCGTAGTTTTCAGAATACAGATATTGAGTTATGATATATTTTAAAATTAGACAGTATAGTCTCAGATTTATCGAATTTCTCAAGTAATATACTATTTTTTTATTTCTGCCCCGTTACTAAAAAAGACTTTAGGATTGACGCGTCATTTGTAATCATATTAAATTCAATTTTAATAATTAACATTTTTTTTTCTGAAATTCGCTTATTTTTACATCTTACATGACTTTATTTGTTTATTTATTTTTTAATAATTATGTGAAAAATATATCAAAATTCTCTTCATATTTAATCATGACAAGTTTTGTATATGTTATTGCTGATTCATTGCAAATATATGTATAGAATTTATAGTAGTTTATAATTCCATCGTCCTATATATAGGGCAGTTAATGAAAAGGAAATGTACTATATATATGTATAAAAGAATATAGCAATATTTTGCTAAAATATAATTTTTCTCTACATGGGATAAAATACGGGTTAAAATCTGAAAAACTTAGATAGCTTTTAAACAGTGAAGTTCCTTTACAGTATTCTGTAAGTGTTGCAAAGTGCTTCATAATCTGTGTTTGGCGATTGATTTTTCTTTTTGTTATTTATCTAAAATTGATCATTATTCACATAAGATTTTTTTTTAATGCTTGGTCAATTTATGCTATTTTTTTTTATCCTGTCAGAAAAGATATCTCGAGCATATGTAGAATCTGTAGGTTATTTCAGTAATGAAGAGTAACGTCGAAAAAATTACTATTAAGCAAAATTTATAACAATATAACGGCTATCATGCAGCGTTGTTCCTTTATTTTCCGTTGTAACCGGAGATTATGGTCCATGAATCAAGACATTTGCATATATAGAATCTTTAGGTTATTTCAGTAATGAAGAAAAATGTTACATATGCAGCAATGTCGAAAAAATTACCATTAGGTAAAATTTTCTAACATTATACCGGCGATCAGGCAGAAATGTTCCTTTATTTTACGTTATAACCGGAGATTATAGTCCACGAATCGAGGCATTTGCCCCTATAAATCATTTCAAAATACTAAGATGACACTTATTTAAATTGGTAAGCTTCTTTATGCAGTTTGATTAGCATGGGATATCCAATTTTAATAAGCTGATAGAACTATACTTTTATTCTGAAAATCTTTAAAGATTTGCAATTATACTTATGAGATGTAATCTCTGAAACCAAATCCTTTAATCATATTACAACTTTTTTTTCTGATTGTGAAACTAAGCTGAGTTGAATACGAAAAGATAAACTGATCCAAAAGTCACGAAAGAAATAAAAAATGAATAATTCAAAAAGTACAGTAGCCAGATGCGTATTTCACAGAAATGTACATAAAATCATGGGATTTTTTTTTAACAAACAAAATCCACCACAAACAAGTAGCAGTTTGTACAGCAGTGCAGCACACTTTGTAATGCAATTATCCTTTAACTACTATCATAAAAAATATCACATAGCTACTGTGTGCGGTCTCTGAAACCGCTTGATCGAAAAATGAGTAACACGTGCGATGATTACCTTATCGGATTCCGTACCAATATTTATGAACCAATATTTACTTAATCACTTATTCAGAAGTCCCTAGCAATAGTGAAAAGGATCAAAACGAAACAACATTTTACTGGTATCTATAGTCAAAGCGAAAGTAAGAAGCTAAACTATGACCATATTGAAAAAAAACAGCGGTCTGTGACACTGCCGGCACCAATTAAGGGTTAAGATTACAAATGTTCAATTTGACAGGTACCCATTGTGGAAAATAGATGCCAGGAGTGGAAAAAATAATTCTGCAGAGTATTGAAAAGGATCTCCGCTATAATTTCTGTTACAAGATGTCTTTAATAGCGACAGGCAGTTGCTTTGAGACTTTTGCAATGCTTACCTTCGATGATAAATTCTGTTATTCCGGGGCGAAAAAAGACACAAAAAATTGCTATAAAAAATTTCACGACTTTCTCTGTATTTATGTGAGAACCATATCGTTCTGACATCTACACTTTTCGTATATTTGAATTTTGATTTATTTTTTGTCTTATTTTCAAACCTCAGATTATGGAATTTTGAATAGAAATATACACGGATCTCTCTAACGTACAGTGGCGCAGCCAGAAATTGGCTCTAGGGGGGGATTTTGAATTTCTGGTAAAGGTGTTCGCCGGTTATTTGAATCACAATGTTAATATAATCAGTCTTTTTAATGAATGAAATCGTGATGCTTTTTTTTGTCCACAGTTACGTTGGTTATGTTTCAATTTAAACAGCGTTTACAATATTAGAGTTAGAAAACTTAAACTGGACCAATGAAATAACACAAAACTAAGTTAGATTTATAAAAAGTGTTTAAAAATGATGAGGCAAACTTTTACAAATGGAGGAACACAGTCCAGCAAATAATTTTTACATAGAAATTAATAGGGTTCCAATCCACTTGTTCAATCAAAAATACACAGGGTTTTATTCCAAGACAATCCCGAATTCTTGTTCTTAACTTTAATAATAATGAAGTTATTTTAGCAAAATTTTTAATAGACTTACCTTGCTTTTTGTCAAATGTAACAACATCACGAGAATTGGTGGAATTTATCATCATCCGCGTCCAATTATTGCTCAATTAGGTAATCCATATTTTGGAATGTAGTTGATATTAAACATGGTATTGTTGACTTAATTACTGTGCACTTCCAGTACTTTACATAAAACCGAATTTAACATTAGCTAATGTAAATCTGTTGAAAATTTCGTTAAAATATCTTTATTGTTAAAGTTCTCTAAAAATATCCGGGTTCAAACTGAAGTCGTATCTGTACTAATATTATAAAGAAGTAACTTATTAGTAGGTTAATTTTGGAACTACCGAACGGATTTAAAAAGATAATCGGTCGTGTGCGAATTTTACTCGATTACAAAGGGTTCCATGCAAAATATCCGAGCTGTTCAAAGACAATATACTCGCGTACATATAACATTACCACATGCCATAATTTAATTCTATTGGAATGAAAACCGATAAATATTTCTCACTCTAAAACAAAGACCTTGCACAAAGTTTATACTTGGCAGAGAACCAACCACGCTTTGGAAAGAGGTCGCAGAGATTCTCACGAAAAGTCACTTGTCAATGATATTTCACGTAAGAGTAGATTATTTTAAAGCAATTAAAAAAAAAATACAAAGTGAAACTTTCCGATTCATTTTTAAAAATAAAAGCATATGCAGGCATGATTATTCAAGTGATTTCAAATTGAAAAGTTTTTTCATTATAAATGAATTACTTATTGAATTATAAGCGATTGTTGTCTCAAAATTACTCACTCTTAATGTCTTGGAATTATTATAAGAATTATTTTTTTAATATTTGCTTTCAAAAATTGAATTTAGTTGGAATGAAAAATGATGCTTATCACTATGATTCGCCTTACCTAAAACCAAGATCTTGTACAAAGTTTAAACTTGGCGTTGTGCCAAGCGCGCTTCAAAAGGAAGTCACAAAATAGCAACACTGTTTTCATCCATGCTGTTGTTTTCTAGATGGGTTTTTAATTAATATATCAGCTAATAACAGGCACATTTTTTTCGAAAATCATTACCAACAATCCTTGGATGATTCTACGTCGATAGGTACATCGAACGCCCTCAACGCCCCCTCTGAGCGCCAGCAAAATAAGACACACAAACAATCTTATAATAGTTCATTTTTTACTTTTTAAGTGTGGAGTGGAACCTTAATAATGGTAACAAAATGCTGCTGACCATCTCCACTCCCACATAGGTTATATTTTACATCGGTACAACAACTTCCAAAGGGGTGCAGGAACAAAATTACGGTTTCTGCGATATTGTTGGTTCTAGAAATTTGAAATTTGGTCTAGTGGTTATTTTTAAGATGTAATTACTCACTAAGAATGGTTTCTAAAAAGTTCGGAATTTAAAAGGGGGAAAGGAACAGGAAACGGTCTAAATTACTATTTATTTGGTACAGTTAGGGCTAGAAACATGAAATTTGACATGGTTGTTAATTTAGAGACTTAAATGCTTGCCCAGGACAGTTTTATAAAAATTCGAAATTTAGAAGGGTGCGAGAGCGAAAAACGTTCTAAAATTGCGATTTGTGTGATACAGTTGATATAGAGGGTTAGAATCTGGCATGGTGGTAACTTTTGGGATGTATAAATGCTCGAGAATGGTTTCTAAACAAATTTTCAATTTAAAAGGATGAAATGAGCGGGAAACGGTCTGAAAACGATCTAAATTATGATTTATTAGGAATTGTTAGGGCTAGATACGTGAAATTTGGCTTGGCTGTTACTCTAGAAACGTAAATGATCACCAAGAACAGTTTTCCAAAAATTCGAAGTTTAAAAGGATGCAAGAGGAAAAAACGTTCTAAAATTGCGATTTGTGCGATACAATTGGCATAAAAGTTTGTTTTTTAACATGGTGGTTACTTTTAAAGTATAAATACTCGCTCAAAACGGTTTTTAAAAAATTTGAAATTTAAAAGAATGGAAAACGTTTTAAAAATTGCTCTAAATCATAATATACTTAGAACTGTTAGGGCTAGAAACTTGAAATTTTACATGGATGTTACTTAAGAGACGTAAATGCTCGCCCAGATTTTTTTTTAATTCGAAATTTAAAAGAATGCAAGAGTAAGAAACATTCTAAAATTGCGATTTATGTGATACAGTTGATTTAGAAGCTTGGAATTTGGCACGGTGATTACTTTCATGTAGTAAATGCTCCTTTAGAACTGTTTAAAAAAAAAGTTCGAAATTAAAAAGGGTGAAATGTTCGGAAAGCGTTCTAAATTATGATTTAGTTGAAACTGTTAGCGTTATAAACTTGAAATTTAGTATAGAGATTACTTTTAAGATGCAGATGCTCGACATAAACAGCTTATTAAAAATTAGAAATTTAAAGGTCTCAAATGAGCTGAAAGTATTCTAAATTACGATTTATTCAGAACCGCACGTTACTTCGGGCCTTTTGAAGAGGATCTTTTTTCTACGCTAAAAGTAAGTAAATGTCTGTATTTCCACACAATTGTTTAAGAGCATCTCGGAAGACCAAATTTACAGCGCCTACAAAAATTTCGAAACGCTCTGGTGAATAAAAGTATCAAAAAAAAATCTGAGAATTTTTCGATGAAAATGCTAAAAAGGTATGTGTTTCGGCGTGGGTTCGTACGGCTTCGGCTCATGTTTTCACTATTAAATATGCAATTTTTTTTTCACGAAATTTAAAAAAGGAATTGGATACAGTTATATTTACAATCAAATAAAATTTCAGAGAGTTCAGGCAGTAAGATTTTATGTTGTTGTTATTTTAAAGGACCTGACGCAAAACAAACAAACAAACAAACAAACAAAAAACAACGAGAGGAAAACATATTTCTTTTACAACTAGATATCAATATTTTTCCACGGTCTGTAAAACCGTTATATTTATAACCGATGAAAATTTTATAGAATTCAGACAACAAGGACTATTTTTTTTTAACTATAAAACAAACCTGCGTGAAAGAAAAAGAGAATGTTTTCTTGAAAATGCTTTTACCTGTAATAATCAAAATGTTTTGCGAAAATTTCATTGCAAAATATAAAGTCATATAAAATCGGTTTAAAGATATAAAATCATGCAAATTTGAGGTAATTATCATGGGCCCGGGCAACGCCGGACGGATCAGCTAGCATAATTTTGATGATATGCAGGTAGCATTCTTTAAAATGTAATAAGTGTAAATCAATGTATAACTAATTTATTGCTTATTAATTAAAATTAATGCACGATTAGCATAAAATTGTGTATAATTATAGATAGTATTTTTTTTTAATAAATTCTAAGAAAATGTCTTACATTTAACCCCTCTCTTTTCAAAATCTATACTCACAGGTATGTATTTATAAGTCAATGAAATTATAATCAATGCTTCTTTCCTACGAGGCACGGGTGGAAGTAATTCCCCGAGAGCAAGCACCATTACTCGTTGCTACACTACAAACTAATGAAATAAATTCTATAAGTTTATGTACAGCCCCCCTACGGAACAAAAGGTTCGAAGGAAACACTGATTGCGTTAATTTGTTCAATCACGCTCAAAACAGCTTTTTATAACTGTTTAGTACTATTTTTTAATTCTTATTTTTACAAAGATTTTTACCTGGTTACGCAAAAAGCTTGGTCTTAGATAGAATTGAGAGCAAAAAGCATAAAACAGGGCGTTTGAAACTGGAAGAGATCTATAAAGTGTATGTTTTATGTTTTTCTCTGGAATTCGATGGTCTATTATTGTTTAGAACATGGAACAAAGACAGAAGTGCAATTAAGAAACGGCCCACTGTATAATACTTAAACTCAAAACGTCAGTGTGGCAGGAAATGACCATTATTTTAGCATAAGACGTCTCGAAAAAGTGACTTAGTCCAAATAACCAATTTTCACTTAACCAATGCATGTAATATGCGCTTTCACAGTTTTAAGTAGAATTTTCGCCATTTAATTGAATCACTTTGTTGAATAGATTTAATTTAACAAAGCGCGAATTCCGAAAAAAAAAAAAGCCAAAAAGTTTAAATATTAACATTGGTTTCGATTCATATAAGCGGCAATTACAGTAATTTTTCTTAGTTCTGGGGGTGTTTTAACCCCCAAACCCTTCCCTTGGCTGCGCCACTGCTAACGTAAATAAATTCTACATTTTAATTTAACTAAACATTATTATCATAACTCCAGTGTTCTTTAACCTCCTCAGGTTTTTTGTATCACATGTGATGCAAAACTTTCCAATAATTTTATAGGAATAAAATATTCAGTGAGAAATTATAAGGTGTACTAGCACATGCAGTGTTAAGCCAGTGCAATTCCAATATTCTTTCTTACAGAGTTACTTGCATGTATATGCAGGCATGCATTGCAGTATATTTTAAACAATAATTTTGTGAAATAATAACAATTTGGAAAATACTTTTATTATGAACAACTGACGGTATATCTAACTGTGTTTTCAAGAAAGAGATACATAAAAAAAATGCGAAGGCATCAGGAAGTATGGGTATTTAATTTTGTATGCGTAATAAATAAATTTTATGCAGTATAATATACGCTAAACTTGTTTCTCCGATAACCTTAATTTTTCCGTTCAAGGAAAAACGTGACTGCCTTACCCATTTGTAATTTCAATCCCGTTATATTACTCAGATAGTAGATGCATCCTTTTTTTCTTTCTTTCTTTCTTTTT
Source organism: Maratus michaelseni (assembly GCA_963931845.1). Lineage (NCBI taxonomy): Eukaryota > Metazoa > Arthropoda > Arachnida > Araneae > Salticidae > Maratus > Maratus michaelseni. The sequence goes on along the minus strand of OZ007599.1, from coordinate 22,839,666 downwards.
TTTCTGAAAGAAAACTTCTTCACTGCTATTTTCGTATAAATTAAATGGTCAGAGATCAAACCACATTAACCTTCCTCAAGTTCAGCAAGAATCTTGACCCGTTTTCTTTACACATTTACCAATGAAATAGTCACAGAAGATACGATCGACAGTGGTGTGAGGCAATGTACCATGTAATCTAACTGGTCATTGGAGATGTGTGAGTATGTATATATGCATATGTGCCCTATCTCCGTCTAATTTATTCAAATTAGATCTACCTTACAGTTTTTTCATTTACCTATATAGCTTCAAAATAACGGGCACGTATTCATTGGAAAGATAAGATTTATCTTAACCGGCAATTAAAACCCTTAAAGGATATTTGCTATAAGTAACATCTAATACTTTGGTATTATATTTGCTTGTTTAATTATAATGTTTTTTTTGTTTTGTTTTTGTTTTTTTTGCCAAGTTTTAATTTATTTTTGCTTTACTGATTAAAGTTGTTCTGAAATCCAAACTAGCTTTAAAACGTAGCATGATTTTCATGAGAAAAATATTTATAAAATGTAAATTTTCAAAGAAAAATGAGCTATCACTTCTAATATGCATATCATCCTATGTATTTGATTAATTTAGTTGAACTAGATTTTACTTGTTATCAAGTTTAAGAAGTTCGTGAGTAACAATAGGTCGTACGTTATAGATATTTTCATGATATGCAGATAGGTAGAGTAAATGAAGATGTAACAACTGTAAATTAATATAAAAATAATTTAATTGCATATTAAATTAGGTTAATGTGTAATTAACGTAAATTATAAATAATACATTTTATAAAAACAAAAATTAAGAAAATTCTTCAGACTTAACCCATTTTTGAAAATCCTGCACGCGACCCTGCATTCACAAAAACTTTTTTATTGATAAAAGCATAAAATTTGCAGGTGTTGTTATTTAGGCTCTAAGGCATTTCCGTGAGTCACAGAGTTACTACTTATTTTGAAATAAAAAATTTTACTTTATTAAATCGAGGAATTTATGTCATTAAATGATACCAATATTACTTTTCGCAAATAGAGGTGTGAGAATATTTTTTGCAAATGTTTGCGAGTACCACTGCTCTAAGGAATCAAACAGCGTTTTTGTTCCTGTAAAAATGGCGACTTTTTCGAAAAATGACGTAAAAGTTGGCGTTTGGAGTCGATTTCCGGGATATGACAATGGTGGAATGGTAGCCATCGAGTTGCAATCGGTCATAACTGAAGATGAAGGGAATTTATAAGTAAAAGGAAAATGCTATTCGTTTTATATGCACTTGAATGTCAATACTTTAAATTTTCATTTGGAAAACTAGAAATTTGTACTTACTTTATAGTTTATAATACTAGAAATGTATGAATTTGGGGGGACACATTATCTAACTATGTTTAGGAGTCATGCACCTTAGAAATTTCAAAAACTAGAAAACATTTTTAAGTTTGTTATATTAAAAATATATATTAGAACCATTTGTATAAAACTCAAATAATTCAAATAACTCTACCCTTCTGAATTTTCTTTTTAATAAATTAAACGTGTTTATCTTTTACTCATTTTAACTGTAAATACGAGTAGTTTTTTTTTTTTTTTTTTTTTTTTTTTTTTTTGCCAACGACTGATGCAGTGCGCGAAGATAATATACATACATAACTCAGTCGAATGAGCTGATTTGTTAAAATATTTATACAATCAGTGTCTAATTCAAATGATTGTCGAACAAAACTTTTATTCTTTCAATAATAAAGAACAAATATTTCATAAAACTTGGAACCATTAAAAAAGTCAGCAAACACATACTTCTCTTGCTTGTTAAAAGATGTAAAATAAAAACTTTATAAACAGCAAAAAAAGTTTTATGAGACTGTTTAGATATTTCCGCTCCATCGAAACCATTACCAAAACAAATGAGAATATTCTGATATTGCACTATCTATGATGTAATCATTTGAAATGCCATCATTTAATTTTTCACGTACTCTTTTTCACGTACAGATTACGCACGTTATTCATTTATTTTTACTTGGATGTTTATTTCCATATTCGTAACCATGGAGTAACTCGAGCTATAATTTTGGTGCTGCATCGTTGCATAAAGAATTTTTACGTGTTAAAATGTCTATGGTTTCTCTTATAATGGATGGATAGTACAGATTCGAAGGAAAAATTATCTTAATTTCTTTGAAATTTCTTTGGATAATTTCTTCTTGATATAATTTTGCCAGGGCTGTGATTTTTCTACTGTACTTTATATCAGTTATAGGCTCCTTTTTTCTATAACTACATTTCCTGCTACTCATGCCAATATAGTAATGCTTTGATCCGTCTGCTTTAATAAATGGTATTTCATATACTCTTGAATAATTCTCACCATTAATTGGGTCAATTTTAGTCCAAATGGTATACTTTCATGTCGGAAGGTGTGCGTGGGGGGCGGGAGAATTATTAAGCAGATATTGAAACGTTTGCGGCTGTATTTCAATGTCTCAAAAAAGCTTGGAAAGTATTGAAAAGTATGAATTTTGTATTTTTGATAGTCAAATTTGTTTTCAAGCTTCTTATTAGCAATATCTACGATTAATTTATTAATATGTTGTACCTTAAAAACATTATTACGAGCAATTCTAAGAATAGTATCTAGCTCATTATCCAAATTCTTTTCAGTACATACTAAAAAGGCCCGTGTTCTACGTAAATGGAGAATATCCATTATTTGGTACAGTAGATTGGTTAGCCATGCTCTTCTGAAAACAGATCTGTCGATAGATTGATTTGGTTAACATTACATCATACCAAACCAATGCATGTTCTTCATTTACGTATCAAATTTCAGCAAAAAGATTTTGCAAAATACAAGCCTTTTTAGTATATACTGAATATAATTGGAATAATGAGCTAGCTAATATTCGTAGGATGGCTTGTAACAATGGTTTTAAGGTCTGTTAACGCTTCTTCCTCCTCTCTAATATTTGAATATTTTCTGTCGTAGTACACGCACTTAAGAGCCTCTACTAGTCACGCGACGAAACTCGCAAGCTGTGTTGCATTTCCATATTTTTAACACTTTCCGACGCAGTTGAAAATTTTTTATGAATTCGGTTTGTCTGTCTGTCTGTTCAAGCTCTAACTCACATAAATATATTCGGATTGTCATATATGTTAATTGAAGTTTAGTATGACATGTTCGGTATTGAAAATGAAGTGTATGTATAGCACCGAAAGACAAAATTCTAAAAATTCTAAATAAACTGAAAATGTCTTTACTTAAAGAGTAATAGGAGTTTTTTTAAGCGGTAATCAGGCCCTGAGTTTTGTACTCCTGCTGAAATTTCAATGCGTCGCCGCAATTCATTTTACTCGTATACCGGAACGAGTTAACACTAGAAAACAATTTGAAAAGGAAAACTGTATACAATTCTCTCCAGTTTAATTTGGCGTAATAACGTTGTCTAAAAATTTTAACCGTTTCCGAAATACAAGGGAAAAAACCCAGGAAAGAACGTTTTTTTTTTTTTTTTTTTTTTTTTTTTTTTTTTTTTTTTGCTTATATTTTTTTAAACGCACAAGCTAGGAGGTCTGAAAGTTGAAATTCGTGTTAAAAACCCCGATAAACATAAAAGAAGAGAAAGAAAAAGTCTTTCTGGCCTGTACCGGGAGGAAAAGGTAGCTTTCATAGTCCATGTTTTTAAAAATTCAACTCATTTTACTCAAACATCCGAAGCTAAATTGCTTGGAGCCCGATTATAGAAGATTCAATACCGGTTTTCGTTAATACTGAATTTGAATGCAAATTTAAGAATAAGAGTTACAGCATAGCAAAAATCAGATTGTTTCAAAATGTCACCTACCCTAGAATTTCAAACTAACATATCTCAGCCATTTTTTATGATATAGTAAAAACAAATAATGTTCCAGAATTCTTGTATCACGTTTTAACACTTTACAGAAGCAATTTTTTCAATTTTTATTTTTGTACATATTTTTGAATTAAAAAAAATTAACGGGCTGCCATTTTGAAACAAGATGGCGCATGAAGCTGGCCAACGAGCTCGGTCGAGACCTTGGTATGTCCTATCCACGTACTCAGTTACATCCAAATCAGTTCATAAATCAGAGAGTTACAGCATGATATATGTCACACACACACACACACACACACACATATATATATATATATCAACATTTGAACGGAGGGTGGTTTGGGGGTCTGGGGGTCATGATTGGTGAAAATATACTAAATTTTTTAGAATTGCTTTTCTCCGAACGGCTGCAATAGGTAGCTTTTTGTAATGAAAGCGACCTAAAACTACTTCAAAACTTTAAGTCCAGGAGTCTATTTCGCTACCATTTCACTGGACTAAACTATCACTCTTTTAAAACAATTTCAGAAACACGAAACAGAATAATCCATTAGAAATACAAAACAAAATATAAAATTGAAAGCAAGCACTGTAAGCAGCAAAAGACAGAACTCTATCATAAAAGAAAGATTCTTTCCTTAAAAATTGGTGAGAGTTTGTTTAGCAGATGATCAGGCCTTGGGTCTTGCACTCCTGCTTTAATTTCAATGCGTCGCCACAATTCATTTTACTCATATGTCGAGACTATATATCGCCAGAAGAAAACAATTTACCATGAAAAATGTAGGAAATAACTTTTTCTACAATTCTCAAAATACAAGGAAAATAAACAAGAAAAAAAACAATTTTCTGATGGTGTTTCGCTTCTAACTTTTTAAGCACACATGTTACGAGGTCGCCAAAGCTGAAATTCATGTTAAACACCGTTTTTAGGGTGTTTTTAGAGTGTTCCAAATTAACATAAAATAAAAGAAATTGAAAACTTTTCCAAAACTTGCCACCAAGGAGCCTTCTTTGCTACCATTTGATTGGACTATATATCAGTGTCAGTGTGATACAAATGCTGAAATTTCAACATACAACTTTCAATTAACTCGGTGCTTTGGCTGCATTTCATAAAATTAAGAATCGGTTTCTCAGTAATATAAATAGTTTCTTTTGTAGAATAAAAATGTTAAATAAATAGTAATTTTCACTGTTTTTAATATATGCTATGACATTTTATGTATTTATTTTTAAACCAATCAACTTTTTGGAAATCTTGTCTAGAGTACACTTCAATGAAAACTATGAAATAATTGATGCAAAAAGTTCCAAATTGTTGGAGACGTGTAGTTTTAAAATTTTCTTATTTTATTTTAATTAAGTTTTCATTTTTTGACAAGAGAATTGAATTTGTTCTTGATTAAATCATTTTCCTTCATAAAATCATTTAATATTATGTCAAAAAGGCATTATAAACTGCTCAAATAGAAAAAAAAAATTCAAAAGATACCAAGTGCCCTTAACCCTTTGAAGGGCGGTGGTTCACTTTTGGACCACCTAATTTTAATCCCTTAAATGCCCCATTGGCACCATAATGTTGGAATGAAAATTTTCCTTTCATTAAGCATGTGAAGAAAAACTTTTATTTATTTTCAAATAAATTTGTTTATAAAATCTGGTGTCAGTCAATCATTTCGCATTTTACGAATAGAAGTAATTTCCCCCTGAAAGGGTTAAAGGTGACCGACCCACAGTGAATTTTTTGAGACAAAAACCTAGCCAAAACTAGAAAAATTAAAATTTGCTCAACAATTGTAAAAACATATTTTTAATAGCTAACTGTTGCGTCAATCTGTGTCTATTTCAGGAGCATGAGTATTATTCGGTAGCTCAAATAGTTTTATTTTTAATGTAATAAATAATGGGTTACTTTTTAAGCCTTTTTAGTTCTAATTTAGATATATGAAAGCGTTTTAAAGGTGTGTCAGGGTTAGTCGGATCAGTTTTGAATTATAATCGTATTAGTTGTAGTTTTGAAGGCCAATTTCTAAAAAACTGTTCCGCATATAATTGCCGTTTTTATATATAAATGTTTTTTTTTTTTGGGGGGGGGGGGGGGTGGGGGCTGGTAATCTATTAAAGACAACTTTTCTAAATATACTAAATGAAAATAATATATATATATATTATATACACTGGTTTATATAAATAATTAAACATTTATAAGTAGTAAAATTAACCACATTTAATTAAATATTGCTTGTAAATGAAATAAATTTATCAACAATAACGTTCCTCTTATAAACAATTAAGTAAACTTTGTATTATATATTTAATTTTTTAAATAAATGCATACATTTATACGTATGTAATATTAATTAAATATATTTATTAACAGTAAATCAACAGCAATAGTTTTAACTTTAAAACACATGAAAAATAATTTTGGTCAGAATTTTGCCACAAATATTCCACTGTGCGACCCTTTAAGAAACAAAATGTTATTTTTAGCAACTGTCATTAATTTTTGGCGTTGCTTAGTCTCTGGGAAAACCATACCGTATTTCTATCGACTATAATGAGTGCATGTCCATGCTAAATATGTTAATCGTGTGAACAGCTTTGAACTTGACAGTTCAAGTTTGGAAAATCACTGTTCTCGTCACTGACCTCAAGTTCCGTAATTTATTCCTCACGAGGCTTTTTTTTTTTTTTTTAAAGGAAGAGCAGAAAAAAAAAAATCAAAAAATAAAATAGCAATTTGTCCTAAATTAGAGGGATTCCCTATCTTCCTATTTATGTATGCATAGTAATATGCAAAAGTGATAAGGGCATTGTGCAGGACGGATTGAAATGGTTTTCGCTACATTTATGTTGAAGTGCCAGCTTTAGATTTTGCACTTGACTGCAAACGAGGATTTCTTTTTTAAATATGCTCGTATATATCATTGATAATGTAACAGTTCAGTGATATGACCATTGAGCCGTGCCCAAAGTAAGTTATTTTTTTTTCTTTTTAATCTGGTAATACCGTAAATCTTGGTTAAACTCAAAGCGTTTTCTGATTTTCCGAGTTTTCTTTGAAAATAAGCTAATAATACGAATGATGAATTACGTTACTGCGTAACTGTAAAGAACGCAGAGTTCACATGTATCATATAGTGGCATTTTATAGTGAAAAATTCAAGCGATTTCAAGCGTTCATTGAAGGAATTTTTTAAATAATAAATCAAATATTTAAAAGAAAAAGCGCACGATATCAATTAAAATTATTCATTTTGTAGATGCGATATTACAATTAGTTACTTGCCTTCATTATTTCTGCGGAATTGGGTGGAATACTAAGCTTTTTCGGAGAGATAAATATGAAAATTTGAAATTATTAATTATGTGTTGGCTTTTTATGAAATCCTTATATACTAACAATCAAAACTAACCAATATATTCTTTCTCAAAAACATTTGATCATAAAACACCAAAAAATATCTGTATTTTTTTTTTTTTTTTTTTTTTTACCGTAAAAGTGAAGGTTTTTAATTTTCTAAATATTCAGCATTACGAAAGTGAGAGTTAAAATAAACCATTTTGGCATTTAACCGAGGACATAAATATGGGCTATCCATATTCAAAGGACAATAATTTACGATAATGCGAAATTATTCACAAAACGAATGTAACTTTTATTTTTAAACTTTGAGAAATTTCGCCAGTGTGCAAAATTTATCAAAATTGTAGTAGAATTTTATGTAGTAATCTACGAAATTTCACAATATTGTACATTGTGTAAAAATATTTTTACTGAATGAATTGAATTTAGATCCCTCCCCCCCGAAAATGGAAAAAAATTCTGGATTACTTTTTTCTCGTTGAAAACAGAGACCTAATATTATACAAAAGGAATTCATTCCGTTTTGACTTAGAAATGAATAAATTGTGAAAAAGAAAATTAGATTTTATTAAAAAATACATGTTGTTTATCAGTTAAAATATTTTACCATTTATAAGTAAATCTGAGAGAAAAAAAAAGAAGAAGAATCCATTTCATGTTTTTAACTTCAATGTCAAACGAAAAACTGCCTAGTATATATTTAAGGAATGTAAAGTTATTCAATGAAATAAATTGTTTATAATATGTAAGATTCTCTCTCTCTCTCTCTCTCTCTGTGTGTGTGTATATATATATATAATATACCTTTGAAATTAAAACATTTCGTTTAACAAAAATGACCAAATTTCTTATTAAAATGGCATTTAATAATATTTTATATTAATTGTTATAGTAGATATATACACAGGGTGATTATAAAAAAAACTATCACGATATATGTGTCCTTAACTATCACACCGTTCACAGAAACTGACTGAAATTTTGGTTTTAAGTATTTTGAGGTATGCGCTCAAGATATCGTATGAAAAACAACAGTTAAACTCTAACAGTTACGGTTACAGTGACAAAATTTTGAAAATTTCAAATGGCAACACCTATTTCTTTTATTGGAATGTAATCTTCATAGTGAAAAACCATAAAAAGAGTTGAAACGGTACCTGTAACACGAAAATTGCCGGCGCTAGAGAGACTAAGAAGAAAAGTGAAAACAACCAATAAAGGACAGAGAAGCAACAGAAAGTAAAACATTTTATTATTCAGTGCTATCCACCATCTGCCGCATGCAACGTGTCTTCGTGTGTGACGTGGAAAATTTGTGAAACACAATAAAATGTTTTGTTTTCTGTTGATTCTCTGTCGTTATTCGTTGTTTACACTTTTCTTTTTAGTCTGTCTAGCGCCGGCAATTTTCGTGCTACAGGTACCGTTCCAACGCTTTTTATGGTTTTTCACTATGAAGATCACATTCCTATAAAAAAAATAGGTGTTGCCATTTGAAATTTTTGAAATTTTGTCACTGTAAACGTAACTGTTAGAGTTTAACTGTTGTTTTTCATACGATTCTTGAGCGCATACCTCAAAATACTTAAAACCAAAATTTCAGCCAGTTTCTGTGAACGGTGTGATAGTTAAGGGCTCATATATCAGGTAGTTTTTTTGTAATCACCCTGTATATAGAAAACATCGTAATAAATAAAAACAACAAGAAAATCTAAATAACTCAAAAAATAATAGTGGTACAGAATTTAATTGGTAAGCTATTAAATGAACTTGAAATTAGATGTAACAATATATATAATTTGAATATACAAAGGAATGAGAAATGCTGCATTGATAGAGAAATCAGTTATAAGAATTGTAAAAAATATATAAATAAATACATAGTAAAATGCACAAAGCAGGCTATATTCAACATGTATTTCTAGCAAAAAGTAATCAATATATATGAATATATAAGAGTAAAAATTAGACTATAAAAATAGATATCAAATGTAAAATGAATGAAAATATTCATGTATTAAAAAAATATATCGATGCAATACAGGTTCTCCCTTCTTGTCATTGACCAATAGCTAATTCCTAAAAAGGGAAAGACCAAATAATACCGAAAAGCTTCGCAATTTTATAAAATTCAAAATATCATAACTCAGTGGGTTTTGGTCGTAGAAGGATGGAATGTTTACTGTTTTACTTGTCAAAGCATGGAAAAAATATTTATGAATATAACCTATAACCAGGAGCCGTATAAAAATTTTAATTCCGTAACCTTTCAAAATATAATTAGAGTTTAACATAAATAGATTTTCATATGATAAAAAACAACGTTTGGAACTAAATTTTAAAATAATTAACAGTTTATGAAATAGTCGTCAACAATGAGAAGGAGCTACTCGTCAACAATAGGAAGGAACATGAAAATTGACGGCTTTGAAAAGACTAATATATTCGTCAACGACTAACCGTATGTTAATAAATTCCTATGTATGCATATATAATGCCAAAAAAAAAAAGAAAAAGAAAGAAAGAAAGAAACATACATGTGTTTAAAGGACATTAATCTACAATAATGCGCAATTGTTCACGAAATGAATGTAACTTTTATTTTTTGGTTTTGGCTAGCGTTTTGAGAAATTTCTAATGCAAGTAAACAATAAAATAAAATAATAAATAATAATATTTTTAACGGATTTTTAAGGATGTTCCGCTTTTCCCCGCCCAAATATTTTTTATATGTATATGCACGGAATTTTAAAAATTACTATTCAAGTTCCTGTTAAACGAATAGGATTTTTCCTCTCCCCGAAATATTTTAACCTAGACTTGATCACCGATGATAAAATTTTCACTGACTATAGTGATGTCAGAAAGTAGCGAGTTTGGATTTGAAGCAGTCTTAATGTATTAAGTTACTGAAGAAACCATTTTGCCTATTCATTCGGAAATTTTCTCTCGTGTTTAAAAAATAGAATTATTTTCTTATCATCATTATTAGCGACAAAGGCCTTTTTTTTTTCTAAGTACTTTTCCGCCGTCATCAGAAATGTGTTGTCCACTTGTGAAAGGCAACAAAAAACAGTTGCTGTTATATTAATTGCATTGTATACGCAGGATGGTAAAAATATTGCAGATGATGAGACTGAAAAGTCTCACTGGGATTATTAATAATGCTACGTACCCGTTCTTCGTACAGAGTGGTAAAAATACTGAGGATAAATAAGAATAAGGGGTTTAATTGTGTTTAATTATAATATTGTTGTACAATAATATTTTTTTTTTTTTTTTTGCATTTGATTAATCTGCCGTACTTAGTTCGCTTGCATTGTTGCCAGCATGCAAACAATGTCCTTTAAAATGAGTGTGAATACGATTATGGTTTTAAAAAAACACTCTTTGCCAAATCACATTTGCTCAAGTACGCCATTTTACCATGGACCTGTTTACGAAAGATTAACTATAAGATATCTATGTACGCAGATGTTAAGATGAATTTATAAGATGTTATATAAGATATCTCTATAATGCACTTTGACGCTAAACTGAAATCTGTCAAAGAAGAGAAAGATTTTCATTTTCAGTTGAACATAAAATTAATATCATTTTAAGTTGAATTGATTAAAATTTGCGTTGCATCAGAATTTCATTTTTTATTACGTTCCTTCTTAATGTATAATTTTTTTTTCAGATCCAAAATGCCCCCTAAAAAGAGAGTTGCCATCATTGGAGGGGGTTTCAGTGGTCTTTCTTCTATCAGAGCCTTAAAGGAAGAAGGTATAGAACCGGTATGCTATGAAAGAACTCCGGAGCCTGGAGGAACTTGGTGCTACAGAGAAGAAGCTTCTGATGGTGTTCCTTCTATTATGCCCACTACTATAATAAATCATAGTAAAGAGATGGGTGCACTAAGCAATTGTCCGCCAAAGAAAGAATACCCGAACTATATGCGACATGCAGAACTGTATCAATACTTCAAAGATGTTGGAGAAGCATTTGATTGCTTCAAATACATGATATTTAATCGGGAAGTGACTAGTGTACGTAAGGCACCTGATTATGACGTAACGGGAAAATGGGTAGTGACTGTGAAAAACGCAGAAAACGGGGAATCTACGAGTGACATTTTTGACGGTGTCATGGTTTGTGTTGGCCACATAACCTATCCAAAACTGTATGATTTTCCCGGAATGGAAAAATTCAAAGGAAGAATAATTCACACGCACAGTTTGAAGAAAGTAGATATATTTGAAGGACAGCGAATTTGCGTAGTTGGTATTGGTTGTTCAGCGCTGGATGCTGCAGTAGAAACTAGTAACGTCGCAAAACAGGTATTGTAGAATATTTACTACTAATTTTTTTTTTTTTTTTACCTAAAGTGTATGCACTAGTTAGTTGACCAGTTAAAAGTGTATTTGGTTTTCAGAGGTCATCTCACTGCACAATTATGTTAAAATAATTATTTTCTTTATTTTCTTATACTGAATACAACTGTGTATAGAATATTTACATCTAAAAATTGAATTTTTCTGAGTGTGTCTGCAGTAGTTAGTTGACCAGTTAAAAAATATATTTGGTTTCCAGACGTCATATCAAAGTACAATTTTGTTAAAATAATTATTTTCTTCATTTTCTTATACTGAACACAACTGTGTATAGAATATTTACTCCTAAAAATTGAATTTTTCTGAGTGTATCTGCAGTAGTTAGTTGACCAGTTAAAAATTTATTTGGTTTCCAGAGGTCATCTCACTGTACAATTATGTTAAACTAATAATTTTCTTTATTTTCTTATACTGAATACAACTGTGTACAGAATGTTCGTCTACGGGTTTATAATTCATGATTCTGTTGTAAATATAAAAAATCGAGTTTTGTTAGTAGTTGATCGTCCATCGCTATTAGTTAATTGACAATGATATAGAAGTTGATATTACGTATGATGTCATCTAGTTTTTGAGTTATACTTAAAAAACTAATCGCATTACAATTTGTATTGTAACGATTAAAAATGTTTTTAACATTGTGAGTTCCAAAATATAAATCTACATAATTACTATACTACTTTATCGAATGACTTCCCGTTTGATATCCGACGGTAAAATTTAACTTAAAATCCAAATACAATGTCAAAATTGGGTGTTAGTATTGAAAATTTTAGTTTGGTACAATTACTACATATAGACGAAACCGAAGGCAAAATTTAAGTATAGCATTAATTAGTAAACGTTATTACTAATCGATTGGTATCAGTAACGTTTTAATAAGATGCTTTACGGCAGAGTTAGCAGGGATGATCACCTTTTTCACTAGGACTGTTTTATATGTGATATTTTTTGTACTATTGCAATTTTTATTTTTATCTTTTTTCTAAACAATCAATTTATATGTTAACTACTGTCAAAACTATTTTAAAAAATACATTGAATTGCTTCAGTGCTTCCCTAGTTTCCTAGGAAAAGGCACAGGGTCAGTTCTTTTAAGTGTGATTTCACAGTAATTGTAAATAACTGTATATCTAATACTAACTTTATATAAGACTTGTATAATTAAAAAAAAAATCATGCTCTTTCATTTTTTCGTGTAAATATTTATCGAATCAAGAGAACGCAAGTCAAGCGTAGAAATCTGTAGAATAATGCAGTGCCGTGTTTTCTAGATAATGATATAGAATGGTGATATAGAAAATAGGTATCAACGCATTTTTCCCTTTAGCATTTCTAAATGTTGCATTCATATTAACAATCTATTACATGCACGCTTTAACCATTTGATTATGGCTTGAGACATACACCGTCCCAGTGCAATATTTTTTATTCTATCCGTACCACCTTTTAAAAAATAATCTCTGTCATACACTTATAATAGGATATTTTCAAGAGATATCTACCAGAAAGATTTTTTTTTTAATTGTGGTACGTAATCGAAGGGTTATAAATATTTTTTTTTTTTACCTTAGTTAATGAAAGAAAATTTGACGTGACGTTTTAATATTTAGAGTATGCAGTCAAAATTACTTAACTTAAAAAGTGTTCATTTTTGCGCACAAATTAAAGTCAATTAAATGAATGCATCATTTCCGCCGTCTGTAAAACATTTTATTGTGAAATATTGTCGGTTAAAAAAATTCAATGTTTCGAAATTTCAGACCTTTATATCTTGAAATGTTAGAAATCGGCTTAAAAAAAGGATTTTTTTAAATTATAATTAGAACAGAAATTATCACAAACAAGCATTTTTTAAGAAAAGTAACTAAAACCGACTTCAAGGTATTGTTTCTCCCCTTCGTGTTTTGTGGCAACATTTTATTGTTGTCCACATTACCGCATTGCAATCCTTCCCGGGTTGAGTTGTACCCGACCCGAACCTGAAAATTCTGTTTGAAGTTATCGTAACCCGCAAAATAAATTATTTCGAACCGAAATGAACGAAAATTAATCTACGTTTTAATGCAATCATTGAAAAGTACTAAATAACTGTATATCTAGAAACTAACTTTATCCTTTATGTAGAAAGATTAATATATATAATATATATATACTCATGTATATTGAAATATATGCATGCTTATGCATATTCAGTTTTTCCATCTGAAAAGATAGTGTGAACTTTCTTTTGAAAACGGCTAACCAAATCCAATTCACAAGAGTCAAAATCCAAACGACAATATCCCGAAAACATAACAATCAGCCTGATCCGCAACAAAAATAATTTGCGCCTTCACGATACGGCTCGGCCCGAACATGGACATACATAAGTATTATATATATATATATATATATACAAACAAATTATATAACTTCCTTTTTCCTTCGTTGAAAGTCGGTAAAAAAAATCTCAGACAACGCAGCCAAAAAGTTGCATATAATTGCAATTACTATAAAAACAATATTAAATAAAATATGTTAAAGACTGATACGCTATTTACGTCTTATTTTTAAGCTAGCTCAAAACTATCTTTTTACTTATCTAGGAGTAGTACATATCGATATCTAGTCGTTGGGGACAACCGTAATACATCATGTATATGCATACTATAAAATATGAAAATAAAACATGTGTGAACTATTTATAAAATGCATTGCCATTCGAATAAAATCGTGGCTTGATGACATCATAAACTTTAAATGCTCTATTACTCTAAAATTGATAATCATATTAACTAACGGTTTACTGCGTCGGATGAAGCGTCTCATTTCCGATTAAAATATATCTTTGAATTGAAATTTGAATGAAATACAGGGTTAGAAAAAATAGAAGAGTGTGGAAAATAGGACTACAAATAGCTCGACAACTAATTATTCGATCGACTTCATTCTTGATGCAAAATTTATGTGTTTTTATTGTCTTTTATATTCCCTCCTTAAAATAAACAATTTTGAAAATTTTTATATACCTTTTATCAGGACGAATATTTCGAGAGTCCAAAAAAAATAGTTCCGGATAATCGAGGTTACTGAAATTCTATAAACTTCTTCCCATTATTACATACTAAGTACACACCAAATTTCAAGTCTCTATCTCGATTTGTTCGGGAGATAGAGCGTTTACAGACACAGAGACAGACAGACGGACGGCAAATTTGTTTTCTAAAAATATGTTTTTCGGAATCTCCAGTGTGTGAAACGTATAAATTCGTCAAAAAAATGTTTCGATTTTCAAAACGATTACAAATCTTACCCTATACTACGTATGATGGGTAAGTACACTGTAAAAAATGACCAATGTTTCTTATTTTATGAAAATATACTATAACCACGAACGAAAATACAATATAATCTCCTGATTTATTCGAAATTACGAAAAGTGTGTCCCATTGTCTTTTGAATCCTCAGAAACCAATACATTACCAAAATTTAAAGAATTATTTATAAAAACAAAGTATTTTTCGCTGCCCATATTTTTCAGAAACGTTTCCGAATGTATTAATTAGTTTCTTAATTAGAGTTATCAGCCTGGAATACCTGTTTTTCGAATGTCATCAATTCTCAAGTAAACGTTTTCAGCCGCATAAGTTAATTTATACATGAAAATGTAAAGAAATAATCTTAATTTTAATGTTATTGTTAACGCTGTTAATTGTGCATGTTTGTCTGTTAAACATATTTTTTGAGCATGAAAATGTTTACTTCAGAATTGATAGCATTCGAAAAACAGGTATTTCAGGCTGAGGACACTAGTTAATACTTTAAAAACCCTTCGGAAACGTTTCTGAAACATACGGGCAGCGAAAAATATTTTGTTTTTATAAATAATTCTTTAAATTTTGGAAATGTATTGGTTTCTGGGGATTCAAAAGATAATAGAACACGCTATTTGGAATTTCGGATAACTCAGAAGATTATATTATATTTTCGTTCGTGATTATAGTATATTTTCATAAAATAAGAAACATTGGTCATTTTTTACAGTGTAATAATCATATAAATAAAAATAGCAAAAACTAATATAATTTTAAAGAGCTTAGAATATAGTTAAATTTTTAGTATTTTTAAACGATCATTTCGTTATCTTTCTGCAGGGCTGGCACTGGCGACAACGTTTGTATTCTATTCCTACCACTGTTTTTGAAAGATAAATTTTGTGATAGATTTTTCTTGCACATTTTGTCAAACGGTCTGTCAAAGAATTCTGTTTGGAAAAAGTAGTGCGAACATAGAAAAAAAAAAGTTACCAACAGAAGACTTGTCTCTGTGATTATATTACCATTTTTACACAGAAAGCAAACGTGTTTAAATTTTAAAAAAAGTATTTACGCTATAGCAGAAAACACAATTGCTTACGTCCTTCAACTATAAAATTGATTCATTTTTAATTGGATTCACATAACTAATCTTAAATATTAATAAAGTCTCTTAGCTACACTTTGTTATATAGTTCAATTCCATCCTCTTCAAAATTTGAAATATTTTGTTTGGTCTTAAAATTCCTTTCAAAAGTCGATGGGAAAAATATGCAAGGACAAAAATGATACGAATGAATACGGCATTTGCACTATCATTTTCTGTTGAAATTCTTTCTCAATTCTCGATCTATACGCAATGCCTTTATAACGATAATCTTTAAATTACAATGGTAAATTTAACGAAGAAGGCTTTGATTCCATCAGCCAATTTCAAAACATGATTTTTAGCGAGTTCAGAAATGATTAATGTAAATGGTGCAATTCAATAACACAAAAGAAATTTTGAGACTCAATATTTTCCTAATTGAATGAAAGATGAAAATTGAATGACTTAATGAAAGATGTTAAAATTTCAAGAAAAGTGAAGTGAAATATTTTGTTGTCAATTTTATTAATTTACTGCTGATCCGCCTAGTATTTCCCGGGCCCGTCAAAAACACAAAACATTTCTAAAAATCACTGCACAAATGACGGATAAACTTTACTGAAAAGATGATCAAATTTACTATATTGGGCTAAAAGACTAATACCGGATTCCTTTACTATTGTGGAAAAATTGCCACAAAAAAAAATTCGTTAAAAGTTCAAAAATTGCAGAAGGCAAAATTTATTACAGTGGGCTGAAACATTGTAACCAAAGTTAGGTCGCGAATATCAAATAATCGTCCCGGAACGTGAAAAAGCGCATTGAAGATCGCTAAATTGCAAAAGTCGCGAAGGACAAAATTCGCTATATTAGACTAAAAGTTTTACACCGAATTCCTTTTACGAATGTCAAAAAATCGCTCCGAAACGTGAAAAAACTCCAAAAATCGCATAAAAAAATTCGAGATAAATTCAAAAATCGCTGCCCAAATTCCGAATAAACTTTATTGAAAAGAGAACAAAATTTATTATATTGAACTAAAAGATTGAAAAAGGATTCCTTTTACTAATGTGGAAAAATCGCTGCGAAGCTCAAAAAAATAAAACAAAATTAAAATTCAGATAAAAATTAAATTATAAAAAATTATAAAAAATCCAAAAGCGGCTTCGAGGTGCATAACTTCAGATATACAGGTACCTTACTGCCAAATCTTGTAGCTCTGTAGCTCTTGCTATTTCTTCAGAACAAAGCAGACAGACACGTACACAGATACGTCCATCTTTATTATCATATATTTTATTGTTGGTAGCATATGTTTGAATGGCAAACAGGTAAAACAGGTAGTATTAAACTCTCTTTAAAAACTTATTTACGTTTAATTTTAAACTTTATTATTATATATTAATAAATATCATTAA
Source organism: Maratus michaelseni (assembly GCA_963931845.1). Classification (NCBI taxonomy): domain Eukaryota; kingdom Metazoa; phylum Arthropoda; class Arachnida; order Araneae; family Salticidae; genus Maratus; species Maratus michaelseni. The sequence continues at coordinate 22,822,232 of OZ007599.1, read as the reverse complement.
TATTATTTAAGTTACTAAATAACACGTATTAAATATTTTAAAAAAAAATCCACTAAGCTTTTCTATTGTTACATGGTCATTCAATCTTTTAACCCAGGTAAAAATAAAAAAATACCAACATTTTTGAAGCATTTTTCAGGTTTAATTTTTTTTTATTAAACGGAATACATATTAATGAGAGTAAAAAGCATTGTACGTAACAATGCATGTAACATTATACATAAATCAACTTCATTTCGTACAAGAATACGGTGGTCTAAAATGAATGCAAATACGTAAAAGAAATAACGTATCTATTTACAGGGTGTCCGAAAAGTCTGGAACGGTCAAATAACTCGAGAAATATACATCGGATTGAAAAACAGAAAAATGCATGTTCAATATTTTTGAAAAATCTATTTAGAGATTACAAAGTTGCCCCCCCCCCAACTCTGCCCCCCTGGGGGGAAAGGGGGGCACTTTTGAAATCTTAAATGATAACCCCCATTTTTTATTGCAGATTCGTATTCTACGTGAAAAAATACGTAACTTTTGTATTGAACATTTTCTTCGGATAATTGTAAATGGCGCTGTAATCGAGAAAATGTAGAGAACATGAACAAGGTTCTCTAGAAAATGCAGTGGTCTCCAGACATTGCAATGGTAGCGATTCTGGCTGCATTTTCACGATTACAGTGCCATTTACAATTTTCCGAAGAAAATGTTCAATACAAAAGTTACGTATTTTCTCCCGTAGAATCCGAATCAGCAATAAAAATGGGAAGTTATCATTTAAGATTTCAAAGTTGCCCCCCTTAGTTGGGGGGGGGGGCAACTTTGTAATCTCTAAATAGATTTTTCAAAAATATTGAACATGCATTTTGCCGTTTTTCAATCCGATGTATATTTCTCGAGTTATTTGACCGTTTCCAGACTTTTCAGGCACCCTGATTATTTAAGCATACATGATAAGTGTATTTGAAAAAATTAAAATATTTAAACTAACATTCACTTTTCAGTTTAGAAATGCTTTAAGCTGATTACGTAAAACTGGAAGTATTTAATTCGTTTATACACAACAACCTTGACTATTTCACATGCTTTTCGAAACATACTTTCATGGTCTATTAAGTTATACCAAAATAACACTTTTACAAACATATATCGCCATTATTTAAATTTGGATCGAAGCAGACAAATTGCCCTCAGGATAGAGTTGACTATACATCATTCTAATAAATAGATATTTGGCAAATTCTGTTTTAACTATATGTGTACAGCGTTGGTAGTTGAGCTACTCTTTTTTTATTATTCAGATTGCTTGACTGCTACTGCATTTTTGAAATTATGATATTCACCCAATTTAAAGTGTCATTAATTCGTCACTAAATAAGACGAATGCTTTTTATTTTTCAAAAAAGGTAGTAGCAATAAAGCTATCTGAATAAAAAGAAAAAAGTGGCTGTACTGGCAACACAGTATACAGCCAGAGATAGAAGAAAGATTTCTTTTCAGGCCATTAATATACACGGCGTTCCAAAATTCGACCGACAAATTAAGAGGGGTGATAGAAGGCATCAAGTGGAATAGATTGGCTTCCCTTTTCACCAGATTTGATGTCATGCGATTTTTTTTTCTTTGGGGATACTTGAAAGACCAGGTGTATCGTCACAATCCACAAACTGTAAATGAACTGGAACAATACATCTCTGCTGCTTGTCATAACCAAGACTCCCTTATCATAGATCAGCCTTGACAATCCGGAGAAAGTCTATGGGAGAAAATGTCCGCGGTAATTGCCAACTTATTAATTGACTTTCTCCGGAAAGTATCGCCACCTGGTGGATACTACCGATACTAGTTCATAAGCCAATCCATAGAACAAATGGAGCTGTGAAAAAATTTCGTGTTATTTCGTGTCGTAAATACTCCTATTACCATGAAGATCATGCCTATTACTGACGATTGATGGCGCTAGTAGCAGGACAACCATGCGGTCAAAGGAAACTTGTTGATTGTGAGGCCTGATACTATGATAAGGAGGCCTTGGTCGTAACATTCAAACCGAAATGTTTTCACGGATATCTGCGAATTTTGTCTTCAGACTGCGCCACGTTGTAGCTGAAAACGGTGGTTATTTTGAAAACATTTTTTTTATATTTTTTCCAAGTCAGCAGCGCTATCTGTTGACGAACTTTGTAACTAATTTCGAAAATTGGTAAGAATAAATTCCTTGGTTACCTAAGCTGAATGCAGCAAACCGTACATTTCTATCGCCATCCGTTTTCCTTTAATTGATTTTTCAAATCGTCGGTCATTTTTGGGACACCCGGTATATATATATATATATATATATATATATGTGTGTGTGTGTGTGTGTAAACAAAGTGATTGCAATAGGTCTATTTCTAAAGAAATCAACGTAAAAGATTAACTAATTAGTAAAGAATACGGGTCGAAATCCTAACTGCAATAATGTCACATATTTTTTTTTTATATACAGGGTGATTATAATTAAAGTCTCACTTTCAAAATGCTGTGAAAACGGAACCACTGGTCAGAATGACTTCAAATTTCAACTGAATATACTGGAAGAAAAGGGAAACGGTATGGCAGAAGAAATAAAAAGTTCCGAAGTGTATCAATAGATGGCGCTGTAAGCGGCATAACGAAAGTGGATTCGGCTACAAGTGACATTTTTAATCGAAATACGACGGTTTTGGCATGAGTTGCACAGTAAACCAACCGTACTGTTCAATTTGCATGAGTGTTTCGGTTGTTTGACAGAAATAATGACTTCCAAATGAGTCAGCAGTTGTGGTACTGTGAGTGGCAAGCCCATCCACCACGGCAAGATCGTACCACATTGGATGGGAAAAATCGGTTTTTAATTGTCCTTGTGCCAAAAAGCACATAATGATTCCGTTTTTAATTGCGCATGAGTGTCTTTTAATTTGCATAGTATGCCGCTTACAGTGTCATCTATTGATACACTTTGGAACTTTTTTTCCTTATGCCATACCGTTTCCCCCTTCTTCCAGTATATTCAGTTCAAATTTGAAGTGATTCTGACCAGTGGTTCCTTTTTTACATCATTTCTAAAGAGAGACTTTTAATTATAATCACCCTGTATAATCCCCTGGAATTATTAATAATAAAATTATTTAAATTCTGGCAATATAAGAGTATCAAAAAGTTGAAAGTCTTAGATCCAATTGTTCCGAAATAAAAATAACGTACAGCAAAAAATACTGACTTATGAAAATGATCAATTAATCAGTATAATTTTTTTTATCAGAATAAGACAGGGGAAAAATAAAATTACTATTAAATTTATTATAAAAATATAAGTTGTTCAAATATAAAGAAACGGAAATAAAAACACGTTTAAACAGAGGCCAAAATCGGGGCGCATTAGTGTCATACATTTTGTTTTATATATAACTCACAAAAAATAATCACAAAATTATATCAAAATGTAAAAAAAATAATATAGGAACGGGTTCTATATTAGAATCCACATTGTAAAAAGAAATCCAGGAACTTGAGGAATAATCGGTAACTGGTTGTACTAAGTTTTTCTAGGGTTCTAGAATTCAAAGTGTTGGAAGTTCTAAGTTTTGGAAAAGTTTATTCCTTTAGAGAAAAAAAAGAAATAATAATTTTTCTTAAAAAATAAAAATAACTATTCATAAGTTATAAATTAACGATTATCATAGATTATACAGAGTTTAACTTTCGCTGGTTGCGTTGATATTTTCTATTAATAAAAACAACGTTACATCTATAGGAGAAAGTTGTGATATCTTTCCGGTTACACATTTTTTTAGAATTTATTTAAATAAATACATACATCAATCTCAAGTAACAGTGAACTTGGTACAAATAAGTTGCTATTCTAAATTCAGAAAAAAGGGTATTAATGCTGTTTTGTGCCACACTTCACCGCACTTATGTGAAGCTCTTGATTAACAGTGCATATCATTGGCATTTTTTTCCCTTGTTGCTGTCATATAACTTCTGAAACAGAAATGTAAGGAGCCTCATTAATGCAACGTGGTTTTTGGGGTTATACGGTTGTTTGAGTTGTGAATGAAGAAATGTTTACACCTTGTATATACGAGTTAACGTATTATTTAATTGAATCATTTATTTTAGAAAACATATAAATGCAGAATTTCATGTTTTTAAATAATTAAAAACTGTCTAACCAAACTAAAACTAGTAAATCTGCAGATCAGGAGCCTCAACGTCAGCTCTAAAAGTCCTTGTTTTTTAATCTCACTTTTCATATTATTTAGCATCTTACAATCCGCAATTTATTTTTTTATATCATATACATATTTATAGGCGTATAAAATCCTTCGGAGGTTTCAGAAATTTGAAGCGTAAAATTGAACACGGTTTATGCAATGATATTCTAAAATTCTTATGAACTTCTTATTTATGTAATTTTTTAGATAGAAAAAATAAACTTGTATTAAAATAAATTCTTCATTTATGTCAATAGAATACAAAAATAATTTATTTTGATAATAAAAAATTGCAGCAAAATAGTGCGAGTTACTTCAATTTTATTATTTTGATATTCTTTGAAATATTGTTGCTACGCAACTCATAAATTAAAGAGCAAAGTAAAAGGAAATGCATTTTAAAATTTGTAAAAAATATGAAATAAAATGTTTTATATTTCCCGAACAGATGCAAAAAATGTTCCAATAATTTAAACAATTAATTTCTAAATTCTAATGAATGTATCCGAAAATTTTCAAAGCTATTGGATATATTTAAAACATCCATATCGAAAATTTAGCATTAGTAATTTTACGTTTAAATCGCTTATTCAAATATGCGATTTTCATTTCAGTTAAAAATGAAATTTGAAAATCGTCTGCATTCCCATAGGAAAGCATTATGACCTAAAAAGAAATGTTCTATATTTTTCGAACGAATGAACCCAATGTAACCAAAAACTATACAGCTCATTCCGGATACCTCACCAACATACACACAAAAAATCAACGATTTTTACGGCAGTTATCGCGGAACAGACAGACGGAAAGCAAAAACTTTTCGCGTCTCCACAGTGAGCCTCAACGGACATTAGATATCTTTTAGGGAAAATTCCAGATTGTAAAAGATCACGCTCTACATCAAATGGATTCCAAAATTACATTTTCTTTTTACTTTCTTCTATCTATACAAGAAGAAAGTATTGCATTCGTGAAAATTTTCGACTTCCAATATTCGAAGGATTTATAAGTTTTAGAGAGTCTGAATACGATTTGACTGTTTTTAGACAATGTCTGTCCGTGAGTTTGTGTGTGTCTGCCTGTATGTGACACAATTTTTGTGGACGCTTTAACTCACGTACTATTGCGTAGAATTGGGTGAAATTTCATATCAAGTTCTACCCTTATGTGAACGGGTGCTGATTAGTTTTGGGATAAAATCCCCCAAGAGGATGTTCCGCAAATCCATTCAATTTTTGGGATGCTTATATCTCAAATTTATATGGGCAGAATTCAACGAAATATCCAATTTAGAATCCTCGTGATAGAATAGATTGTTATTGAATTTTGGTTGCCGTCATCTACGATAGGGCGCCAAAATTCGATGATTTGTTCAAAATGGGCGATGCTTATTACCACCAGTTTAAATGCATAGAATTTAACAAATCTTCATTAGCATTTTGAATATGGGAATACATTGTAATTCAATTTTTGTTGCAGAAGTCTAAGAGGGGTGCCGAAATTCAAAATTTTTTTCGATTTATATAGAAAAAAGTTTTGTAATGACCACAGCATACTAATTTTTTTCTTTTTTTCAAATCAAGGGTGATTTGATTGGTCTACGTTAAACTGGTCTATTATAGAATTGACCTACGTCGCCATAACGATTCCTGCAATGATCCCTACAAAGAAAATGGAGTGGTAGATTGGTTGATGGAACAGTTTGTTTGTAAACATGTCCTTTCCTTATCCAAACAGAACTAACAGAAGTACATCATGGGAGTACTAGAAAGTTGTTTAGCAGTTTTAAGCTTGGCTGCGGTCGAGATATGGAAGTATTCCATATTTCCCGACCATTCCACAATATCCGAACTTACTCTTATATATTTTATTTAGAAAATTCTAATAATCACACTATTAATTCATAACAAATATTTTTATACAAAATATCTACGTAGTATTTTACAAAGTATCTCAGAAAAAGAAAGGAAAATGTGGAATAGGCACTAATTATTGTTCCAGTTATTCTAAAGAACTGACGTTCCTCTTTATCATTGCTTTTTCCCATTTCAACACTTTATATCTGACTGTGATTCATTAAAAATTGAGGATTTTTTTATTTCCACGATTTTGGGCACGCTCAATTTTAATATGTAAATGAATAAGGTTTATTATTATTTTTTTTAATTTGTTAAAGTAAAGTTTAACTTTAATGTTTAAATGGTCACTTGTTATATATGTTATTTACAGTTTTAAAGTAAAATCATGTATATTATTTCTGATGCCAACATCCCTTTCATTCTGCACATACAAAATGCACATCGATAAATGATGTATCATATGAAAGGTTTTTGAACAGGATTTTGACATAGTATACTCCTATCCGATAGGATAGGAGTATACTATATGTCTTCCTATTCTTTCCTTTTTACTTTCTTTTCTTTTTTTCCTTTAATCAGTTGAAACATAAATCATAGCCATCATTCTTTTTTACATTGCATGTAACTACACGTATTAGAAAAGTGGATAAATTATTCTGAAAATTTAACTAAATAAGCATATTTCTATCAGAAATCTGTCTAAAATTTCCAGTCAATCGGTTTCAAAATTACAGAAATAGCTGAAGTTTCAAGCTATGTGATATGCACGCGATATTCATGTTAACCTAACACACGCAAAAAAAGGACACGCATGTAATTTTCCGTTTAGTGGTGCAATTCAAAAATTCTCGGAATGCATTCGGTATAATCCCCGAATCAAATATATTTATTTAGGGCTAGAAATTTTATTTAATAAAATGTAACTTATACCTTTGCGATATATATTTGAGTTCAATTACTAAGTACAGGCATCCCCCGACTTACGTATACTGCGACTTACGTAAATTCGCAGTTACGTAATTTTTTTTTTATTACATTTATGAACTCACTAGCGCATTTGATACGCGTTTACATACTTTTGATAATTATTTTATAAATAAAATATGTAGATAAAAATTATAACTATAATAACATAGTTTTGTATATTAGAGAGAGTTATATTTTTGTTGGGAACATACAAATTAAAATGAGGCAAAAAAAAAAAGCTCGGGTTCAACCGTTATCATTATGTTAAGAAATTTACAACAAAGGGTTTAGCCGTGGCTTTCAACCTGATGGACATGGTACTAGTAAAATTTTAATCTATAGATCCGAACACTGAGGAGTTTGAGAATGTTAGACGACGGATACATTCAGATATGTCTAGCTACAAGGCCATCTACTACGTTGACAAAAAGTGTGTGACCACACAATCTACTCTAAATAAGTTTGTGATAACATCAAGATGACCACCCCTTCAACATCGACAGGGGTAAAATTTATTACATAACCAACATTTCTGTACAAAATCATCTATCTCCAGCGCTGACAGAATCAAATTAATAAATACAATTTTGATTATGTGAACTATAAATAGTATTATTATAACAACGAATCTTTATTGTTCGTTATTCATAGTTGTCATCTAATTCTTAATAAATACAATTTGTACTTATCAAGAATTATTTTATTTTATTAATTTGTCTTATCATCGAAAATTCATGGAGAAGAGGTAAGTCAGTCCTCTTTAATTAGTTTTGATTTTTATAGTCGTTTCAAGTAATTTTAAAATTCTTATAAATCACTCCATCAATGTTAAATTTATAAATCCCAAATTCCAAAAGATAGTTTTTACTTGAAAAAGGTTTTTTTCACTTTACCTTTATATATTTTCATACTTGTATAATTTATATCCGAGTAAATACTGCTGCATGATGCTTTATTTAAAAATTAATACTGTGTAAATAATCTATCTATATATAGTAAATATTGCAGTTTCTTACGAAATTTTGCATAAGCAAATTACACATTCGACTTACGTAAAATTCGAGTTACGTAAAAGTCTGCGGAAGGCATTAATTACGTAAGTCGGGCGATGCCTGTACTCTGGTTCACAACATCTTTATTTGATTCGCGGGTTATATACTAAATTTTTTCCGTGAACGTTTGGATCGTGCACCTTCCGGTTTTTTTTCAATTCAAATATCGTATTTTTAACGAAAATTTTGCTTAAAAGAGCCTACGCTAACGCTCAAGCTAATGTTAAGTGTATGGGAAAGTTCTTGGCAGATTTCTCGCTCGCATTTTAATATTTTTAAATGATGTTTTTTGCATTGGATAGCTGAGGTCGATCTCTAACGTTGTTAATTTTTACTTTTTTGAATTTGGTTACAGTTTTTTTTAAGCGGACATTTTCAACTTTAGAACCGGTTGGAACCGGTTCTGAATATAAAAATCCTTATATAAAAAATCTGAAGTGACCTCAGCTATCCTATGCAAAAAACATCATTTAAAAATATTAAAATGCAAGTGAGAAATCTGCCAAGAATCTTCCCATAGACTTAACATTAGCTTGCGCGTTTTTTCGCATGACTGATGTAGGCTCTTAAGGTTTTCAGCGGCGAAATATTGACGTGTTTTTAATTTTTAATTTTATTTTTATTTATTCATTTAATTTTTGTAGAAAGGGAATAAAATTAATTGAAAAACTAATAATTCCACTTTGTTTTTTATTGCTTCAAGTGTTAAAAAAAATATTTTTTTGTTAAATTTTGTCATATATTACGTCGGAAACCTGCAGCCGCGTTGACCTGTACCAAAATATGCGGGCTCGATGAGCAGTATCCTAACAGAAATTATTAAAATCTCAGTTTCTTCTTGTAAAATAAGGTTGTAACTAAGAGTCATCAGCTCAAATTTTAAAATTTTTGAAAAATAAGAAAATTACGCTATTTTGAAAAAACAGATGTTTTTCGTCTAAAATTTTGGTTTTTAAACTTTTTGGAAAAATATAAAAAAATAAAATTTTCATAAAAGGGATCGATGGTCCTTAGACAAATTTTAATGATGCGTAGATAAACGCAAATTGTATCCAAAAATATTAAAAATTGTTCAAGTTATCCTGCTGCCCATGTTGAAAAATGTAGTTTCTAGAACATCGCGTTTAAAGATTATTATAGCATAAATATATATATCAGAAGAAAAATACATACTGATGTATATTTTTTCAACTTACACTTAATTTGCTATTCCTGCTCTATACAGCGGACCCTCCTGTGCCTTAATCTGCTCATTTAAAAGGGAGTAGAATCTTTATCAGAATCTTTTCAACGAGGTCGGTTTTATCGATCGTGCGCGCGCTCACATTTTTGCTCTTATCTTTCTTAATAATTGAGATATCACTTTAAACAAAAAGTGATAAGTTTTTGCCCATAATTCTACACACTATTAGGATTTAATTTCTGTCAAAAACTAGTCGGATGTGCCAATCTCAAAACTTTCTTCTATCTCAAACAGGTTTTGCACACACTAAAAACGTATCAGCACCAATTTATATCACAGTCTAACTGAATCTGACGTTTTATTGAATTCCGTGCATTAGTTCTTCAGATATGACTATCGCTAAAATCGTGTAAATCCTGAAAAATGCTGCACAGCATCGCCACCTGTTGGGAGATTTAGACCAAAACCTAATCAACAACATCTTAAGTCAACGTCTGTCTGAAGTTTGATGAAAATCCGTACATTAGATCTTGAGATATTATTGTGAAAATCATGAAAATAGTAGCATAGCAACGTCACCTGTTGGGCTATTTACACCAAAACGTAATCAGCATCTATTTATATCAAGGTCTAACAGAATCTGAAGTTTGATTAAATCCGTGCATTAGTTCTTGAGATAGAACTATTGCGGGAATCATGAAAAATGTAGCATAGCAGCGCCACCTGCTGGACGATTTTCACCAAAAACTAATCAGCACCCATCTATATCAGGGACTAACTGAATATAAAGTTTTATTAAATTTCATGCATTAGTTCTTGAGATAGAGCGCCCACAAAATTTTTGTCACATACAGACAGACAGAAAGGCAGAGTCACAGACAGACATTTTCAAAAAACAGTCAAATCGTGTTCAGGAGCTTCTAAAACGTATAAATCCATCAAAAAACGGAAGTCGAAAATTTTCATGAATCCAATACTTGTAAAAATAGAAGAAAGTAAAAATCGATTTCTTGAAAGTTGAGAACGTATCTAACCCCTCAATAAATTAAACCAAACCGTACCCCGCAAAACAAGATACCGTTTTTTAAATAAATTTTCTGGTTCACGATATGTTTATTTATTTTGAAAAAGCATAACTTGGCCTATAAATTAATAGCTTGGTAGCTAATGCATTTATAGGCCAATAAGTTACATTCATAGAAAAAATGGAACACAGTCGTATGTATATTTTAACATCAAATACGTCACCATTAAAACAAATATATATATGAAAATAACACCAGTTTGAATAAATTTCAGTACTTTTTATTTCACACTCTTGAATCCGCATATTTGGAAATGATGGGTAAAAGTTAAGTGGGTGACGACAGTTGTGAAATGACATGTAAAACAGCCGACATTCCCGATTTTTCAAGAACTACAAAAGCGATTTCAATGTTTTTTAAAAAGTTGTTTGAAAATAGATAAGCTAGAAATTGATAGTTCAACATTAAATAAAATTTAAAAATGCAGTTGTTACGTTAGTATTTAAAAAAAAACGCTAAATTGCTTTTGTTCTAAATTAAACGTTCCGCATGATATAACAATAAAGAAATATAATATTTACGCGATTTCGCAAACAAACTAATGACATATGAAACAGCTGACATTGATGGATCTTTTTCTTTTTTTTTTTCAAGAACTAATGAAGCAATGACAATACTATAATACTATTTTTAAGGGTTTTGACAATAGCTAAAGTTTAAATTGATCGTTCAGCAAGAAATAAAATTTAAAAAGGCAGTAATTATGTTAATATTTAAGAAAAAATAAAACACAGATTTCTTCGGTTTGCGAAATGGCTTAACTATTTTTTTTTTACTTCTGTTTCTCGCAAAACGATCAATGTATATTTTAGCTATAGTCAAAATTATATTTTTAAAAGTAAGGAAATCTCTATAGTACTTCCTGAGGAAAAACTTCATCAGTTTTACATGTTATTTTACGGCTGTTGTCATCTTCTTAAAATTCAATAATTCATAAAAATAAAGATGAAATTAGTATCATGCTTGTAAGATATCATAAATTTTTGATACAGTAACCTTAAAAATAGTTCCGATTTTCATAAATAGATGGCACTGCCCTGACACAACCTGACATTTTCATCAACATTTTTGATTGATTTTAGAAATAGTTTGCGAAATCACTCAACTATTTTTTTATTTCTGTTTTTTGCCGAATGATCAATGATCAGGATAGTTTAGCTATCGCCAAAATTATTTTTTTAAATATAATGAAATTGCTTCAGTACTTTCAGAGAAAAAAAATCAGCTGTTTTACATGTAATTCCACAGCTGTTGTCGCCTCCTTAAAACTCTATAATTCATAAAAACAAAGATGAAATTAGTGACACAAAAATTCACCAAAATTTTCAACAATGAGATACTTTCATTTAATTTAATGCATTAAATTTTTGCATACATCATTAGACTAAAATTTCAGTATTTTCACATTTTTAATTTCCCTGAGAGATTATTTGTTTATGCCTCATATTATTTTCTAAGTTTTTAACGTTATTATTACACTCATAAAACATACTTTTTTGTAACAGATATTTATATTATTATCAGTGATTTTTTCTTTTTATTTTCTTCCAGGTGTACATGAGCACTAGAAGTGGATCATGGATTTTTCCTCGTGTTGGTCCACACGGTGTACCAGTTGACTACTCTTTACTCCGACGATATATTACGTTCTTCCAAGAATACTTACCTATTAGCATATCTAGCAAATTCATTGAAATATTTTTTCTCGACCAGAAATTCAGTCACGAACTGTACAACTTGCGTCCTCAGTATCACGTCCTATGCAAAGACCCTTCCGTCAACGATATCCTTCCTTCCAAACTTCTTTCTGGTAGTGTCATCTTAAAGAAAAATATCAAATACTTTACCGAAAATGGCGTCATGTTTGAAGGAGAAGATACTGTCACAGAAGTGGATACGGTGATAATGGGTACAGGTTATCAGTGGAAGTATCCTTTTTTGGAAGATGGAATCGTAACAACAGAAAAGGACGGAAGAATCAACTTGTACAAATGCATGTGGTCACCCCATCTGAAACATCAGACGCTTGCAATAATAGGATTTGTTCTTCCTTTCGGACCGGGATTTCCTTTGGGTGAAATACAATGTCGATGGATCGCGCAGGTATTTGCGGGTCACTTGAAACTTCCTAGCAAAGAGGTTATGATGCAAGATATAATAAAAAGGCACGATGAAAATGTAAAACGATACAGGCCAGGTGATAAGATGTCTATTAGGGTAGATTACATACCTTATATGGATGATATCGCATCACAGTATGGAGTGAAACCAAATTTGTGGAAAATGCTAATTACTGACCCAGCTCTTTGGAAAGCATGTGTGTTTGGTCCATCATTGCCATACCAATATCGATTACAAGGTCCGCATAAATGGAAAGGGGCAAGAAATGCAATTTTAAATGCCAACGAAAGGATGAAAACACCGTTACTTGGCAAGTGTCAGAATTATAAGAGTAAAAGCCGCATAAGTTTCGTGGTAAAATATTTAATGAATATGGTGTTGTTGTCTTTGTGGATATCGTGGAAAGATTCATCGATGAAATATTATCTAGCTGCGATGTTTCTTCCTCATTACATGTCGTGGAGAAGCTTCATTCTTAAATACTTATTTGCTGCTTTGATATTACCATTTTTTGTGTCTCTGAATGGTTTTCTGATGAGTTATTTCTTAACATTATTAGTACCCCTCATTATAGCGGGTATAAGTTCATTGTAGCAGTAACTTTTATAGACTCAGGGTGTTAAATTCAATTAAATAAAGTTTTTCTTCACCTATTAGATCAAATGAATAATTTTTAAGCATTAAAATATTGCCAGGTCTTTATTATAATGTATTAAGCTCTATGAAAAATGTGTGTCAACATGGCATTAAATCATATGTTAATGACATGCGTTGCTTTCATGATTTATAGCAGTTTTATTTGTTGATTGTATCTCATAGTTTTATTATAGTTTACGAAAAAAGTGAGCTTTAAATATGTTATCAGCAAATATGTTTCAAAGAAAAATAATCAAATAAAATATGCTAATCCACATTTTTACAAAATATATAACTCAGAACAAGGAAAAATATGTTAAAGATATAAGTGTATATATACATATTTATTTATTATTTTTGCTCCATTTTAAAATATTAAAAGTCACTATCAAATAAGACCTAAGAAAGCCTTGGTGTTTACCCTATTAGCACAGATTAAATATATTCCAATAAATATGTATATTTAATCTGTGCCCTAATAGCACCGTGACCAAAATATGACCAAAAATTGAATGCATAATGACCAAAATGAACGATTATCATTGTCTTCACGTGATCCATATCACTATGAAAATCAATATGTCCTATTTTTGACGAGATGCACAAAATTAAAAATGGTCACAGTGATTTTACATTGCAATTCACGAAATGACGGTTACCTGAGTGTCACAGTGTGACGGATTAACATATTCGTGACTGCAGGTTTTCTGTTTTTTAGAAATAAGTTCTGGAATACTGTTGTATTGTTGCATTATTTAACAATAACATTTTGTTTCTTCGTTATTATACTACAAATGAACATATATAATAATGATACTCGATGTATTTATATGCATAGGGGACTGATTGTATAAATATGAATATTGTGCAAATTTTTGAGAGTTGTACAAAATCTAAAATTCCAAATTAACGCTCGTAGGTAGAGTTACAGACATCGAAATGGCGTATCGTGTTCAAATTCAAGTCATCGGTCGTGAATGTGTTCCAAATTCATTACAATTCTAAAGAAGTTACCTTGTGACCATTTGAGACATCTTCCAATTGAGTGGCTATTGAAGTCCAATTGAGTGCACTATTAGAATAAGATTTTAAGAATGCTTTAGTCTCATTAAACTAAATCATTTTCTAATGGTTCAAAATGCAATATACCTATTGTTGTTAATATAATCTTCATTATTCGGAGAGGCAGAAATGATATAGCTAATGACGTTTATACTGCAACATGGTAAATGAAAACACGATATGATTATAAGATTTTGTTTTTGAGCAAATGTATGTTTTGTCTTTCAGTTTTTGTATACTCTTATATGTTTAGAGTATGTAACGTATTTTAACCCTTAACTGCTTTTTTTTAATTTTCACAGTTTAACATGTCATTCTCAATTTAACTACAAATACTAATGCAATTTTGTTTCGTTTCGAGCTCTATTACTATCGCTAGAAATTTCTGAATAGTTGAATTTTAATCCGAAGAAGAGTAGTACAGGAACAGTATCCTATAAATTAATCGAGTCTTTTATTCATCCTTCGATCAAGCGATCTCAGATGCTGCGCACAGTATCTATGCAAATTTTTTGTGGCAGCAGTTCAGGGTTAAAAAAAGTGTTTACAAAAAAACTTTATTGTATTTTTATATGTATCTTATACTATGTTTTATCTTCATATATAATAGTGCACATTTAATAAGATTGTTATTGTTTTTGGTTACTGTATTATTCATTCTTTATTTAAAAATTTTCACATTTTTACAGATAATTCCCTTTTTCCCCGACAAAAAAAATTACACTGTACAAATTCCCAATGCTGTTATTTAAATAATCTGCTTTGCTAATCAAACTAATTTATTAAACACCGCATATTTAAGTACAGTAATCTCTCACTTATACGACGGTGTAAGGGACTAACCAAAAACGACGCATAAACGAGAGAGACGCATAAATGAAATCGGAATAAAAATTACATTTGAAATAAATGTTAAGACAAAATTCATCATTAACTGGTTAAATAACAGGCAGAATAATGAAAAATACGAATTATTTAGATTGTTAAAGATTTACTAATTCAAATCTAAAATACATACATCTCAACATTTTAATTACATACCCTATTTTTTTAATTAGTCTAAAATTGAAGTTTGTTTATAAATTTTATGTTTGTCCCTAAAAATAGTTTTTTCGACTTCATTGAAACATTAATATGTTGAACCAGATGTATCGGTTGATTGGACGTAGTGACGGAGGGTTCCTTTGCAAACGTCGATGGATGGTGTTTCTACGATTTCTTAGTTATCTTCAGTAGAATCATCTTTAATTTCTGCGACTATTTCGTGTATATCCCTCTTTACTGCTGTTATTAAATTTTCATCAATATCTACAAAATCGTTAAAATTGATCATTCCCCAAGAAACGGCATTCCATTCTTATGTAATACTGGTTGATCTTTGGCACAAGATGCATCATTTTCAAATTTCTTCAGAATTAAGCCTGCTTTTTTGTAACAGTCCTCCTAAAAGTAGCAGGTGGGGAGGGGTGTTACCCAAGAATGCAGCTTATAATTGTGTCCAAAATGCAAATGTAAAAAGACAACCAATTGACTTCCTATTGAAAAGGACAAGTGTAGAATGGAAAGAAATGGCAAGAAAACGTGAAATTTCTCCGACGCACTAGTGAGAGATACATTCATGTTGAAACACATAAGCGAAAAAACAGTAACATTGCACTGCTATATCTACAGGGCCCAATCAACCTCTAAATCTAGGAGAAGCACGGTATCATTTTGGGGGTCCTTTCATTTGTCAAAAGTTTTCTTCTTTCATGAAAACTCACCAATGATACGAATATTATTTCCTGGTTGGTTTCTAACAGGCACGTGATGATGCTATATGATTAATTAACATCCTATTGATGACATTCATATTTCTCTGTTAAATAAGTTTCGTGAAGTAGTGCGTAGATTTCCTCTTGATTAAGCAAATTTTCCAAAATAAAAAATAAATAAATAAATAAAAGGAAAAAGGGTATTAGAGGGCTCTCTTCACAGACATTTTTGGGCCCCTTTTACATTTTAGAGGGGAAGCATGTGCTTCATATGCCTTTTGGATAATAAAGCCCTGTATATACCGAAAATTGACGTATAAGTGAGAGATTACTGTATTTGAGATTCTCATACAGTATTTATTCAATAGGAGATGGGTCATTCATTTATTCTTTGCCTTCACCAAAAGATTTAGAAATCTATTTTAAATATATTAATTGTAGTTTCTATTTAACCAAAGAATAGCAAGGTTATTAACCCATGTTTTAGCTGTGCAAATATTCGAAATAGTTGTTAATATATATATTTTTTGTACTCTAAAATAGACGAAAATCAAAAATTTCTGAACACAGTATTATTGGAGACAAATATATAGACTTCAGCGTAAATGGATAAAGCCAAAAAAGGTCAAAGTGCCACTACTGGATAGGGTATCTGTAACTTCATTTATTAATCTAGTAAACATGTCAAATGAAATTTTGAATTAATTATTTTTTTATTTTTGAAAAAGAAATCTAGCTTGTTTTTGCTTTAAAGAATAGTTTATGGACCCAGATTCACATAAAACATCAAAATGTAACTCAGATAGAAATTTCATTAACATCCAAACAAAAAAAATTGTTAAATTTTGGTAAAAATATCCGAGAAGGAATTTTAATATACAGCGTGATTATAATTAAAAATCAACTTTCAAAAAGCTGAAAAAAAAACACTCCTCAGA
Organism: Maratus michaelseni; assembly: GCA_963931845.1. NCBI lineage: Eukaryota > Metazoa > Arthropoda > Arachnida > Araneae > Salticidae > Maratus > Maratus michaelseni. Next base: position 22,805,344 of record OZ007599.1, on the reverse strand, counting down.
ATGACCTGAAATTTGACCTGAATATACCCCTGAAGAAAGGGGAAATAGTATGGCATAAGAAAAAAAAAGTTCAATATTTTAGCAATAGCACGCTTTACTCGTCATAGCGTAAATGGGTTCCAGGAACATTTGAATCCCAATGCTCCACAACAGACCGGAGTGTATCAGTGGTAACCTTGTGAATCTGTTGCTTCAATTCAGCTAAGTTGTCAATAGGACTACTGAACAATATTTTTCAGATAACCCCACAGCCAGAAATCATACGGATTAAAATCAGGTGATCTAGGCCAGGCTGTTTGAAAATGACGACTGATAATTACGAGTATATCATTTCCGAAATGCCAATGATAAGCAGCTGCTTCACTGGATTTGCAATGTGTGGAGGAGCGCCAACTTGAATAAAAATCACACACGCACGCTGTTGAAATGCTGGAATGACGTGGTTGCGCAAAACAGTCTCATAGCGTTCACCATTGACACATGTAACAGGACCTATCTGTTCGAAAAAGAATGGCCCTACGATAAACGATGACGTAAACCCGAACCACACAACCTTTGCAGAATGAAGTTCAAGGATTTTCCGTTGCTCATGTTCTAAAATTCTGAGTGTTGACATACACTTGGAGATGAAAATGGGCTTCATCTGTCCACAAAATGTTCCATGACCATTCATTGACCACTTCTATGCAAGCAAAAAATTCTAGAGCAAAAGTTTGTCGTACTAGCAGGTCATTTACTGTCCGGAACTTCTTCAGAGCTACTGTCATACAGTCACCGTTCTTTTAACCCTTTAGCGGGCGGTGGTCACAAAAAGGGACACCTAATTTTAATTCCAAAACTGACAAACGACACCAAGAATATTTAATTAAAATTTTCCTTTTTTAAAGTAGGAGAAAATAAGCTAGTTTTTATTTGTTAATGAATTCGTTTTTAAATTCTGGTGTCAGTCCAACATTTCATCATTTTACAAACAAACTTACTCCGCGCCGTAAAGGGTTAAAACAGCTTCACAAGCAGAGCGCGATACTTCATTGGGAGAACCATGACGATCAGCTTCTTAGACGCAATATGAGGGAAACACCAAGTACACCGCGTTTTTATAAAAAATGCAATGTGTGGTGCGCATGACACGTTTTTTTTTATTTTTCATATTATGACGAGTAAAACGCCATCTATTGCTAAAATTTCGAACTATTTTTTCTTATGCCATACCATTTCTCCCTTTTTCGTATATATCCAGGTCAAATTTCAGGTCATTCTGACCAGTGGTTCTTTTTTTACATCTTTTTGAAAGTTGAACTTTAATTATAATCAGCCTGTATTTAGTCAGCATTTCATCTAACGGATATTTAAAATAGGTTAATTCCACAAGGTTTTAGGTGCAAAGCAACGCAAATAACAAGATTGATTTTTTTTTTTTTAAATATAATCGAATCGTTCGTTAAGTAACGAGCAAGTAAAATTGTTAACTTAAATTGGAGCTGAAGACTTTTGAGGAAATGCCAATATTCTTGATATACCATATGCCCTTGATTTCTTACACTGGCACATAGTTTGACTTTATACAAATTTGTTCCCGCATTAGCCCTTTTTTTACTTGGATAGTATCTGAAAAGAGATTTCCTTCGAAATCTATTTGCAGATTGATAAATCACTATTAAAATGTTGGTTGACCAGTCACGGGTATATTCGTGTGTGCATAGCTGCTAAAGTTTACGAATTTTCGTAACCACTACTTTTAACTAAAATTCTTCTCCTAGCTGAAATCTGCGATTAAATAAAGCAAAGATTACTGTTCGAAAATAATGATAACGAAAATTGTAATAAAAAAGCGATTTCGTATTAAATTGACGGTTAACAAAGTGTTAAGAGGCAGGGCCTGATTAATGCAGGGGCATGCGGGGCACTTGCCCCGGGACCCCATGGGAGTTCTTTGAGAGGGTGCTAATATTTGACTAATATTGGCCAAAAGTGACCAAAAACATTTTCAAAGATTTAAGAAGGGAGTGCGGTCTTTCCTCTTCCCTTCTCTGTTTCCTGTACCCCATGCCCCTTTCTAAACAAATACCTCTGTCAATCAATCCATCAGATTTTCTACTAGTTTCCTACTAGTATTTTTCTTAAAGATGTGGGCATCTTTCTTGTGATACCCTGTATACAGATGTGAATAATACCTGGTACAAAATTTACGTATATACAGTGTGTCCACGTATAACCTGACCGACCTTTATTTTTGCAACCGTTGGTCCTAGATGTATACTTCCAATTACAAAAATGGTTTAAATAAGGTAAAGAATTATTTTTAAAGTGATTTGGGTCAAGAAAAACATTTATTAAAAATTTACGAAATTAAAATTTTTTTTACGGTCCCCCGGTCCTATAAGTCGTATTTAGTAAAATTTTACTATGACACTAACAAGTAAGACAAAAAAGTCCCATTCATCTAACATTAAAATTGACCGAGTTATGAAACTTTGAAATGCATGACTTATACCACTTTTTTGCATCTCAAAACAGATGATTTCGGCCATGCTTTAAGGGGTCGTATATAAAGTACTTAAACTTATTTCAAGGTATCTGCGCTTTCAAGAAATCGTACAACTATTACGATTGAGTTAACTTTTATTAATTAAGTTTCAGATTAGTTAAATTAATTGTATTTTAACATATGTTTCATTTTGAAATGATTTGAGGCTATGATTTCTTTTAACAAAAATTATGTTACTTCCATAAGGTTTTATTTAATTTGCAACGATCGTCTTTCCAGTTTAAAATTTGTATTCGAACTTTAACCCACTTTCAAATGTTCGATCGAAGTTAAATTTTACATACTGACTCATTGACCCAAGGACAATTATTATGATTTTCTGCGCTTACCATCTTATACATACTTATATTAGAGGATAACACAAAAAAATTAGGATAGATTACCGTCAACAACTTTAAGAAAGAGTTTTAGATTAGATATTTAAATAAAAATTTTAATTTTGTAATTTTTTAATAAATGTTTTTCTTGACCCAAATAGCTTCAAAATTAATTCTTTACCTTATTTAAACCATTTTTGTAATTGGAAGTATGCATCTAGGACCAACGGTTGCGAAAATAAAGGTCGGTCAAGTTATACGTGGACGCCCTGTATACAATGGGTATGAAGTTTAGAACTAGTCACTTAAGCATTATTCACGAACAATTTCTATGAATATATAAATGCCCCGAATGATCTTGCCCGGGACCCTTGATAGTGTAAGTCGGGCCCCGTTAAGAGGACACTTCACGGATCCTATCCAATCCCAAATTCCAGGCTAATTTTTGGGGAAAATAATTTAGGTGATTACACATTACCTAATATAGTTATCGAAATACGTGACTAACCATTGTAAAGTAGTCATACTATGCCCACGTAATGAGTTTCAAAAAAATTATTTCCTTAAATTTTATGTATTTTTAACCCTGCGTGAGTTGCATATGTATCTTGGTGATACAAGCCGTCATTTTCCTCTTGCAAGTTTTGAATGCATTAGCCGATTTGAGAGCAACTGCCGCGGATGAAAAATTTATACTTATAGGGAGAAAGGTAGAGGGAGCCACAGGGTCCGAATCTACTTGGATCAAAACTCACAAGAGGGAAATGGCGGCTTGTATCACAGAGGTACACATGTTGTTGTTGTTGTTGTTTGACCCTTCAGGCCCGGTGAGCAGCTTTCTATACCTATATAGCTGTCCTAATCCACATACCGTACCAACTACCGAGACCATAAACTATAAAAACCCGTCAAACCAGTCCTACTCCGATATAACGACTACTGACAAGCAACCATAACTAGGTAACATCAAAACCAACTACTAATGTGACTATAAATCTCATTCAAGAACTGTGAAAACAAAGCCAGGTCTACACTTCCCTGTCTCCCCATCGCCGAAAAAATATCCTCATACCTCATACTCTTCGACACCCGTAATTTTCCAAACACCATATCTCGAATCCCTGAAAACTTTTTGCACCTCAAAACCAAGTGATCTTCAGTTTGTTCCTCACTTCCGCACAAGTCACACTTCACCTCACCTCTACCGAGAAACTTCCTCCGACGAACCAGAGTAAGAACAGTCTTAGTAAGGAAACGAGCAAAAATAACCCCACTCGTCCTCCGTAGATTGTGATGCGGATGTCCGATATCCGCGTAATCCCAGCCACGACCTGAGTGATCATTCCAGTATTGCATCCACTCCCAGTCAGACTCTTTCCGTTTTTTCTTTTTCACGTCCACCATCCAATCCTCTGGAGAGAACCACGGTATATAAATATTGCTATACGGGCCCTTCCTAGCCAGCTCATCCGCACACTCATTGATCACTATACCTTTATGTCCTGGAACCCAAATAAAATCAATCTGATACTTGTCAGTACTTTTGCTGTTAATTTCCTCCCTAAGCATAGTGATGACAGTCACAGATTTACGATTGACCTTATCCAAAGCCGTAAGAACACTCCTAGCATCAGTAAAAAACATATACCTCCCACTCTCCACCGTATAAAACTTAATAGCTACCAATAAGGCAATCGCTTCAGCAGTAAAAATAGAGTTGATATTTGGTATTTTAAAAGCCATCCGACTACCTGTATTTTGATTGATCATCCCAATAGCCGTGTTATTCTCCTCTTTGGACGCATCCGTAGCAATGAAAATTGCCTTGTCAATATGCCTCTGAGAAAAACTGTTGAACGAGTTTCTGATTACAGCTTCCGAAAAATCTTTATTTTGGAAAGGCCATGTATTAACATAAATTCGAATATTCTCATTTACCTTTGTGCCCCACTTGTAAGTGATCATTTCCTCGACATCCGTGCTATACCCACTCAGACTGTTCAGCTCTATGTGGATTAAATCCTTTGAAAGGATATCCGTGTAGTCTTTATGCTTGATGTCCAATATCGACCTTTTGATCGCCAGATATTCTCTTCTTACGTTGTTCCTCCAGACTCCACTTTCCTGCAACAATACCGGGATCGGGCACCACCTAGGCATACCACTAGCCCATCTAAGCCCCATATTGTGAATCACTTGAAGTTTGTGTCCTTCAGTTTTGGTAGAATGCATAAGAATTCGCGGATTCCCATCCAGAAGAGACCCCATCATACTATTGGTAATCTTTAAAAGGTACTTAGTTTCGGTACCCCAACTCATACCTGCAATAGTTTTGAGCATGTTGAGTCTTTTGCTAGTTTTCTCTCACAGCATATTTATGTGACTTTTAAGGTTACCTTGACAGTTTAGAAGAACCCCTAAAACTCTTAACTCCCCTGAAAAATCCACCTCCTGTCCTTTGATCTTAAATTTTTCCTCCTCACGCTCCTTCCACCGTCCGATCTTCATGATTTGGCATTTATTTGGGTTTACCTCAAGATTCCATGCATTCAACCACTGAATTATTCTGATAATATTCTCCTGTAGGATGTTCCTTACCCATTCCAGATTATCATGAAATCCGTATAAAAAAATGTCATCCGCGTACACCACGCAATGGATACTTGAATCACAAATCTCGAAGATGTCAGCGAGGTATATGGCAAAGAGAAATGGAGATAGAGGACTGCCCTGTAAGAGGCCCCTCTGGTACAAAAATGGATTCGACAGTGACCCTCTCCATTTAACCCGAATCCTAAGATCCTGCATCAGATTCCGTATCATGATACTCAGGTCAGCTCCGAGTCCCAGTTTTTTCAGTTTCATAAGCATCCCATCCCACCAGACATTGTCGTAGGAACCTTTGATGTCTAAGGCCACTAAATATCCCTTTCGTTTGGATTGCCTTGCTCTTCTCAAGTCTCTGTAAATTTTGTAGGCAGCCGCTTCACAATCTCTAAACGGTATGAACCCATAGTGATTCCTATGAAAGTATTTTTTTTCCATGCTCCAGTTTAGCAGAACCTCTAGTAACATCTTTTCAAAAATCTTCTTGCTAGTAACCGTCAGAGCTATTGGTCTATACCCTCTAATATCATTCCTATTTTTTCCTGGCTTTTTGATGGGTAACATGATAACCTCCTTCCAAATCTCAGGTATTTTTTGGGTCTCCAGAATCTTATTATACATGCTCAGAATCTGATTCAATACACTGATTTTTTGTTTTTTGAAAAAGCGCATTGTGATTCCGTCTATCCCGGGCGTTGTTGGCTTGCTTATTTTCTTAATTATTCTCTGTAACTGGTCCATTGTAAGCTTTGTGTCTATAGCGTCGTCGCCCGAGAAATCTATGGGGATACCTTCTGTGACCGGAGAGTTCTGGAATAGAATCGATAAGTAATTTGCTTGGGATGCCGCATCAGGTGGACAATTTGGAAAATTAAACTCAGTGTTCGTCTCGCCATTATTCAGTGTATTTATCCCACGGATGATCTTGTAAATTTGATACCCTCTCCCTGGCTCCCTGACCACCGAATCCCAAAACCTCTGATTATCTTTTTTGATCTGCTTCTTAAGCTTTGCGTTATAAAATTTATATTTGCACCATAAGTCCATCTGAGCCAACCGAATCGCCTTCCTATGGTAAAACCTCTTTAATGCCAAAAGCCGACGGGTAACAATCCCCCAACCCGGCGGGAGCTTACTGCCACTCACTGGGATCCTATCAGTATACTGACCCATAAACTTTGAAATTTCCTTGGACCACCTGTCCATCCCCTCTGCATAGACCTCATCCCCCAACCTCTCAACCGCTGATCCAACACACTGCCAATTGACCTGCGTCCGAAATAGTTTCCCATCACTGCGGCCACCAGCAATTTCCTTAATCCCGATAGGATAATGATCCGACCCCATCGGATCCGAAAGCACATCCACTTGAAATCCACTTGCTAAACTACTTGAAACGATAGTCAGATCCAGTAATGGCCCTGCACCCCCACCTCTAAACCTAGTAACATGATCCAAATTCATTAAAATGGCGTCCGTACGATTAATCCAGTTAATCAAGTTTATCAATTTCTGAGCCTTGGGGTTATTGTACCAATTTAGAAAGTTAATATTGAAGTCACCAACTATAATATAATGATTCCCAATCATACCTTTAATCCTGTCCAACCACCTAATGTCAGCAAAACCCTTCGGTGCATAAATGTTGATTATCGCGATCCAGCGATTTTTATACCATATTTTAATCCCTTGCGCCTCATGATCCCGGCTAGTATTGGGAAGATTAATAATTTGTACTGGAATCCTACTTGACACCGCTAAAAGTAAACCACCTCCCCCCCTCGTTAAATTGCCAGGTCTGTCAGCTCGAAATATATTTCTGTTTCTAAAAAACAGCTTATGATTATTGTTCAAAAGCGTTTCTTGAAACGCCCAAATTATGCAATCCCGAAACGTACTAGTCCGCAGCCAGGGCAAGTTTGACCGAATGCCTCTAATGTTCCATTGATATAATAATATATCCATACAACAATCAACAATAAAAACCACTTAAAATACACAAAACAACGAAAAACCAATAAAACTTCCAACACTTACCCCAAAAGACAGTTTTCATAGACGTCCAGAAAAAATACAGTCGTCCCGTCCACCAAGAAAACCAAACCATTAAAAACAGTGTAAAAAACCAACACAAACAACAGACCTTATACATCGTCAGAGTCCGTAAGCATACTTTCATGTTCTGGAGTTGAAATTGATTGTTGTAACTGTCCTTCTTCCTGCTCGACTTCATTCATCAGCTTCATTTTCTTGTCTCTTAGGTGGTTATACAATTCTGATATCACGTCTCTTTTCGCTATTTTACTTTTTGTTGTCATTTCACTGTCTTTTGCTTCCGAATCCTTTTCTACCACATTTTCCGACTTTTGCTGCGACATAACCATCACTTCGCAAATATTTAACACTATGTCCATAATTTTGTTGAACTTTTCTTCCACCAGTATAGCTAACTTGTGAAAATTACTCTCTGCTCGTTCTTTATCGACATTTGTTTTGATTTTTGCCGCGTAGTTGTTTATTGCTTGAAAGTTGAATTGTCGTCGTGCTTCAGCCAGTGTAATGTGATTTTCACTTTTGTATTTTTGGATGTCAGCCTCTTTTTTTTTTATCTCGCAGTCGTTGTCATCAGCCTCGTGCTCTTTCCCACAGTTTGCACATCGTACTTCCATATCTTTACATACTAACTCGGGATGATTATTTCCGCAACGCTTGCATTTCTTCTCGTTTTGACATTTATTCGATGCGTGATTGAAACTTTGACAAATATTGCATCGGCGAGGTCTGTCGACAAATAGTCGGATTTTTTGTCTCATATAGAACATTTTTACGTGTTCCGGTAGTTCGTGTCCATATATCGTTATTAGTACCGTACCCGTAGGAATTACACGTCCTTCCTGTCTGGTAGTAAATCTTCTAACATTGCAAACTATCATTGAATTTTCTTCTTCAATGTCCTCCTGAATTTCTTTTACTGTAATGTCCGTATCGATTCTGAATATTAAAAATCTTGTTGTGATATTCTCATTCATTAGGTTATGTGCTACGTTCGTATCAAATATTTTTTCCTTGTTAACCGCCTCACTTGCACATTCGTAGTCTTTCGTAATTAGCAACATTTTATTATTTCTATTGTATCTGACAGTATCGATTTCTTAGTAACTCTGCAAGCTCTTTTTTATTTCCCGTTTCAGCTGGATTGGGTTAAGTTTATGAATTCCAACCTCTTGACTCTCAGTAATTATTACATATTCTTTTAAGTTTGGTATTATCTTGATTTGTTCTTTTGCTGTGCGTTCATCGTTCCAATTGTATTTCCTGAATTCTGCACTGTCGAAACCTATACTTTCTTTTATTTTCACTTTCGTCCCCGCCATAATGCAAAACGTACCTGGAGACCAGACTAACTCTCACCAACTTTATCCACACCCTTCCGCTACTACTCCCAAAGACACAAAAATTCAATCGCACCGAAATTGAAATATTTCGATACCCGAAGCCTTTTCCTCACCCGCACTGGAAAATTACCCGCAACGCGCACGTGAAACTCTCAGCTGACGCCAGAACCTCACCCACGCTCACCGGGCATCCCCACAGAGGTACACATGCAACTAACACAGAGTGACCGAGTTAAGAAGATCATAAAATATGACAATTTTACTCAAGCAGAAATTTCAAAATTTATAAGATTTTTTTAAATACGTAAAGTAAAAGGAGACATTTTTAAAAAACGTACTACGTCGGCATTAGTAGATTGGTTTCTGGTGGTGAAAACCATATTTCGATAATCATATTTGGTAATGAGTCATCGCCTAACTAAATTTTCCCATAGATTAACCCCTTAACATTTTCGTTTTTTGACATAACAAACTAAAAACAAGGACAAAACACCACTTTTTCTGTACTAAAATATATTCTTCATATAATCGAAAAATGTCTGTCAATTAATAAAGCGAAGATTACAGTTCTCTGAAGTGGTAGCCAAAAGTTTTTAATAACGAAGAAAGCAAAAACTTCCTGCCCGAGTGGCGTTTGGGCAAAACTGTTAAGTGATTAACGTTAACAGGAGATTTCGCGATCGGAGAAGAGAAAACCGTTTTTGGTGAAGCCCTGCAATGAAGAGTAATTCCTATTAGTACAAAAACCCTTAACGGGTTAAAAGTTGTCACGCAGCACTTTCTTTTGGCTCTAAGAATTTTAAATATGGGTCTTAAAAGCAATGATATCAAATTTGAGTGACGCTATGTTAATATTTTTTTTAATCATCATTTTCTTTTCAGTTTTACTTATATTCATAGGTGCAATTATTATCTTAACATGAAAAAATATATAAATTTATCCGCTGATGCTTTTTCATTCACATCTCTCATGAATTCAAAATATGGGTTTTAAAAGAAATGATATCAAAACTTGAGTGACACCTTGACGTGAATTTAATAGGACTGTTTTAAAATTCAATTAAAAATTGTTTTTGGGTTGTCTTCTAAAGTATATTTACACATACAAACAAAATTTTTAATTTTTCAATACATTGTTAAATATATTACTTTCACTGAGCCTATATTATGTATTGAAATGTATTTATTTCAATAAATTGATTTATCTTTTGTGCCACGCTATCCAAAATCATAAGTAAAATTTATGTAAATGATTATTTTGCATCATATTATCCACTTGCATATATTTCCCTTTGTTTGGATACTATGACGCAAAATAATCATTTACATAAATTTTACTTATGATTTTGGAGCTTTTGGAACTTCCTTTAAAAGAAATTTCACTTGCAAAGACACTTTAAACAACTTCACTTACATACATGACTTTCAGATACTTATAATATAAGCTCGCCTTTCATTTGATGGCTCTTTTGCACAACAATTCAAAAACAAACTTCAAGGATTTGAGTAGACGAAATGACTGATGATTAAATTTTTCAGACCCCCCCCCCCCCTACAATTTTCTTTGCATTTTTCCATCAGTCGAGAGAATGTGCAAAATTGCTTTAAAAAAGGTGGAATTCTTCCTTTAGGAGGAACTCTTTCATGCCTGTTAAATGAGTTCAATAACAAATCTGAATGAAAAACATACACATACAAAGAACGAATATAATTGAAACGAACTTACCTGACCCTTTTAATTGAAAGAAAAATACAAAATAAGGTTTAAAATAAAGTTCATGACAGATAATACATCACATAATCAAAACAGCTTGGCTTACTGCTCGCTCAAGCTAGCTATGAACTGCCGTCGCTTCGCTGGATCTCTCATTGGCTGGCTGTTTCATTGCTGCGGATTGGCGGATAGCATGGACTAGTCTCGAACCCAAAATTCCATATGCACGTTTTGAATATTTTTAAATCTAAATTAAAATTTAAAAATCCGGTGGCGATGTGCACTTTTCGGTGCCAGCATCTACACATGACAAAAATTTCAGAGTCCTAGGTGTTATAATTACGGCGCTATCCGCGGTCAGGCAAGCAGACATTTACTATTTTATATAGAGAGAGATTATTAATGAAAAACAATTTCAATACAGACACTAGTGAAAGACAATACCAACTATAATATTGGTTCAAGATTATTTGGATAAGATTACTAATACAACAACAAATTTGAATATAAGGGCACAGACGTCCAATAGTTTAATTTAGAATATTTATATTAATAATACGAAATAAAAATAAAACAATTTCTACATTACTACTCCTAAAAATGAGAGTCTGGCTAATGCTCTTTTTTTTTTTTCAAAAGTACATCGTTAAATTTTTGCTCACTTGAATTAACGAGAAAAAAAAAATCTCAAAAAAAGCAAAATGACTTTCTCTTAAATAATGCATACCATAACTGTAATCATTACGTATATCAATACAATTATTAATTTATCAATAAATATCAATATATGAATGTTTCAATCATATTTATAAAAATAATTTCACAATAAATATTTTACGTTAAACCCATATCTTACGGTTCATTAATGGATTTGTCAGTAAAAATGAGTAAAACACGTTAACTTGACTGTCTTTCACTTCATTCGGTTTCTAAGCTTCCGATAAAGACATATTTTTGAACACACTGATGATTTGATACTGTATCACACTGTCTGATATCACACTGTCTTGTTTGATATCACTAATTCACGCACATTGGCGCACACCTTTGATTTCACTAATTGACACACTTTGTTACACACCTTAGATTGCACTAATTGACGCACTTCTGTATGCACTGTTGACACTTTCTCCTTTCCCGTTGCTGTTTCTCCGTTTTCCTGGCTACTGGATCTTGTTGTTCTATCCCGTCGCTGCCACCATTGTGACGGTTACGTCGCCTTGTTCGGTCATCGTAATAATTCTCCTAGAATTGATACCTGAGTTTTATGGTATTTTGCTGCCACCACCGGTATTAAAGTGATACCGGACAAGTTGGGAAAGAAGTTCTCAGATAAATAACCAATTAATAATTTATTGACTAAATTAATATGCAAGAAAAATGTTACACTGATAGTTATTATATTGTCACTATCCATATGTGACTGTCATATGGCAATCTCCCTGATCGCGCGATTTAATATATCTCCTATTTACTACTCGTACATATCATTCCGTCTAGGTCAGGGTTGTAGTGGGTAGCTGCCAAGGTATCCACCCAGCTACCCGCCCCGGCTGCGTTTTTAAAAAATCGGGTTTTTTACACAACCATAAGGGTTGCAGTGGGTAGTTACTCGGGTATCTGCCCACCTACCCACCCTGGCCGGGTTTTTAAAAAAACGTATTATTTACAACCCTGGTCTAGGTAGTAATTAATTTTAATCTGGACCAAACTGTCCAATGCACATTATCTCTGTAATTCAATACTCTTCTCTACGCTGTTAACTCTACACGTCTATATTCTACGCTCTGTCCTGACGACCCTTGGGTCCTACGCTATCCGCTACACATCAACGAGACACCTTCTCCACTCTTCACGGCACATTAGCGACTCTGGCGTCCTACCCCCCTCAGCTGCACTTCCACGAGTGACGAGTCACTAGCTGTCCCGCTCACGCTACAAAATAACGGGACTGTGATTCTTCATTCACGGAGCTTCCATACACGTGGGAATGTTTTTTCTACACCATTCTACCCCAACCTTCTTATCGATCATTCTCCCTTTGCATTCTTCTCTGAATCTCGCTAGGAATTTGGTGCTCATTCTATTTCTTTCCTAGACCGGATTAGTACATTACAAAAATCTCGTGAACATCCCCCCCCCCCCAAATAGATAAACGGATTAGGTAAATACACTGTCAATCACATATGGCGGTTTTACAGCAAAATAAATATATATATCGGACTACAGTAATATAATCATGAATAAATATAATTACTTAAATTAATTAGAAATATACAATATGAGTTTTGCTAAAGTTAGAAACCTGACACCCCCACCTTAGCGAAAAATATACCTCTTAAGGGCTAATTTTTCTCAAATACTTGGTGACATTAGATATTAGTATGCTATACTATTGAGTCCAATCAGTTTATAAAACAGTTTTTATTTGATTTATTATCTCTGGTTGTTGCATACTCATTTCCTGGTGTCTGAACATCTCTACTGACGTTTCCATTGAACCATATGCATGTTTATATCATTATTACAAAACATTACACATTTCCTAAAACAGTTACACAATACACACACACACATATATATACAAAAAAAATAAAATTACACTAGGAATATATTATTTCAATGGCAGTCCTCAGACTGATATTGCTGGAGGCTGAACTACTTTTTCCTCCCAGTCCTTCCTAGTTAACATAATAGGTACATCCCTTTTTGCAGTACATCCGCTTGGTTTGCTGATTTCTGTCTCTGATAACTTAATTAAATTTTCCTCAAACCATTCAGGAACTTGCCTATCCAAGTCCTCTTTTTACGTGATAATGACATTATACAGTTTCTGTTTTATCCTAACCTTCCCCAGTTTACGATCAATCCGATGTTTCTCCGTTTCTACCGGTTGTGTAGAACCCATAAATAATTCCTTGTTATTCCTCAAGATTGATTTGATATCTACCACTTGAATATTTGTTAACCCTTTTATTTCAAACCCTTTCATGTCTTTAACTACCGGTTGTTCCATATCTAACAAAAGAGTTTTTTCACGGTCTTCAAACTCCCCATCACTATCGAACACAATATCAACTACTTTATTTTTAGCGATAAATTCTCTCATTTCATTTTGTCGCACTTGCCTCTTACTCCCGTCCACTAACTCAAATATGAATGAATGTTGACATATTTTCTCTTTCTCTCCATCACTCACATTCATTTCTCTTGTTAACTGACACTCTAAACATGCTTCTCAAAATGTTTCAGCTTCTTTGGCCATGCCTTACCAGTAAAATGAATATTTGATTCTTTCTATAACATTTTCATAACCGCGTGATGATTTTCATATGCGGAAGTATGCGCTAATTTTAGAATTTCCTCCCTTCTTATTTTGGGTATTACTAACTGAGCTACTGTTTCTCCTATTGATTCCTCTTTATGATACAACAACCCATTCTTAATATGATAAAACCCTCTATCCTTTTCAGCTAATTTCCAAGCTTTCTCTAAATCTGTACAATCCATTTGGGATTTCTGAAATATATTTAAACTACTTTCCTTAACTTTATCAACATTACTTTTCTCTACCTCCGTTTTTTCGTTTTCCTGCCTTTGTAAATTTACCGACCTCGTTTCTACGATATAACGGTTATTGTTACTATTTCATAGCCTTTCCCTTTCATTCACTTTAACCCTACTACATTCCTTACATTCCATTTCTACCGATTCTCTTAGTGATTTCTCGTGGTTCAACCCTGCCAATTCATTAGCCATGTCAGGATATAAAATTACCTGTCTCTTACTATTATCAATTATCGCGCAAAGTACATCCTGATGAATTACATTAGTTTAACTGCGTTTTGGAATAGCTAAAGGTAATTGAATTAATGGTGATTTAACTGCCTCACCAAATAGCCCTTGTAGATAAATGCTACCAGCCCACCTACTTTCTCTGACTGTATTAAATCTTTATTAACGACACTTGTTTCACACCCTGATTCCACCAATCCTTTTGCTATTTTCCCATTTACACTAATTTCAATTTTCTCGAGTTTATTTAATTTCTCTCCAATAACATTAGTTCTCCAATCCCTTTTTCCTCCGATTCTTGCCATAATCGCCCTCTTTGGTAACTCTTTAATTCCTCGCACTGGGACATTATATATAACAGCCCTTGATTCTCGCCCCTTATTAACCTGTCTATTTCCTTCATTGTTTCCTTTTGTACAAAAACTTTGGTAATGACCCCTTAAGCCACATTTAAAACAAGTAGGCGTCGCAACCTCACTAGATTTTTTATATTCCGGTTTTCTACCCGAACATGGACTAACTCTATTATTGCCATTTTGTCTCCAATTACTAATAAATCCCTCACTTTTTTCCCTTCTAGACTCTTCGTTATTTACAAATCTTTCTTTTCCCTTGAAATTCTTATAAGTTACCGCATAAGATTTGTGTTTAGCGTCGAAGAAATTATCACATTCCTTAGCAATTTTCGAAGCTTACAACCAGTTACTTCGTTGCGTTAATCCGATAAGCGCAGAAGTTCCATCATCTAACGAATTTACTAATTTATCGGTAATGATTAATTGATTCACCTTTTCATATGTATCAGGACGTCGAACCTTACAATAATTTTCCCACATTGCTAGCAATCACGATACAAACAATACATGAGTCTTGTTTTGGTTCCTCCTTGCGTTCTTAAAATTCTCCAAACAAGCTTTCGGTGTTGGTTAGTATTCTCTAATGACTAATTATTTTACCTCCGTATAACTTTCCTTTTGTTCGTTAGTGGTATAGATTAGCAAATTCCTCGCCTTATCTCCTAACATATTTAACAGAATTTCAGCTTGCTGGGCTTCCGGTACATTTTTAGTTTTAAACGCCCGTTCCAAACTGTTAAAAAATAAATTCCATCCCTCGGTCCCTTCTGGTACCTTGATAGATAGAGTTTTGACACTTCTAATCAATTTATCTATGCTAGATTCATTTTTATGCTCCCACTCCCCTGTATTATGGTTCCCGGACCCCTGAATTCTTAATCGTCCCATCTCTAACTCATGGTCCATTCTCAATTTTTCGATCCTTTCTTCTTTTTCTAACTTTAACTTTTCATTTTCCGCCCTTTCTGCTTTTTCTAACCTTAACCTTTCAGCTTCTGCCTGAATCCTTTCGGCTACTTCCCTTTCCGCTACAGCCCCACCAGTGGCTGAGAGGTTGTGCTCTCGAAGCTGGTAGACGGGAGGTGCTGGGTTCGATCCCAATCGCGCCCGTCGGCCTAATCGTTCGGAGTTTTCGTGGTTTTCTTCGAGCCGTGGATTTATCCATGCGTAAATACGGATTAGGTTCCCTTAGAAAGACCCCCACGAAGGGCACTCCCCCCGGGCCTATATCCCTAGTGTCGATAATTGGCCGTCAATAATCAACTCAACTCAACCCTTTCCGCTACAATAGTGTTAGCTAACTCCTTAACGCTTTCCTCCTCATACCCATCAATTTCGTTATTTCATTCTTAAGATTTATCCTGGTATCCGCTTCTACAACTTCCACCCCTATTTTTTGGGCCACTGTCTGAAGACCATTCTATTTAAATTTGAGTAATTGAGCCATAGTTTCTGGTAGTTAACTAATGTTACTCCATACTTTATTAACTTAAATTTCCCAAAACATTTACTCTAACACAGTTACTTTAACATTGCTATTCTATAATTTATACCAAAATAATGAATTAACACTTTTTATAACACAATTTACTTTCATTTGAACATTGATACCCCTAAAATATACTTTTATTAATAATGAAAAACAATTTCAATAAAGACACTAGAGCAAGACAATACCAACTATAATATTGGTTCAAGATTATTTGGATAAGATTACTAATGCAACAATAAATTTGAATATAAGGGCACATACGTCCAATAGTTTAATTATAATATTTATATTAATAATATGAAATAAAAAAGAAAACAATTTCTACATTGCTACTCCTAAAAATGAGAGTCTGGCTAATGCTCTTTTTTTTCAAAAGCAGACCGTTAAATTTTTACTCACTTGAATTAACGAGAAAAAAAATATCTCAAAAAAAGCAAAATGACTGTCTCTTAAATAATGCATACCATAACTTTAATCATTACGTATATCAACACAATTATTAATTTATCAATAAATATCAATATATGAATGTTTCAATTATATTTATATGAATAATTTCAAAATAAATATTTTACGTTAAACCCCTATCTTCAGGTTCAGTTATGGATTTTTCAGTAAAAATGAACAAAACACCTTACCTTGACTCTCTTTCACTTCATTCTGTTTCTAAGCTTCCGATAAAGACATAGTTTTGAACACAATGATGATTCACTGTCTTGTTTGATATCACTAATTCACGCACATTAGCGCGCAACTTTGATTTCACTAATTGACGCACTCTGTTACATACCTTCGATTGCACTAAATGACGCACTTTTTTACACATCTTAGATTGCGCTAATTGACGCACTTCTGTATGCACTGTTGACACTTTCTCCTTTCCCGTTGCTGCTTCCGCGTCACTAGCGGTATGTGACTGTCATATGGCAATCCCCCTGATCGCACGTTTTAATATATCTCCTATGTACTACTCGTACATATCGTCGGTACCATGTCAAACTATCGAATTTGAAAATAGCTACTTTTCAGAAAGGCAAAAAAACTGTTTTAATTATGGATTTAAAATCAGCGCTTGGCGAAAGTAATTAATTGTTATATATTTCTTGTGCTGTTTAATATCCTATTTAAGCTTGCTATCGAGATAAATCATTTGGCTAATTTTATTCGCCAAAAAATCACATTCCATACTTTGAAATGCTATGTTTATTTGTACTTTTCTCAGTTTTTGCAAAATGTTACAAGTCAAAGTAGCCAATATGCCGTATTCGATAGTTTGACTTGCACTTTTCTCAGTTTTAGCAAAATTTTACAAGTCAAAATAGCGAATATGCTAAATTCGATAGTTCGACTTCTAAAATTTTCGTATTTACATATTCAATATAAAAGAATTAACAATTTTCTTTAATAATGTACAAAATGAGCTTATTGTAAATTGGTAAATGAAAAAACTTATTTTAGGCGTTATGTAAATTTTATAAAATATAAGAAAACAAATAAATAACACACAAATAGAGGGGTGGGGAACCACGGAATGTTTTCGACAATTATCGTTCATTTACAGGGGCACTCAAAACGTTTCGGTTACAGCGCGGTCTATTAGCGATAATTGCAGGAAGTGCGTTTTCAATTGCGGTATGCATTTTTAAGTTTAACTATTTGCACACTACATGTGTATAAATTATACAGATTACACTGATGAACAAAAATTGACTTTTTATTTTTTTCTTAAATTTAAAGCTAATATTCCAATTATATACACTCTTGAGTAAATAAAAATGATACTAGAAATTTTTACTTGGTTCTTATTTTTTTTAAACGAAGGATATGTATTTGTAACGAAGTATTTTTTTTTAAACTAAGGATATGTATCGTAATTGTGATTATTACGATGTATCACAATTTAGGAGATCGTAAAATAATGCATAATAATAATACATAAATGTTAAATTTACCAGCCGTATACTTGTACACAGTTTATACACATTTTCCACATATTTTACACACATTTTACACAGCTGAACACAATTTGAGTGTATTAATTTGAGTACATTAGTACCTATTTTTGCTTTATGTTCAGTATCTTCTCTCTTGATGAACCAACAGTAATCGGCAAGCATTGCTGCATTCCATTGCGATCGATAACGAAACTCCATAGCAGAAATGTGTTGCTGAAATCGTTCACCATGCTCGTCTCTAATTGCTCCCATATTATCTGGGAAAATGTCAATGTGAGAGTACAAGAAATGAAATTTTAATAACAGGTGACAATTTAGCTTTTTAAAATTGTTTACCATATTTTGAACTATACACTTGTAATTTGTAGTTTTGTTATTCCCTAAGAAATTATTCACAATGTCCTTGAATGAAAGTCATGCGTCTTTTTCTACCGCCGTAAGAATACTTTCACACAGTACATTTTTCATAATTTTCCGAATGTCTGGACCTACAAATACGCCTTCTTTTATTTTGGCATCCGATACTGATGGGAACAAGTTTTGGATAAACACAAATGCTTTACCGTCCCGATTAAGAGCTTTCACAAAAATTTTCATCAATCCCAACTTGATGTGGAGAGCATATTTATTTATTTATATATATGTCCACTGATGCTACAAGAGGTTGGTTAATTACGTTTTATCACCAGATTCTAGAGACTTCCAAGAAGGCCACGTTTGTACACAATAATGTTTATATTTTGCATGACTGTCCCATTCGCAGAAAAAGCATGAATATTACGTGTAACCTTGTTAAATTTCCTGCAGAATCGAAATTACTTTCAAGTCAGCAAAAATTTTCCACTTAAAATCATTGTACTGCAACACAAGTAATAGTTGTATCATATGTTTATTTTCCCCCTGAAGCATATTTATTTATTTATATATATTTCCAATGTGAAGGAGTACTGCTTTTAGACTCACCTTAGATGCATCAATAAAAAGTTGCCACTCCTTTGGTTTATGGCATAGATATAAAGATGTCATAAGGCTTGGAATGTCGTTTCAAAAGTGTATTTCACCATCTTTTTCCTAAAAACGTATGAAGTCATTATGCCTGTCACTTTATGTAGGAATATGTACACCACTAGCCAACACATTCCACGCCTAAAGAAATTCGGCTTTATTCTTGCTTAACCCCAAATCACGCACAAAAAGTCATTCAATTCTACTTGCGTTATCACATGAGGCTTCAAATATTTCTGTCGTGGAATATAATCCATTTCTGTTTCACTTTCATGACTACAAGATGTCATGCATTCTTCATCAATTGAAAGACTGTAGTTTACAGGTGGCTGTGGCAGAGGAAGCACGTCACTGTGAGGTACTGGCTTCATAGCAGAATCGATCTTGGGATACTGAATATGCTTCTGCTTCTTAAAATTAATTCATTTTGCTGTTGGAGTAATACAAAAATATTACTCTTCTAAATTATCTCTTGGTTCTCTTCAGATTATTGGTATGGCGAACGTCCTTTTTCCCTTAATCTACTCTCGAAGTCGAGTAAAACAGCACAAACAACAAAAGTGTGGTGCCCAGGGCTTATCCTGATCGCCAATTTCGCATTCAAAATAATGTTTATAGGCAATTGTAATTAAAGATGTTTCTTTTGCGAGTAGTGCTCATAACTTTGCCACAAATATAGCAAAAACTATCACTGGAATTAACACACTTACAAGACATTTTAAAAGCACCCGTTCGTCAGCTAATTAAATGATACAATGGTCACTTTTATTCAAAGGAGAAAGAAAAGTCTTTATGCCACCACAATGTCTGACGAAAACATCATATTGGCACTTAGATGCATTATAAGTAGCAGATATTTGTTCACCTTCAAGGTCATTAGACTGTAGAAACAAAGTACTATAAAAAGCAATAAAATAACATAATGAGATTTATTTAAACACAAATATCTCCGAAATGGAAACCAACTTCACTTTTTTGTGAATATTTCCTAAATTCTCAAGGGTATGGTTACTTAAATCTGTTAAAATTTTCCAAGAAAAAATTCCTTGTTTATCAGTGTTATATACAGGACTGTGCAAAATAATTCGTAGGCATTAGAAAGTATGAGTCTGAATTTCTTAAAGGTGTCTTTTAATTGTGTCGTGTATTTCCAAATTATTAGTATATGTTTGAAGAATACAGATAAAATCATATACAGGGCCACGTAAAGAACTGGATTCAGGAACGCCTATAGAGGATAATTTATGGAAATGTTATTTCAGTAGTTTTAAGCGTCTTTTAGCCTGAATTAAATTTTAGCTTATGTGGTTTGCATAGAAATTTGTAGGTAATATACAGGATACAGGGCTGTATACAATATTCAGGTATGTATTCATCTATTGGTAGAAATTTCTGAATGTGAATTTTCAACCTATTATACGTTTTCTTACTAAACTAAAGTTTAGCATACAATGTAGGATACATACAAACCTATAGATCAAACACAGGGCTACACAACAGAATTGGAGTATTTTTAAGGATTATGGTTGGATAATTCCTGAAATCTGGTTTTCCATGTGTTATGTGTTTTCTAAAATGTTTACTTAGGTATGTTATGTACCTTAATAAACTGCGACGTTTTGTTAAAATATTCTAGTGCTGGAAAGTGTTTCGTAGCATGATTCGCGCATGATTTTTAACACTTTCCGACATAGTTGAAAAGTGTTTATGAATTAGATTTGTCTGTCTGCCGACTGTCCGTCCTCTAACTCGAGTAAATGTACTCGGATTGCCATAGAATTGATATATGTTATTGATGTTTATTAGGGCTTGTTCGATATTTACAATGAAGTGTATAGCGCTTATACTTCATGTCAGTGGCATTCAAAAGAATACCGTTACATTATGGTCTATAGGGAAAATTCTTTGCAATGTATTTTACAGATGTTCCACTATATCAACTATATTGAAATTGATGTACATCGCTGTAGTAAACTATAAGATGCTTTCTTTCGAATATGGCACGCGTGTAGCACTTATAATTAATTAGTTTACAGGGAAACTAAAAGGTATTCCATTTTATTATGGTCTACACAGTAAAAAAAATTCTGTAGTACTACTAGAAAATCTCTAGGCAACTGGGATTCCATAAACTTTTCTAGTAACAATACAGCTTCTTCTTAAGTAACATTACTGCATTAAACTTAGTAAACAGCACATAGACTTCTTAGTGAACATACTAAGAAATCGTTTGTAGCCATTATAGGTGCTTTTTTTTAGTAATGTATACTAAGAAATGGTTAGTAGTATTACAGATACTTTTCTTGTATCTTCACTAAGAAATGGTTAGTAGTACTACAGATACTTCTCTTGTATCTTCACTAAGAAATGGTTAGTAGT
The DNA here is from genome assembly GCA_963931845.1 of Maratus michaelseni. Taxonomy (NCBI): domain Eukaryota; kingdom Metazoa; phylum Arthropoda; class Arachnida; order Araneae; family Salticidae; genus Maratus; species Maratus michaelseni. Next base: position 22,783,781 of record OZ007599.1, on the reverse strand, counting down.
ATTACATATACTTCTCTTGTACCTTCACTTAGAAATGGTTAGTAGTATTACAGATACGTTTCTTGTATCTTCACTAAGAAATTGTTAGTAGCCATTACAGGCTCGTTTTTAGTATTTTTAGCAAGAAATGGTTATTAGTATTACATACTTCTATTGTATCTTTACTAAGAAAATATGTGTAATAATTACAGGTTCTTTTCCTGTATGTTTACTAAGAAATCTTTAGTAGCATTACAAAAATTTCTTTTGCATGTTCACTTTCACAATGTTAGAATATTTATAAAAAAACATCTGTAACACTACTAAGAAACTGTAGTAATGTTACAGGTACTTTTCTCATAATTTACACTAGAGTTTTAAATAGGATAGCATTTTATCTTTCAAGAGGTGGATTAATACTTGTTAGGGCAGTTTAAAAGAATAAGAAATATTCGATAAATATTAAGCCAAGTATTCTGCAACAACTTCTGAATGTCTTTCATAATATTTTATGCTACAAAATTATAATATATATATATATATATATATATATATATATATATATATATATATAATTATATAGTAAAATATAATGTAATTAATTATGATATATATACATAATATCAATTACAATTATAAACATTAAAATTTCTTATACCAAATACAGAGGCATCCTTTAAATATAACTTCCATCTGAGTTTTTTATGCCTGTTAATTTTTAATTTTATAATATAAAGATCTAATTCTTTAATAAGTGCATCTGTATTTAGTATACAAATAGTTTAATGTTAATAATTATATTTATACTAAATTATTTTTGTAGCATAATATATTATATAAAGACAAAGAAATATTTGGCTTACTATATTTCTTATTCTTTTAAACTGCTCTAAGTAGCATTCTCAATCTATCTGTTGAAAATTAAAATTCTATCCCATTTAAAACAAAGGTGTACATTCATCTAGATTACCTGAAGTATTTCTTCAAGTGTAACTTGACACTTAAAAACTAGACAAGACATTCATGTTAAATATAAACTGAAGACTTTTTCAAATAACCCATTTTCTCCTTTTCAAACACAATTTAATAAGTTTTTTCAAGCTAGAAGACACTGTCCTGCTTCACTGACTGCAAATCCCAGCAACACAATACTGAAGGCAAAACTAATACAACTTCTGAATGCATAAAATGTGTTCATAATGTTTTCGTGGTGCTCTCGTATGGTAAAAAATGTTGTACTCCTGGTGCTAAATAAAGTGTTCGTGAGGTGTAGTTTTATACAGTTTTTACATGCATCGCTTTCTTAAATGCATTCACACCACATGTTTATATACACTTTAAAACACAATGTTATGCATTTTGGAAAGTATTTGGAGCAGATAAAATGATGCGTATGCATCGGGCATGCATATAACATGTTTCCGTTCATTGGCAGCAGGCTAGCTGGCCTTAGTTTATTTTAATCTCATTTTTCTTTTAAGGTGTATTGAGTGGTACTCAGAAGAAACTAAACAGACAAATTTTGATGTCCCTCCCACTTCTACTCAACAGATATCTTATGAGTACAAGGCAATAATAACAAAGTAGCATTTTTAATATTATCTGCTTTATCTGTGCTCTTTTTAACTAATTTAATTTTTACTTTTCAGCCAAATTTTAATCTTAACTCTCTGACTGACCATTAAAATCACAGGATATTTTTTTAGGGTAAAACAATAATCCCCCGTCCCTTCCTATTCTTTTTTTGTTCAGAATTCTATGAAAATAACATGGGATCCAATTTTAATCCATCAATCCATAGTATATACAATATTAAACTAAAATAATATATTTTTAAACAGCAATTAATCTGCATATTTGTATTTTGCAATCAGTAAAGAAAATTACACATTTTAATTGATTTTTTTTCTTTGGGGGGGGGGGGGGGGGTGCAGGGGTTTAGAATAAATTCTTCATTGAAGTTTCAATTAACCATCTGTATTTTTTGATTTTGTAATTTGTAGAATTTACAAATTGTTAAAATGAACTGTTAATTAGCACTGAAGAATCAATTAAGCCAACGAAATTATGTATATAAGCATTGAAGGTGGTTCTCAATTGACCTACTCAACAATGGGAAACTTTTTGACACAATTTCTGACACATTTTTTAAATGCAGAGGCATAAAATTGGTAGGTCTGACTATTGAAGCGATTTGGAATCGAAATGAGATTTCGAAATTTTGATAAATAAATTACTTATCGAGTTTTATAAGCGATTCGTATTATGTGACAACATATTTTTATCCTTTCTCGTGGTGGGAATTCAGATCAAAATACCGACTTTGACAGTTTTTCTGAAAGATCTATTGCCTTTACTAAAATATGGAAAGCGTGTTTCAATTACATAGTTTCTGAATAAGAACACTTGCCACTTTAGTGCATTTCTGAACAAAAATGAATTGAAAAATGTGTCAGAAAGTAGCTCCTTTGGATTTGAGAACAGCCATAAAAGTTGAAAACCTATGTTTAGATATAAAGTTTGAGATATTACCAAAAGAATATTTTTAAGTATATACCTTCTCCCACCCAGTATGAAATAAAAGATTGAGAAGCAAAAAAACAATCCCAATTTATAACAAAAATATCTTTGTTTATTCAAAATAAAACATTTATTAAATAAAAAATTGTATAATAAGAATTAACTATGACATACATATTTATTATTATTATCATTCCAATAATAAAACAACACGTGAGGCAATTTCAAATTCTATTCATAAGAGAAGGTTTCTTATTTCTTTAGGCACTTGTTTTATAAATTATTCAAAATATTATCAAACGACAAAAAATACCGTTGCAGAAAAATGATATTTTTATTTAATTAACACTCATATTTCATTTATCTTTCAAGACCTCTAAAAATGTGTTTTGCTCAATATTAATAGCTTTAACATAAATACCAATTGCAATATATATCTTAGGCACTTTTGAGGTAAAAATTAAATATTAGATAGCAATTTTGAGTAAAAAGATTCAAAACAATAAAAAATAGGTAAAAATTCCAAAATAATAAAAGTTGCACTAGTGGAGTATAAGTGAAGAATTAAAACTGACCAGCAGTAAGACTTTTTTTTTTTTTTTGCTTTCATTTTTAAATTATTTAAAATATTACAAAATAACAAACCGCAAAATAACAGAAAATTGAAATATTTATTTAATGTAACTTCAATTACTATTCAAAACATCTAAATTCAAGGTTTCTGATTTTAAATTTCCAATGTTTATAAACTATTTCTAGATTTTTAATTTTCAAATTCAATTGAATATGACAATTTGGAACAAATTAAACACGAACGAAAAATCATGCGTCCAGCACAGATTATGTAACATTTTCCAACGCTTCAAAAATAATTTTACAAATCATACCGTTTAATAAGCTGAAAGATAACATCTAAGTAAACAATTTGGAAAACGCATAACATATTTAAAAACATAATTTCAGGAATTTTCAACATATACAATATTCGGAAAAAAATTCGAATACTTTTATTCAGCCCTGTATATGATCTATAAATTTGTATATATACTACATAGGATGCTAAATTTTAGTTCAGTTAGGAAACGCGTAGCACAGTTTAAAATTCTTCTTCTGGAGTTTCTGTCAATAAACGGAAATGTGTTCGCGAAATTTTGTGCTTCCCTGTATAGGATCTACAGAATTTATACACACCACGTAATAGACAAAAAGTGAGTTAAATTTAAAATCGTGTTCAGTAACTTAAACACACTTCCAGGAATTACTGTTAACAGACAGTAGAGAATTGTTTTGTGTGTCCCTGTAAATGAACGATGACTGCTATACACACAATATTCTGTAGTAAGCCTCTTGTAATACACCTTAGTGATATATATATAAATTTCAATGCGTTTAAAATAGTGAAACAATATTTAAATAAACCGCAGACGATTTTTCTCCATAGACGTAATGTAACGGAATACTTTTGACTGTCCCTGTAAAGTAACTAGAAGTGCTATGCACACCCTATTCCATATTAAGCTTCTTGTAATGTACCTTAGTGATATATATCAATTACAATGTGTTTGAAATTGTGTAACATTATTAAAATAAACCGCAAATGATTTTTCCTCATAGATCGTAATGTAACGGAATTCTTTTGAGTGTCCCTGTAAAAAAAACTATAAGTGCTACACACTTCCGTTGAAATTGGGAACATGCTATAGATAACGACAATAACATATAAAAATTTCAGAGCAATCTGAGCATATTTACGGGAGTTAGAGCACGGACAGACGGTCAGACGGCCATACGGCAGACGGCAGACAAACCGAAGTCATAAACACTTTTCAACTAGGTTGGAAAGTGTTAAAAAGGGTACTTCTTTGTAGGGACGTTGCCATAACTCAATTTTAAGCCAAATATAAACAATCCTGAAAGTGAAATAATGACCAATGAAAAAAGGTAACTTTTGCATTATACAATATAAACACCATTGTCGCCAAGCATAATAGTTGACACCAAATGAAACATTTTGTAAAAATGGTACTTTTCTGTTAGCCGGGCCCCAGAGATATATGTACATACATATACATATATACACACATATATATATTTGTATGTATATATATATATGTGTGTGTGTATGTATATCACTAGCTCGCGACTAATATAAAAGTACCGAAAAAATAAACAGTACTTTCCTGTTAGCCAGGCACCACTGTTATATATATATAATATAACACTGGCGACCGGTTACCAGAAAAGCACCAAATTAACATTGTTGGTGTGAAAGTGATGACTTTAAAATTACTGATTTTCACGAACTGTTTTATTAAATCAATACAAATTTATGCTTTAAATAATAAAAAAAAAAAGACAAATACATAATTAAATACAAATATTTAAAAAGTCAGTTTAAACTGCAGGTATGAAAATGTACAGTCTTTTACTACTATGTATGTGCAGTAAACATTTCATTTTTTGAATAAAGACGTGTTGCTACATCAACTGTATAAGATACAATTGTAATTTGTAAATAATGATGAATACTGTCTTTTGTTTTGCAATTTCGCAATGTCCCATAATCTTGCTTAAGGAGCCTTGACTAATCCAAAAAAGCTATATTTAATTATTTTTATTAAGATTATGACTAGAAACTGTGAAAAAAATATTTCATTCTTTGATAAAATTTTGATAAATGAAAGTACCTGAAGTAAAATTTAGTGAAATTTGGCCCAATACACAAAATGATCTACAGAAAATTCTACTGTATGTATCTTAATTTCCTTTTTAGCACTTTCCAACCTAGTTGAAAAGTGCTTATGACTTCGGTTTGTCTGGCCGTATGGCCGTCTGGCCGTCTGCCGTCTGCCGTCTGGCCGTGCTCTAACTCCCGTAAATATGCTCGGATTGCTCTGCAATTTTTATATGTTATTGTCGTTATCTATAGCATGTTCCCTATTTCAGCGGAAGTGTGTAGCACTTATAGTTTTATTACAGGGACTCTCAAAAGAATTCCGTTACATTGCGGTCTATGGGGAAAAATCATTTGCGGTTTATTTAAATAATGTTTCAGTATTTTAAACGCATTGAAATTTATATATATCACTAAGGTGCATTAGAAGAAGCTTAATATGGAATAGGGTGTGCATAGCACTTATAGTTACTTTACAGGGACAGTCAAAAGAATTCCGTTACATGACGTCTATGGAGAAAAATCGTCTGCGGTTTATTTAAATAATGTTTCACTATTTTAAACGCATTGAAATTTATAAGATCACTAAGGTGCATTAGAAGAAGCTTAATATGGAATAGGGTGTGCATAGCACTTATAGTTACTTTACAGGGACAGTCAAAAGAATTCCGTTACATGACGTCTATGGAGAAAAATCGTCTGCGGTTTATTTAAATAATGTTTCACTATTTTAAACGCATTGAAATTTATAAGATCACTAAGGTGCATTAGAAGAAGCTTAATATGGAATAGGGTGTGCATAGCACTTATAGTTACTTTACAGGGACAGTCAAAAGAATTCCGTTACATGACGTCTATGGAGAAAAATAGTCTGCTGTTTATTTAAATAATGTTTCACTATTTTAAACGCATTGAAATTTATATATATATCACTAAGGTGTATTACAAGAGGCTTACTACAGAATATTGTGTGTATAGCAGTCATCGTTCATTTACAGGGACACACAAAACAATTCTCTACTGTCTGTTAACAGTAATTCCTGGAAGTGTGTTTAAGTTACTGAACACGATTTTAAATTTAACTCGCTTTTTGTCTATTGCGTGGTGTGTATAAATTCTGTAGATCCTATACAGGGCAGCACAAAAGTTCGCGAACACATTTCCGTTTATTGACAGAAACTCCAGAAAGATAATTTTAAACTGTGCTACGCGTTTCCTAACTAAACTAAAATTTAGCATCCTAGCATATACAAATATATAGATCATATACAGGGCTGAATAAAAGTATTCAGATATTTTTCCGCATATTGTATCTGTTGGAAATTCCTGAAATTATATTTTTAAATATGTTATGCGTTTTCCAAATTGTTTACTTAGATGTTATCTTTTAGCTTATTAAACGGTATGTTTTGTAAAATTATTTTGGAAGCGTTGGAAAGTGCTACATAATCTATGCTTGACGCATGATTTTTCGTTCTTGTTACACTTTATATTTATGACATTGGTGAAGGCAATGAAGTAAGATCTAAAAGCTATTTTAAATGTTTCAAGACTTATAGCATATTGCACTTGTTTACATACTGATTTTCATAAAATTCAACTATATTTTTTCCATAAAAACATCCATAAAACAAAAAATATTTATTCTGAAATAAAATTTTTAATTCATTGCCTCCACAATAGTATAAACAACATGCAATTTAAATTTCATTATGATATTTCAATAACTTTTTGAGAAATTATGTTTTGTGTGTGGAACTTTCCCAAAAAATTTCATTTTCTAAAAAATGCATTTTAAGTTTAGATTTATGTTTTAGTACAAGAATTCACCTTTACGTTCAAATGCTAGAACAAGCGAGACACTTGGCGGCGTTGAATTTGGCGAGGTGATAAATGAGTTTTTCTTCCTACTGGTTTGCTTCCTACATTTCTTCCATGCCTACTGTGGTTTGTTCTGGAAATTGAGTTGTTTTTTGAGGGAATTAGATTGGATTGATTGGTTTACTGTGTCGTACAGTCCGATTTGTGGAAATACGTTTGTGGAATGGGTTTTGTGTTTGACGTTTTGTCGTAGAAGGATAATTCCTGTAAAAAAAAAAAAAAAAAAAAAAAAAAAAAAAAAAAAACGAAATATGAGAAATAAAGGTAAGTGGATTTTTATTGATTTTATTTGATAAGATGTATTTTATGCACTCTAGAGATTGCTGTAAACTGATTTTTGTGCACACATACATAAATTAATAAATAACTGGCTGCTGCTTGAATAAATTTATGCATTCTAGAGATTACTGCACAGTGAGTGTCAGGTTTTCAATGGCAGTTGCAGGCTTAGAACTATTGTTATGTGATATTATCTTTTTGTGTGCTTACTTACTGTGTACTGTAAGTCTTAAACCACCATTGCTTTCCTATCTGTAATCTTAATCCGAGTAGGTGAGTGACATGATCTGGGTGGAAAGAATGTTTAGTATAGTTGAAGAAGTTTTTCTATTGTTATTGTAAGTTCATAGATAAGGCAGATTTCCCCTATGCTCTAAGATGAAAGATCCATCATAGGGATTACGTTCTGTCAAGGAAGCGGAACACGTGGGAATAGGGGACCAGCCCTGTTTTACAAAGAGTGCTCTGGGGATGATCGGAGAGAGAGTTAGTTTTTAACGTGGGAGTGAAGCGTGTAGGTTGTCACAGAGAGGAGCTCTGGGGCACGTGTGTGGAAAGAGATCTCTTGGAGGGAAGAGAGAAAGTGTTTGAGAGATTAATAGTAATCTTTGGTATCTGAGTTAATTAGCGTAGTTCAGCAGTACACAGAACGTATTTTCTGTAATTTATTTAATGTGGAACCGGATCAACTATATCCGAGTTTGTAATTGTAAATATTGTCTTGTTATTTGTAAAGACTGTGTAGATAAATTATTCGTTTAAATTTAATTAAAAGATGTTGTCTTTTTCTCAATATACCTCTCATAACGTGATCGATATCACGTAATCATATCGGTGGTGGCAGCATATTAAAATACTGGATTATTCTTCAATGTTGGGTGGAATTAGAGGGAATCCGACATTGAGTTTCATGCATCCAGGGTTGTTTTTTTTTGGTTAATGTACGCGAAGTGTATATATATCAGTACAAAAACCCTTAACGAGTTAAAAGTTGTGACACAGCACTTTCTTTTGGCTCTAAGAATTTTAAATATGGGTCTGAAAAGTAATGATATCAAATTTGAGTGACGCTATGTTAATCATTTTTTTTAAATCATCATTTTCTTTTTAGTTTTATTTATATTCACAGGTGCAATTATTATCTTAATATGAAAAAATAGATGAAATTTATTCGCTGATGCTTTTTCATTCACATCTCTCATGAATTCAAAATATGGGTTTTAAAAGAAATGATATCAAAATTTGAGTGACATCTTGACGTGAATTTAATAGGACTATTTCAAAATTCAATTTTAATTATTTTTGGTTTGTCTTCTAAAGTATATTTACACATACAAACAATACTTTTAATTTTTCAATACACTTTTAAATATATTACTTTCACTGAGCCTATATTATGTATTGAAATGTATTTATTTAAATAAATTGATTTATATATTGTGCCACGCTATCGAAAATCATAAGTAAAATTTATGCAAATGATTATTTTGCGTCATAGTATCCAAACAAAGGGAAATGTATGCAAGTGGATAATATGATGCAAAATAATAATTTACATAAATTTTACTTATGATTTTGGATAGCGTGGCACAATATATAAATCAATTTATTGAAATAAATACATTTCAATACATAATATAGGCTGAGAGAAAGTAATATATTTAAAAGTGTATTGAAAAATTAAAAGTATTGTTTGTATGTGTAAATATACTTTAGAAGACAAACCAAAAATAATTTAAATTGAATTTTAAAACAGTCCTATAAAATTCACGTCAAGGTGTCACTCAAATTTTGATATCATTTCTTTTAAAACCCATATTTTGAATTCATGAGAGATGTGAATGAAAAAGCATCAGCGAATAAATGTTATATATTTTTTCATATTAAGATAATAATTGCACCTGTGAATATAATAAAAACTAAAAAGAAAATGATGATTTAAAAAAACAATTATTAACATAGCGTCACTCAAATTTGATATCATTACTTTTAAGACCCATATTTAAAATTCTTAGAGCCAAAAGAAAGTGCTGCGTGACAACTTTTAACTCGTTAAGGGTTTTTGTACTGATATCATTACTTTTTTGCGGTTATTGATGAAAATGTCAATTAGTCGAAATTAAGCATAGGGTATAAATTAATCATTAGAATAAAATTTTAAAGAAATGCTAAAAAAGACACCTAGAGACCCAATAAAAATATGAGGGTGGTGGCCCGGGGAGAGGAGTGCAAGACTCAACTTTAAAGTTATGCAGCGAGAGAGTGACATAATTAGAGGGATGAAAATGCATGGCGCAAAAAAAGTTCAAGGGTGTCGGACCGATTCCCAGGAGGCCAGTGTCCTAAATGGAATGTAGAAATGGTGGAATAATTAAATGGAAAAAAGGTCACAAAAAACGAAGAAGATCAGATTAAAAGAAGTCAAGTTATTTACAATTTATAGAACAAAAACTTCAAGGGTACCGCGTACCGGACCCTAGGGTCTTAACTAGAAGGTAGAAATGGAAAAATAACTAGCTGGAGAAAGGGGCCCCACCAACGAAGAAAATCAGACAAAAAAAGAATAAAGTTATTAAAAATTTAGGGCACAAAAACTTAAAGGGGTCTAGGGGACCCGGGTCTTGTCCGAGAAAAAAAATGTTGTTGTTCGTGTAGCAGCTGGAAGTCCTAAGAAGGTGTTAGAGAAAAAGGCTAGTGAATTGGACGATTTTTAAGGGAGCTATAGAAGGGGGCCCAAAAAGGGACAGGTGATAGTTTTAAGCAAGGACTTAAGATGAAGAATCTGAACTGGAATGCAGAAATGGGGGAATAACTAAATGGAGAAAGGAGCCCCAAAAAACGAAGATCATCGGTGAAAAAGGACGCAAGTTATTAAAATTTTAGGGCACAAAAACTTAATGGGTTACAGGGGGACCGGGTCTTGTCCGAGAAAATTTTGCGTTGTTCATGTAGTAGCTGGAAGTCCTTAGAAGTTTCTAGAAAGAAAGCTAGTGAATTGGACGATTTTTAAGGGAGCTATAGTGAGGGCCCCAAAAGGGGCCAGCTGACAGTTTTGAGCAGGACCTTAGCATTAAGGGTCTGAACTGGAATGCAGAAATGGGAGACTAATTGTAAACAGAAATTGGAACTATAATCGATATATCCTGTCGATGTCGAGTCGAATGAATAAAACCGCGTTGCGATGGGACCCATAGAACTCGAGTTATCTGCAAAATCCGTTAGTTCCACCGCCAGGGGTCGCACTCCGTTCTATACAAACACTGCTGAAATCTTTGAGGCTGTCGATTTCAAGTTGAATAAGCCATACCTCGTCGTAATCGGGCCAATAGAACCAGAGATGGGAAAGCTCCCCCTGATGGTGAAACTTCGAACTAAAATCGATATATCCTGTCGCTGTCGAGAAAATGAATTAAACTGCATTGTGATGGGATCCATAGAACTCGAGTTAGCTGCAAAATCCGTTAGTTCTATCTTCCACCGACAGGGGCGCACTCTGTTCTATAAAAACATAGCTGAAATCTTCGAGGCTGCCGATTTCAAATTGAATGAGCCATACCTCGTCGTGATGGGACCCATAGAACTCGAGTTAGCTTCAAAATCCGTCAGTTCCATTTTCCACCACCAGGGAACGTACTCTTCTATACGAACATAGCTGAAATCTTTGAGGCTGTCAATTTCAAATCGAATGAGCCATACCTCGTTGTGATCAGGCACATAGAACCCGATATAGGAAAGCGACCCCTGGTGGTGATACTTGGAACTAAAATCAATATATACTGTCGATGTCCAGTCGAATGAATCAAACTTCATTGTGATGGACCCATAGAACTCAAGTTAGCTCCAAAACCCATTAGTTCCATCTTCCACCGACAGGGGGCGCACACTGTCCTATAAAAACATAGCTGAAATCTTCGAGGCTGTCGATTTCAAATCGAATGAGCCATACTTCGTCGTGATGGGACCCATAGAACTCGAGTTGTCTTCAAAATCCGTTAGTTCCATTTTCCACCACCAGGAGGCACGCTCTTCTATACGAACATAGCTGAAATCTTTGAGGCTGTCAATTTCAAGTCGAATGAGCCCTACATCGTCGTGATCGGGCCCATAGAACTCGAGATGGGAAAGCGCCCCTTAGTGGTGATACTTGGAACTAAAATCGATATATCCTGTCGATGTCGAGTCGAATGAATCAAACTGAATTGTGATGAGACCCACAGAACTCGAGTTAGCTTCAAAATCCATTAGTTCCATTTTCCGCCACCAGGGGATGCACTCTTCTATACGAACATAGCTGAAATCTTTGTGGCTGTCAATTTCAAGTCGAATGAGCCATACCTCGTCGTGATCGGGCACATAGAACCCGATATAGGAAAGCGCCCCTTGGTGGTGATACTTGGAACTACAATCGATAAGTCCTGTCGATGTCGAGTCGAATGAATCAAACCGCATCGTGATGGGACCCATAGAACCCGAGTTAGCTGCAAAATCCTTTAGTTCCGTCTTCCACTGCCAGGGGACGCAATCTGTTCCATATGAACATAACTGAAATCTTTGAGGCTGTCGATTTCGAGTCGAATGAGCCATACTTCGCCGTGATCGGGCACATATAACCATAGATAAGAAAGCGCCCCTGGTGGTGAAACTCTTAACTAAAATCAGTCAGTTCTCTCGATGTTGAGTCGAATGAGCCACACTGCGCCGCGATTAGGGATGCACAACCTGTGACCCGTGATGGGTAACTGGCGGCCCGTGGAGACCATACATGCCAACATATCCAGAAATTTCGAATTTTCTTAATAATTCCCAAGAAAAAATTGCAAATTTTGTCCATATATCATAGGAAAACATCATGAATTTCGTCGATCAGGTGCATAAAATCCTGAATTGCGTTGACTGGATGCAAATTTTGACAAATGGGCATGGAAAAATCACAAATTTCACCATTTTGTCGCAAGGAAAAAAAACGCAAATTTCAATAATCGGTGGACAAAACCAGAGATGCCAAAATCGGAAATTCAGAGTTGTTAATTTCGTCAATCACTCAAGAAAAAAAATTGAATTTTGTAAACCACTAGAAAAAATTCCGTGAATTTCGTCGATCAAGCACATAAAATCGTGAATTTCATGGGATCGAGCACGGACAAAAAGCGAATTTCATCAAATGGGCGTCGAAAGATCGCGAATTTCAGCGAACAGTCATGGAAAAAATTTGCAAATTGTCCATAGGTCGTAATAAAACATCATGAATTTTGTCTATCAGGTCTGTAAAATCATGAATTTTGTCAATAGGCATGGAAAATCGGGAATTTCGTCAATTGGGCGTGGAAAAATCAAGAATTCCGTCGAATCGTCGTGGAAAAATTGTAAATTTCGACGAATGGTCACAGAAAAAAAATCGCTAATTTCACCATTGTCAAGAGAAGAAAAATTGTGAATTTTATTAATCGGCCGACAGAAACCATAGACGCCAAAATTGTAAATTCCAGAGTTCCGAATTTTGTGAGTTTTCTGCGAAAAAAACAATTTCGTCAACCACTCACAGAAAAAATTACGAATTTTATCACTCACTCTTTTAAAAAAAATCACGAATTTCGTAAATTTGCTGTGAAAAAATCCCGAATTTCATCAACCACTCAGAAAAAATTGCACATTTCGTCAATCTTTCATGTTAAAAAATTGCAAATTTTGTCCGTCAGCTGCAGAAGTGCAATCTATCCTGTCGATGTCAAGTCGAATGAATCAAACCGCGTTGTGATGGGACCCATAAAACTTGAGTTAGCTGCAAAATCCGTTAGTACCACCTTCCACCGACAAAATTAGTACTTGCCGATCGGCGAGTGATACAGAAAATTTGGCGAATGACTTTATTGCCACTACTGGCCAAACTTAATAGCCACACTTGCCAATCGCGATGGTTGAAAGGAAAAAGATTTTTTTGAGGGGGTCTGTCGCTCGACAAATTTTGAAACCATTTGGCGAATTTCATGATAGGAAAATTTCCCCGAAATCACTTGACGAGTTGTACATTTTTTCTCGAAGCATTCTGATGACAGTCGCAATTATTTTACCTGAGACCATTTGACAATATTCACAAATTTTTTCTTGAGACCATTTGATGAATTTTGCGATTTTTCCACTATCGATTGATGATTTTTGTAATTTTTCTGCTATCGGGTGACAAATTTCGCGATTTATCAACTATCAATTAACGAATTTCATGATTTTTTCCATGAACGTTCAACGAATTGCGCACTTTCTTTCCGCTGATGTTCCACAAATTGCCCAATTCTGTTCCGCAATTGTTAGATGAATTTCGTGATTTTTCTCCCGAGATCATTTAACGAATTTCTCAAATTTTTTCTCGACAGTTTGATAATTTTTTTTTTCTGAAATAATTTTGCAAAATTCATTATATTTTTCACCGTTGATTGACAAAATCTATTTCTGAGATTCCTTGACAAAATCAGCTTTTTGTTTTTGCAGTCAGTTGACGAATTTCATGATATTTCCGCAATTGATTGACAAATGTCGTGATTTCTTTCCCGAGACCATTTGACAAATTTCGCTATTTATTCCACAATCATTTGACAAATTTAATGATTTTTTTATTAAGTATTTGTAAATTTGTTACTGACCAGTGCTTAAAAAAACTGCTGAGTAAAAAAATCCATGTATTGGCCAGTGAATAAAAAAGTTAATTTTTACCTATAACCGAACCAGAGTCGATTCATGTTGGCACTAATTTTTTCCCTCATATACTGTGCGCGCATCTTGCTGTGCAGTTGAAAAGAAAAACCGCAAAAAGAATTAGAAAACATCTGCGAAAAGCAGACCCTGTCTGTTTTTTTTTTTTTAGATTCCCATTTTGGCTTTGGAAAAATTTGCCGTCGACATATTTCAACCCGCGAATTTCACAAGTAGGTAATGGGAAAATATTTCGAAATTCGTCAATTGCTCGCGTGAAAAAAAAGTTGCAAAATTCATCAGTCAGCTGTGAGAAAAAATAGCGAAATTTCTAAGTCGATCACGAGGGAACAAATCGCAAAATTTGTCAATGATTGCGTGAAAAAAAAAACCTGAGAGTTTCGCCAGCAAGGCGCAGAAAAAAATCCATACGAAAATTCGGTAATCGATCGCAAGAAACAATGTTGCTAGTAGGCTACTTTTTTTAAATTATTAAGATTGTTTCATTCCCACCACTTTTTTTAAATGGTATAATTGGCCTTATTCTCACGTTATTTAATCTGTCATTAAATAAGGCGAATATTTCTACTTCAAAAAAGTGGGGGCAATCAAACAATTTGAATTATAAAGAAACACATTGGCAAGATTGGCAAGAAAGAAAATGCAAAAATCACCAATCAGTAGCAGAAATATATTTCAAATTTCATCAATCGATCGGAGGAAAACAATCGCAAAATTCGTTAGTAGGTTGCAGGAAAAAAATCTTAAAACTCTTCAGTCGCAGAAGAAAACCCCAAAATTCTGTCATCAGACGCACAAGAATATAGCAAAATTTGTCTTTGTATCGCGGGAAAAAATTGAAAAATGTGTCAGTCAGTCGCGAAAAAAAGAATCTTGAAATATTTGTCCTTCGGACACAAGAAAAAATTCCCGCAAAAATCGCCAACCAGTTGCAGGAAAATAGCGCAAATTTCATCAATCGATCGCAGGAAAACAATCGCGGAATTCATTAGTCAGTTGCATGAAAAAAAATCACGAAATTCTTCAGTCGGTCGCAAAAAAAAAAAAACTAGAAATTCTGCCATCAGGCGGGGAAGAAAATCGCAAAATATGTCTATAGGTCACAGGAATAATCTCAAAATATTTGCATTCAAAATGTACAGATCATGTGAGAACAAATTGTAACATAGTTGACCTGCAGATTATTTCTGCCCCTGAAATATTTGTCTTAGACACTTGGAGAATTTTCTGCTACTGGGCGTCTGAAATACTGAATCAATTTTAACCTAATTGGGATAGCGCATTTATCTTGTAAGATTTTAGGATGAATTCATTAATGAAATATGTACCCCATATAGTTTGTTTACAGGAACACACAAAAGCAAAAAAAATGAATTTCTCTCTCTCTCTCTCTCTCTCTCTCTATATATATATATATATATATATATATATATATATATATATATATATATATATAACGTCAGAAATAATGGCAGTGCATTGATCTATCTGAAAGTATATTCAAAACAGCTTTGGAAATCGTCTGCAGTCCACCATCTTGTTTTTTAAATCAAAACATATTTACATAATAAGATCACTAATTCTAATTAAAATATAGATAAAACGCTTAAGTGATTCAATCCGACATCGGTGAAATGTTACATAATCACAGATTACTAACTATAATTAAAATATAGATAAAATGCTGAAGTGATTACAAATTAATCACTGAAGCATTTTATCTATACTTCAAAACATATTTGTTTTGTTTCTCATTTCTCATTTCCAAAATAATTTTCATTCATATTTACTTATTATAAGCATGTTATTTAATTTTACTGACTGATTGATTTATATTTAATAATAAAAGTTAAAATGTTTTGATTTAAAAACAAGATGGCTAACTGAGGGTGAATCCCAAAACTTTGCAGTATCATCAATGAGTTAGCTAATCAAGCATTTAGCTCTTACAGTTTGTTTAAAAGGTACACACAAAAGCAAAAAATATGACATTTTTTTTAAATCCTGACCATCACTGTTGAAATACTGAACCAATTTGAATCTAATTGTGACAGTGTATTGATCTTGCAAATATCATTGATGAGTTTTTTATACAGGGACACGCAAAATCAAAACATGCAAAACTTCATCATGATAATATTCAAATTACTAAGCCAATTCAAACCTAATTAAGACAAAGTATCAATCGATGAATTCATTAATCAAATATGTTGGGCAAAATCCTAGAACAAGCAAAACATCCGATTTGGCTATTTTTTTGACACTACGTCAACCAAAAAATCGGCAACATCCAAATTCTACCCAATCAGAACGCATGCTTTTTAAGCTTAGGCAAGCAAATACTTACACACTGTTTACGGCAAGCTTTTTCACAAAATAAACATAAATTTTATTTCGTTTTACAACTATTTACAAAGTTTTAGCAAGTTTTCTGCACGATTTCTCTATTTTTACAAACTTTTAGCAATATTTCGTCTGGATATTTCAATTTTTACATACAAACTAGCAATTTTTTTACTCCAGATTTTTCTATTTTTAATAATTTTTAGCTATTTTTTCCTCCTTGCTTAAACTTTGTAAATTGTCACAAAACGGAATAAAATCAATGTTTACTTCGTGAAAAAATTTTCATAGAAACTGTGTAAGTAGTGAATTCTCTGGTACAAAGAACACAGGTTATGATTGGTAGGTATGATTGGCAGGTAGAGATTTCCGAATTCTCAAATGCACGAAACTCATTCAAGCACCAGTTAGTAACATATATATGTACGCTTTGCGTACATTGACAGAAAAACAATCCTGGATACATGAAACTCCCTGTGCAGCAATCTCTAGAATGCATGAAATTCATTCAAACAGCAGTTAATAACTTATATATATATATATATATATATATATACGCTTCGCGTACATTAACTGAAAAAAACTTGCTATATTCAGCACTCTCTAGAATGTATGAAATCCATTCAAGCTGCGGTCAGTAATGTTCGCACAAAAATCGGTTTACAGCAATCTCTAAAGTGCATAAAATACATCTTATCATATAAAATCAACAAAAATGCACTTACCTTTATTTCTCATCCTTCGTTTTTTTTAATATTTCACAGGAATTATCCTTTATGACATACAACAAACCATTGAACTTCATAAAACACATTTCACAAACATAAATCAACAAATCTGACACACAACAAACCAACCCACAGACAATAGAACTCTATTATAGAATATTCTAATCTGTCAACCAACCAATCAAATGTAATTCCCTCAAAATCCAGCTAAATTTTCAGAACTATGCATTCTGCTCATGCTAGAACCGAGCACAGAAGGCGTGGAAAAAACGTAAAAAATAAACCGGTAGCAAGAAAACTCATTTATCGCTTCGTTAAATTCGATGACGCCAAGCGTCTCGCTTGTTCTAGGATTTAACCTATTTTTCTTAATTATCCGTCTTAGATTGTGAATAAATTTTTGTGATGTCAGTTGAAATTGATCTCTCGTACATTGCATCACATTTTTTGAATGTTTTTTTCTACACCATGATGTTGCTATTTAACAAACATTATTTTAATTTTAATAAACAAAACAACTAAGAAATCAGTAAATAAATCAGTATATCAGTAATAAACAGTAACGTTTTGCACTCATGAAGCCCCCCCCCCCAAAAAAAAAAAAAGATATATATTATTTTAATCTCAGGGTCATAGTAACTGAAGAAAAAAAAATCCTTCTATAGCGTTTTCTATTTTTCCATGCGCTGTGAAGATTTTTTGACGTGTTCAAAAACAAATTTCACAAATACTTCTAACTTAATTAACAAATACTTTTTGAATATATTTTTAATTCCATGTTGTTTATGTATGATAAAAGACACCACAGTTTGGTAAACTTCTATCTCTGTTTAATAGTATATTTCAAGAATAAAAAAATTCAGTAGAATGCATAAATACATAAACAAGAATGTAGAATACAGTACCTTTTTTTTCCGTTTCTTATATTTGGTGCAAGATACTACTGAATACTTTGCTACAAGATTTGTTTAAAGATATTACCCTCTCTCATGATTTTTTGGTTTCCAATGTCACGTCCACCACTGCCCCGAGAATTGACGACTGATTTCGTGATTTATTAAGTAAAATTATATTTAACATTTGAAAATAAACTTTCACTAGAAAAAAACAAACAAAAGAAACAATGCTAGAACTTTGCATTTCTCTGACTTATGAAAATAAATATTAGAAGAGAAATACGTATTTCTTTATTATCTGTATTTAAAATGCAAATTTAAGAAATGAAATTGAAAAAAAAAATGTACTGTATTCTTCATTCTTGTTTACGTAGCTGATCAAAGCTACGCATTCCATTGAATATTTTGATTCTTATACTATTAAACAGAGACAGAAGCTTACAAACGTGTTTTTTATCGTACATAAACAATGGAATTAAAAATATATTCAAGAAGTATTTGTTAATTAAAGTTAGAAGTATCTGTGAAATTTGATTTTCAACACGTCAACAGAGCCTGATTAACGCACAGGCCAACTAGGCCACGGCCTCGGGCCCACTGCTGATGGAATAATAATCCTCGAAAAAATTTTTAGCTACTATTTTAATTTGAGGGGGCCCCAAAAAAGTTGCTGGGCCTTGGGCCCTAGACGACCTTAATCGGGCTCTGCACGTCAAGAAATCTTCATAGCAGCGAATCGCATGGAAAGGAAGAAAAGAAAACAAACTGATGATTGATTCGTTGAATGATTTCTTGTTACGCAAATTAATTGATAAAAAAAATCTTAATCTTTTATTTCCTTTAAAAAATCACAAATTAAATATAAATAACAATTAAATTGCATATATATAATTATAAAATATTTCAATATTTTAATCAAGGAATATAAATATTTTTCGACTTAATGAAGATTTTGAAATGCGAAATTCTTTATTATAACAAAAAAGAAAAATATACAAACAATAATTTAATTTAATACATATATATTACATATTAAATATTGTATTAAAACAGTTTTCGTATTAAAAAAAAAAGAATCTAAATAGTTTTTTAGCCATCTAACTCTAACCGTGACAGCCATTAGTATTCTCATTGTCGCGCAGGAAAAAGGAGTAAAAAGTCTGAAAAAGTCTAATGATAGTCTATGGGGAAACGTATAGGAAAAGAGTCCGATTTTAAAACTGGATTATATAGAAAACAAGAGTTTTCCTATGTTAGCGCAAAATTTTATTAGCTTCATCTAAAACCGATTAATATAATATATTAATTTTAAAAAAATCGTTCGAGCCATTTTCGAGATAACAGGTATGTGTCCATTACACCAAGACATACCCCCATTTTACTTAAAAATGGACTTTCAGATCTCAAAATCTACTGCATGTAGAAATGTATAAATTTCAGAATAGAGTTAGACCGGAGATATAAGACTAATGTGAAATAATCGGAACGATATGCCTCATATTTGCTGAGATATTAAATGTCGGCGTTTCGATTTTTCCTTTGATGTCCTGCTAGCTGTATATATGAGAGTGACGGAATCTTCGGTTTTTCGCTGCGTCACTCGAGATACTACCGTCTCTCATGATAATTTACTAGCAGTTGCTTGAATGAATTTCATGCATTCTAGAGATTGCTGCACAGCGAGTTTCATGCATCCAGGGGTTTTTTTCTCGGTTAATGTATGCGAAGCGCACATATATAAGTTACTAACCGCTGATTGACTATTAAACTTTTGAGGTAAAATCATTTCTAATACAACAAAAATTTTTTTCGAATACTTCTAATTAAAAATAAAAGGTATAAGCAACACAAGTCTCTTTTTAACATAACATTAAGTAACATAATAACACTAAAGAGACCTTGATATAATGCACTTACTTCTTAATAAAATGCTTAAGAAGTTAGAGGAACAATTAGACAAACAATATCTAAATGATTTTAGATGGTAATGCTTAAATACTTGTTTTAAATAAAAACTTTACTTTATGCATATTTTATGCATAATATAATTTATTTTGGTACATTTTTTAGAAAAAATCATCTGTATTAGGTAAAATATCAATATCTTCTCTGTCGGAATCATCTTCAAAAGTAGCACTGCAAAATTCATTTTGTTCATTGGAATTTTCACAATTAGTACATGAACATAATTCAGAGCAAGAAATTCCATTTGATTTACATGAGCATTTACTTGATAAACAAGCTGTCTTTTTGCACGTGCACAAAATGTTCTTTAATAAGCTATCTGGCACACATGGAATTGTGTTCCAACAAACGCTTATATTTTCCTCATTGATGATCCATCCATGTTCAGCAGGATTAGGGACACTCATTATGTTCTGGAAACAACGACGATGAATGCATGCTTGATAGTTTGCCCTTTTAATATGGCATACTGAAGAATCCTAATTTGGTGGTAAAGCCACATCAATTTTAAATTTTAGTTTGAATAACGTATATCTTGCATCATTTACTGAGGTTTTAGTAGGTTGGCCATAAAGTTCGCAAACAAATAGTTCAAGAGTTTGAATAAGAGCACTTGATAAAGTCCAAGAAGTTCCTAACTCTTTAAATGCATCGATATAAGCAGTTTTACTTTTCATTGTATTCAGTGCTTTAATTTTGCCTTTGCCTTTAAAGGCACTACAACTGTCGCAACCTGTAAAAATGTGAAGGCCTATTAAACTATCACAAATATCTGGACCTAAAATAGTAGCGATAGATGAAATATTGTGAAATTCTAAATTACTCGCAGTACCAAGAAGCAAATATAATTCTGTTGTTAAAATTCTACTCATACAAAGTGAGAGAATGAAACATCTGTGTCCGAACTTTTAATAATAACATGTTTGAAACATATCAAAGCATTTTCTGCATGCAACAGCATTCTTGTATCTGCTTCCTCGTGATCAGAATGCAGTTCGGGCACATTTCTTACTATCAGATGACTATCTTCACCGCTTATTATATGACACTTTACCCCATGTGTAACAATCAGCGATACACTTTTCAGCATTGTGGGATCTAACTGAGGACCATTCCTTAAAAAGAAATTCAACCAAAGCTGCCTTATTTGACCCATTTGCTAGAAATTTTTAAAACTGATTAGGGTTTTTTTGTGCTGAACTGCCTATTTTAATAATAGTTTCACCTCCTGTAGCCTTCCTTTGTCGCTCGCTGCATTTAATGCTAATAATAGGATATGTGTCAGTTACAAAGTTAATTACTTTATATTTGTAACTAACACCCATATTAATAATATATTTCAGTACTTGTAAAGCAATATCTCCAAAAGTATTTGGAATATTCTGCATTTGTTGTAAAACACCCATACCGTCCAAAATCAAGGCATTATTTTCAGGGATCTCACTTGTAATTTGATAATGATCCACTGATTTCAGCACAGAATGCATCAATGCTGCCTTATTTGTTTTTACGATAGAACCATCAGAATTTGCTATAGATGGGGGATAGGCAGTTAAATTATATGACATTACATCTTTTATATCAGGTGATGATGCTTGCCCCATTAAAATTATGCGAGCAAGAATGTCCCTTGTATCTTTCAAGATCCCAGTTTCCAATTTAGTTTTTGGACTAAGCTGCCTGTTAGTATCAGAAAAGGTTAGCAACTTTTGTTGAACAATTTTTGAATAAATGTTTAATTCACTTGCATTAAACAAACGTTCATCACAATACAATTAGTATGCATCATTACCGCAAACTTTTGCTCTAAGAAGATCTTTTTGTATAATATTTGAAGCAAGAACACCACTAGAGATGTTAACTAATCCTTCTTCTGCCCATGTAAAAGGGTTATTCATGGATGCTATAATTCCAAGTAAAGGTGAAAATAAGGAATTTCGCTTAGTAGCCACTGGCCGGTAGGTTGATTTTTTTTTAGTAGCCAGTTACTGGCTAATGAGAGTAATTTCTTTAGTAGCCAGTAAGTACACTTATGTCACTGAATATTTAATTTTTTTAAATACAATGACTTTACAGTAAAAAAGTAATTTATGAGCAAAATAAAAATATTTTAATTTATATTGTTTTGAATAAACTTGAGATATTAATTTCCAATCTATTTTAAATTTTAAAATAACTTAACATTAAAGTTCTACACAACTTGCTCATGTAGCTAACTACATAAGTCACACTAAGCTTAGGTACTTGTGTAGCTAACTACATAAGTACCTTTTAAAAAAATTATTTGTCTAGAATTAAGGTCTGTCAATAATAAAATAGGTATGTTTATGCACTAAATAATAAACCACAACATGATACGCATTACACATGCACAACCTGTGGCCAGCAGGCCAAAATTTTCACAAATTTAGGAATTGTGTGTATTTCGGCAATTAGTTTAGGAAAAAATTACAAATTTCGTCGATAGCGCGTGTAAAATCATGAATTTCGTCGATCGAGCGCGTAAAAATCATGAATTTTGTCGATCGTGCACGTAAAACTAATAAATTTCGTCGATCGGGCGCGGAAAATCACGATTATTGTTGATCGGGTGCAAAAAAAATCATTAATTTTGTCGATCGGCTACGTAAAAATAATCAATTGCGTCATTCGGGAATGCAAAAATCATAAATTTCATCGATCGAATGCGTAAAAATCATGAATTTTTTCGACCGAGCGCGTAAAAATTATGAATTTCGTCGAACGTGTGCGTAAAAATCATGAATTCCGACAATCGGACGCGTAAAAATCATGAATTCCATCGATCGGACTCATAAAAATCATGAATTTTATCAATCGGGCAAAAAAAATCATGAATTTTATCGATCGTGCGAAAAAAATCATAAATTTTATCGACCGAGCACGTAAGAATAATTAATTTCGTCGATCGGGTGCGGAAAAATCATGAATTTAGTCGATCGGGTGCAAATAAATCATGAATTTTGTCGATCGGCTACGTAAAAATCATGAATTTTGTTATTCAGGAGTGTTAAATTCATGAATTTTTCGATCGAATGCGTAAAACTGATGAATTTTGTCGATCAGGCACGTAAAAATCATGAGTTTCATTGACCGAGCACGTAAAAATCATGAATTTCGTCAAACAAGTGCGTAAAAACCATGAATTCCGTCGATCAGACGCAGAAAAATCTTGAATTTCGTCGATCGGCTGCGTACAAATCTTGAATTTCGTCTTTCGGAGTGTAAAAATCACGAAGTTCGTCGATCGAACGCATAAAAATCATGAATTTCGTCTATCGAAAGGCGTAAAAATCATGAATTTTATCACCGAGCGTGTAAAAAATATGAATTTCGTCGCTTATGTGCATAAAAATCATGAATTTAATCGATCGGGCGAAAAAATTCATGAATTTTATCGACCCAGCGCGTAAAAATCATGAATTTCATTGAACGGGCGCGTAAAAATCGCGCATTTGGCCGGTTCTTTCCATATTTTTAATCGCCAGTTTTTAAAGTTTAATCGACGACTGGCGAGTGCTTATTTTTACCTTTAGTTCCAAGTATATTGTTAACCATAACTTCATCTTTCAGATTTTGTGTTCTGTCAAGGTCCTTTTTTTATTCTCTTTTTTGATTTTTTTTTTCAGCCAGATACTCAGAGGAATGACTGATTTGGGCTCGCAAATGATGCAAAAGCATCCAACGGTGGACAGAATTTGAATTTCTAGTAATTCCTGTTAAGCTACCCTTTGTCTTTGAGTCTCTGTTTGCAGTCTGTTCAATCACCATGTCCATAGCAATGCTGCAAAACCCATATATATTCTGCCGCTGACCTACAAAATTTTCTTCGCACAACCTTTCATGCACAAATGGATGAGTTTTCTCTAAATTCAACATTTCAAATAAATAGACAGGCAGATAACGAGCATAATTAACTTTATCATATGCAAAGAACCATGGTATCATAGGCGTAGCGTGACCGAAAATTTTGGGGGGGCACAAATGTTTATTAAACACACACGCGCGCACGCACACATACCCATGTATATACAGTGGTATCTTGGTTAAAAACGGCCTCGCAGCAATTTTATCACATTGGGTAAAAGGTATTCAGGTTCAATATTCTAGCCCAATATAAAACATTTTGTCTTCTTTTCAAAAAAGTTTATTTTTCTTAAACATTCGTCGTAGAGCAATTTTTGAATTTTCTGGGAAATGTTTATGTGGTTTTTAGCATTTTTCGCATTTTGCGACAATTTCTTAACATTTGTAATAGGAATTAAGTTTCAATCTTTTACACAATATAGTAAAAATTCTTCTCTGTCTTTTTAAAATTTTTCGCAAAATCTTTATGTGATTTTTAACGTTTTTTATCTTTCTGAGGTAATTTTTTAAACATTCGTACGAGAAATCTGATTTTATTTTTTCAGCAGATATAGTACATTTTCTACTCGGCGATTTTTAAATTTTTTGCAAATTTATTATGGGATTTTCGGCGTTTTTGACATTCGTAAACGGAATCTAACTTCAGTCTTTTAGCCCAATATAGCAAATTTTATGATCTGCGATTTTTAGATTTTTCACGAATTTTTTATGCGATTTTAAGCATTCCGAGGCGATTTTCTTAAACATTCGTAAAATACATCTGGTTTCAATTTTTCAGCCTGATGTAGTAAATTTTGTCCTCAGTGATTTCTAATTTTTTCGCAAATTTTTTATGTGATTTTTAGTGTTTTCCCGCGTTTTGAGGCAATTTTTTAACATTTGTGATACGAATCTGGTTTTAACCGTTTAACCCATTATTGTAAAATTTGTCCTCTGCAATTTTTAAATTTTTTTCTGAGATATTTTGCCGTTTTTTCGCGTCCTGCTGCGATTTTTAAACATTCGTAAAAGGAATCCAGTGTTAATCTTTCAGCCCATTATACTAAATTTTGAACACTTGAGATTACATTTGGTACTCAATTTTGTACTCACTGGTTTTAATCGCGAATTTTTCATGCGACTTTTTGCGGGGTTCTTTTCGTGTTTCGTGGAAGTTCTTAACATCTGTAACAGTAATCCAGTTACAACCTTTTAGCACAAATTATTTTAACCCAATATAGTAAACTATAGGGGGCTCAGCCCCTTACTCGCTAACGCTCGTCAACCTCCGTGAATTGCTAAGCAATTCACATTAAGACCGCTACGCGGTCCCAGTTCGCTTCGCTCGCTCGCCTCTTTTCGTTTTTGCAGCAACTCTTGCCGGAATAAGTACTACCATAAATGATTTTAACATATGAAATTGACAATTTTGTTAATGTAAAAAAACTAATTGAAAATTTCTTTGAAAACACAATTAAAAATGCATTTAGTTGGTGCTACCAATGGGCATAAATAATTAAATACTATGCAAAAATGATCTTGAAACACAATTAGTTTAAAACTCATTGCATCTATAATATTGTACAGCATGGCTTAAATTCATTTTAAAAAACACTACGTGATAGAAAGATAGTTCATATATATCATCAATCATTGTTTAAATTTCGTTCGACACTTTACTGTTTTAAATGATTATAGATTTAAAAAAAAAAAATTAGCTTTATCAAGATAGCAACAGATGGCAGCAGGTGCAATCAAGACAGTTGATATTTTTATTCTCTCCGATTTTCTTGTGAGTGAAAATCCCAAATAAATTCTAAATAAGAGTTGGGAATTCATTTGAAATTAACGATATTATTCATAATTAAAATGAGGAATCATCTCAACCGCTTTGTATTCCGCACATGTTATTTTATTTTAATAGTTGCTAGTTTGAGTTTGGCAGCTCTCCACTGGCCGCCATATTGGAGACAGAACTGATCTTACGCAATCTAGTCTGTTCATTAGTCTGAGCTCTAGAAACTACGGTTATTGCCAAACTGTAATCTAGAAATTCAGCCTTATTTCCGGGCCACATAAGAGAAATATGTATATAGATGTTGGCTTCTTTTCAATAATGTTTATTCGGAACTCGTTAAAGCGAATTTGAATTCATTCGCGAATTTGTTATGCGGGGTTTAGCGTTTTTTCGCGCTTTGCGACGATTTTTTGACATTCGTAAAAGGAATCCAGCTACAATATTTTAACCCAATATAATAAATTTTGTTCTCTGAGATTTTTAAATTTTTCGCGATATTTTTTGCAATTTTTTACGTTTTCATGCGTTTTGCATCGATTTTTCTACATTCGTAAAGAAATTTCGTAAAGGCGATTTTTTTTCTTTTTCTTTTTTTTTTTTTTAGTTTTTGCGTGAAGCGGTTTTTCTAACATTCGTAAAATAAATCCAGTTTCAGTTTTTAAACACAATATCGTTAATTTAGTCCTCTGCGAATTTTTAATTTTTCGTGAATTTTTTTATGTGATTTTTTTTAAAAGTTTTGTGGAGATATTTTCACATTCGTAAAAAGAATCCGGTTTTAAACTTTTAACCCAATAGAGTAATTTTTTTTTCTTTTCAATAAAGTTTATTCGGAATCCGTACAATGATTTTAATTTTTCATGCGATTTTAATGTCTTTTCGGCGATTTTTTGACATTCGTAAAAGGAATCCAGCTACAATTTTTTAACCCAATGTAATAAATTTTGTTCTCTGAGATTTTTAAGTTTTTCGCGATTATTATTTTTTTTTTTCCAATTAGCAGCGATTTTTCTACATTCGTAAAGGAAATCTGGTTTCAATCTTTGAACACAATATAGTAAACTTTGTTTTCAGAGATTTTTAAATTTTTCGTGGAATTTTCTTTATGGGATTTTTTTTTTTCACGTTTTGTGGATATATTTTCACATTCATAAAAAGAATCCATTTTCAATCTTTTAGCCTAATACAGTAATTTTTTTTCTCTTTTCAATAAAGTTTATTCATAATCCGTACAATGATTTTAATTTTTCACGCGATTTAAACTTTTTGTGTGTGTGTGTGTTTCGCAGCAATTTTTTAACATTTGTTACAGGAATCTGGTTTCAATCTTTTAGCCCAATATAGTAAAATTTGTCATCTGCAATAAAAAAAAAAAAAGAAAAGAAAAGAAAAGAAAAAAAAAAAGAAAGAAAGAAAAGAAAAAAGATTTTAAAAAAGAAAGGAGAGAGACTTTTAGCGTTTATTTGCATTTTGCGGCGGAAGGAATCCGGGAGGGATCGTTAGAGGAATTCGACTTCAATATTTCAGCCTAAATACAATAAATTTTGTCCTCTGAGATTTTAAATTTTTTTGCGATTTAAATCGCATAAAAAATTGTACGCGATTTTCTGCGGTTAGCGGCAATTTTTTAACACTTGTAAAATGAATTCGTCTTCAAGCTTTTAGACCAAAATAGTATATTTTGTCCTCTGCGAGTTTTGAATTGTTAGTGAATTTTTTAGTGTTTTTTCGGTTTTTGCGTCAGCATATTTAATAACTAAATGAAGGAAATATTAATAATTTTGTATAATCTTAGTGATGTGTGGTTGCATTCCATTGGTAAATAACTCCAGCGACACAGCTTGGAAAAGCAGGATATTTATGACTTGATTAAATTACAATAAAAATTACAACAAATTAAATTAAATATATATTGCGGGGAAACAGAACTCTCGCTCTGATAAACGCAACTACATTTTCTAAAGTCTACAGACGGAATGAGAAGAAAAAAAAGTATATGTAGATACTAACCGCAGACTTCGAAAAAAAACAGCTGACACATTGAAATTATCCGCAGCTGTAAGAGAGTGATAGTTCAAATTTCGTTTAATGAATGTTATCAGAGTTTGTACTGCACAACACAATTTTTGCTACCAAATTCATTACTTCAAAGACAAAAAGAGCTGAGCTATCTATACTGATCTGACATCTGATTAAGTAAAAAAAATGAAAAAATATAAAGTAAAAATTAAAGTACTTATTTCATTTCCATTTTGGGTCAATACAAGACAAGTCTTAATTGACTGTATCATATTTTAGAAATTGATGTTCAGAAAGTTGGGGGGGCACGTGCCCCCTCGTGCCCCCCCGAGGCTACGCCTATGCATGGTATGATTTCTTCTGTAGTGGCAAGGTGCAAATCCCAGTCTGCAGTTCGTGTAGCTCGCACAAATCTTAAGAGGGAACCAACCATATCTAGATTTGAAATCCAAAGTGAAAAAGTTAAACTATTTGCACAGTTCTGGTTTGCAAATTCATCAAACTCTTTTGTCATTTTTGAAATTATCTTCAGTAGTTCAGATTCTGTTAGTTGACCAGCTGCATATAAATCATGCAAACTTTTAATATTTTCTAAATATTGTTGATACTCATCATGAGGGAGGGAATCAAAAAATGTGGTCCATAACAAATAACTGAATGCTTCAAATACCAGTTTGTGTGCACGAATGGAACGGTTATAATGCTTCCCTGTCATCACACCATTTATGGATCCTTCTGCAACAATCCCAGATTTAACCATTATATTAGACAATCCAGCATCTTTAAAACGCTTTCCTAGTACTGCTAAAAAGGCCATTGAAGTGTGGAATTCTCCTAGAAGTATTACAAGCCTTTGCTTAAATGTGATTTTCTTCACCGTACTTCTTGTGCTTTAGCATATATTGCTTGATCGAAAACTAAAACTACTTGATCTAATTCATTAGCCATATCTAGACTTTTTCTTAAGATGTCGGTGATTTTTGAACAACCAGTGATATGTCTGATTGCCATAGCTAGAGACAAATGTTTAGGAGTTTGTTTTCGCCCTGATGCTAAATAAATTATATCCTGAGCAATGGAAAAATTTTTACTTTTAGTACCATCAGATATAGCGACAAAACGTTCAAATTCAACATCATCTGTTTCTCCTATACACCAGGCAAGAAAATTAAAAAGCAGTGTGGGAATCATTTTTTCTACAGCCTCGGGTTTTAAATCATCCGCAGTGGGAGGCCAGATACAATCTAAGGATGGGGATTGTGAGATCTGTTGTTGCAAAATTAAAGCCGATTTATATATACATCCTTTTGCCTCATTATCATAACTGCGTGCTACCTTTTCATTTTCATACATAAATGAGGACATGTCTTCTGTTTCAGTTGATTCTGTCTCATTTAAATTTAGAAAAACTGCAGCTGCATCATTAGAAATATTGTTGTTCAAAACAAGCTCAGAAACATTTCGTTGTTTTGGTTTTACAAACACAAGCTGGGAGTAGTCGCGTTGCAACCACCGTTTCAACTGTCTGTTGCTTACTACATCAGTCACTCCTGATGGATTGTTTTCCAAAATAATTTCCTTCAACATTTTAGACATTTTGTTCATTTGAAGTACCTCTGCATTATTTATGATTCTGGGTTCAATAATAGTTTCACAAAATAACGTATAAGCATCCTTGTATAATGAATTGAAATTGTCATCTTAGTTGACATTTTTTAGAAATTTTGTATAGCTGAGATAACAACTTTTATGATATTTTGCTTCTTTTGCAATTAAATCTACATCATGAATTTTAGTTAAAATATGTTCATCTTTTTTCTTTATAGCAGCTTCAAGCAATGTATTACTGGCATTAAAAGTCAAGCACTGCGAAAGTTTTTCTCTATTATGCTTTCGTGAAACATTTGCATATACAAATTTCTTTCTCGCACAATACACATTTATTCGGGAAAATACCTGCGATGTTAAAACTTTGAGTAAGAGAACGACGGGACCTTTTTGTTAATTCATCCAAAGCGATGTTTTTTTGTTTTCGTTTTTCAGCTTTTAATATCCGAGTTTTGTCCGTGAATCTAGCATAACATTATTTATGGAATCCCAGATTTGAATTTTTGTCGATTGGAAACAGGTTACTTAATATTGTTGTTTAAAAACAACACAAAATGTCACAAAACTTTACTTAATGTTACTTAATGTCTCTGACACAAACCTTTCTCTGCCATCTAAAGTTATCTATTTATCTTTACATAAAATATTTTTTTCTTTTGCCTTTTCCGATATAGGAAGAATTTCACCGTTTTCCTTTTCAAGAATATGTATACAGCATATCGGTGCCATTGCGAAGCCTCACAAGGTACAAGCCGCCGATATAATGTTTGTTTACGTACATATGCGGGGCTGTCTCATTGGCTGAGAAATAACAGTAATTTTTATAATATGTTTCATATTCACTTGTGCATTGAATTTTCATATTTAAATCTCATCTTTAAATAAGAAAGAAATTATAAATGTATAATAGTAACAAAACTTCGTACTTTTTTGTATGCAATATTGAATAATATCATTTATTGGATTGGTCTAATGGCGCCATCTAGTGTGAAAATAGTTCATTTGATTCTGAAATTTTAATGCGCGAAAAGAGTTTTTTATTACGTAATTGTAAAATAATGTGCAAGTTATTTTTGGAGAACTTTGCATATTTGTAAAAATCAGTTCTTTATTTACTAGTACACCAAAAATAACTTAGTTCCAAGACTTGGTAAACGGACTTGAACAATTTCGCCACTCGTCCCATGGTCTATATGAGCTCAGAAAGCAAATTAATGAAAACGAAAATATATTTTCTTTTATTATTTAATAATTAATTAATGAAAAATTTGATAAAAGCCTGATTTGCAAAATTTAAATGAAAAATTTTCTGAATACTAAAAATTAACATTAAAATCAAGAAATAAAAGCATATTTAAGTAAAATAAGTTTAATTTACATAATTTACAAACAAGCCTCAATTTAAATACTTGAAATTTCACTCATTTTTATAAACATTGGCTATAACTTAATTTGTTTAAGCGTTATATTTCTAATAAATTCGATAATTAACACAAAAGTAATCTAAAATTGAATGAATATTCCGGAAACGCATTTTGTCACACATTCTCAAACACCTGGGAATGCCTTAAAACAGATTGGAAACACATCTGGACACCTCAAGCGTTTATAATGTGTTGTATTATGAGTAAAATATGTTTCGGGGATTTGCAGTGTGGCGTTGGACTGTGACTCTGATTCGTTACGATTACCGAAGCGAAAGGACAGAGAAGGACGCATGCGCAATAACCATTCAGTTACAGCTATTTTCTTTGTAATATTACTAGCAGCGATTGGTTACAGGTGATTTTCTAGTAACTTCTACAATATCTGTAATGATACTAAGTATATTTTAGTAAAATTGCATACTTTTTTTTACAGTGTAGAGTTCTGCATGGGCAAAGCACCCGAACCATACGTATGGTTGGATCGGGTAAAATCTGTTTATCCAACCCGATGCAGGACTCTATTTTCCATGAAAAAGACAGAGTGCCTCACTGCAAGCTGGACCCGATTTTTGTTCACAACTTTAATAATAATAAAGAAATTTTAGCGATATTTTCATCATATAAACTTCGTTTTGCATGAAATGTGATGACATCACGTTTGATGGATGGTAAATGAAGTGCAATTCAGATGGAGGTAAATGAAGTGCAATTTGTTCAGTACCAACGTCTGTATTGTCGGCTGCATTCCGCATTATGACGTGTTGTCTGGACGCGAAAGATAGCCACGTCCAGTACTTCACGTCATGTCATATTCTATTTTACAGAAAGGAAAGTACGTATTTTGAAATTATTGTTACAAAAATTTCATTATTGTTAAAATGAACTGCAATGGGTAATCGATCCTATTTTTGGATCCACTTACAATAATTAAAGATTCTCTAGAATATTTTAAGAAATACTCCACGAATTCATATGAAACATCAGGGATATAAAGAGCATGTTTGATCTCATATTTGTTCTACAGAAGGTTTAGTCAAGAGGGCATTTATGTGCAAGAGACGGATTAACCCTTTATCTACTGACGGTACTTGTAAGTACCAATCACTTTAAAACTTTATAGCACAACAACCATTACTTATACTCTGATGGTACGTTTTAGAAACAGTCTTTTAAATCTACTTTTTCATGATAGATGGCAGTGGTTGTTCTAGGCTGATGAATTTTGCGAGGAAGAAAGCTATTTTCGAACGGACATTGTGTTATTTTGCTGCCATTTTGTACGGATTGCTGCTCTTATCTTTTCTTTGCTATAAATACATAATATCAAACCAAAGGTAAGTGTTGTATTTTTTTTATTCATTCTGTATTGTCTTAGAATATTATTTGCCCAATCATTATAAGATAACAGATTCTGTAATGTGATTAACGGTCTAATTTTTCGGTGGTACTTATAAGTACCGCCAGTACACGTAGTGTTGGAGAAAAACTTGTTTTCATTTTGTCCATTTAATTATCTATAGTATTTCTGTTTGTTATAATGTAATTACGAAAGTGTAGTGTAGCAATATGTTTTAGTATTTTTTGTAGATTTCAATTATAGATTTTTTTAATTAATTATTTATTTATTTTTTACTAACACTGTCAAGAGCATTTGAAAATGTTAGTATAAATTATGTTACTATAAATGTTAGTATATAAATGTTAGTATAGTAAAAAATATTCAATAAAAACCACATTCAAAATGCTCAAGTTGTAATATATATTTGTGCGTAAATGAAAAAAAAATTGTTTTTATGATTATCATCAAATGTGAATTTCTACTTTTATTATGCAAAAAATAAAATTATGTCAATTTGATAATTTCTTTGTTTTCTTGTGAGTGTTTTTTGATTATTTAGCATTTTTAAGAGGTTAAATTTCGTTAGAAATATCATCCGTATTTTTTTCTATTATGGGGAAATTTATACATAGAGTACTGACGGTACTTTTAAGTACCACTTTAATTAATTAGTTCTAACAAATTAAATTTCGCACCGGGGAGATTATTTTTCTTGTATATTCTTTAATTATCAATATGGCAGCTAAACAAAAATATATTTATGAAGCAATTTTCAGTAGTTCATAATGCAGTAGATAAAGGGTTAAATAGAAATGATAATATTTAGTGCCATCTTGTAAATTAAAATGCTGGAAATGATCTATAGCTGTATTAAATAACAATGTCGGTACTCATTAGTATTTGTATTCATTTGTGTAAGAATATCACGAATGTTTTAAAAATATTAAAGTTTCTATAAAAAAATTCAAAAAATATCCACGTGTATATGCATTCAAAATGCAAGCTCTGACTGGGTTTGGATTCAGTATGGTTTTGACATTTCACATGGTCAGTATGAGATATTGCTACAGTGTGGTTTTGATATTTTGACATTTTTTACTCGCAAATATTTAAAGAATGCATCCTACTATTTAAAGAAGAAAAGTTGTTTCGAAATAGTTTAATTTACATGCCTTGAAATTTTTATTTATAAATACATTCTGAATAGTTGAACAAACATGCTAATAAATTTCGAAAAAACAAAAACATACCATAATATAAATTAAAACAGCCCAACTGCAGGTCGATATGGAGCTAAAATAATAATAATAATAATAATAAAACTATAAAATTTAAATATAAATAAAAAAATATTTTTTAACTTTTATAGAAATTCATATCGCTGTTCAATTTTATCCGTAGTGCATTCTAAAATTTTTATATTTTTCAAAGTGGTTTTATATATATTATTTTTTTTAGATATTCATGTTTGGTTGGTTGTCTGATTTTATGACGGTCGATTATATACACGAGGGATATAGTCTATAAGGGGTAATGCCCTCCGTGTGAGGTCTTTCTAAGGGATCCTGACCCGTATTTACGGCAAGGTTCGAGGAAAACCACGGAAAACTCCGAATGGTTAGGTCAACGAGCGCGACAGGGGTTTGAACCCAACACCTCCCGTCTACCAGCTTTGAGAGCAAAACCTTTCAGCCACTGGTGGGGCAGATATTCAAGGAAATTGTATTGCAAGACTATTTAATGTTTCTCTTGATGGTTGATTGGTTGGTTGGTTGATTTATGACTGCTAATTATATACTTTTGGGATATAGGCTCTAGGGGGAAGTGCCCTCCATGGGGGGTCTCTCTAAGGGATCCTATCCCGTATTTACGGCAAGAATGTTTCTCTTGAAAATATTATAAAAATTATATAAAAAACAATACTATTAATTTTCAATTTCATTCCAATCGAAAGATTTTAAGAAAAAAAAAGTCACTTAAAAAAAAAAATTCGCTAAGAGGCCAATATTTTCCTGTCAACCAGTATTAACAGCCTGTAGAGACATAATTATTCACCCGTGATGTGAAAACAGTCATATTTTGAACAAAATGTTCGCCCACATATTAATTACATAAAATATTATTTTATATGACGCTGAATAATGAAAAAGTAATTACGAATTTTAAAAAATGCCAATCAACAAAATGTACAGAAATTATTTATCTTAATCGTAAAATATTTATTGCTCAAAATGATTGTTAATAAATAAAAGTCCATTATTTTATGAATTATCAAGCTGTCTTCATTCTTTTACTTTTAACTAACAAAGAAAGCCTGTATCACACTTCGAATGTCTCAGAGGATTTCAATACTAGATTTTTCTTAAAGTAACGGTTACCATATCTAAACAAAGAATACCTTTCTCTAGTAAGGGAAATATTATTTTAGGATATTCTGGCATTTATATTCATTGAGGCTTATGAACCCCGTATACGTTCATTCAATTGCATAAATCTTATTAAATCAATCTAAAATCTTGTAGCAAAATTTAATCACTAAAGAAAATTTATTTCTTGAAAAAATTTAATCTCACTCTTCGAATACAAAATTACAATAGTAATAATAAAAAACTACGAAATTCAATGCAACTTTATATACTAAATCTTTATATGTTAGTTTGATGCTGTTTTAAAGTAGTATCAAAGAGATTCTTTAAGAGTAACTAAAAACTACGTACAGGAAAATGCTAAATTTTGCATTAATATTGAAGAACTGATGAATCGACAGTAATCTTTCACTGTGCTTGCCCTCTAAATTAATTTACGTTTTAATGTTTTTAAGTATGTTTAAAAAATAAAATCATATCTTTTACATTATTTTATTATCATTTAATTTGCCTTATAAATTTACATTATTGTAATTTGTTAATATCTCTAAAATACATATTAAAATAATACAATGCGGTGAAACAAATTTTCGAAAAGTATATTTCTTTTTCTTTCTTTTTTTTTTCTTTTTTTTTTTTTAAGTTCGACGATAAACATTGTCGACTACTTTTTTCTTTTGATATTTAGCGAAATGTATCGTTATTAAACAGTGAAATCTCAAAAAGAAAAAAAAAAATCAGCAACATTAGTTTAATTCTATGTCTCGATTATACCCTATCTATATACAGTAAACACCCTAACTGGTTTTTCTTGCGCAATAAATAAAATTTAACATATGTCTTATTCGATTTCGACGTGCATTTATCTTATAAAATTAAACCCGATATATTTATCACTGCCCTTCCCCGAAATATGCATTTTTTCAGTAACTTGAATATGCCGTCTTTGGAAGGCGTTTTAAGGGAACCTATCCCGTATTTACGACACATTTCAAAGAAAATCACCCATATATGGGGAAAAAATGATCACATTCTCCCAGTAACTACCAAATTGTCTTCGCTGAAGATCAAAGAAAACCACGCCCACTATCATACATTAATTTCCTCATACTTCACATTTTATGCATTGTGATGATGATTTATTTTTTTTATAACTACCCCAGTTTAACTTTTGAAAGCCTAGCAGATTTTCCAACCCCAAATATATATATATATATAGATAGATAGATAACGACATGTCATCGTACCTAATAAAAAGGAAAAATCACTGTACGACTTTAAAAATAACCGTAAAATTTTTTTCTATTTCATTTTCCATATAGATACTTATATCTGTTACCTGGGACTCAGTCAGTGTTTCCAATCAGGCCCGTAGCTAGGTGGGGGCGAGGTCGGGCAAAGCCCGACCTGCAAAAGATTTTGCCCGACCTAACGTGAAACTTTACATCCCGATTAAAACAACATTAAATTTCTATTATTTTTTTTAATACATTTTAGTCTAATCTAGTGTGAGACTGGACATTCCGATCACTTTATCAGCCACTAATTCACTTTAAATTCCCAATTTTTTCCATCTTCTTGACAGATCTAAGCAAAGAGACCCCCCCCCCCTTCCTCCCAATTTCGTTTTTAAAATGGAAACAAAACCAGAAAAATTTTCATCTATAAACCTTCTTTTTTCTCTCTTTCTTCAGAACAAATTTATACAATGCTTTAAGAACATCTCTAAAAAGACTAAAAACTGTACTAATCCTTTTGAGAAAATGTTCATTATTATGAAAGAATTCGACAGTCTGGCCTCGGAATTTAACAAACCCAACTATGACTAATTCCACTAACCTCTCTTCTCTTATCATACTAACCTGGAATTGCAATTCAATCCAATTTAAATTTAATCAATTCAAAATTTTTATCCTTGATCATCCACATATTGACATTATTTTTCTTCAAGAAACCCGTAACCCTACCTTCAATATTAACATCCCTGGGTATAGGCTTCACTACACACCACGCACCGCTGACCATAGATGGGGCGGCACTGCCATATACATTAAAAATCACTTACCACACTATATTACTCAAAATTCCACTATTCCTAAAATTGATTTCACCAGTATTGTCTTACAACTTCCACATATTAATATTAACTTAGCTTCCATTTATATACATCCTTCTGGTACTTTCCCAGTTAATGATCTCACTAACCTTATTTCACAACATACACATTGCTTCTTTGCTGGAGACTTTAACGCCAAAAGCAGACGTTGGAACTGCCATGGTAACTTCCGAAGAGGTACCTCACTGCATAATCTCATTCAGCACCTTAATCTTAGCCTTCATGCTCCAACCACACCAACACACATAAGTACTAGGCCTAATACCCACAACTCCATAATTGACTTTGCTATCACTAAAAACCTTCCCTATCCTATTACTACTACTGTACTTAACGAATTTAGCTCTGACCATCTCCTGTCTCTTTCAAAATTGACCTCATAAATCCTCTCTCCCCACCTCCTTCCGTGGCCATTGACTGGACAAAATTTACCAATTTTCTCAATAACAATAACTTAAATCTTCCAGAAATTAATAATACTGCTGATATTGATATTGCTGTTGACAACTTTAATTCTCACATAACTAATGCTCTAAACCACTCCACCATCAAATACTTCAAAAACAACAACTCCTTCACTCCTCCTCCTTATATTTATAACCTCTGTAAACAACGCAATCGTCTTCGGCGTCTTTTTCAAAACTCTAGAGACCCCACCCTTAAACCCCTCATCAATAGACTTAATAATAGTATCAAAAATAGCATCTTCAAAGAAAAACAAAAAAGTTGGTCAAATTTTCTCAATAATATTGCTAGCGAGGATGATTCTCTCTGGCTTCTTAAACGTAAAATCAATAACAACCATACCCCCATTCCCCCCCTTTCGACCAATAACAGCACTGCTTACACTGACAAGGATAAAGCCGAATTCCTGGCCAGAGCTTACTCTAACCAATTCTCTCCAAATTCCACCCTCGCTAGCCAAAATCATATCACCCACGTCAGCGATACTGTTCACAGATTCCTGGCACAACCCCCTGATGAACCCCCCCCCCCCCCCCCCACTGAAATTCAACCAATTGTTATCCACAAAATTATTTCTAAACTCAAAAAACGTAAAGCCCCTGGGTACGAGAAAATTCCTAACACGGCTCTTAAAAACCTACCTCCTAACTATATCATCTACATTACGAAACTTACTAACTCCATTTTCAAATTTAACTATTTTCCGAAACCTTGGAAAATTTCTATAATCTCTCCTATCCCCAAACCTGGTGCTAACCTCTCTGACCCAGTAAACTATAGACCTATCTCCCTTCTTCCTTCACTCGGCAAAGTTGTCGAACGCGTCATTTGGTCGCAACTCCAGAACCACATTCAACTTTACAACACTCTTATGCCTGAACAATTTGGCTTTCGCCCAAAACATTCAACAACACACCAGCTACTTCGAGTAGTCGAATTTCTCAGCGAAAAGCTAAACTCGAAGATTCCTGCTGCTGCCATTTTTCTTGACATCGCTAAGGCATTTGACAAAGTCTAGCATGTGGGCCTTATATACAAACTAATTAGACTTAAATTCCCTGCTAGACTTATACACCTTATTTTCTCTTACCTTAGCGATCGCATTTTTCGCGTCCGCATTAACAACATTCTTTCTAGCATTTTCCGTATCTTAGCAGGCATCCTCCAAGGGAGCGTCATCGGACCCTTGTTATTCAACATATACTTTAACGATATTCCTCGTTCACTTAACACCCACCTTGCACTTTATGCGGACGACACTACAATCTACGCTTACACTCATCACCCATACACACTTTACAGGTATCTACAGACTCACATTGATGCCTTCTTAGACTGGTGCGACCTATGGCGCATTAAAATCAATGAAAACAAAACTGCTGCTGTTTATTTCTCTAGAAAACTAACATATCCCAATAGAATAACCATTAATAATACTACTATACCTTGGACTAATGAAGCAAAGTACCTGGGGGTCACCCTTGACAAAAGACTTTCTTTCAAAAAACATATCCTCACCATCAGGGGGAAAGTCGCTGGAGCTACGATTGCACTGAAACCTCTTCTTAATAGTAAAACACTGGCTATCCATAACAAACTTCTCCTTTATAATTCCTGTATTTTACCAATTATCACCTACGCCTGTCCGGTCTGGAGCTATATCTGCAAATCCTCCATGAAAAACCTCAGCCAACTTCATAACAAAAATCTGCGTACGGTCAGAAATGCCTCTCGCTATCTCCGTAATAGCACTATTCGCAGAGACCTCAAAACTACCACATTAAATAAAAGAATCAACCACCTTGCCAAAAAATTTTATGAAAAATTATATGACTTCCCTAATGATATAATCGCAGAATTGCCGGATTATGACGCATTCGAACCACATCACCGCAAGCGTCCAAAATATTCTTGCGTTATTGACTATGAGCATTAGTGCTCACCATTCTGCAAATTTCTCTCTCTTACTTTTATATAAATTTGTAATTTCCTAATTAAACTTATTTCTATGCTATACAAAATAATAAAAAAAAAATTTTTAATTAATTAAAAAAAATGTTTGCCCTTTTTAAGTGCTATTTTTGTTAAAGCTTAGCTTTGCCTGCCTTTTCCACCTGGCATTTATGTGCTGTCTTTGAACATGTTCCGAACCCTCTTTTACACTTTTTCAACTTTTTTCAGTAGTTAATTTTAACTACAGCTATACCATTTTACTTTTTTCCATTTATTAGACTCTATCCTTAATCTCTATTGCTTTACTTTTTTAATCCCATTGTTTAAATTATCTTCTATTTTTAATTGTTCTTTCTTATGTAGTTAATACTACATTTAACTTTTCCCAACGGCTCAATATTTACAAGACAGTTTACTCACAAATAGACTGGGCGTAAAGTTGATCGCAACTCGGAAGCCCCTTAACCGACATCAACTGTTCGACAACAGACTTGTTGGGGATTGTCACGTAGGACATTCCCCGCTTTGTTGCTTTGTAGAAATTACACCGTACCGCAGGATATTCCTGCCCGTACCGGCCCAGCAACAATTCTATATTGACTGATATCCATAAAGCTTACTTTCTTTGTAGAATTGTCACCATGTGAAATTTATCTTAAAAAAGCGGGGTTGAAACCAAAGGCTTCTGAATCTGAAAATAAAACGAAACAACCTAAAATAATGTTTTTGTATTTGTCGTACATGGCAGTTTGCTGCTTCTTTCATGGAACTGGTTCCAATTCCATGAAACGGATTGTTATGTTTACTTGTTTGCTTTGGGAAGAGGAGACTAATGTCTTTCATTCTTCTGATCTTTCGTTACATATTACTGAATGATAAAAATTTGTGAAACCTATGTCACAGTAAGAAAATTATAGGAGGAGTTTTCCAGCGTAAAGAAGAAATGGAATTGCAATGAAAATATCATCTTTAACCAATAGAATATAAATTTTGTTTTAATTAAATGATATAAATTTAATTTATAAATAAGAAATTTACAGAATTATCTGTGAATTGCTTTTAATATACATGTGTCTTAAGTTATATATATACAAGAGGCTTACTACAGAATATTGTGTGTATAGCAGTCATCGTTCATTTACAGGGACACACAAAAGAATTCTCTACTGTCTGTTAACAA
Source organism: Maratus michaelseni (assembly GCA_963931845.1). Taxonomy (NCBI): domain Eukaryota; kingdom Metazoa; phylum Arthropoda; class Arachnida; order Araneae; family Salticidae; genus Maratus; species Maratus michaelseni. Next base: position 22,743,676 of record OZ007599.1, on the reverse strand, counting down.
TAATTCCTGGAAGTGCGTTTTAAGTTACTGAACGCGATTTTAATTTTAACTCGCTTTTTGTCTATTATGTGGTGTGTATAAATTCTGTAGATCCTATACAGGGAAGCACAAAAATTCGCGAACACATTTCCGTATTATTTAACTCCAGACGGAGAATTTTAAACTGTGCTACGCGTTTCCTAACTGAACTAAAATTTAGCATCCTATGTAGTATATATACAAATCTATATATCCTATACAGGGCTGATGAAAAGTATTCGGATTACTTAGATGTTATCTTTTAGCTTATTAAACGGTATGATTTGTAAAATTATTTTGAAAGCGTTGGAAAGTGTTACATAATCTATGCTTGACGCATGATTTTTCGTTCTTGTTTAAAAAAAGCTTGGCGCAATTCGGGCATCAGAAAGTGAGATTTGGTGCCAAATGACATTAACAGCCATGGAAACAAATTCGACGATTTTTTTGTTTATATGCGTATTTTAATTATTAGTATATTATTATTGTTTTTTCTATACAAATTACTTCTGATTATATATAAAATAGGATAAATGACATTTTACGCTAAACAAATTGTATAAATTTTTTTTGCTCCTTTCTTTTGCGTTTACATAAATGACGTCATTTGGACGAATTTATTCAAAACATTTTCAGTTTATAAATTAAATTAAATGCTGACAGATGATTGAATCCTGACAACGATAGAAATGTGATTTTTTTGTTTCAAATTTTCCTGAAAAACATAATTTAATCACAATCTTGTCTTCATTATCGATTGAAATAAAAGATAAATTCAATTTCAATTTGAAAATGACGAATAAAAAGAAATCAATAATCCCTATCAGGATCCTTTTCAATTTTTTTCCCTTTTTTGTCACAAAAAAACTGAGTAATTAGTTGCCATCATTACAGAAATGTCATTAAAATTAGAAAAAAATTAATATCTCGAAAACTAATTCCAATTTCAAAATTCTATTACCAGTTTTGACATCCGCGGATTTTTATGAACAATTGGTATTAATTTCACCATCAAGCGTTTAATATTTTATTAAAAATAGCCTTGAAACATAATCAGTCGTTTAATCAGTCGTTTCATAAAATCGTTTCATAAATTCGTTTCATTAGGATTTTATATATATAGGGTAGATATAATTTTTTTTTCCCCACGGGTTTTACAAGTAGTGGTTAGTAGAGGAAATTATTACTGCGTTACACGTTTGTATGTATTTCACTTTAAATAACTTTCATGTAACATAACATAAATAACTCTTCATCTTAAAGTACAAAATCTTCAAGGAACGAAATTAAATCAATCAATAATAAATCAAGAGTACAGAGAAAATGGGGATCCGGCCTCAGGAGGACTTTCGGGCTTTCAAGGAACTTTTTGTTCCTTGATAGTAGAGAGAAAATGGGGATCCGGCCTCAGGAGGTGGAGTGTGGAGTGAGGAGGGAGGAGGGCTCCTCCTCCCGAAGTGCCCTCCTCCTCCTTCTCCCGAAGTGCCCTCCTCCACCACTTAAGATAAGGGGATTAGTGTTAATTAATTTTAATTAGGGAACTTAGAAATTTTTCGAAAACATTTTTTTTTTTCAACGAGAGTAGGCCATTCAATATACATGTTACAGGTGAATTTTAAAAGTCAATAATGGTTTAATTAAAAAGGGTCATTCATTAATTTTAATTAGGGAACTTAGAAATTTTTTTGCGATTTCTTTTTTTTTTTTTTTTTTTTTTTTTTTTTTTAAACTAGAATAGGCTATTCAATATATATGTTAGAAATAATGATTCATGCATTAAAAAAGGTATTAAGATTTTTTTTTCTTTTAAACCAAAAATAGAATTTAGAGTTAAAATAGAATTTTTAATTTTAAAAGTCGCCAAAAGTAGGATTTTCAACTGAAAGTAATCTAAGATATAAACTCTCAACTGAAATGAATTTTGCCTTAAGGTGTGAGCTTTTGGCTAGAAGTGACCTAGAGTCAAAACTTCCTGGTCCCAGGAATCACCACGGTGAGGTAGATCACACAATCGATTCCCAAAAATTTGTTTGGAAGATTTTGATATCTTCCTTTTTTTTTTTTTTTTTTTTTCTAAAGATTTTAGATTTTTTTTCCCTCAACGAGAGTACGCAGTTTGCATGTGCAGTAGAATGGTAGATGCTAGTAATTAAAAAGGGTCACTAATTAATTTTAATTGGCGGACTTCAACATTTTTGGGGCAAACAGGCGCGTTTTAATGAATTCGATATAGGTTGTGGTAAAAAATATAGGGTCCCACATGAATTATACTGTACTCAATTGAATAGCTCCCCCCCTCCCCCTCCCTTTTTTACCCAGAGGGGGCCCTTCGACAGACTAACAATACACACTTCCAAAAGTATAGAGTACTATAAAAAGAATTTTAGCGTATATGTAAATAAACAAGTATGTAAAATCAGGCATAGTGGCATATTTCATGAATCACTTTACAACATTATCGAAATGTTATGTGAACAAAATATAATTTTACCATCTAGTGCATTAGTTAATTAAAATAGTGAACAGTTACAGATCCCCTTTTTAATAAAAAGGCCTAAGGCCCTTCACAAAAAATCCAAAGGATTCAAGAAAAAGCTTTACACTACTGATAGCCAAAACATATAGTATTCTTAAATGGATTGAAGTATACAAATAGTTTATACAGGAATACATTTATTTAGGTTAGCATGCAAAAATAGTTAAAAGTTATAGGGAAGCCTTCGAATGGAGTGATTATACGTTTTAGGGACCCTTCAAAAGAAACTGGAAACAGTTATAGATATTGAACCCTTCACAAAAAATTCGACAAATCCCCTTTTTAATAAAAAGGGACCCTTCACAAAAATTCCAAAGAATTCAAATTATGCATAAATACTAGAACCCTTCATACATTCAGTTCATCGATCCCCCTTTTTTTTACCCTTCGAAGTGTGAACTCGCATTAGACTAAAGGGTCCCTTCATAAAATAAATGAGATACATGCCCTATTCAAATAAAAACCGCCCTTCACAAAAAAATTGTAGCAGTCCCCTGTTTGAATATAAAGTCTACTTCTCAAAAATCGAAATGTGTGTTAGAGGAATCTTATGATATAAGAAAATAATTAATATATATTTTTTTTAAACTGGGCCCTCCTCCGCCCGCTATATATATTTTTATATAGCCCCCCAATATTTTTGCAGCAAGCTCTTTTTTTTTTCAAGAGTATATGAAAACTATTATTCTTATACGAAAAATTCGCACTTAGGCGAAAAAAAATGCAACTTATGAAGAAAAAAAATATTTTTTTAACTGGGCCCTCCACCGCCCGCTTTATTTCTTATAGCGCCCCAGTATTTTTGCAGCAAGATCTTTTTTAATTCAATGTTTCATATATGAAAACTGTTATTCTCATATGAAAAATTCGCACGTAGGCAAAATAAATGCAACTTATGAAGTAAATAATAGTTATTATTTTTTACTAAAATCATTCAGAATTAATATCTAATTTTTAATTATTAATTATCTATTTTTTTATATGTGAAAATTAAATTATCTAACCTTTCCATGCTACACAAGTCCAGGCAGGCTTTCTTAACGCTATTGTCATCAGAGGTAATCCCCAATACTGAGTCACTGATAACAGGTTGTATGAAGCCCGGCTTAAGGGTTTTTCTCAAATCCAAAACAGGCTACTTTTTGACACATTTTTAAATTTCATTTATGATCGCAAATGCATGATATTGGCAGATTTCCTTTTTTAGAAACTATATGTAATCGAAGCATTTTTTCATTTTTTTTTTATAATTCTTCAAAAGATATGAATAAAGCACATATGTTTTACACTGAATACATTATTTAGCATAGCATTCAAATAAAATCTAGGAACTTTTCGAATAAACGTTACTAACATATTCTAACATATAAGAAATAATCGCATGCCTCAGATTTTTTTTTTTTTTTTACTAGTGAATCAATAACACTTTTTTTAATTAGAATTCAAAATAATATGATAGGAATGAAGTATTTGTTTAAAATTTTGTGAGAAATCTATACGGTTTAGTTTTAGATCGACACTACCTTACATATTAATTAGTAAAACAAAATTAAATTTTATGCTTACGAATACAGAAATTTTAATAATACTGCTTGAAAAAGATTTTTAAGTAAACGATATTTCTGTTTATTGAAACTTTACACTAATATTTTCTCAAGAATTTATACTAGCTGAAACAGTGACAATTAAAAAATATTAATTACTTATGCAAGAAATTATGTATTTGGAGGTTTGCCTTTTTCATTCAATATGTAAACTTATAGCATTGATTGCGTATGTTATGAAAAGAAAACATATGCAAATAATTTTACTTAAAATAAATACTTTAAGATTAGAATTTGCATTTAACCTACCCTATAATACATATGCAAAAATTTTAATTAACATAAATAGTTTACACCAATGTGATTATAACAGCACGAAAATAAATTCATGAATAATAATAAGTACAAACTATGTCACTATAATGTGGGCATATTTTAAACTGTAATAGGTTAACAGTTATATTATAAGGCATAAAGATTTACATATGAATATATCATTTTACTCCGATATAAAATAAGCAATTTTAAAATAAAACATACATTATTAAAAACACAATTTAAAATAAAACATAATTATTAATAAAACATATATTATTAGGCTACAGCGTGACCATAAATTAAAAGAGGTCCCATTTTTTTTTTCCTAAAGGGCTCATTTTTCTAAAAGCCCCTTTGAGCGTAGTGAGACTAGTTCTATACGAATATATTTTAATATGTATATATACATACTATAAAAAAATAATTAAGATACATACATATTTGCAGAATTAAAAAAAAAAATCACATTACCTCTTATTTTATATTCAGAAAACGGTAGAGGATTCATTCCCCACCGAACTAACTTGATATATGCCTTAGAGAGATGACACATACTTATGCTTATCGCATGACTATAATAAGTGTATCACCCCCTATTCACAAGTAGAATTTCGTGTAAAGTTCTTCTCAAATACATACAGACCCCTTTCTGACACATTTTTAAATTTATTTTTGTTTAAAAGAAATGGTTATTTCTTCTTTACGTAGGGTAGACAAAATTAAAACATAAAATATTAAATTTAATCTTTAGTAATATAAATACTTACACCTACAGAAACGCAGACATCCTTTTAGTTATATTCATGCAGACTTTAAGATATATCACATATGTTCTTTCTTTTACCATGACACATATGGATTTTTTTTAAATGTATGTCACGTGACTATCTAAAGCGAGATTGATACTTAAAACCATTAATATATATGAATTCTTTCGTATAGCCCTGTATAGATGCTACTTAAATATGGTAATGAATCTAATTCTATACAAGTCTTGTTAAAACAGAGATTATAGTGAAAATACATGGTCGTCTATAATACATATTAATTATACTGCATTAATGCGCTACCTCAACTTCCTTTTCACAGAAATGCCTTTGATAAAATTTAGGCTATCAATACACACTTAAAAAATATATACAGAGACCCCGAAAAAGGGTATAAATGAGGAATTTTAACGTAAATTATAAAATAGGATCTACAGTAAGTGACAATAAATATATATGAAGGTAAAATCATGCGTCATGGTATACTTTATGAAACACTTTCCAATGCTATGCGACTATTGTTAAGAATTTGAAATACTACTGAAATAAGTGAATTAGATTTAATAATTCATACTGGAAATGTATTTAAAAATTACAGCTTTCGTTTCTTTCTTTTTTTTTCACTTAGATATAATTATAAGACTTCTTTTACAATAAAGACCTGACTGCTGTGGAGAGATTGAAAACTAGCATACTTATTAATCGGCCTATATATGTTGGGTTCGCTATTTTAGAATTATCTAAATATGCATTATTTCCATTATAACTTGATAAAGAATCCTTAACTTATCATATTCAAACACATAATATTTATAAGGATATAGAACAATGTCGTGATTTCTTTAACTTCTCTAAGTAATCAAAACCACATCGTCTAAACCGCGCAAGTTTCGAACCCACAAACATATAATCAGACTTGTCATTTTATAGTGACCACGCTAACTACTAGGACAAGTATGCCCCAGGTTATTCTATACCCACCACGCTAACTACAGGGCTGAGTTAGCCCCCGCCTATTTTAAAGCCACTACGCTAACTACTGGGCTGATTGAGCCCCAGGCTATTTTATACCCATCACGCTAACTACTGGGCTGAGTGAGCCCCAAGCTATTTTATACCCACCACGCTTACTGGGCTTAGTGTGCCCCCGCTTATTTTATAGTTACCACGATAACCACAGGGCTAAGTGAGCCCCCACTTATTATATAGTCAACACGCTAACTACTGGGCTGATTAAGCCCCAGGTATTTTATAACCATCACGCTAACTACTGGGCTGAGTGAGCCCCAGGTTATTTAGTCGCATGAATATGATTTCCAAGGTATATGTCCTAACTTGATTTAGACCATTGCCTATGGTAAGATAAAGCTGGGAAGTAAATTGGTAAACTATGTACCTCGAAAACTCACTTGTATTTTATTAAATATCTGCAGAAATTAGCATAGTTTATTAAAATTATATACATTCTCATTAGTTTATGAATCTACTAACTTATAATATCTATATGGTAACTTGGATTATTAGTATTCCCACTTAAAAATTTCTTTTGTAGATTTAATATGATAAACACTAACATGAGACTGACTAAACTTTTACCATTTTCATTTCAACTTAGTTTTAGGAAATTTATCTACATAGCTTTAAATTTTACTGTTTAGTAAGTCTATTATTTCAAAGTATTATTTTTTAGTTCTAATATTCAAAACATATTCATATCGTTTTACATAGTAGGTATCAAATTAATTTAAAGTCATATTAAAAATATATATATTTACAAATACTATTCTTACCTAACACGCCAGCTAGCTAAGCACCCAACCGTCTCACACCAAGACTCTGAGAAAAGTGAATGCTTGTTCAGGGCCTTATCAGCTAATATAATCACTGATAAGACTTGATCACGTGACATGTGACGTCACTGTTTAAGTGATATCACGTGACCATGTGGTATCATTCAATACGTCACCAATGACGTCAGAGATCACGTGACTAGGTCATAAAAGAACCAATTGCTAATTGCAATTAACAATTTACCTCTAATGGATTTGTATAATATATATAGATAAATTAACACATGATTTTTCTATTATTTCGTAAAACATAGTACATGTGCTATGTATTATGAAATAATACATAGAAAAATCATGTATTAATTTATCTATATATATTATACAAATCCATTAGAGGTAAATTGTTAATTGCAATTAGCAATTGGTTCTTTTATGACCTAGTCACGTGATCTCTGACGTCATTCGTAACGTATTGAATGATACCACATGGTCACGTGATATCACTTAAACAGTGACGTCACATGTCACGTGATCAAGTCTTATCAGTGATTATATTAGCTGATAAGGCCCTGAACAAGCATTCACTTTTCTCAGAGTCTTGGTGTGAGACGGTTGGGTGCTTAGCTAGCTGGCGTGTTAGGTAAGAATAGTATTTGTAAATATATATATTTTTAATATGACTTTAAATTAATTTGATACCTACTATGTAAAACGATATGAATATGTTTTGAATATTAGAACTAAAAAATAATACTTTGAAATAATAGACTTACTAAACAGTAAAATTTAAAGCTATGTAGATAAATTTCCTAAAACTAAGTTGAAATGAAAATGGTAAAAGTTTAGTCAGTCTCATGTTAGTGTTTATCATATTAAATCTACAAAAGAAATTTTTAAGTGGGAATACTAATAATCCAAGTTACCATATAGATATTATAAGTTAGTAGATTCATAAACTAATGAGAATGTATATAATTTTAATAAACTATGCTAATTTCTGCAGATATTTAATAAAATACAAGTGAGTTTTCGAGGTACATAGTTTACCAATTTACTTCCCAGCTTTATCTTACCATAGGCAATGGTCTAAATCAAGTTAGGACATATACCTTGGAAATCATATTCATGCGACTAAATAACCTGGGGCTCACTCAGCCCAGTAGTTAGCGTGATGGTTATAAAATACCTGGGGCTTAATCAGCCCAGTAGTTAGCGTGTTGACTATATAATAAGTGGGGGCTCACTTAGCCCTGTGGTTATCGTGGTAGCTATAAAATAAGCGGGGGCACACTAAGCCCAGTAAGCGTGGTGGGTATAAAATAGCTTGGGGCTCACTCAGCCCAGTAGTTAGCGTGATGGGTATAAAATAGCCTGGGGCTCAATCAGCCCAGTAGTTAGCGTAGTGGCTTTAAAATAGGCGGGGGCTAACTCAGCCCTGTAGTTAGCGTGGTGGGTATTATAGAATAACCTGGGGCATACTTGTCCTAGTAGTTAGCGTGGTCACTATAAAATGACAAGTCTGATTATATGTTTGTGGGTTCGAAACTTGCGCGGTTTAGACGATGTGGTTTTGATTACTTAGAGAAGTTAAAGAAATCACGACATTGTTCTATATCCTTATAAATATTATGTGTTTGAATATGATAAGTTAAGGATTCTTTATCAAGTTATAATGGAAATAATGCATATTTAGATAATTCTAAAATAGCGAACCCAACATATATAGGCCGATTAATAAGTATGCTAGTTTTCAATCTCTCCACAGCAGTCAGGTCTTTATTGTAAAAGAAGTCTTATAATTATATCTAAGTGAAAAAAAAAAAAGAAAGAAACGAAAGCTGTAATTTTTAAATACATTTCCAGTATGAATTATTAAATCTAATTCACTTATTTCAGTAGTATTTCAAATTCTTAACAATAGTCGCATAGCATTGGAAAGTGTTTCATAAAGTATACCATGACGCATGATTTTACCTTCATATATATTTATTGTCACTTACTGTAGATCCTATTTTATAATTTACGTTAAAATTCCTCATTTATACCCTTTTTCGGGGTCTCTGTATATATTTTTTAAGTGTGTATTGATAGCCTAAATTTTATCAAAGGCATTTCTGTGAAAAGGAAGTTGAGGTAGCGCATTAATGCAGTATAATTAATATGTATTATAGAGGACCATGTATTTTCACTATAATCTCTGTTTTAACAAGACTTGTATAGAATTAGATTCATTACCATATTTAAGTAGTATCTATACAGGGCTATACGAAAGAATTCATATATATTAATGGTTTTAAGTATCAATCTCGCTTTAGATAGTCACGTGACATACATTTAAAAAAAAATCCATATGTGTCATGGTAAAAGAAAGAACATATGTGATATATCTTAAAGTCTGCATGAATATAACTAAAAGGATGTCTGCGTTTCTGTAGGTGTAAGTATTTATATTACTAAAGATTAAATTTAATATTTTATGTTTTAATTTTGTCTACCCTACGTAAAGAAGAAATAACCATTTCTTTTAAACAAAAATAAATTTAAAAATGTGTCAGAAAGGGGTCTGTATGTATTTGAGAAGAACTTTACACGAAATTCTACTTGTGAATAGGGGGTGATACACTTATTATAGTCATGCGATAAGCATAAGTATGTGTTATCTCTCTAAGGCATATATCAAGTTAGTTCGGTGGGGAAGGAATCCTCTACCGTTTTCTGAATATAAAATAAGAGGTAATGTGATTTTTTTTTTTTTTTAATTCTGCAAATATGTATGTATCTTAATTAATTTTTTATAGTATGTATATATATATATTAAAATATATTCGTATAGAATTAGTCTCACTACGCTCAAAGGGGCTTTTAGAAAAATGAGCCCTTTAGGAAAAAAAAATGGGACCTCTTTTAATTTATGGTCACGCTGTAGCCTAATAATATATGTTTTATTAATAATTATGTTTTATTTTAAATTGTGTTTTTAATAATGTATGTTTTATTTTAAAATTGCTTATTTTATATCGGAGTAAAATGATATATTCATATGTAAATCTTTATGCCTTATAATATAACTGTTAACCTATTACAGTTTAAAATATGCCCACATTATAGTGACATAGTTTGTACTTATTATTATTCATGAATTTATTTTCGTGCTGTTATAATCACATTGGTGTAAACAATTTATGTTAATTAAAATTTTTGCATATGTATTATAGGGTAGGTTAAATGCAAATTCTAATCTTAAAGTATTTATTTTAAGTAAAATTATTTGCATATGTTTTCTTTTCATAACATACGCAATCAATGCTATAAGTTTACATATTGAATGAAAAAGGCAAACCTCCAAATACATAATTTCTTGCATAAGTAATTAATATTTTTTAATTGTCACTGTTTCAGCTAGTATAAATTCTTGAGAAAATATTAGTGTAAAGTTTCAATAAACAGAAATATCGTTTACTTAAAAATCTTTTTCAAGCAGTATTATTAAAATTTCTGTATTCGTAAGCATAAAATTTAATTTTGTTTTACTAATTAATATGTAAGGTAGTGTCGATCTAAAACTAAACCGTATAGATTTCTCACAAAATTTTAAACAAATACTTCATTCTTATCATATTATTTTGAATTCTAATTAAAAAAAGTGTTATTGATTCACTAGTAAAAAAAAAAAAAAATCTGAGTCATGCGATTATTTCTTATATGTTAGAATATGTTAGTAACGTTTATTCGAAAAGTTCCTAGATTTTATTTGAATGCTATGCTAAATAATGTATTCAGTGTAAAACATATGTGCTTTATTCATATCTTTTGAAGAATTATAAAAAAAAAATGAAAAAATGTTTCGATTACATATAGTTTCTAAAAAAGGAAATCTGCCAATATCATGCATTTGCGATCATAAATGAAATTTAAAAATGTGTCAAAAAGTAGCCTGTTTTGGATTTGAGAAAAGCCCTTAAGCCGGGCTTCATACAACCTGTTATCAGTGACTCAGTATTGGGGATTACCTCTGATGACAATAGCGATAAGAAAGCCTGCCTGGACTTGTGTAGCATGGAAAGGTTAGATAATTTAATTTTCACATATAAAAAAATAGATAATTAATAATTAAAAATTAGATATTAATTCTGAATGATTTTAGTAAAAAATAATAACTATTATTTACTTCATAAGTTGCATTTATTTTGCCTACGTGCGAATTTTTCATATGAGAATAACAGTTTTCATATATGAAACATTGAATTAAAAAAGATCTTGCTGCAAAAATACTGGGGCGCTATAAGAAATATAGCGGGCGGTGGAGGGCCCAGTTAAAAAAATATTTTTTTTTCTTCATAAGTTGCATTTTTTTTCGCCTAAGTGCGAATTTTTCGTATAAGAATAATAGTTTTCATATACTCTTGAAAAAAAAAAGAGCTTGCTGCAAAAATATTGGGGGGCTATATAAAAATATATATAGCGGGCGGAGGAGGGCCCAGTTTAAAAAAAATATTAATTATTTTCTTATATCATAAGATTCCTCTAACACACATTTCGATTTTTGAGAAGTAGACTTTATATTCAAACAGGGGACTCCTACAATTTTTTTGTGAAGGGCGGTTTTTATTTGAATAGGGCATGTATCTCATTTATTTTATGAAGGGACCCTTTAGTCTAATGCGAGTTCACACTTCGAAGGGTAAAAAAAAAGGGGATCGATGAACTGAATGTATGAAGGGTTCTAGTATTTATGCATAATTTGAATTCTTTGGAATTTTTGTGAAGGGTCCCTTTTTATTAAAAAGGGGATTTGTCGAATTTTTTGTGAAGGGTTCAATATCTATAACTGTTTCCAGTTTCTTTTGAAGGGTCCCTAAAACGTATAATCACTCCATTCGAAGGCTTCCCTATAACTTTTAACTATTTTTGCATGCTAACCTAAATAAATGTATTCCTGTATAAACTATTTGTATACTTCAATCCATTTAAGAATACTATATGTTTTGGCTATCAGTAGTGTAAAGCTTTTTCTTGAATCCTTTGGATTTTTTGTGAAGGGCCTTAGGCCTTTTTATTAAAAAGGGGATCTGTAACTGTTCACTATTTTAATTAACTAATGCACTAGATGGTAAAATTATATTTTGTTCACATAACATTTCGATAATGTTGTAAAGTGATTCATGAAATATGCCACTATGCCTGATTTTACATACTTGTTTATTTACATATACGCTAAAATTCTTTTTATAGTACTCTATACTTTTGGAAGTGTGTATTGTTAGTCTGTCGAAGGGCCCCCTCTGGGTAAAAAAGGGAGGGGGAGGGGGGAGCTATTCAATTGAGTACAGTATAATTCATGTGGGACCCTATATTTTTTACCACAACCTATATCGAATTCATTAAAACGCGCCTGTTTGCCCCAAAAATGTTGAAGTCCGCCAATTAAAATTAATTAGTGACCCTTTTTAATTACTAGCATCTACCATTCTACTGCACATGCAAACTGCGTACTCTCGTTGAGGGAAAAAAAATCTAAAATCTTTAGAAAAAAAAAAAAAAAAGGAAGATATCAAAATCTTCCAAACAAATTTTTGGGAATCGATTGTGTGATCTACCTCCCCGTGGTGATTCCTGGGACCAGGAAGTTTTGACTCTAGGTCACTTCTAGCCAAAAGCTCACACCTTAAGGCAAAATTCATTTCAGTTGAGAGTTTATATCTTAGATTACTTTCAGTTGAAAATCCTACTTTTGGCGACTTTTAAAATTAAAAATTCTATTTTAACTCTAAATTCTATTTTTGGTTTAAAAGAAAAAAAAATCTTAATACCTTTTTCAATGCATGAATCATTATTTCTAACATATATATTGAATAGCCTATTCTAGTTTTAAAAAAAAAAAAAAAAAAAAAAAAAATCGCAAAAAAATTTCTAAGTTCCCTAATTAAAATTAATGAATGACCCTTTTTAATTAAACCATTATTGACTTTTAAAATTCACCTGTAACATGTATATTGAATGGCCTACTCTCGTTGAAAAAAAAAAATGTTTTCGAAAAATTTCTAAGTTCCCTAATTAAAATTAATTAACACTAATCCCCTTATCTTAAGTGGTGGAGGAGGGCACTTCGGGAGGAGGAGCCCTCCTCCCTCCTCACTCCACACTCCACCTCCTGAGGCCGGATCCCCATTTTCTCTCTACTATCAAGGAACAAAAAGAAAAGTGCAACGATATGATATTGTTAAGTTGTTAAGTATACTTAGATTTTATAAAATGTTTTATTTCACGTAAAATATATTCTTTAAAGGAATTTATTTGCAGATATCGAAATAATATGATAAAAGTAGCTTAAAAAAGTTCATACCTCTGCTTACGGTTTGAAAATATTTATAATAATGAACAAGATAACAAATTAAATCCATCATGGGCGTCGATTACAGGGCCATAGAAATTCTCTGGAAATTTTCACAGGGCCATCGCCTCCCTCCCCCCCTCTGGAAATAAAAATTAATAGAAGGTCTGCCCCTTTATCTGTTCAATCTACTCTTCCACGACCCCCCCCCCCTCCCCTTTCCTGACATTTTTAAAAGTTGGCCTTTTTTAATAAACCAATCATTATTTCAAATTTAAAGAATAAAATATGCCGGGCTACTTACGATTTTACAAATCCAAATTAGTTATCTTCTGACACATTCACAAAGTCATTCACTATTCTTAAATTCAAAAATTTTTCAGGTCCTCTTATTAAAAACAAAGAAATTAAATAGTGTTTCCCATTTTTTTGCAAAAGCAAATCAGTTTTCAGAAAATGACCGTCAAAGTTAAAGATATAAATCAATTTTCTGGACTTGACAGTCTGATAAAGTTCATAAAAGAGAAATCGATTACAACTCAAAATTTAACATATCTATAGAAAAGTGAAAAACGTTATTCGATTCTAAATCACTTTAGTAAAAACTTGTAAATTTCATGCTTTTATGTATAAAAATGACAGTGCGAATATAGCAAAAAAGTTCCGTGTTGTTCAGCCGGAAAAAATTGTATATATATAAATTTAATTTGTAATTTGACACTGCTATATGGTATTGTGATTTCATTGTGTATGGTCAGTTTCTTATGTTTCAATGGTTAAATTTTACATTAAGTTTACATATATATATATATATATGTATATATATATACAGAATTACTATACATATACATATATATATATTTTTTTTTTTTGGAACCTCATGGAGGATATCTGAAATGGTATTTAATTACGAGTGAATGTGACCTTAATGTCATAACTGTGTTAAGCATAAACAATATGTATAGCTCTTTTCAAAACATATACGGCGATTGAAGAAATAGCGATGCTTTATAGGAAATGGACAGTGAAATAAATAAATTAAAAAATATTTTATATTTGCACAGACTCTTCGACACTAAACATTCTGCATAAATAGTGTTTATTATTTTTTTAATGGAGCACGGAACAAACAAACAAGTAGGAACTGTATGTTAAACGTGACAAATGAGGTGCGACCCTACTATAACTAGTTTTACAATGTAAAAAAATCATCTTTATTTTTTCTCGAAAATGAATTATATCGTCTGTTACGAGCGAAATGAGCATGCCTTTTTTTTCTTATTAGTGATGCCACGTTTACAGATGCGTATTTTTTTCGACACCAGATAGCGCTGCAAAATTCAACATGAGATATTGCTTTACGAATGATGACCTCCATGGTTTAATATTTCTATGACTCATGATGAACGGATCTCTTGTGTTTATTTACTTTAATGGATTGAGATATTCGGCTATTAATCTAATTTCTACTGAAGTTATCTCAGAATCTATACATTTTTTAATGTAACTCATCACTCCAGCAAACAGTTTTTTTGAATGATCTTTCTAAAAATGTACCTTTTATGCCATTTTATTCGAAGAAATAATGTTGAATAAAAATGACCGCTTGGCATATGAAAAAAGAAGTGTTAAGCCCGTATTTGTTTTCCTCAGTCACATGCGCTTTTATTATACAGATTACGTAGGATACGATTTAATAGAATAAAGAAAACTTTTTAAATATAAGTTGAGATTCGATTTTCACAAAATTTGAAATGACTCGACAAATTTTTTTAACGATTCTCTATATTAAATTTCAAACCATTCGGTTGGGTCGTTTTTGCGCTGTTATGTGTGGACAGACGGACGGATCAGACGACGGCTATAGGTGCTACGCATTTATATAATTACGAACGCACCTAAACTGGGATTATTTTGTCTGAAACTGAGACAGCACTGGGTTGTGCTAATTATATCTTGAATAATCTATGTTTAATACTTTAAACATAAATGATTCCGTGTTATTGTAGCAAGTGTTGATGCAGTGTAATTTACCATACAGTGTTAGCAATATTTACATTAATTCTGTATTAATCTTAATATTCTCTCATAAAAATCCATTTAAAAAAATTATGAAAATATATTGTTTTTATGCTATTTTTTTCCATAATTTACGGCTTTTTCAGAACTCAACACAGAATAACAAATAACAACAGAAGCGTGAGAATTTTAAGACTTCATCTGTTTGAAAAAGAGCGTCCGTTTGCAATTTTGAATTTTCTGCCTCTTACAAGTTCCTTTTATTATTATTATTATTTATTCATTTTGTTTCATTAGTAATGCTTATAGTTAGGATTGCACGAAAAGTTTTTAAATTGGCTTCAAGACTGCTATTAAATCACCTGTCCTGTCACAAACAAGCGCCATCAAAGCAGCCGAATAGCTCAGCACCCTTTAGTACTTAAGTGTGCTATTCAGAGACTTTCTGACACATCACTGGACCACCTGTGGTGTGAATTGTGTTACCCGTCCTCTGAAATATAAATAGAGAAGTACATGAACTATTTTCTGAAAGTAAGATTTTGACAATTTTACAATGGGACGATATAGGTGCAATTTCTCGCTCTTGTGATTGTGCCGGCTCTTTGTGAAAACAGAAAAAACTCATAATTTCTTAAATCGAATCCGTTTAAAGTTATTATTACTTCTAGGAAAAGGGCCGAAAATTTATGTAGGACAGATTTTTGATATAATTAAAAATGGCCCCTAGGGGGGGGGGTTAGAAGAAAAAATTCATAACTTCGTCCATTCAGAAGATATCAAATCCGCTTAAATTTATTATAATTCCTATTTATTATAATAATATTATCCAAAACTTTTATTTTGACAAGTTTTTTATAGAACAACCCTTATAGCAAAAAAAAAAATCCCCGCCGGTTCCGCCTGCAAACAAGTTAGGTTTCGAAATGGGCGTTTCCAAATACCGTATCATGGCAAAAAGGTCATTTATTCCGCAATTCCCAACAAACAGGCGCCCCACGGTCTGCGTCTTCAAAATCTGCCTGTGCCAGTAGGCCAAACCGTCAGGGATTTTTTTTTTTTTTTTTTTTTTTGGGGGGGGGGTCCCAAAACCGTTTTAAAATTTGCAAACTGTATATCGCTAAAAATGCAATTACATCTATTTCCCTTTTGTTTGTAGGAATAAACATACCTTCAATTGAAGAGTTGACTGTTGTAAAAAAAATTTTTGTCAATCATGAAGATGCAAAAGATGTGCCACCTGAGTCAAATGCCTCTGTACTTAAAGATCAATTGAAATGGCAAAACAAAAAAAGCAAGCTACAAATTTTATTCAAATACAAAAAAGCATTTAAGGACACTTATGAACTTTTGGCTGCTGTAGCTACATTTGGTTGCAGCACTGCCATTTGTGAATCTTCTTTTTCAACATTGACGGCCATTAATCGGCCTCAAAGACTGTCCATGTCACATCAAAGAATGGCAGATCTAGCCTTCTTGGCCTTCGAGAGAAAACGGATGGAAAACATAAATTTAGAAGAATTACTAAAAAAATTAAATACAAGTAGAGACAGGAGGTTGCAATTATATTAGAGGGGTCTTATACATGATTCCCATTAGTCTTCAAAATTCTTTCAAATAAATTATTTTTACAACAAATAGAGGTTGTCAAATTTGTAAAAGACTAAAACTAAAATAAAGAAACTAAAATAAAATAAAAGGCCTTATAATTAATTTGGTACTCTGTTTCTTTTCTTTTCTTTTTTTTTTTCATCATGAAAATTAAAAAAATATTTTTTCATTATCGGTAAAGACATCCTCGTTACTTGCTCTATTTATTCTGTTTTTTTTTCTCATATCTTTATTGCGTGATGTAAATATAACGAAACATCATTTAATAAATTGTACTTGAATGCATTTATTAATATAAACGAACATAAAACCTACATAAATTTAAATTACTTAATTAAAAGGAAACAACTTATTTACGTTATGTAAATGTAAATGTTTTATTTATGTGTCTTTGATATATTTTTATTGTGTCTTGGAACAAACATTAAAAATTTCATTCTGGCTTCGGAGAGATCTTACGTTTTAAATGAGAAAAAAATTACACTAAAAGTACAGTACATATTTTTCAAGGTATAAGAGACGTGAAAAAAATTAAGAAACAATCTGCCCTCCCTGGAAAAATATTTGCCCCACCTGGAAGTAAGGTCTAGCTACGGGCCTGTTTCCAGTTAGACGGAAATTCTAGTTATATATTTACCACAATTTCTGCATAGTGGAAGTAGTGGATTATTAGAATAATAAGATATTCGTCTTATTTAACCTCTCAATAATTAAATAAGGTTATAATACTTTGTAAAATCTCGCATGTCACGTCATGATGCATGTATATCTCTCACAAATCATTTATTAACAACGAGGGAACCTTATTACCTTAAAGGCGCCCCCTCGGCTTTTCAATAGAGAATGTGCATGTGACGTCACGAAGCCGTAAAGAACGAACGGTAGGCAAAACATACGCATGGCTACTGTATAGTTAGCTGTGTTATGTGCTTATTATTCCTATTTTTTTATTTAATTATTCATATAATTTTGCCTTTCTTAATTGCAGCGGATAGCCCAAGGTAGGTCCTGATGCACCTGAGGCTCGAATTTTTAATTTTTTGAGACCCCGGCCCTCTGGGGCCCCTTTAAGATTTTTGCCCTAAATTGTTAATAATTTACCCAATTTTTATCCGATCCTCATCGTTTTTCGGACCTTTTTTCCGTTTAGCTTTCACCCCCATTTCTACGTTCTAGTTATGACCCTGGCCCCCTAGGGCCTGGTACGGGGCCCGTTGAAGTTCTTGCTTCCTAAACTGATAATTTAGCCCGCTGATAGACCGCTGATAGCCCGCTTTTAAACCGATTTTCTTAGTTTTTGGGGCCTTTTCTTCATTTAGTTATTTCCCCATTGCTACTTTCTAATTAGGACCCTTCATCTTAGGGCCCTGCTCAAAACTATCGGCTGGCCTCTTTTTGGGCCCCCTACTATAGTTCCCCTAAAAATCGTCCGATAACTTTTTTTTTCTAACAACTTAGAACTTCCAGCTACTACATGAACAACAAAAACAAGAACAAAAAAATTCGGTGAAGATCCGGGCCCCCTGGGCCCCTTGAAGTTTTTGTTCCCTAAATTGTTAATACCTTGTCCCCTTTTAATCCGATTTTCGTTTTTGGGGCCATTTCTCCATTTAACTTTTCCCCCATTTATTTCCTCCATTCCAGTTAGGAGCGTTCATCTTAGGGCCCTGCTCAAAACTATCAGCTGGCCCCTCTTTAGGCCCCCCTACTATATTTCTCCTAAAAATTGTCCGATTCACTAACTTTTTTTTTCTAACAACTTAGAACTTCTAGCTACTACATAAACGACAAAAAAAAATTGGAGAAGATCCGGGCCCCTTGGTCCCCTTGAAGTTATTGTTCCCTAAATTGTTAATACCTTGTCCCCTTTTAATTCGATCTTCGTTTTGGGGGGCGTTTTCTCCATTTAGTTATTTCCCCATTTCTACATTCCAGGTAGGACCGTTCATCTTAGGGCCCTGCTCAAAACTATCAGCGGCCCCTTTTGGGCCCCCTAGTATAGCTCCCTTAAAAATCGTCCAATTCGCTAGCTTTTTTTTTTTCTAATAACTTCTTAGCATTACCAGCAACGACATGAATGACCAAAAATTTCTCGGACAAGATCCGGGCCCAGGGACCCGGATCTTGTCCGAGAAATTTTGGAAAATGTTGGTTTTCGCCCCTTACGTTACCCATAACTTCTTAATTATGATACGTATCGAATCCGATTAAAGTTATTATTATTTCTAGGAAAAGGGCCGAAAATTTATATATGACAGATTTTTGATATCATTAAAAATGGCCCCAAGTGGTTGGTGTGTGGGGGGGGGAGAGAGAATAGGAGTTTAAGAAGAAAAAAAAATCATAACTTTGTCAATTCACAAGTTATCAAATCCGCTAATTTATTACAAATCCTCTTAATATTATCTACAACTTTTATATTGACAAGTTTTTTTTTATAAAACCAACCCTTACAGAAAAAAAAATCTTTGTGTGCTCCGCCTACAGACACAGGTAGATTTCGAAGTGATCGGTTCCATAATGGCAAAAAGGTCATTTCTTCTGCAATCTTCAACAGGGTTTGGTTCATTCGACTCGATATTGAAAACTTGAGGTTTTTTTTTTTTTTTTTTTTTTATTATCACGGGCGCTAGTCAGTTCGTTATTAATAAATGTTTGGTTCGATTTTGAGTAACTGGATATCATCTTTTGTTACAAAATGTTATTTTTCACAAAAATATAACAAATTTCAGAAAAATAAATTTTATTTTTCACAAAATGCCTCCCCCTCCCCCCCCCCCCAAAAAAAAAAAAAACTGCATCGACACCTGATTAAATGCTTTTTAAATGGTAAGGTTTTTTTAAAAACATGGCATCTATTATTATTTTTTTTTTGATTAAATTATATAATTCTCTTTTATTAAAAAAAAAAAAAAAAAAAAAAAAAAGAGTAAAATGTTTCTTAAAAAAATATCGCCCTTATAGTACTTCATTAAATGTTTCATAAAAGTCAATTTTTTGTTTTGTCCTGTTTTATACATATTATTAGAATAGTAAAAATATTTTTTTTTAAACTTAAGGAGTGTTTATTTAGTATAAAAATTATTTCAGCTAATAAAACCGAATTCTGACAAAACTTATGCTTCAGTTTCATAGATTTCCTTGTCATAATACAACATGTTAAAATTATATAAAAGTGTTAAAATTATATAAAATTATATAAAAGATAGAGAATGCATCTCTATGCATTCTCTATCAAAAATAAGCCGTTTTGATTTGAGAACACTCATAGGTATCATTTTAATCGATTTTATCATTTAATCTGAATATAACGAAATTTGTAAACATTTTCCGATTAGCTCAAACAATAAAAAGTTACCATACGAACAAGAACAATTTGAACTACAAGTAGAAAAAAAGTAAATAAAACATTAACTTTACGACATAAAAAAAAAGAACTAAAATCTTTCTCCTACCAGCTACAACAAGTTGAAACGCTTAATGAGCTCTTGAATTCTTCCCTGGAAACTTTTTTAAATAAGTTTCAATATCTGATGAAGCAACCGATGGCCAAAAAGCCATATTTGCTTTCCAATCTGCATCCACAATAATATACGGATCATCTAAAATAATAACACTATTATTCGGTTTGACAAATCTAAGCTTTGTTAAATAATCTTGATTAGCAACAGAATCTAAGTTCTGTGCATAATCTGATAAAAGAAAATTTGTTTTTGAATAAATATGATCCATAATTGAATGCAAAAATTTCGCTTTCTCATAGGAAACCGTAGGAATAGCTCATTGAGCGGGATATGTTTTGCCTACCGAAGAGGCGTGGTCTAGTGAGGAACCAGTTTGTTGACAAACATGCACATTCTCTATCAGTCCGACATTCTTTGATTCAAATTTAGCCTTTACTTCCATAAACTATATTTTCAAATACATTATAAATGTTATTGGTGTCAGTGTAATATTTTTATAGTTATATTTTTTGGTTTTCTTAGCACAGAGATTTTAATACATTTCAGTATAGTTCAGTTTCCTATTTTAACAATAAATTTATTTATTTACTTTACTTACCTACCAGATATTAAAAAGAGTACATCCTGCATTTTCGGAGGAAATGATTGTTTTGAATGTACTTTCAATTACTAAAATGTTAACCATATTAATAAAAATGAAAAACTGTTGTAGGCACGGAAAAGAAGCATGTTAAATGCTGGTTTAAATGTAGCACTAAAAAACATATATAATAATAATAATTTAAAAATAATAATAATATAATAAATTTTGTCTATGTTTACAAAAGCTTATGTTGTGGTACTGTATTGTCATTAGTACTTTCTAGGTTCTTATTTTATTATTTATATCTCGATTTGATATGTATTATCTTGCTTTTAAAGAAAATTATATCTACTCACTTATTCATTCAGTTTTCTATATATGCGAAAAAAAAACAGATGTGTGTCGAAAAGAAAAGTGGTAATTCTTAATTGGACTCAGATGTAAAAATTCGCGATTTTAAGATAATTTTTTGAAGCATTAAATTGTACTATGGAAAATTCAAAAAAAATACGTGCTATATTTTCCTAAAAGAAAGTTATGTAGTTATTTTCATATATACCGAAATATTATGGAAACTTTTTTATTTAAACAAGCGGGAGAAACAGAAAAACGGTAAAAAAAGGAAATATATATCATTTATTTTATAATGGTTATTATTAATTAATTTATTTATTTTTACTCTTCTCTCCCCCCAAATTTTATATTTGATATTATTTATTTCCTGTTATATAATTCAAAGTGCAACTATCGACAGATTCAAGCGACAAATTAAGCTATAATGATGTTTTAATAAATATTATAGTTTAAATATAGTATATTATATTTTATATGAGAGAACTTTGGATTTAATAGCGCCTTCTATTAAATTCCTTAGGAAAAAAACCTATGATAATTTGTATGTTTAAATATTTTTAATACATTGCATTCGCTCACTGTCAGTCCAAAGTAAACAAAAATTATAAATAAAAATTGATTTAATACGTAACTTTTATACAATAATTTCTATATAATACCAATACTGGTTTATAAATGAATTTACTAAATACGAATATATTTTATTTAAATTGCAATGAATTTAATTAAGAACCGACCAGATTATCGCGGCTGTGAAAAATAATAAAATGCTTGCGTTTAAAATGCTAATAAACCTTTAAATTGCTAACAATGTTATCACAATGGGAACTCTATTTATGAACAACTTTCCCCAACAACTTGTCTACGTTATATTTAAGGATTTTTGCATGTTTGTTATGTGATATTTTTTTATTACTACTATTTCTTTAAAATTGCATGAAAATGTGAATTATTTATCTTCGTCATAATATTGGGTTGAGGAAAAAGTAATTTCGTTTTTTATAATGTTTTTCAAAGAGAATTTATTCATATAAATTTCAAACACTAATCAATGATATATGTGCCGTTTTGGTCGATGACCATTTGCCACTTTTCCAGTAAAACCATAATTCCGTCACTGTAGAGCTTCTGAGATTTCTGGGCGAAAAACTGACCCAAGGGATTTTCACAAGCCTCTTTTGAAGCCAGCTTTACACCATTAAGATAGTTCTGCAGAGATCGAAACAAATGGTAGTCGGATGGGGCAATGTCCGGGCTATAGGGTGGATGCTTCAAAACTTCCCAGCCAAGTTCTCTCAATTTTTGCCGCGTCACTAAAGATGTGTGTAGTCTGGTGTTGTCGTGATGGAAGACAACGCCTTTCCTATTGATCAATTCTGGCCTCTTTTTTTAATTGCCTGCTTCAATCGCATTAGTTGTTGACAATAGACAGTCGAATTAATGGTTTGGCCAGGTTCGAGCAGCTCATGATGAACATTGCCTTTCCAATCCTACCAAACACCAGCATCACCTTCCTTGGCATCAATCCGGGCTGTACTACCATTTGTGAAGCTTCTTCGGGCTTCGACCACGATCTTTTTCGCACATTATTGTCGTACGTGATCCACTTTTCATTGCCCGTAATCATTCGTTTAAAAAATGGCTCGATTTCGTTTTGTTTCAGCAACGATTCTCAAATGGAAACTTGGTCCATTAAATTTTTCGCTGTAAATTCATGCGGAACCCAAGTATCGAGCTTCTTTTGGTATCCAATCTTATGTAAATGGTTCAAAACTGTTTTTTGATAGATATTTAGTTCCATAGTGATGTCGCGAGATGAAATATGTCAATCTATCTCGATTTTGTTAAGAATTTCATCGACTTTTTCAACAATTGGCCGGTCAGGGCGAGGTTCATCTTTAACATAGAAATTTCCTGAACGAAAATGAGCAAACCAATTCTGACACTGGTGGTGACTTCAACACCACACAATTTTTTATGAGCCTGCGCTGCATTTTTTCCTTTTAGGAAATAGAAAAGCAAAATATGACGAAAATGACCTTCTGGAATCTTCATTTTCAAAGCGCAATAACTTTTGACTGAGTAAACAGATAACGTTACCTTTATATCTACAATGTTCTATGGACTGTTACCTTCCGAACGGTCTATAGTATGGCTTCATTGAATAAACATTACTAGAGATATGTGACTTTAAAGCCTTCTATTGGGAAAAAACGAAATTACTTTTTCCTCAACCCAATATATATATATATATATATATATATATGTTATATAAAAAATTTATTTCCTTCGTATCCTTCCATTTTATTCGCATTAATCTTTTAAATTAATCTAACTTCTGTCATAGTCAGTATTTCCTTAATTCTTAATAATATTTATTCCTATTTAATGTCCTTTTGAAAGTAAATATCCGTATATTAATAATTATCTTATTCCAACTCTTAATCTAAAATTTTAAGTTCATTCGTAGCTTTTATCAGCTCCCCACTCTATAAAATTCTGAGACGCGTTCTCATTTCGAATGTTTTTTAAAAAGCCATTTTCTTTTTATTATTATTATTTTATTTTCTGATTTCGCGCGTTGGGTTTGTCACTTCAAAATTGATACGCGGCCAAGTTAGGGATTCTTTCCTGTCTTAGCTTCTCCCTCTAACCTCATTCGCTGGTCTGGAGGCCACCTCTCACTCATTGGTCTATGCGCTCGTGACGTCGTTTTTTGTATGTCTACGCTGGGTGAACAAAACTAACTCGCATCCGTCAGAGCGGAGGATTTTTGACGTATCTGAAAGTGTAAACAAATATGTATCTGGTGTTTATCGTCTCGTAGAATATTCATATAGCCATTTAACATCTTTAAATCAATGAAGTGAACCATCGTGAAGCCCGAGGGCTATAAGTTTTATACCTGTGGGAATTGTCTCTGCATCGCTCGTATCTATACTAATAAAAGAAAATTTCGCTCTGTGTGTGTGTCCGTGTGTGTGTCTGTTGGCGATGGCTAGGAAAATTTAGCCCACCTAGAAGGCTGTAAATTTAGATTTAGGTAGTCCAAACCCTCTCCTGGTGCACCATTACTTCAGAATTTTAATATTTCAATTACTTTCTGAAATATTAATTAATATTCACATAGAACTCTCATCAAAAATTAAGCTTTTATTCTCTTGGGTTGGTTGGTTCACTGGTTGGTTGCATCCATTCTTCAGAGAAGTAATTAAATAAATCAGAGTAGCGATGCATAAATAAGGATTTCTAACTAAATAGTCTCAATATGGATTGAAGTTATCAGCGTAGAGGAGCCATGCGAATGTCGCGCCATCTGTACATGACAAATTACACATACGTCCCACTGATTGAAATATTTTACAGGCACATTTTTCTTCATGACAATTAGTCGGGTTTAAGTTTTTTTTTTTTTTTTTACATGACATTTATTATTATGATGGAGATTTTTAATACAGAAAACTTTATTTAACAGATTCTTTTTTATATTTGCGGGAATGAAGAGGGGCAAGGGTTTAATTACATTTAAGCGTCAAGGTGTATTTCTAGAAAGCAGTTACCAGAATTTCCGAATAATAGTGTAAGCCAAATTTCAAATTAAGTTCCTAGCTTAACCAAATGAATCAATCTTTAAAGATGTATTGTGATCCTCTTAATTAGTTATTTGCTGAAGGCCACTTGAACACCCCCCCCCCCCCTCCCGGCACGTCCTTCAAGGTTTTTTCTCTAACTCTGTTCCGTTTCCATATCTCAGCAACTATCTTTCTGATTTCAACGCAAGTGATTTCAAACATTATAATTAATTTAACAGTCACCCTATATAACATTAAACTAAATTTATGAGTAGTGGTTACCACTATTTACGAATAACAGTTTAAGCCAAATTTGTAATTAAATGCAAAGCTTAAGGAAACGAACAAATTTTGAAAAATGCATTGTGGTCCTCCTAATCAGTCATTTGATGAAGGGCACTTGAACATCCCCTCCCCCCTTCCCCGGGACCTCCTTCAAGGATTTTTCTCTAACTATGCACCGTTTCCATATCTCAGCAACTATTTTTCCGATTTCAACGCAAGTGGTTCCAAACATTATAATTAACTTAATAGTCACTCTTTATAACATTAAACTAAATTTATGAGTAGCGGTTACCACTATTTCCGAATAATAGTTTAAGCCAAATTTGTAATTACGTTCCTAGCTTAAGCAAACGAACGAATTTTGAAAGATGCATAGTGGTCCTTCTAATTAGTTATTTGCTGAAGGCCACTTGAACACCCCCCCCCCTCCCGGCACGTCCTTCAAGGTTTTTTCTCTAACTCTGCTCCGTTTCCATATCTCAGCAACTATCTTTCCGATTTCAACACAAGTGATTCTAAACATTATAATTAACTTAATTGTTACTCTTTATAACATTAAACTAAAATTATGAGTAGCGGTTGCCAATATTTACGAATAATAGTTTAAGCCAAATTTGTAATTAAGTTCAAAGCTTAAGCAAACGAACGAATTTTGAAAGATGCATAGTGGTCCTCCTAATTAGTCATTTTCTGAAGGGAACTTGAACCCCCCCCCCCCACCTCTTGTAAAGGTTTTTCTCTAACTATGCTCCGTTTCCATATCTCAGCAACTATCTTTCCGATTTCAACGCAAGTGATTCCAAACATTACAATTAACTTAATAGTCACTCTTTATAACATTAAACTAAATTTATGAGTAGCGGTTACCACTATTTCCGAATAATTGGGTAAGCCAAATTTGTAATTAACTTCCTAGCTTAAGCAAACTAACGAATTTCGAAAGATGCATAGTGCTCCTCTTAATTAGTCATTTGCTGAAGGGTACTTGAACAACCCTCCCCCCCGGCCCCTCCTTCAAGGTTTTTCTCTAACTATGCCCCGTTTCTATATATCAGAAACTATCTTTCCGATTTCAACGCAAGTGATTCCAAACATTATATTTAACTTAATAGTCACCCTTTATAACATTAAATTAAATTTATGAGTAGCGGTTACCACTATTTACAAATAATAGTTTAAGCCAACTTTGTAATTAAGTTCCTAGCTTAACAAAACGAACGAATTTTTATGCATGCATAGTGGGCCTCCTAATTAGTCATTTTCTGAAGGACACTCGAACATCCCCTCCCCTCGGCATCTCACTCAAGGTTATTTTCCTAACTGTGCCTTATTGCAATAACTGGGCTAATAATGTTCCAATCTTCTCGAAACCAGCTCAATTTTGTAGTGCGCCTACTATACAGTAACGTAGGCAGCGGGGACCTGTCTCGGAAGCTCGTTCGGAAAGAGGTTTGTTTAGAACAGAATGCTCCCCTGGCGGTGGTAGGGGGAAATAAAAGATTTTCTAGAGCGTACGAACATGCCGGGTATACGGTTCCGAAGCCATCGTAGACCGTGGCCAGAGTTCCGTTTTTTAAGAGATTTAAGTTTATTACAAGGGCCCGGGCAACGCCGGGCGGGTCAGCTAGTTCTAAATAAACTATTTGTCTGGAAATTGGCTGGATTTACTGAAGAAACTTTTGTGGACTCATTTCATTGCCTCACTACTTCGCCATGATCGGGAATGTCGGCTGCACTATGCTATATCTTTAACGGACTGCCATTTTCTCATGGAAAATTACATCTGGTGCTATCTCATCTTAGTCAAAATGCCACAAAAAAGCCCGGCAGGATTCTATGAACTTACGCCAAGCCATGCCAATATTTTGATAAACAGAGGAACTGCGAACATGTTGCTGAATAAGTTGCTGAACATCTTCATTGCGCTGTGTGCTTCTGATTCTCGCGAAGTGCGTGTCGATAATTTGTTCTTCTGATCTTCTTATTCTGATGGACGGAGGAGCTGCGAATGTATTGCCGGGTGCTGCTGTGCATCTTCATTGCGGCGTGTGTGATTGATTCTCACGGGGTGTGCATCGAGTATTTTCAAAAAGTGATGGAAGTTTTTATACCTGGAAACACCGGATACAAGCTGTGTGAATTTTCTACAAAGCATCATCTCAATTATGACGGAATAATCTAAATAAATATTTTCTTTTACAGAAAAAAAAATTATGAAAAATTATGAAAAATTATCATTTTACAAATTAATAAATAAAATTATTGGTCGTCTTAAAATTTCAAAAAGTAAACAGGCAGACACTTGTGAACGGAGTTACGTAAGTTTGAAAATATTTATTATTGTATGTATTATTTATTATTTTATTTATTTTTATGTTATTTAAGTTTCGCTCAGATTTTTTTTATTTGTTGTATTATTATTATTATTATCATTATTTATTAGAGATGGAGGTATTTACATTTGTTATTTAATTTAAATTTTGTTTTACATCTTGTTGTGTTAATTCTCTTTAATTTTTATGTTAATGAGGTACCCCTCTTTTATGTTATTGCGATCTGGATTTGTAAAAGTCCCTGGTGATCACAAAGTGAGTGAAAACGAAATAAACATCATTCGTTTTGATTTCGAATCTGGAATGAACATTCAATCTTGGTTAAACCATTTTGACAAAACATGCCTTTCTGAAAAGAAAGATGAAAATTGGAAGATTAAAAATATTTCCAAATATTTGAAAGGAGAGGCTCTGAAGGTATTTATCAATGAATGTTTAGAATGTAATGCTTTTGACAAAATAACTGATATTCTTACTGAAAAATTTATAACTGTTCATGTTCCTCGATTTTCAGAATTTGCTTCTATGAAATTAAATGATCTCAATGATTTGGATAAGTACTTTCGAAAAAAGGTTGAAATAGGTAGACAACTTTGTTTATGTGAAACTATAATAGTACAGGGATTAACAGACGGTCTCAAACCTGAGTACCAGAATTATATGATTAGTAATCTTCCAAAAAATACAATAGACTGGTACCTAATGGATAAACAGCTAGTAGTGATTCCTACTTCTCATGTCAACAATAGTAATTCTAGGAGTAATTTTCAGAATTATAGATCATTGCCACAATATGATCAGGCACCTAGGCATTGGGTTCGCCCAAGTCGAAATTTTCATGTGCCAAATTCCAATTTTCATTCACAGAGCAATTTTAATGCTCCAAATTCTAGATTTATCAATCCTAGGTTGCCTACTATCCATTTTCAGAGAAATTACCCAAGTAGACCATGTCGAATGTGTTTAAATAGAGGTATCCAAAATGCTTACCACTGGGAGAGAGATTGTGTATTCAATGTTCGGCCTCCTCAATCTTCTGCACCCCCTCTTAGTCAACCACAACCATCTACTGATAATATATGACAGTTAATTGTATCAGGATGTGTAAATAACACGGAACTACCTTGTGTGATTGACTCTGGCTCAACCATAAGTATTTTACCTTTTAAATTTGTTAAATTGTTAAATGCTAAAGTTATAAATATTCCACCTGTTATTATTGGCCAAGCCAAAGGAACTGTTGTAATAGATAAAGCTTGTAATTTATTGTTTAAATTGGGTAATGTGCAACAAAATATTAGATTTTTGATATGTAATACAAATTTAGATTATGCTATATTAGGTTTACAAGAATGCTGTAAGTTTAAATTAATTATTGATTGTGCAAATTGTAGAGTATTACAAGGAGACCTTGTTTTAAATCAGTCTAAGAGCATATCCAGTGATGATTTAAGATTACTTCATTTTAATGTTAACTATGATTATCAGAGAGTGCAACCCGATTATAGAAAGATCATATCTCCACAATCCTTTGTTCCATCTAATGTTGATAATTCTAAATTAATTGGGGAAATAAATTCTATAGAAAATGAAACTTTAAGGGAAAGTATAAGGGATTATTTAGACATTTTTTCTAAAAATAAATTTGATGTCGGGAGAATTAATATTGAACCGCAACGTATTTTCCTTAATTCTGACCTACCAATATCTCTGAGGACGTACAGAACTTCCCCTTTAGAAGAAAAAGAGATTTCAGATCAAATTCATTCATTATTAGATGCTGGTTTAATTAAAGAGAGCAATAGTCCCTATTCTGCACCTATTACATTAGTAATGAAAAGAGAAGAAGGTAAAAAAAACTAGATTATGTGTTGACTACAGAAAACTAAATGCAATAATGAAAAATGACGCAGAACCCCTACCTCGTATAGATGGAATTTTAGATAAACTGAGTAGTGCGCAGTGTTTTTCAACTTTAGATTTAGCCCCTGGCTACTGGCACATACCCATACATCCATCCGATACTGAAAAATTGGCTTTTGCTACAAACTTTGGGCTCTTTGAATGGTTAGTTCTGCCCTTCGGGATTAAATTAGGCCCCCCAATATTTAATAGAACCCTTAGAAGAATATTTACTAAAAGTAGATAAGAAACGCCGGTTCTGTGCCAGCTGCACGCGCTGCACCAACCTCAAGGTGACCTCTGTATACTGTATAGGTCACGGTACGGCGCAGCGGGGATACGTCACAGAGATAAGCGGAGTGGGGAGATAAGCGAGTGGAGAGATAAGGGAATGGGGGAGATAACGAACTCTAAGAGGGGGATTATTTTAATTAATGGAATTAGTTTAATTAATGAATCGTGGAATGCTCTTTAGAAACAATGTTTAACCCTCTGACTGACAAGGCATTTGAGCGGTCACGGAAATGAAATGCTCATTCAAAGAAGATAAAATAGTATGCCAAAAAAACCAACATCTATTCAGTATTTCCTTTTCAAAATGGACCGTATATTTTCACCCCCCAATCCAATTAGTTATAGCAGCAGAGATAACCACAGAAGGTATGGGGAGAGTTTGGAAATTCTTAGAAATCATTCTCTCCCCTAATCGCCTCCTCTCCTTTGTGAGTTACTTTTCCTTTCTATTTTGACCAGTGGAAAGTTGAACGCGGGTTTTTACGAGACGCAGTTTTTCCTCCTTTGGAAATGTCTGTTTTATATGCGTTTTTGATAAATACGTTTTATGAAATTTAATCTTTTTTACTTTATAACCCTTAATCTACAATATTTTGAAAGAAAATCTCGATGTTTCAAAGTGCACCATAATTTTCATAATTATACCTCTGGGGGTGCCAAGTAGAGATGAGACGGGCTCAGCCAGAGCCCAAAAGCCCGAGCCCGGACCCGACACGGGCTCGGGCTCGATTTTTATATTGGTCTTCGGGCCCGGGCGGGCTCATTCTTTCTGAAACTGACAATTTTATTTATTTTCATATCGTAAAAATAAAAATAACATTTTTTCCCTTAAAAAATTACATATTTCATTTTAAGTCATTTAATGCTAGTTTCATCAGAATGAATAAAAGGGGAAGCAGAAATTTTATTTTTCTTTTCCAGTTTTAGAATACTATTTTAAAAGGAAATTTTACAATAATTGCAGATTTATGGAATCACAGAAAAAAGCGCACCGGAAAAAAGCGCACTTGAAAAAAGCGCACGGAAAAAAGCACACCAGAAAAAAGCGCACCGAAAAAAGCGCACCGGAAAAAAGCGCACCTTGAAGCAATCGCAGCTTGAAAAAAGCACACCTACATCAGATAAAAATTCATATGGAAAAAAATACACTGTAAATTAAAATATAAATTATTTTAATTAATATGAAAACACAAAATTATGTTTTGATTGTGAATTTGACACAATTTCTCATTAAAACGACATGCATTAAATGGATGTAAGTTTTTAGCTTACAGGCTATCAAGTCTGACATTGCATACGCAGGTTCGAATTTAGGTAAAAAGGGCAACAGTAATAACGTCAATAGGTAAAAAGGGCAACAGGTAAAATGGTCAATAATCAAAATAAAAATAATACATTACATAGCATTGAACATAAAATTGGTATATATTATTTATTGAGATGTATATAAGTTCAGTTATAGAAAACCGATTCTATCTTTTCTCAAGTGTTATTTAAGAACGTGTATCTGTAACCCTAACATTACTATTTACAAGTTGCAGGTTGCATGTAATTTCATTTCCAATGATCCAAATAGGTTGAAAGTTATTGCAAACAAGTTAGCAACAGAAGGAAGGACACATCCTATTGTCTATTCCCCCTTTACTTTCCACTCTGGGATTCAACTTGAGAAAGGTTTTAAATAAGTTGGTTTTTGTAATGTAAAGAGGGGTGGAAGAATATTTTGTCTCATAGTGTCATATTATATTAGACAGGTGCGCAAATCCGAAAAATACTCCCTTGTAAGCTGGAAATGTCTTTAATGCATTTTGCAAAGAAATATTTTATTTATTATCCATTATTTCACTGTTCAATTAACTACTCTATATAGGCATTTACATAATTATTATATTTTCAGTTTGACTATTAAAACTATATCATGTAATTAATATAAAAATTGAATTTATCTGACATGTATGGCGTCATAATCATATATGACGTACATGACATTATATAAACTTGATGAGCAAGTTATAGTCGCATTCTTCATTCTATTAAATCCTATCATACGCTTAATTCAGTGATATCCCATGATAGGTAATGATTCTAGGTTGCCATCATGGTGATTACATCCTATTTAAGATGGAGTCCTATTACTTCCGTCTTACAGAATTTAAAACAAAATTTGTATAAAATTTGTGTAAAATTGTTTAATTATAGCAATCCTATAATCTACAAATAGTTTTTTGGATAGATGTTTCCGGAAAAATAGATATTAAATGGAAAAAAGACTCTAAATAAGGATTTCAAGATCTGAAATTTTCAAAGCTAGGCTTAGGCTTCCCATTGGAATTTTCTGTAAATATCAACAAAAGATAAAATGTTGCCAGTTTAAAATATTCATATTTCATTACGGAAATTAATCATATCATAATAACAGACGATATAATACATTTCACTGAAAATAGTTACAGTGCGAACGCACCTCATTTGTCACGTTTGGCGTACATTTTCCAATTTGTTTGATTTTTCGACGAATGAATTATAAGCGAATAGTTTCTTATGATGACCTTTATGCGTGCAGAAATTCTATCCAAAACACCAATTTGGACAGCAATCTCTAAAAGACTTCCTACCTTTATCGAATAATGGAAAAAACTGCCAAATTTTATAGTGTATGAATAAGAGCACCTGCCAATTTCATTTGTTTTCGAACAAAACTGAATTCAGGAATGTGTCAGAAAGTGGCTTTTTTTAGGTGCGTTCGTAATTATATAAATACGTAGCACCTATAGTCGTCGCTTGGTCCGTCCGTCTGTCCGTCCGTCTGTCTGTCTGTCCGCATATAACAACTCAAAAACTACCCAACCAAATGGTTTGCAATTTAAAATATATTATCTTTGCAGAATTTTGTCGAGACATTTCAAATTTTATTAAAATCGAATCAAAACTTTAGGAGATATTAATAAAAATATTTATTAAGAAATTTGAATTTTTTTTTTTAAATCGGTGCTTTTTTGTTATAGGAGCTTCCGAAGTTTAATCGTCAAGCGACCGAGATACTTATTTTATGACAGAAATTAATCTGCAGACGATATAATTCATTTCACAGAATTAAAAATCATCAAGATTTGAATATTTATATAACTAGCTGATACATATATATCTGAATATTTATATAACTAGTTAAGATATTTGTATGAACAGTGTCATAAAATATATACTTAACTAGCTGTTTAACCCGTTCTACGCACGGGATATCATGAATTTAATTCTAAAACGTGCGTACAAACGCACCTCGTTTGTAACGTTTGACGTACAATTTCCAACTTGTTTAGATTTGAGAGCAGTCTTAAGGGATAGCTTTTGTCTAATAGAGTTTAGGAAAAAACGAAGCAACTGCAGGAGAAAAAAAATCATCAATGATAATATATTTAAATTTAAAGAGAGAGAGAGAAAAGAAATAAATAAAATACCTTTCCAAATCCTGTTCTTAAATCTTTTGCATATGATATAATGTTCAACTGGAAATCCTTTTAAATATTTAAATAAATATATGACCAAGCATTAACATTTTGAAGATAAAAATAACAGACACACACAAAGAAGGAAAAAAGAACTTTATTAAATGCATTTCATGGTTAGAATTAGTACTAATACTATATAATAAATGATTAAAAAAATACTTTTATAAGAGGTTGCGTAGAGATCACATAAAATATATTATAAAGGCTTTTATGTTTTTCGAATAAAGTAGAAAAAAAAAAGTATGCTACTAAAATTGAACTTGCCCATAGAGAAATCGTATAATCTTTTTATATTGGAATCCAAATTGACTATTTTCTAACAAGATTTCTGAATTCAGTTTCGTTCATTAACACATGGAATCGACGAATGCTCTTATTTAGAAACTATGAAGTCGAACAGTTTTTTCCATTTTTCGAAAAAGGCAGGCGGTCTTTTAGAAAATGCTGTGAAAATTGTCGTTTTGAATATAACTTCTGCACACGACAGCCCAATAAATATCATCATGAAAAAAACTCACTTATAACTCAAGATGTGCTTATAACTCAAGACTTCATTTGTCCAAAAAAAAAAAAAAAAAAAAACTATTGGATCCCAAATTATTTACATAGTTATCTCTGCATTTGTCATTTTGCATTTATCATTTTGTTCTGTGCTTTTAGAGTCTCTCGTTGTCGACCAAGTAAAAATGTTCTCTTTTTCTTTTAGGTAGATTTCGTAAGAAATACTGCCTATTACATTCTAACCTAAGTTGGAATTTTTGAAAAATATTTGCTAATCTACGCCGATCATGACTCCCAGAGCCCAACCCCCCCCCCCCCCAGTTCAAAACTTATATACATATAGTCACTGTTTTATGGACACGATAACTGCAATAATTCTGCACAAATCTTTTCCAAACTGATACATAAAATCAAGGGGCATAAAATCTTGGTCTAGGTCGTTAATGGGCAAAATCGAACCAGGGGGGGGGGGATGGAGGGACTTTTGTGAAAACAGAAAAAAAACTCATAATTTCTTAATTATGATATCTATCGAAACCGTTTAAAGTTATTATTACTTCTATGAAAAGGGCAAAACTTTATGTATGACAGATTTTTGATATCATTAAAAATGGCCCCAAGGGGGGGAGGGGGTGTTTAGAAGAAAAAAATTCCTAACTTCGTCAATTCACAAGATATCAAATCTGCTTAAATTTATTATAAATCCTCTTAATATTATTTAAAACTTTTATATTGACAAGTTTTTTTATAGGACCAATCCTTATAGCAAAAAAATCTCTGCCGGCTCCGCCTGCAAACAAGTTAGGTTTTGAAGTGGGCGGTTCCAACTACCGCATCATGGCAAAAAGCTCATTTCTTTTGTGATTTCTTCACATGTTTACACTTGGCATGCGGCTAATACGAAAGTATCACTTTAAAAATTTTATTTGAATACATTATTGCGATTTTTGATTAAACAAAATGCTCTTTGGTTTTGTCAGAGGGAAATCTAAAAAATATATATAAATATATATATACCAAAAACCCTATATGTTCTGTAACCTGGGAAACTCGGACTGGATCCCCTATTTTAAATAACATAATAGGCGTTAGACATCCTCGCAGTTCGGTTTATGGCAAATCCGAACCCAACAATTCTATATCAAGTCAACCCGAAAACCGTTCGAACCAGACAAACAAAATTAGTTGACCCGCAACGAGACTCGAATACTTTTAAATAACTTTCGTCGACCTCAACCCGACCTGAACCCGAAATGAAAGAAAATTATCCCATGTTTTAATGCAAGGATGGAAAAGTAGTCTTCAGTCGTATCTCTAGTATCAATATTATCTTTAAAAATCAATATGTACTCATTAGTATATTCAAATATATAGTTTTCCACCTGAGAAAGTATTTTGGAGCTTCTTTTGAGTAATTGGATCAACACGAACACGGACTGCAAGTGTCAATACCCAAACAGAATCTGAAACAATTAAAGTGAGCCTTACCTGAACCCGACCCAAAGTGAAAATAAATAGGTCAACCCGACCTCACCGAACAGAGGGTAGGGTAAAATATTGTTATATATGTTCATTTTCCTCTTAAACTTTAAAATGAAATTTAGATATACAATTGTATACTAATTTTACATAATTGCGTTAAAATATGGAGTACTTTTCCTTCATTCGGGTTCGGGTAGTTTTTGGGTGAAAGTATGTCGGATTCGGATTGGGTTATGGGTTGATGAAAATGTTTTGGGTTGAAAAAAAATCGTATATAATCCGACGAACTCTAATCCATATAGGGTAAATGTACCAATAGTCGGCCACCCCCCAATAGTCGGCCACATTGCGATAAAATGCCTTACGCGTAACTTATTTTTGGTTCTAAATGAAATATTACAATTTGGTTACATGCAACCATCTTCCATAAGTCATAAACCATCACCAAAGAATTA
Organism: Maratus michaelseni; assembly: GCA_963931845.1. Classification (NCBI taxonomy): domain Eukaryota; kingdom Metazoa; phylum Arthropoda; class Arachnida; order Araneae; family Salticidae; genus Maratus; species Maratus michaelseni. Next base: position 22,708,011 of record OZ007599.1, on the reverse strand, counting down.
TGGGTACTTTTATTAAATTTGTAATCAGCCATTTTTTTCAAGATTGAGGTCAAATCGCCATTTTCCCTATTTTTTTGTTAACAGATGGCAATTATTTTAAAAGGCAAGTATTAATTAATTTTTTATTTTTTTCTAAAATTATAAGGCTAGAATATTAGCAGGGTAAATAAACTAATGTTTTTTATTATAAAAAGTAAATAAATTTGTTGCTTTTAATTTTAATGTGGCCGACCATTGGGTATTAATTTTACTTACATATCCAAAAGTCGGCCACCAGGAGCTGAATAATGAATACATAACTTATTGTACTTTTTTGAGTTTATTGAAATGAAAACTTCTTTAGGTGCGTTGGGCATTTTTTGAGATGGGAAAAAATCATTGAACTCGCGACACTGTTACTGTAACCGACACCTCTGTATATAAGTATGTGCATTTATTGTGTATAGTTAGGTATGATCTAGGGCGGGACGGGCGCGGCGCAAGCTTGCCTGTGCGCTATTGCACCGCGGTATAGTAAGCGTTATAGTAAGCGCAGAAAAATGTAAGTGGTATAGTAAGCACAGAAAAATGTAAGCGGTATAGTAACACAGAAAAAATGTAAGCGGTATAGTAAACGCAGAAAAATGTAAGCGGTATAGTAAGCGCAGAAAAATGTAAGCGGCATAGTAAGCGGTATAGTAAGCGCAGAAAAATGTAAGCGGTATAGTACGCGGTATAGTAACGCAGAAAAATGTAAGCGGTATAGTAACGCAGAAAAATGTAAGCGGTATATTACGCGACATAGTAAGCGGTATAGTAAAGCAGAAATATGTAAGTGGTATAATAACGTAGAAAATGTAAGCGGTATAGTAAGGTAGAGGAAGCGCAGAAAAATGTAAGCACTATAGTAAGCGCAGAAAATTGTAAGCGGTATAGTACGCGGTATAGTAACGCAGAAAAATGTAAGCGGTATAGTAAGCGTTATAGTAAGCGGTATAGTAAGCTGTATAGTAAATGCTGTAGAAGCGGTATAGTAAGCGCAGAAAAATGTAAGCAGTATAGTAAAACAGAAAAAATGTAAGCGGTATAGTAAACGCAGAAACATGTAAGTGGTATAGTAAGCGGTGTAGTACGCGGTATAGTAACGCAGAAAAATGTAAGCGGCATAGTAAGCGGTATAGTAAGCTGTATAGTAAGCGGTATAGTAACACAGAAAAAATGTAAGTGGTATAGTAAGCGTATAGTAAACGCAGAAAAATGTAAGTGGTATAGTTAGCGGTATAGTAAACGTAGAAAAATGTAAGAGGTATAGTAAGGTATAGGAAGCGCAGAAAAATGTAAGCAGTATAGTAAGCGGTATAGTAAGCGCAGAAAAATGTAAGCGGTATAGTAAGCTGTATAGTAAGCTGTATAGTAAGTGGTATAGAAGCGGTATAGTAAGCGCAGAAAATTGTAAGCGGTATAGTAACGCAGAAAAATGTAAGCGGTATAGTAAGCGTTATAGTAAGCGGTATAGTAAGCTGTATAGTAAATGCTGTAGAAGCGGTATAGTAAGCGCAGAAAAATGTAAGCGGTATAGTAAAACAGAAAAAATGTAAGCGGTATAGTAAACACAGAAAAATGTAAGTGGTATAGTAAGCGCTATAGTAAGCGTAGAAAAATGTAAGCGGTATAGTACGCGGTATAGTAACGCAGAAAAAATGTAAGCGGTATAGTAAACGCAGAAAAATGTAAGTGGTATAGTAACGCATAAAAATGTAAGCGGCATAGTAAGCGGTATAGTAAGCTGTATACTAAGCGGTATAGTAACACAGAAAAAATGTAAGTGGTATTGTAAGCGGTATAGTAAACGCAGAAAAATGTAAGTGGTATAGTTAGCGGTATAGTAAACATAGAAAAATGTAAGAGGTATAGTAGGGTATAGGAAGCGCAGAAAAATGTAAGCAGTATAGTAAGCGGTATAGTAAGCGCAGAAAAAAGTAAGCGGTATAGTAAGCGTTATAGTAAGCGGTATAGTAAGCTGTATAGTAAGTGGTATAGAAGCGGTATAGTAAGCGGTATAGTAAGCGCAGAAAATTGTAAGCGGTATAGTACGCGGTATAGTAACGCAGAAAAATGTAAGCGGTATAGTAAGCGTTATAGTAAGCGGTATAGTAAGCTGTATAGTAAATGCTGTAGAAGCGGTATAGTAAGCGCAGAAAAATGTAAGCGGTATAGTACGCGGTATAGTAACGCAGAAAAATTTAAGCGGCATAGTAAGCGGTATAGTAAGCTGTATAGTAAGCGGTATAGTAACACAGAAAAAATGTAAGTGGTATAGTAAGCGGTATAGTAAACGCAGAAAAATGTAAGCGGTATAGTAAGCGTTATAGTAAGCGGTATAGTAAGCGTTATAGTAAGCGGTATAGTAAGCTGTATAGTAAATGCTGTAGAAGCGGTATAGTAAGCGCAGAAAAATGTAAGCGGTATAGTAAACGCAGAAAAATGTAAGTGTTTAGTAAGCGGTATAGTAAGCGCAGAAAAATGTAAGCGGTATAGTACGCGGTATAGTAACGCAGAAAAATGTAAGCGGCATAGTAAGCGGTATAGTAAGCTGTATAGTAAGCGGTATAGTAACACAGAAAAAATGTAAGTGGTATAGTAAGCGGTATAGTAAACGCAGAAAATTGTAAACGGTATAGTACGCGGTATAGTAACGCAGAAAAATGTAAGCGGTATAGTAAGCGTTATAGTAAGCGGTATAGTAAGCTGTATAGTAAGTGGTATAGAAGCCGTATAGTAAGCGGTATAGTAAGCGCAGAAAATTGTAAGCGGTATAGTAACGCAGAAAAATGTAAGCGGTATAGTAAGCGTTATAGTAAGCGGTATAGTAAGCTGTATAGTAAATGCTGTAGAAGCGGTATAGTAAGCGCAGAAAAATGTAAGCGGTATAGTAAAACAGAAAAAATGTAAGCGGTATAGTAAACGCAGAAAAATGTAAGTGGTATAGTAAGCGCTATAGTAAGCGCAGAAAAATGTAAGCGGTATAGTACGCGGTATAGTAACGCAGAAAAATGTAAGCGGCATAGTAAGCGGTATAGTAAGCTGTATAGTAAGCGGTATAGTAACACAGAAAAAATGTAAGTGGTATAGTAAGCGGTATAGTAAACGCAGAAAAATGTAAGTGGTATAGTTAGTGGTATAGTAAACGTAGAAAAATGTAAGAGGTATAGTAAGGTATAGGAAGCGCAGAAAATGTAAGCAGTATAGTAAGCGGTATAGTAAGCGCAGAAAAATGTAAGCGGTATAGTAAGCGTTATAGTAAGCGGTATAGTAAGCAGTATAGTAAGCGGTATAGTAAGCGCAGAAAAATGTAAGCGGTATAGTAAGCGTTATAGTAAGCGGTATAGTAAGCTGTATAGTAAGTGGTATAGAAGCGGTATAGTAAGCGGTATAATAACGCAGAAAAATGTGAGCGGTATAGTGCGACTGAAGTCTGGTTCCCGAAATTTTTGTATGTAAAATAATATGCATGATTTTTCATGTACAATAGCGCATTAAATGAAAATTGTAATATAATTTTTTTAGTAGTAGTTTATAATAATGAATAAAAAACACTTGATTTAAAAGTATTTCCTGCACAATAAAACATTTCCTGACGATTAAAAAAATACACACGTAATTGTTCAAGTTTTCACTTCTGTCGGCACTCCCGGAGTGCCACTTTTTTTTTGTTGTTTGATAAATATAACTTTATCTCTACATCTAAAATAATTTTATATAAAAAAAATCTTTTTTTACGTGCTTGTTTGTTTGTTTGTACGGGAAACTACTAGAACTGCCGAAATAATTTCAAAACTAAAGGTGGCAGTCTCTGCTCCGACATAGACTATATTTTACGTCAGGGCCACTTTTCGTAAGTAGATGGATGAGCAAAAAACATTCCAAACGTGCCCTTTTTGCCCTCTTGAAAGTGGGCATGGTTTTTGTTTTCTAAAAAATTCGAAATTTAAAAGTGTGTAATGAGTGGAAAAAGTTCTAAATTACATTTCATGTAGAATTGTTAGGAATATAAACTTGAAATTTAACATGTCTGTTACTTTTAAGAGGTAAATTGTGGATCAAGGCAATTAAAAAAAAGGGAATTTTAGAAAATGAAAAAAACAGTGAATATTCTAAAAACATTCTAAATTACGATTTATATGGAATTACTAAGGAGAGAAATTTAAAATTTCCTAATTCTGTCATTTTTAATATGTAAACGCTGGTACGAAATAGTTTCTTAAAAAAACGGAATTTCAAAGGGTACAGAACCAAATAAACGTTCTAAAGTTTCAAAATCTGTGATAGTTTTGTTGCTGGAAACTTAAAATTTGGCATGGTGGTCAATTTTAAGACATAAACAACCGGCTCAGAAAGGCTTCTAAAAATTTGGAAATTTAGAATGCTGAAATGAGAGGAAAATGTTCTGAATTATGTTTTTTTTTAATAAAGTTTAGAGTAGAAACTTGAAATTAGACATGGATAACCTTTTACATACGTAAGTGGTCTGACCGTAGCCGAACAGTTTCTAAAAAATTAGAAATTTAAAAGCAACTAAAAAATTTTTTTAATTGCAATTTCTGTGGCTTTGAAACTTCAAATTTTGCATGGGGGTTTCTTTTAAGATGTAAGCTCTCGCAAAGAATGGTTTCTATAAAATTCGAAATTTAAAAAATTGAAATTATCAGTAATTGTTGTTTATCATTCTAAATTATGATTTATTTAGAATTAATAGGGATAGAAAACTGATATTCGATATCGGGGTTACTTTAAAGTCGCAAATGCTCGTACACAGTAGCTTTTTCTTAAACTAGATTAGATGCGGCAGTTGGTACCCTCATTATTTGCTTTTCAAGTCTGTTGAAAAGTATTAAAACAACTAGATTGGAATGCGGCAGTTGGGACCGCCCATCCCTACGCTTTTCCACTGCGGGGTTCCAAATGAACTCGTATACTAATAACTACATATTAAATATATTTCATGTTCAAAATGCATAAAAGTGTTAAAACAACTAGATCGGAATGACGTGATGCAGCAGTTGGGACCGCCCCTTCGCTGATGCACGAATGTATGCATATTTGCTTTTCAACTATGTTGAAAAGTGTTAAAAGCAACTCGATTAGATGCGGCAGTTGGTACCCCCATTATTTGCTTTTCAATTCTGTTGAAAAGTGTTAAAACAACTAGATTGGAATGCGGCAGTTGGGACCGCCCCTCCCTACGCTTTTCCACTGCGGGGTTCAAAATGAACTCGTATACTAATAGACTACATACTAAATATATTTCATGCTCAAAATGCTTAAAAGTGTTAAAACAACTAGATCGGAATGCCGTGATGCGGCAATTGGGATCGCCCCTTCGCTGATGCACGAATGTATGCATATTTGCTTTTCAACTATGTTGAAAAGTGTTAAAAGCAACTCGATTAGATGCGGCAGTTGGTACCCCCATTATTTGCTTTTCAATTCTGTTGAGAAAAGTGTTAAAACAACTAGATTGGATTGCGGCAGTTGGGACTGCCCCTCCTTCGTTTTTCCACTGCGGGATTCAAAATGCATAATTCGATTCAAAACCCACTTTAATCTAACTTCAATTTGAGCGCGACCAGAAGGGTTACCAGCGTTTATTTATTTTTATTTATTATTATCATTTTTTTTTTTTTTTTTTTTTTTTTGCAGTCGACTGTAGCATACAAAATTTAGTCAAAATCGCTTAAACCGTTTTTAAATGCAATTTGTTTGACCCATAGTGACCGCCAAATGACCCACTAATCGAATTTTCTCGAACATGTGACCCAGCCAAATGGTTTTCTTGTATCCCAAAAAGTTAGGACACAAAACGCAGTCAAAATCGTTAAAGACATTTATTAGATAAGATAAAATTACCTTGGACCTTAACATGTGACCCTTAACCTGTGACCCAGCCCATTAGTCTTTTCGTACACCAAATCGGTAGGATACAAAATTTAGTCAAAATCGTTTGTCGTTTTTAGATAAAATTAGTTTGACCCGTAGTGACCCTAAAATGACCCACTAATCGAATTTTCTCAAACATGTGACCCAACCAATGGTCTTTTCGCACCCCAAAACAGTAGGATGCAAAATTTAGTCAAAATCGTTAGAGCCGTTTTTTAGATAAAATTTATTTAACCCATAGTGACCCCCATATCATATGACCTACTAATGAAATTTTCTCGAACATGCGACCCAGTCCAATGGTCTTATTGTATCCCAAAAATGTAGGATACAAAACTTAGTCAAAATCGTTAAAGCCATTTAGCAGATAAAATAAAATTAGCTTTACCCGCAGTGACCCTAAATGACACACTAATTTAATTTTCTCGAACATGTGAGATAGCTCAATCACCTTCTTATAACCGAAAATGGTAGAATGCAAAATTCAGTAAAATTTGTTAGCGTCGTTTTCCAGGTAAAACTAGTTGGATGTGTCAATCCCAAAACTTTCTTCTATCTCACACAGGTTTCGCATACACTAAAATGAATCAGCACCAATTTATATCAAGGCCTAACTGAAGCTCAAGTTTTATTAAATTCTGTGCATTATTTCTTGATATATGACTATCGCTAAAATCGTGTAAATCCAGCAAAATGCTCCATAGCAGCGGTCGATTTGTACCAAAAACTAATCAGCACCAATTTACATCAGAGACTAACTGAATATAAGGTTTTACTAAATTCCGAGTATTAGTTCGTGAGATAGAGCTATTGCGGAAATCTCGAAAAATGCTGCATAACAGCGCCACCTGCAAGGCGATTTTTACCAAAAGCTAATCAGCACAAACTTATATCACGGACTAACTGAATTTAAAGTTTTATTAAATTCCGAGGATTAGATCTTGAGATAGAGCTATTGCGGAAATCGCGACAAATGCTGCATAGCAGCGCCACCTGCCGGGCGATTTTTACCAAAAACTAATCAGCACCAATTTATATCAGTGACTAACTGAATCTAAAGTTTTATCAAATTCCGAGGATTAGATCTTGAGATAGAGCTATTGCGGAAATCTCGAAAAATGCCGCATAACAGCGTCACCTGCCGGGCGATTTTTACCAAAAACTAATCAGCACCAACTTATATCACGGACTAACTGAATATAAAGTTTTATTAAATTCCGAGGATTAGATCTTGAGATAGAGCTATTGCGGAAATCTCGAAAAATGCCGCATAACAGCGCCACCTGCTGGGCGATTTTTACCAAAAACTAATCAGCACCAACTTATATCACGGACTAACTGAATATAAAGTTTTATTAAATTCCGAGTATTAGTTCGTGAGATAGAGCTTTTGCGGGAATCGCGAAAAATGTTGCATAGCAGCGCCACCTGCCGGGCGATTTTTACCAAAAACTAATCAGCATCAATTTATATCAGGGACTAACTGAATCTAAAGTTTTATTAAATTCCGAGGATTAGATCTTGAGATAGAGCTATTGCGGAAATCTCGAAAAATGCTGCATAACAGCACCACCTGCTGGGCGATTTTTACCAAAAACTAATCAGCACCAACTTATATCACGGACTAACTGAATATAAAGTTTTATTAAATTCCGAGGATTAGATCTTGAGATAGAGCTATTGCGGAAATCTCGAAAAATGCTGCATAGCAGCGCCACCTGCCGGGCGATTTTTACCAAAAACTAATCAGCATCAATTTATATCAGGGACTAACTGAATCTAAAGTTTTAGTAAATTCCGAGCATTAGTTCTTAAGATAGAGCTATTGCGGAAATCGCGAAAAATGCTGCATAGCAGCGCCACTTGCCGGGCGATTTTTACCAAAAACTAATCAGCACCAACTTATATCACGGACTAACTGAATATAAAGTTTTATTAAATTCCGAGGATTAGATCTTGAGATAGAGCTATTGCGGAAATCTCGAAAAATGCTGCATAACAGCACCACCTGCTGGGCGATTTTTACCAAAAACTAATCAGCACCAACTTATATCACGGACTAACTGAATATAAAGTTTTATTAAATTCCGAGGATTAGATCTTGAGATAGAGCTATTGCGGAAATCGCGAAAAATGCTGCATAGCAGCGCCACCTGCCGGGCGATTTTTACCAAAAACTAATCAGCACCAATTTATATCAGTGACTAACTGAATCTAAAGTTTTATCAAATTCCGAGCATTAGTTCTTGAGATAGAGCTATTGCGGAAATCGCGAAAAATGCCGCATAGCAGCGCCACCTGCCGGCCGATATTTACCAAAAACTAATCAGCTCCCATTTATATCAGGGACTCACTGAATATAAAGTTTTATTAAATTCCGAGAATTAGATCTTGAGATAGAGCTATTGCGGAAATCGCGAAAAATGCTGCATAGCAGCGCCACCTGCCGAGCGATTTTTACCAAAAACTAATCAGCACCAACTTATATCACGGACTAACTGAATATAAAGTTTTATTAAATTCCGAGTATTAGATCTTGAGATAGAGCTATTGCGGAAATCGCGAAAAATGCTGCATAGCAGCGCCACCTGCCGGGCGATTTTTACCAAAAACTAATCAGCACCAATTTATATCAGGGACTAACTGAATCTAAAGTTTTATCAAATTCCGAGCATTAGTTCTTGAGATAGAGCTATTGCGGAAATCGCGAAAAATGCCGCATAGCAGCGCCACCTGTCGGCCGATATTTACCAAAAACTAATCAGCTCCCATTTATATCAGGGACTCACTGAATATAAAGTTTTATTAAATTCCGAGAATTAGATCTTGAGATAGAGCTATTGCGGAAATCGCGAAAAATGCTGCATAGCAGCGTCACCTGCCGGGCGATTTTTACCAAAAACTAATCAGACCAACTTATATCACGGACTAACTGAATATAAAGTTTTATTAAATTCCGAGTATTAGTTCTTGAGATAGAGCGCCCACAAAATTGTTGTCACATACAGACAGACAGACAGACAGAGTCACAGACAGACATTTTCTAAAAACAGTCAAATCGTGTTCAGGACCTTCTAAAACGTATAAATCCGTCGAAAACCAGAAGTCGAAAATTTTCATGAATCCAATACATTCTTCTTGTAAAGATAGAAGAAAGTGACAAAATTCTGAAGTGGCCGACTATTGGTGCAGTGATGGCCGAACATTAGCTTTAAAGTGGCCGACTATTGGAGAACTTGCCTTTTTTGAACTTAACTTTGTCTAAAAAAAAACTATTACCGTGTTTTTTAAAAATAATTGCTGAAACATAATAAGAAACGTATGTTTTAACATATATCACTGTTAAAAATGTTGTGTCGTTTTTTAAAAATTCTACGTTATGGTTTATATACAAAAAAACAGTTAAGTGGCCGACTATTGGTACATTTACCCTATATTTATATTTATCTGTTAATAATTTTGGCTGGGGTAGGGAAAGAGGATGTACCTATTGGGAAAAATAAATTTTTGCACATTATTATATTTTGGTTGGGTAGTTGTCTCAACACTAGTCCCTCAAAAAAATTTAACATCATCTTTGACTATATTTGCTCAGAGACAAATGAGGACAAGTAGTAAATAGTAATAGAGTACACACGGCACATGGCACACACAGTGTCAAAAGGAATTTACATGTAGTCAAGCTCGAATTCTTAAAAATCATTAGAAGATAAGATCTGAAAAAACAAGTCCTGAAAGAAATGTTAAGTTTTTGAACAAACGGCCTGAAGTCATATTGGTTTCCAATGAAAATATACCTTTGTGCCTTGTGGGGCCTGGCTTTTACGATCAAGTGCCGACGGTGACATTGATTATTTTTTCTTGGTAGGTGATATAAACAACACGGGACTTCCTTCTTCCTAATAGTTAGGAAATGTGTTTTGTCCCCTCTCTACTAACTTCTGGGAATGCAATTGATTAATTCTTGATCATTCTTTCTTCCAACACATGGGAGAGCTGACTCGATCTACTTTGATTCCATTACAAAAAAATAACAGTTTAAATTTAATACACACTAAAGTTTTACCCTGTAAAAAAATATCTTGGGAATGAAATTAACGGAGACCTATAATTGTACCCCCCCCCCCCTCCCAATTTTTACCCTTTTTCACCAGTATGCACAGAAATAAGCCTTTAGAAATAATATATATATTTAAGTAAGAAATAGAAGAAACTGAGTTAAACTGCACATAAAAATTGTAGCAAAAACGTGGTATGCAATTCATAACGAAAAACATTTTGAAAGAATGTGGTGCCATGTTAGGTTTATTACTTGATAAATATGGTATTTAGGATGCATTAGCACCATAAAACATAACATACTTTCAAAACATAATTTAACAAAAAAATTAATTACCTACGTTTGGCGCTTCTAGTTGAAAATATGGGGGGGGGGGGTTTCAAAATTTTATTTTATTTTACTTTAGTGTTCTAAAATTCTGGGAGAGTGTAAGGAAGTGTGGAGGGAGGGCAAATCACCTCCTGACCCTTCTTGTTTTGGACCTGCTTTATTTGATTTTATTATTCTCTTTATTTGATTAACGGTTTCAAATTGCAAAATTCGAGCAAGTGCAGATAAACGAAAACTTTTCCAGTACTGTTGACAGCTACGAAATGTGTTACAATTTGTTCACAGTTTTATGAAGCTCAGGGGTTGCTACAAGAATTGAAAATTTGTTTGACCGATGTGATGGTGCAAGGCCGGTTTGTGTACTCTTGTACGGTCGATCTCGTTGTCCTGAATTTTGGGAGGTTTTCATTATATGTAACGTGACTTACCTTTGAAACCACCTTAGAAAGACTATAGTATACGAACTATTTAAAATTGAAGTATTAAGTAAAATTTAATATTTAACATGAAATTAACATTTGTGGAATGCAAAGTAATTTTTCTGCCATTTGAAGCATATTTTTAACGGAAGATGCATAATTTAAGTTGGTAACTGTATAGTGATTGATGCGGGGCACAGAACTTTTTCTGTTTTCTTTTTATGCAAAGATTACAAATTATTTTAATGACTGTTACTTGATAATTTTTCGACAAGGCATGAAGTAGCTAGAAATTCTGGTATATTTCGGCAGGACCGTGCGAAGAGAAAACTGAGCGCAAGTTTCAATCCCCCCCCCCTCCACTTCTCTTTGTAATAAAATTGTGTCACAAAACTGATAAAGTACAGAAACATAATTAAATTCTATTTAATAAATATTTGGCGTTTATTTTGCAACTTTAAAAGGTTTGATTTTAATTCAGAAATCTTAAACAACTAATAAATAACTTTACAGATAATTGCTCTTATTTTTAGAGAAATCATGATGTCTTGCGACTGTAAAAAAAAAAAAAAAAAAAATGACGAAAACAGAAAAAGAAATTCCCCGGGTAAATGATCGCCGGTCAAAAAATGAATAAATAAATTATTAAAACCGTGGTTAGTAGAAAAATTCGGCATCCACTCATTTTCCGAGCTCCGGAATAAAGGTTCCATTTGTCCCCCTTTTCGCAAAATTGTACAAATTTTAAACTTTAAAATTTCGTACACATCACATCTTTAAATGATTTTAAATACTTGGGATTTCATTATTGCAATGAATTCATACAAATAAAACTTGTAATTATGTATAGAAAAATAGAATAATATTATTATATAACTCAATACTCAGAAATAAAAATTTCTTCCCAATGATAAGATTTTTCTTTTTTACAAATCTAGTCGAAATTCTTAATCCATTTGGTCATCTATCTCCGGAAACGAAAGGAAGGGACAATTTGAAAGAAACAGGAAACTGCCCCTCGCCCCCCTGAGGTAGGGTCGGGGATTGTAGCAATTATCTATTGTTGAGAAGATACTTCGCCTAATGAAAGGGGGTAGGCATATTTCTTACACACGGGCACGCCAGTATTGGAGGTATTTTCTCCAAACGACTTATCACGGCTTCGCCGGTATAGAAGACGTTGTAGGAGACCGACTTAAGAAGGGCTCGCCTATTTCGGATGACAGTTTTCTGACCGTGTTAACACGGCCTTGTCAGTGAGAAGGTTAAGTAGGGATTTTTTTTTTTTTTTTTTTTTTTTTTTTTTTTTTGTAGAATTAACATGTTATAGTAGGATGAGGTATTTTTCTAATTTGTTTGAGAATAGATTTATTATGGATTTTCCAAAGAATTAAATATTTTCCAAAATTATTTTTCAGAGATTTTTTTTTAATTGTGGACCCACCATAACCACCCGCTATAAAAACAATTCATAACGCCACATTTTTTTTTAAAGGTATTCGAGAAAAGTTATGCGAAAAACAGCAGAGAGTTTGATTAAACTACAGGGTAAACTATAAACATGATTCACCATACTAAAATTAGGCGGGCCTCCCTCCCCCCACTTTTTTTATTTTAGCAGAGTGCTCTTTGACACGTGAGGCTAAAAATATAAGGTCCCTTCAAAAAATACAAAGTGCCACACAAAAATTGGTCATGTGCGAGCAAAAAACATGATGAAAGACAAAAAACAACTGTAGGCAAATAGAGAGTAGCCATCAAAAATACAGGGATACCCCAATAACATGATTCACCTTACAAAATTTAAGTGCCTCCTCCCTGTTTTTATTTTAGAAGAGGGCCCTTCGACACAAGTGAGGCTAAAAATATAAGGCCCTTTCGAAAAATACAAAGTGCCACACAAAAATTGTATAGAGGAATAAGTTGAGGAAATAGCCCCCCACCCCTCTTTTGCCCCAGTGGGCCCTTCGATGTAACTTAGGCTAACAATACAGGGTGTATGGAAAATAGAGAGTGGCCATCAAAAATACAGGAATACCAATAACATGATTCACCTTACTAAATTTAAGCGTCTCCCCTCCCTTTTTTATTTTAGCAGAGGGTCCTTTGACACAAGTGTGGGTTAAAATGTAGGAACCCTTCACAAAATACAGAGTAACACACAAAAGTACTATAGGGGAATCAATACATTGAGGAAATAGCCCTCACCCCCTTTGGTGAAAATACAGAGTTATCCTATAAACATGACTCACCATACTAAATTTCAGTGTCCCCCCTCCCCCCCCCTCCCTGTTTTATTTCAGCAGAGTGCCCTTTGATAAACGTTAGGCTAAAAATACAGCATCTATGAAACATAGAGTGACCCATAAAACATACAGAATACCCTATAAACATGATTCAACATACTAAATTTAGCCCCCACCCATTCCCTTTTTTTTAACAGTGTGTCCTTTGATACAAGTGAGACTAAAAATATAAGGGACCTTCAATAAAAGTTCTATAGGGGAATAAATACATTGAAGAAATAGCCCCACCCTTTTTTCTCACAGAGGGCCTTCGATATAAGTTAGGCTAAAAATATAGGGTCACTTCAAAAAATAATACAAAGTACATACGAAAATGATACGAAGAATTCAAATGTTAATGCAAAATTAGGATCTATAGAAAATAACAAAATAATAATAATAAGATAAATAGGATAAATAAAATAAATTTTAAAACCATAATAAAATTTAAAACCACCCTTTCAAATCATATGAAAGTAAAATTTCAAAACTCGATCGAGTCAAAATTTTGGAGTCTATTTAGGACACCTTCACAAAAATACATTTAATAAAATAGCTCCCTTCACAAAATTCCGTTCTTTTAAAACATACTCTTCATTAATTATTATTATTTTATGCATAATTTGAAAATACCACTTAGGTTTTACATACAAAATTCAGTGATTCTCCCAAGGAGACAGTTTTATATTAGAATTTTGGGTTAGCGTTGGCTAACGGTTTGTTATCGACTTGGAGAAGAAAAAATCGTTCGCACAGAAAGTAAGCGTTACTAAACTTGAGGGGATGTTTGATAAGATATTGAAGATTAATGATAAGAAAATTTTCTATAGTTAACAATTACTATTTAAATTAGTATTTGGAGAATGATATCACTAAATAAAATGAAAAATAAATAAACTTATTTATTTCATTAGTACATGTATCTTAATATACATTACTTTAAAATTTTTAAATATTTATTCACTCATATAAATAACTTCGTTTTCACATATAGGGGATCGCACTTGTTATTTCAACATATAAAGCAAAACTTACTATTTATTAAAAAATGTATAACTAAGAATTTTACGAATATCGAAAGAAAAAAAAAACTAATTCGTTTAACTGTTAATGTATTGAATCAATTTTTTTTCAAGTGTTACTAATAACATATAAGAAGGGAAATATATATTAAAAAAAACAATAATATATATATATATACTAAAATTAGAAAAAGAAACATGATACATAAATAATAATAAAAAGAGATACATTGTGGTGTAGTTTATAAAATACTTTCCAACGCTATCACATTATTCTTAAGTCATTTCATGCATATAGTAAACCGAGATATCTAAATAAAACACATCACACTAAACATTTTTTTTTTATACTTATAACCGTTAATGTATGCGATTTCTTGCATGTAGCCCTGTGTACGTACTACACATCTCATTATATACACTAAATTTAGTTAAGTTTTAAAATGCATTAAGATCGAGATAAAGTAAATATTCTTTATTTTCCTATAGTCTGAGAATATGTCCTACATCTCTTATTTACACTGAAATTACTAGTTAAGATTTAAAAGGTGTTATGATCAAGATAAAGTTAATTTTCTGAACACATATGTTAGTATATAATTTATCTTAACATATATATATATATTTTTTTTCAAACGACACATATTTTTACATATAACAGAAAATAAAGAATTTATTTTAAAACCATAGATAAATAGTATGTGAGTGAAAAAGCTTAGAGTTTCTATTTTTACATTTATTATTTACTTATTAACTAGCATGCATAAATTATTTTCGCCATGTATTACATTACTTACTTATTAGCATTTTGAATGTGTCAGATACACTAAAATGTAACTGATCTTATACATTTTTTCTAGACATATATTAACTGTCTTCCATAAATTACGATAATGCTATGTAACCTAAACTACTTTTTAAGATTTTGGTTATATTAGCTAAATTAAAAAGTACATGTTTCAACACACACGGATAAATCATATATATATATATTTAATGCATAAGACAAATAAACATTCATATAAACTTTAAAGTATAGAAACACAAACTATGCTTACCTAAAATGAACAGATCTGTAATCACATGCTCGCATCAAGTCTTCCTCATATAACGGGAGTCGGACAAACATACGTGCTTCTTCAGGTATATCTTGGTCTTGAATGAATTCAGTATAACTCTTTATCAGCTAATCTTATTTTTAATCTATCACGTGGTATGTGACGTCACTGATAAGGGGATTCATATCGATAAGGGATAGATGTAAGACTATCTTAGATGTCTTAATGAATCGATATAATTATTTTAATTATTTTTATACTACAAATTAACTATTCTATTTCTCTTTTAATCAAAGTTTCAAATATTACATGAAACGTATTGTTCACATAGAAGTTAGTATTTTCCTACAATGAAGCGAGGTTGATACTTAAAACCGTTAATGTATGCGAATTCTTTAGTATAGCCCTGTATAGGTGCTACTCACCATATATGTATATATGGCGATATATATATATATATATATATATATATATATATATATATATATATATATATATATATATACTAAAATCTGTTAAGTTTTAAAATGCTTCATGAATATTCAATGAAAAATAATAACTAAGAAATAATATAAGAAGACTTGACTGCTGTGCAGAGATTGAAAACTAGCATACTTATGAATCGACCGATATACGTCGGGTTCGCTATTTTAGAATTATCTAAATTAGTTATGTATGATTTTCACTATAACTTCATAAAGAAAACATATAAAGATCGGGAAACCTTATTATTTACTAATCAGACTCCTTAGTCCTTAACTTACCATATTGAAACACATAATATTTATAAGGATATGGAACAATATCGTGATTTCTTTGACTTCTCTGAGTATTCAAAATTCCATCGTTTAAACCACGCAAGTTTCGAACCCAACAAACATATGATTCTCATTTTATGGGCATCACGCATATATAATAACTGGGCTGAGTGAGCCCCGTTATTTAGTCACATGAATGTGATTTCTATCTTTTGTGATTTACAGTTATTTACTAATACATGAATACGCTATACGTATGCTATATTAATCTTAGGAAAGTATTTTTATCAATATAAATATAATTTTCTCAGTTTAATAATTATACATTTTAACTAAAATCCCTGGTGGATATAACTCGACCATTCAGATTTTATATCATACACTATTAGATAACATTTACTAACTTCCATTTTATTTTAAACAATGGTTAGATCACGTGATAGTATTTAACTTAATGTTTTTAGAAATTACATATATTTACTCTACAATTAATTTCATATACATATGGACAAGTTTTGCAAAAATTTTACAAGATAATAAAAAAGTTCTAAAAAACTACAAACTTATGTTTAAAGGTTACAAGAAAAGTACAAGTTAAAAAAAATCAATTTAATAATTTAAAAAAAAAATAAGTTAAAATAAAAGAATTTATTTAAAAAGTTAAACAAAACTAATTTTAAAAAAAAAATACATCTTAAGAAAAAAAAAATTAAAAAATCACAAAAATATTTTTTATTTATTTTATTATGTTTGTGCATGTGTAGGTATGTATATCCATACATGTATGTGTATGTATGTACATACATGTGTGTGTGTATGTACATACATGTATATTCATGTTTGTACATACATGTAATCATGTATATACATGTGTATACG
This sequence comes from Maratus michaelseni, assembly GCA_963931845.1. NCBI lineage: Eukaryota > Metazoa > Arthropoda > Arachnida > Araneae > Salticidae > Maratus > Maratus michaelseni. The sequence continues at coordinate 22,691,284 of OZ007599.1, read as the reverse complement.
TATCCATACGTACATACATGTGTATGAGCGTATGTCTAATATTGTAGGGCAAAGCGTTTCTATTATCTCTCTCATTATATGTGTATGTATGTGCATACCTGTGTGTATGTATATGTGCATATGTCTGATATTATAAGACAAAGCGATTTTATTTATCTCTCTCTCTCTCTCTCTCTCTCTCTCTCTATATATATATATATATATATATATATATATACACAAGTTAGAAAGAATGGTTTTATATATGTATGTAGGCACGTAAATTGATATGTTTGTAAAATTCCAATGTTTGATGTTTAAACTATCGAAAGAATATCCTCCACCTTACAATTGTTTATCGTAGTACCCATTTGTTTACTCCATCAACAAACCAACCAACCAACTGTTTTACCAAGAAACTAATTGCTTACCCTAACAAACTCATATTCACTATCTGCGCATGTGCGGAAATTAATAAGAAACTAGAGTAAAGACATGTTTAATCAATAAAAAAAGTTACTAATCAAACAGGATATGTCCTAACTTGATTTAGACAATTACATATAGTAAGATAAGTCTTGGAATTAAAGCTTGGAAGAAAATTGGTAAACTCTGTAAATTTCCCACAAAGACTCACTTTTATTTTATTAAATATCTGTAGAAATCACCATAGTTTATAAATAAAATTAAATACATTCTCACTAATTCTCATTAGTTTGTGAATCTACTAACTTATAATATTAGTATGGTAACTTGGATTATTAGTATTCCCGCTTAAAAATTTCTTTTATAGATTTAATATCATAAACACTGACATGAGTCTGACTAAACTTTCGCCATTTTCATTTTAACATTTCAATTTATCTACATAGCTTTAATATTTACTGTTTAGTTAGTCTATTATTTCAAATTATTATTTTTTAGTTCTAATATTTAAAACATCTTCATATCGTTTAACGTAACATTTTAAAACGTTATAACATGTATCAAATCAATTTAAAATCATATTAAAAAATATATATAAACAGATACTATTCTTACCTAATACGCAAGCTTGCTGAACACACAAACGTCTCACACGAAGACTCTGAGAAAAGTGAATGCCTGCTCAAGGCCTTATCAGATAATCTAATCACTGATAAGAATGATCACGTGGTATGTGACGTCACTGATTAAATGATATCATCCACCTAGAGTTTTACCGTCTAATCATGTGATATCATTCAATACGTCACCAGTGATGTCACAGATCACGTGACTATGTCATAAAAGAACTAATTAGTAATTGCAATTAACACATTACCTCTAATTGATTTGTACAATATATAGATAAATTAATACATGATTTATGTATTATTTTCTAATACATAGGATATAAAACTAACAAGTGCCACCGGCGCCCTCACGGCGCCGAGCGAGCCCTTCTCCTCGTCGTGACCAAGTTCTGAGGAACTTTTAACGCGCTAGCGGCTTTGTCTCGCCGCGGCGCTCCGACCGATTCAGAGGGGTCGCGTTCCAGCGAGGCCTCTTCATCTTTGCCCTGGTGTCGACGACAGAGGTCGTTGCGATCCGGCGGAAGTTCCCACCATCAAAGGAGACTTCCCCACATGACACCTGATGAACCGTAGAGACTGTCGGACGGCTTCATCGCCGAGCACCCAAAAGGGAGTCGGGTCATCCACCATATGTCCGGCATCCCTACGGCCCTTGCTGTCCCGCGGAGTCCGATCTTGAACATGTATGGAGGGACAAGTCACTGGTCTCTTCTTCCGCGGGCTTTTCGGAAACTGAAGAAGGAATGGACAAAAATCCATTAATGAATAATCTGTAAAACAAAATTTTAATTACACTCACACCACTAACTTCTCTAGAAGTATTTTTTTAAATAAATTATTTGTTTTAACTTGCCGTTTTATAAGATCATGAATTTATTCAGAGTATCTGGAATGCTTTTCGAGCGTTCCAGACCAAGACCAAAGTAGAAATACAACTGCACGCATTTTTCGATTATCGAAATATATTGTCGGATAAGACACTGAATTTTTTGAAAGTTTGTACAAAAAATCTCTATATTCTTTGGGTTGTACGAGCTGCCTCCAAAACATTTTTGCCATGACAATGACATGCCTGCAATGCAGTGAGGGGAGGAGTTTAAAGACATGAACTACAGAATGGAAGTAATTCTGCACAAATCTGTTTCTTTGGCTAGGTATTAGGAACGATTTTACAAACCATCACTGGTAGGGCGATGTCGAATGTTGATTAGTCGATTGCCCAAGCCGTTGTAGGAGGCACTTAATGCACTTGAAGAGGGTATTTGTCATTTCGTCGAAGATTTATAAAATCGTCAGAGCTTGCATAATCATATTTCTTTTATTTTTATTGATGCTTCTTAGATATCAAACTTTTCTAAAAAAATATATTAACTTAATCTATCTAAAATAAAACAATCCATCTGTACAAGTATATAATATGAAACAGGTCGAACTAGCAATCAAATACTTCAAGTCCTATATTACCTTTTTATTTTAAGAAATTAATATTTCAACTGAAATGGTGAATGAAAAAATAATTTAAATTTTCAGCAGCTTGTGTAATTTTTTAAAGGAAAAAAATATTAGTTTAAGATAACTTTATGACATATAACAAACGTAATATAAATTAAAAAAATAAATTTGATTTTTTTTACATAACAATAAATTTTAAATTAAATTTACATAATTACTTTTTTTTTCTGTAGAAGCAGCTCTTATTTTGAATTTCATTTATAGAACTTACTGTAATTAGCTAGAACTAAAAGATAAAACTTAAATAAACATATTAAACCATTAACTGCCAAAACTATGTGGGCGGAGTCTTCAATAGTTTTACTGAAAATCGTTTCCCACCAAAAATTCTGAAAGTTAATATTCGGTTAATATTCAGTAAATAAAATATTTTTTAACATATTAAAACAGTGGTGGCTGTCAGATTTCTTTTTATCATACACAACACTTTTATTTTGATTGTTGACAACCACGAGTATATTCGTGGTTGGCAGCGAATGGGTTACACAAGTATTTCACAAGAATGAAATTAAGTAAGGCACAAAAAATTAATAAAAGTCATTGTCATAATTATAACACAAGTAAAAGTAAAGATAAATTTACCAAGCTGTTATTAACGTTGAGCTGTTTCATAAAACTGACATACAGTTACATTGACATATAAATAATTCAGTTATATACATCTTTAGGGTGGGGGGGGGGAAGTCCGGGGGCGATAAAGCAAAGGTTTTTCAAATAATCGCTTTAAATCAAAAGAGCATAAAATACAAAATTTTTCATGTAAGTTGATGTATTTTTTCCATGCATTGACAGAAGTGAATAAAATTAAGTGAAGTAAAATTTATTCGATATTTAAATGATGCTATACAACGTATTTAAAAATTGCCTTGCATTAAAAAAAATTAGAAGCGACAATATATAATTAAAACCACTTTTTGAAATAATTTTATTCGATTTTTTTGCTTAGTATACTATATGTAAAACCTTTGATCACAAACTTTGCTTTCACAGAGTTCACTGTGTGTGCATTGTTGTTTTTAACTATGCATAGTGTTTTTTCTTTAAAGCCATCTTAACAGAGTTTAACATGGCAAACAATTTTGTTTTTACCAATCTCTTAGCTTTTCCTTTGAAATAAGGCGAGTGGGGAAAAGAATTATGCCAATTCTTATTAAAGTATTTTGAGAAAACTGAAATCTAATATTACAATTAATGTTATATAATTCTTACCCCACCATAAAAATTAAAAATTCACTTTTCAACATATTTTTTTTGTAAAACTCCCCCACCCTTAAAAGAAAAAAAAAGTTAATACTATGCTCAGTTTTCTTGTTTCATTTTGAAATATTTTTATCACTTTATGCTCCTAAAGATATCTTAATTATAGTTTAAGAAAAATGCTTTTTTACTTTGCTTTTTAAGCTTTATGTTTGATTTTTACACTCTGATTTGACTTAAATTTGTCCATGTATGTAAAGATGGAATTTTGTAATCTATAGTTTTCATTCACTTCCTGATATGCTAGAATCATAAAAAATTATGTAATCAGGTGTATTCCCAATGCTAATAGCGGAGATGGGGGATGAATGGGACAAGGGATGGATGGGACCTTCTCAATATTTCAGGCAATAAACTTTTTTTTTTAGTTGCTCCCTATCCTCATAGATTTCACTACCATAGTGTACTTCAGAACCAAAAGCAAGAGCACATGGCTGTTGTCATAATATAAACAATTAAGATATGTTAAGATATTAAGAATATAAACAATTAAGATATGTTGTAGTTTTTTATTTTAAGGCTCAATATTGGTAATTAAAATGAATGCATATTAACCATTGTGACAAAATAATTTTTGAGACAAAATGGCTGACAATTGAATATATGCGTCATGGGGATGATTGGGACATTTCAAATGGGATGAAATGAATTGTCTCATTCATCCCTAGGGGATGCTGAAAATTATATTTATTAATAATATTATATAGGTTGATAAATTAATACTTTATGGTAATTATTCTTTTAACCATTTCATTCTTATTGTAGCCATCGTTTTCAGCCATTGAATGTTTATGGGCCTTTTAAGGCAAAGCTGAGATGAGTCCAAGATGATTGGCTAACAAATAATCCTGGAGATCATATTACAATTTATAATCTATCAGCTTCTGCCAAGGAAGCATTTTTGTCAGCTTTTAGTCCTTAACATTGAATACGGAGAGGAAAATGTTTGTATCCCATTCATCCCTGCTGTGGGGATTAGGGCTGGGCGATATATCGATAAAATCGATAAAACCGATATAAAATGCATACCGTGATACCGATATCAAAAAATCCTACCCAACGGTATATAGCAAATATCATAAATTTGACGAAAACCATGAAAACCACGATATTAAATCTCTTCCTCGTCTTCGAGTATTCATGAATACGAACGGTGTGAGCTCCCCCAGCCTAAACCATGATACACCGGATACAGCCTAACCATGATACAGCCATGATACTAAACCATGATACAGCCTAAACCATGATACAGCCTAAACCATGATACTAACGGTGTGGATTCTCGCAGCTGATAAGGTTTTTGAAAAGAGGAAGGGTGATTTTCTCCAGCTCTGAGCGCATGCGTGGGATATCGCCTATTCTTTCATTTCATTATGATATTCAGTGGCACCGGTGTGGATGAATATTCGAAGTTATTGAATGATGCGTAAATTTAGGGCGATATAGAAAGGAGATATTTTATTTGCAACAGTTGATTTAATGAGACAAATGAGCAAAGAATAATTCAGACATGTTTTTATTTGTTTTTTATAATTATTATTTTATGAAAAAAATATTAATTCCTTAGTAGTATTTATTAATGCATATTCTAGGGTAAAGAAGGATTTTTAAAAATGCAACTATTTTTACTTCTATACCGCGAGTTTTTTTCTCCCCAGAATTTATTTTAAAAATCGCGCTCGCGTGACAGAGAGAGAGAGATATGAGTATTTGGTATTTGATTGCCTCTGTATATATGACCACTGGTCACTGCCAAAAATCATTTGGTGGTAATTTTGCATTTAAAATTTTAAAACCATTAACCATTATTATATTTTATTTGCAACGGTGGAAATGAATATCATGCAATTTTAATTTTAATCGAATAAAATATGTTGAAATGTTTCTTCCCTATTTTTATGCGATTTATCCCCCCCCCCCTCTTCACAAATGAGATATTAAAAAACAGTTTAGGCGATGGCGCGGCAAACAAGAAAAAAATAATATATATTTATTTCTTCATAATTTTAGTTGTAAAATATTAATGTACTATCTGATAAAAAAATAATCGAACATGCAGATTATTCATTTTTTAATTATTTTTCATATTTCCATCCATTTTTTAAATTTTCTTCGTGTTTTTTAGGTGCGTTCGTAATTATATAAATACGTAGCACCTATTGTCGTCGTCTGGTCCGGCCGTCTGTCTGTCCGTCTGTCCGCATATAACAACGCAAAAACTACCCAAACGAATGGTTTGAAATTTGAAAGTTAAGATATATTATCTTTGCAGAATTTTGTCGAGACATTTCAAATTTTATGAAAATCGAATCAAAACTTTAGCAGATATTAATAAAAATATTTATTAAGAAATTTGATTTTTTTTTTTATCGGTGCTTTCTTGTTATAGGAGTTTCCGAAGTTTAATTGTCAAGCGATCGAGATACTTATTTTATAACAGAAATGAATCTGCAGACGATGTAACTCATTTCACAGAATTAAAAATCATCAAGATCGGAATATTTATATAACTAGCTATAGTACGAACGCACCTCATTTGTCACGTTTGACGTACAATTTCCAACTTGTTTCCATTATCATGAAAAAAATGTGCTTGATGACCATTTAATACTCTAACCAGTCTTGAATTCCGATATTTTTCTCTAGGAGGTATTTCGAAGGTTCGGGATGGCGGGTAGCTGTGTTTGTGTGGAGGGGGACGGGGGGATTATCATGGGCGCCTGCAAGGGAGGACAATTGCCTCTCCCTGAATTTTGAAATTTAAATCTGTATTTTTTTATGTTGAATAAAATATATAATTTACTTATCCCCAAGTAGCATGATTAATTACGCACTGACAGAAGAAAGAACTATGAAATTTTGGTCACCGGGGATCTGCCCTCTAAAACTCTCATGGAACAAAGTTTTTATTATTATTTTTAATTTTTTTGAGTTTATGTGTTGAAAAATTATCTCATCTGACGAAAAAGAGATGTAAAAAAAATTGATATTTTTTATTTGTTAAATTTCTGTATTGCATGTTGAGGACTAGCAGCACAACTGTTTCAATATCTTACACCCCCCCTGTGTTTCGTCGGCGTCCATGGCATCAGCGTGTGTCTGAGAGGGGGGGGGGGGAATTTGCACTTTCGGGACATCAATTAACGGAAAATGTGGAGACTCTAGGGACTCAGTATCACTCCTGAATTTCTCACTGACTGTAATGTTAAAGTAAAACAATTTCTGTTGAAATATTTTATATGATAGATAATGTTTCTCTGAAGTGTTTATTTAAGTTATTTGGGATTTTGAATATATCAGTACAGGAAATTGCTGATTGTTTTAATGTAATATATGCTGTTAAATTTATTATATTATAAATTGAGTGGAGGAGGGTGTGAAGCGAACCAATAATTACGACGAGCAAATCGAAAATTTTTGTTTGAATTGTTGTAATAATCAGTCTCATTACTTTGTTAGAGATTTCACAAGAAGCTAAAATTTCATAAAGCGCAAATTGGCGAATAATTTAGTAAAACTTATTTTATATTATTTATAGATTTTTTTATGCAAGTAATGCTCTTTAAAAGATGTTATATATAGCAATTGTTTTAATAATGGAATATGGAAGTATTTAAAATTTCCATGTTTGGTGCCAGATGCGGTTTTACTAGCCCGTGTCCCTTGAAGGCGAAATTTTTATTCATTGCTACGAATGATATCTTTTAAATATATTTAAGTTTTAACCAAATTTTTTGTCTATTTCCCGCTAGTTTGATTTTAGCGACTCAAACGGTCTCCTAAATTCGCTTTCGTCTAAAGCCAGCCCTATTGTGGAAATACGAGTAAAACTGATTTTTAGGTAGATTTCGTAAGAAATACTACCTATTATATTCTCCCCTAAGTTGGTATTTTTGAAACATTTTTGCAGATCTACGCCGATCATGACTCCCAAAACCCAAAACCACCCCCCAGTTCAAAACTTTATCTATCTATCTATCTATCTATCTATGTCATTTTTTATGGACACGATAACTGCAATAATTCTGCACGAATCTTTTCCAAACTGATACATAAAATCAAGGGGCATAAAATCTCGGTCAAGCTCGTTAATGGGCAAAATCGAACCACGAGGGGGAGGGGGAGTGCTTTTTGTGAAAACAGAAAACACCCCATAACTTCTTAATTATGATTCTTAATATTATCTAAAACTTTTATATTGACAAGTTTTTTTCATAAGACCAACCTTTATAGCAAAAAAAAACAAAACAAAATCCCTGCCGGCTCCGCCTGCAAACAAGTTGGGAAACAAGTCTGGAAACAAGTAAGATTGCGGGCGGTCCCAACTGCGGCATCATGGCAAAAAGGTCATTTCTTTCGCAATTCCCAACAAACAGGCGCCCCGCGGTCTGCGTCTTTGAAATCTACCTGTGCCTGTAGGCCAAGCCGTCAGGGATTTTTTTCTTTCTTTCTTCTTCTCAAAATATTCTTTTATTTATTCTGTATATTTAGTGTTAATATCACGATATATCGTCATATCGCGATATTTAGCTGACGATATACCACGATATTGAAATTGAGATATCGCCCAGCCCTAGTGGGGATGATTTGGACATAGAAGAACGTTTTTTTAAATGTCATTTATATTTCTGTATACTAATAATCTTGAACAAATATTGTGCATAAGATGTAGTCAAACACTTAATGTATGACATGTGATACATAATATTGATAATAACTTAAATAAAATACTTAAAATAAATATTTTTGTGTAAATGTCCCATTCATCCCCCATCTCCCCTACTGTATTTTAATACTTTTAGATCTTGGTTATAATTTAATACTAAAGCATTTTTTTGTTCGCTGGGTAGCGAACAGATTTAAGTGATAAATTGCAAAATATTCTTTATGGTTCGTACAACTGTATAATACAAAACAATAGTTAATTATAATGTGCCATACCACACTCTGAAATATGTCTACTAGCTGTGAAACTGCAATAAATATTTTAAATATTAAAAATTAGTATACAGGGTTATGTGATATATATCAATTTATATATACTATAATATATATATTCGATATTTATTTTCAAAATAGCATGAAGTTTGATATTTGCGATATTTTTACATATTTGATATTTATTTTCAAAATATTGTGTATAATATTTTTGATAATTTCAGTCAAAACAAGTATAAAGGAATTTTATAACTGTTATTAGCAGTGTCGTTCTGTAGATAAAGAATTTTTGCTCTTATAGTGGCTCCCCCCCCCCCCCCCATCCAAAAAAAAAGAGAAAATCTTTTTCAAGCTTTATGTTTGAAGATTTATAAATGTAGAATCAATAATTATGTGGGACAAAATTTACGTAGAACAGCTACTGAAAGAAAACTTATCAAATTTAGATAAACTTGCAGCTTCATTAGAAATAAGTTTTTACCGTTTTGATTTTATTCAGTTGTGCAGGCAAAGCTTACTATATTTATGCAGGGGCCGCGCTTGTTATTTGCCTATGCGCCAAATACGAATACATCATAAAATTGGCGAATCAAAATTATGGCGAAAAGACTGGTGAATGATTTATCGGAGATTTTTGTTCTCGTAATCATGTTTTGAAACGTGGATGAATTATTTTATTTTTTATTTTTTTAAGTTTGTAGTGAAATATATGTATGCTATGCCCATAAAAGTAGCAGTAATAAAACGCTATTGAGTTCAATGTTAATCAGCAGCTTTTTGGTTTTTTTAGTTGGCGTGGCGGTACACTAATAAAATATAGGCAATGATATGAATGATTAATACACACGGCTTTTAAAAAAGTATGTTTACATGAGTGTCAATTAGAGTTCCTTGATCAAAATTTCCCTTAGAGATTTAGAGTAGACGTTCTCATAACATGGGAGTTTTAAAAGAGTTGAAATATTTTTCCAACTTCTTGGGTTAAAAGGTGATTTTTATTCTACTTATAAGATTTTGTCTTATTCCGTCTTATGAACTAATGTTGTTGTTTTTTCTCATATGATGTTCTTTATCTAATAAAAGAAATACCTAAAATATTAACTTATTAATATTTCATACGAAAATACTTTTTTCAATTTTAGAAAAAGCCATTGTTTTCAAAAACGCTACAGCCAATTTCATGAAATCGAAATATATTGTGAAATTACAAAAGACTAATATTTGGTAGATTTTCATAGTCTTTTTTTTCAGTTACAAACGTGACAAATAATCATGATAGTTTTTACTCTAATATTCAACATGTTCGCATTTATACTATATACTTTTAAAATGTTTTATTATCTCCATAAATATTTACAAATGTATGCATTAAAAAGGATTAAAGAAAAATGAAATTTAGGGCGGAACTACTCAGATCCGAAAATTGAAGCTTCAAGAAACACTGCCCGAAAAATTGGCATTTTTGTATCTACGATCATATATATATTTTTTTTTTTAACTAGATTTTCCAATACATTATAATGGGTTGTCCGGAATGTTCCTGTCGGTTGGGAAAATCAATTGTACCATAAAATTCTGCCTGTTAATTATTAGACATTAGATATAGGAATAAAAGTCTAATAATTAAATGATAGAATTTTCCGTTACGAATTGATTTTTCCAACCTCCACGAACTTTCCCGACAACCCAATACAATTTAAAGTCATTCCTATTTTTATATGTCTTTATTTGTATGTAAACTTTATACAGTATTCAAGAAACATTATTGCCTTAGAACGATATTTTAAAACCGTTTTGGATTACATGAAATTTAAATTGAGTAAAATCGTAGCATCTAATGTGACAGTAGAGTTAGATGTAAACAGAACTTCACAAAAATTGTGAATCCGATATATTACCAATTCTAGAAATAATTTTTAGGTATTGCCCTTTTTACATTTTACACGACTATTTAACAGAAACTGGAGAATATGCTTCATTCACAACTTTTTTTTAAAAAGTATTTTGTATTAATGTTTAGTTTATAAATAATGTATAGCATACTAACGATGGGCGGAGTTTAGAAAAAATGAACAGTGAAAAGCGGAGTAAAGATGTAAAAAAAAAAACGAAATAAATTTAATTCCGGTGTTCAATGCTTTAAGAAAATGCATGTAAAATAAAAAATTAAAAAGTTACAGTCAAAAAAATTTCTGTCAGGTAAAAAAAGATATATCTTAAATAGATAGGTAACTGAAATTTATAAAAAAAAACTGCATTATGTGTGATAAATACCAAACAATTGTGTTAATTTTTTTTATATGTATTACTCAGGTAACACAAAGATACTGCCCAATGTCCTACTCGGTATTCGCCAATAATTCGAGAGTCGCTGAATGTCATACGCCAAATTTAAACATCTGCCGATATTCACTGATATAACTTAAATTTAGTTTTTAAAAGAAAGTATTGAAAAGAGTTTTTTGCATTCTTTGTAACATTATAATATAGAAATAGTTTTCTAAACAATGAAATTTAATAAGCTTGCCGTTTTTAAAATATGAATTTTATATTGCCTTATCTTTTATGTTTGGTTTACATTGGGAAATATCGTAAAAATGATATTACTACCACCAATAAATCAATGTCCTTTTTCGGAAATTTCCGGATCTATGACAACATTCAGTATATCTGACAAAGTTTGTAATCTTAACCGAAGTGAACAGGAAGTTCTGAAGGACCGCCCATTTGTATAGATTTCGTCGAAGAGCATTTGATTGAGATGTCTTTCGTGAAATTCGCTAAGAAAGAAAATGCCCATATAAATATTTTCTCTAGGAATCTATAGTTATTTATACATAAAAAATATATTTGAAAAAATTATATAGAAATCTATAACGATTGCTATAGAAAATTTCCTTTATAATAATTTATATAGAAATTTATAGAGATTGCAATAGCAAAATACTTTTAGAAGCATTTCGTATTAAAACGTTTTATTTCTATATGGTTTTATTGTTAGGATTGTTGTAAAGAAAACAAAAAAACAATGTTTTGATAAAAATTATATGACGTAAACAATTGCTAAAAATATTAAATTGTAAATAATTTAAATTTATCCCAGATTACTGCGGTACATTCGCTTCATTTGAAGAACTGTATTTTTATGGTGGAGGGATTTGTATGCTAATACATTGGGGGTCAAAAGTCCCTAGCAAATTTTTGAATTTAATATAAAATCAAGTATCTAGATTACGATGCGTGCGGTTCAAAAAACTGTCAATTTAATAAATAATTTCTAACTGTCCATGTAACTGGATCAGATTCGGGAAAAATAATCAAAAATTTCGATTCTTTGAATTTTGAAAAAAAAAAAAAAAAACACTTGTAAACGAACTAAAATTTTTATATTTCAGTTATTATTAATTAAAATTCAAGAAAAACTTAATGTTTTGTTAAATGGTTTTGAGATGTATGTGTTAGAAGTTAACGTAATAAATTTTGTATGATTTTGGAACCTCAATATCTCAATACTGTTTGTTTAAAAAAATTTTAATTTACTATTTTTCTTATTTCTAATAGTAGAATAATTGTGCAAAAAAATTATCAAAATATGAGATATCAAGGTCCAGTCCATTAGTTGATTTCACACGAAATGACCCATCTGCCTAACATATATACAATCATGTAAAACTAAAAATAGACATTATTTAAAGGCGGGATTTGAAAGTGAAGTTGTGAAAAGTACGATTGAAAAATGATTGTGAAACGAAAATAAGAATTATTTACTGTTACATTCATTTTCTTATATTAATAAGATGATGCTTTATGAAGAAGTAATGAAAAGAACCTTTTTAGAATGAATATAATATTGTGCTGTTCAAAAAATGAATAACTCATACCATAAATATTTTAAGAAGAAAGTTTTATACAATAATCAACTGATTCTGATGTATGCGCGAAATGTTTCATAGCTTAGGCATTTATATCAAGTACATACCACTGCCTGTGGTATAGTAATTAAATATAGGGAATGATATGAAATAGTATTGTTTTTTTTTAACTATGAACTATTTTTACTTTTATACTTTAACTAGTAAATTTTCATTATTTTATAGAGATACTTAACACTATCCTATTTTATGTAGTCAATTGGACTACGGCTAGACATTTCATATGGCTCTCTCAGGATTTGATATACACCTACTCAAAGCCAGGGTGTGCAGTTGCTTCGCAACTTGGAAGCCCATTGAAATTGAACCTATCACAAGTTCAAGTTCAAGTGATGTATGCGTCAAATGTTGTATAATTCAGGCATTTATATCAAGTATATACCACTGGCGCCTTCTCGGCCCGCGGTATAGTAATTCATCATCATCCCAAAACATGATTTAAGCCTGTTCCGGCCTCAATCGGTACAGTAATTAAATATAGGTAATGATACGAATTAGTATTACACATGGCTTTTACAAAAGTATGTTTGTATGAGTGGCAATCATTTCGTTGACACCACTTCGTCGACAGGTACACTTCTTACCTTTCGTAATCTGAACGGGATATTAGGCTGAAGTTCAAACTACATCTATGCAACAGGAGATTTTTAGGATTTTTAGTCTTCTTTGATGTGGGGCTACTTTTGACTCACTCTAAGAGAATACGACGAATAGTGGAGGAGGATCCCTGGCATGTTTATCCCCTCCATGGGAAGAGTTTCTCTTGTTGATTTTGTACACTTAGCTTCCAAATCTTTCGAGAGCAACAAAAAAATTCACAATATTCGACAAAACCTTTGGAAAAGAAAGCTCAAAGAAATAATTTGTGATTCTCGTCGCAGAATTTGATGTGTACGCTACCTTCGGTGTGGTACTTTAATGTTGTTTTCAAGAAGATAAAAGCATAAAGTTTTCGGTAATTAGCGAGTATAAATAAACAATCGCACTATTAAGAAATAAAAATGATCTTTGAAAACAATAAGTAAAGTGCAAAGGATTTAAATCTGAATGCGTATATCAAAATGAAGTTAATGTATACAGGGCAAGAAACAAAATTTTTGAAACTTTTAGGGAGGAATTATGAAGAATTTTTCCTATAAATTAAAAATGTTTAAATATTTTTTAAGTTTTTCATGCAGCTAGGAGGGGGGAGAAGGAGGATATTTGGAAGGAAATATTTAAAACGCTGATTTTTTTTAATATTTACTACAGATAAGGCAGAAAGATTTTCAAAAAGATAAAAATGTTTTAAATATTTAAGCTGCCTCACGCTGGCGCTATGCCTGTGTTCATGAATGGTCTTGTATATTGATCATTTTTTTCTAAGAAAAAGACTACTTGTCAGAGTGAAGATACAGTAATAACGATATCGTTTCTCACGCGTGTATCCATACAAACATCCTGGAATGAAAGAAGAAAAATAAGTCTTTCTACGTTCTAAAAAGAGAAAAAAAAATAAGCAAAATATTTTCACTTGAATTGTGATTACGGCATAAGATTTTTAAACAAGAATTACTTATGTCAACGGGAAAAACGTTAATTCTGATTATTTTGATTTTCAGTCATCCAATTTCAGTCATCCACTCTAGTTCACACCCAAGATAGTATATATAAATTGTTAAACTAAAAAAGAAAGGAAGACAGATATATAAAAATGGGTATTTACTAAACAGCAACACAAAGTACTGGAGGGTCAAAAAGATGTCTTATAGGAAAATGAAGGCCTCCCCCTCCCTCCTGCCTCTTTGCCAGATTACGCCCATGATCATACGGCAGCGAATTTTCTAAATAAGGAGCTTGGAGTCAAATTTGGTCCCATAGTTCATTGTACCCATTTCATTTCATAGCATATGAGCGTTTTGTCATCGCTAATTATCCGTAGTTGAACCCATATCTCCGCCTATAACCCTAGGTTTTATCTCTGCGGGGTTTTTTACACAATGCTAAATATGCTCAATAATTCGCGAGTCTTTAGCTGTGCAAATATATGTAATAATGTGACATCCGTCTCACTGACTTCTTGCAAAGATGCCATAATAATGTAGGACAGCGGTTCTCAAATTATATTGTGTACTGTAGCCTAAGAATAAGCCGAATTTTTGTACAAAACATATACACAAAATCATAATAGGTATCCCATCCCTAATATGAAAAATTACAATGTTAATAATGCGGTATAGTTATACAGCATAACTTACTTTTAGTAAGAGTATAAAAATACTTTTATAAATAATTATCTTATAAGAAAATACCGTTTAAAAGCCAATGCGATTTCTAACTTTTTTTTTTTTTTTTTTTTTTTTTTTTGCCACAACGGGGTAGCATATATCAAGGTAGAACTCTTTAATTTTCACCTCAATTCTCTCTTTACACAAAGTTTAATAAAATACTGTCAATTCAGGAATAGCTTGTCTATATTATTATTATTATTATTACTTTTAAGTATAACATATTGTATTCGTTATACTTTTACAGTACTTGAAATTTATAATATAGAATGTGGCGATCATTTCGCGACTCACATTTTGAGAATCCCAAATGTAGTAACATTGATCATCATAAAATATATTAACATCAAAATTTGAAATAAATAAACCACTTAAAGAAAATTTTTATTTGCTAATTATTCCATTAGTCGTTGTTTAAAATGAAGAATGATTAAACTACTGTTTGAAGTGAAAATGACACTTCACGCAGCATATTTTAAATAGTATTAGTTTTACAATGTAAATTATTCTACGTTTTTCTCAAAAGTATAAATACAAGAATAGACAATGCATTACTATGCATTATCTCAGGTCTTGAAGAGTAAGATTAATGACAAATTCTGCAACATAATACATTTTATTCAAAATCTCACACCACATTAATTTTGTGAAATACTTTTATTAAGAAAAAAATCATGTTTCTGTGAGACGTTCTTGTACATCATATTTGTCAGATGTTCTTGATAAAAGTTATTCCACAGAATAGCTAAAAATAATGAAAGAATAAAAAGTAAACTTACAGGTGATTTATTATAATACGAGCAAGTCTTGTGTGTGTGTATATATATCTTAGACCATACAATAAACTAGACCCCACATTGGTAACCTTTTCGATTACCGGCATCAGAGGTGGAGGTGGTAGATTTATTCCGCCAAACTGGTTTTTCTCCCGCCAAAATCTACTTGGAGGAATTTTTCCCTTTTCCCTCCGAAACTTTATATTGCGTCTGTGCCTGTCTGTGCTCTTGTTGTTTTTCTAGAGATTGACTAAAATTTGTTTGAGCAAGAGCTTAATTGTCTGCCATTTTGTAACAAAGTGATAAAATGTAAAATACTCAATATTAAGATCATCGAACAAGCTGTAAAAATTTAGCTATGTTTAATTTTTAAAATTCTTTATTATACTTTATATAAAGAAAATTTCAAAATTTATTTTTTTAAGAGGACAGTACAATAAGTGATTCCTGTCATGTGACAACATTTTTCTTCTTTCAAGTGCTGCGGCATCAGAAATTCGGTTCAAAATGCTGACGGACTTTTCTGAAATATCTTCTGCTTTTATTGAAAGCATCTTTTGATTACAAACTTTCTAAAGAAGAACACCTGCCAATTTCATACATTTCCTATCACAAATTAATGAAACAATTTCCTGACGGCTCGGCCTACAGGCACAGGTAGATTTTGAAAATACAGATAGTGGGGCACCTGTTTATTGGGAATTGCAGAAGAAATGATCTTTTTGCCATGATGCGGCAGTTTAGATCACCCACTTCAAAATCTACCTGTGTCTGTAGACAAGAATTTTTTTTTCTTTTTTTTTTCTTTCGGGCTATAAGAGTTGGTCTTATAAAAAAAACTTGTCAAAGTAAAAGTTGTAGCTACTATTAAGAGGATTTATAATAAATTTAAGCAGATTTGATATCTTGTGAATTGACGAAGTTTTGAATTCTTTTCTTCTTAAACCCTATCCCCCCCCCCCCCCTTGAGGTCATTTTTAATGATATCAAAAATCTGACATGCATAAATTTTCGGCCCTTTTTCTAGAGTATTAATAACTTTAAACGGATTCGATACGTATCATAATTAAGAAGTTATGGGGATTTTTCTGTTTTCATCCCCCCCCCCTTTGGTTCGATTTTGCCCATTATCGAACTTGACCAAGATTTTATGCCCCTTAATTTTGTGTATCAGTTTGGAAGAGATTTGTGCAGAATTATTGAAGTTATCGTGTCCATAAAAAAGTGATCTAGATAGATAGATAAAAGTTTTGAATTGGGGGTGGTTTTGGGTTCTGGAAGTGATGATCGGCGTAGATCTGCAAAAACTTTTCAGAAATTCCAACATAGGGGAGAATGTAATAGGTAGTATTTCTAACGAAATCTACCTAAAATCATAAAGTAGCCATTTTGTATTTGAGAAGGTTTTATAGCATCTAATTATGACAGCAAGTATTGTTTAGAAGTCAACATCTTCAGTAGTTGCCTGTGGTTATTATTTTCAATAATTGTAAAGAAAAAAAAACACTCGAGAGTTAAACTTAATTTTTTACAGCATTCAAAAGTTGCAAATTATTTCTTCTCAGAAACTTATGCAAAATAATAGTTATTTTAACAGAGAAACAATTACACAAGTTCTAACTTAGTAGATATGAAATATCCTGAAATTTTTATTTTTCATACAAAAAAAAAAAAAAAAAAAAAAAAAAAAATACTCTGCATTTATATATTTTTTTTTTCTATACGTGCGTATATGTTATCTATCGATGTTTTCCTTTTGATTAAAAATATTGTAGTACATTTATACTTTCAATTAATATATATATATATATACAGTGGCTCACAAAAGTGTTCGTACACTTTAAAACTTTGCAGTAAAAATGATTTTCCCTGGAAGTGATTTATAATATGAAGTCCAATATTTTTTCACACCATCTCTATGTTATTCCAAATAACACCCAACATTTTTTTTAATATTGACTGTTTTCTTTTTTATCTAAAAATAAAAATAGAAGGAGGGAGAGAAGAAACACGCCACAAAAGTCTTCGTACACTGAAACATTTTCGGATAAATTCATAATTAAAATTATCGTCTGTCATTCTATTTTTATTTTTGCATTTTGGTGACATTAAAAAATAGTTTGGCTTTATATTTTGCTTGATTGGTCCGTAATATTCTATTTATTATTAAAAATAGCTCGTAATCGTAAAGAAACAACTAACAGCATTAGAAAATTAATTATCTTTCATCATAATAGTGGTAAATCAGTTAGAAATTTTGCTAAATTAGTTAATTTATCAAATTCTACAGTGCAGTATGTGACAAAACGCTTTAAAGAAGAAAATCGGATAGAAAACAAAGTAAGAAAAGGTCGTCCGTCAAAGTTAACACAACGTGATCAAAGAATTATAATTAGAAAAATTGTAAAAAATCCACGTTTAAGTGCTGGAAAAGTTGCTACTGAATTTAATGAAAAATATTCTACTTCATTTTCACCTGAAACTGTTCGACGCGCTCTGAGATCAGCTGGATTAAATGGGCGTTCTGCCCGTAGAAAATTTTTTGTTAGTGCGAAAACCAGAAAGCTCTGGCTTTCCTTCGCAAAATCAATGATAAATAAACCCGAATCGTATTGGAATAATGTCTTATTTGCAGACGAAAGCAAATTTAGCGTTTTTGGCTCCGATGGGCGTATAATTGTATGGAGAAGAAAAAATGAAGAACTTAATTCCAAGAACTTAGATGGAACAGTTAAGCATTGTGGTGGAGGTGTCCTTGTGTGGGGGTGCATGGCAGCATCAGGACTAGGTAATTTAGTATTTATTGATGATATAATGTATCATGCTCTTTAGTTAAATATTTTTAAAGACAATTTAAAATTATCAGCCCAAAATTTGGGTATTGGAAACAACTTTGTTTTTTATCAGGGTAACGATCCTAAGCACACGGCTCTCAACGCTCACCTCTGGTGTCTTTATAATTGTCCACAAGTTCTGAAAACACCACCTCAATCGCCGGATTTAAACCCAATAGAACATATTTGGAGAGAACTGGAGGTTAGAATACGAAAACACGATATTAAAACGAAAAACGAAATAAAAACTGTAATGTTCGATGAATGGATGAACATTGATGCAAAAATTACAAAAAAACTTGTGAAATCTATTCCCAGGCGTTTAAAAGCTGTTGTGGATGCTAAAGGATACCCTACTAAGTACTAATTTAACAAAATGTTACAATATTTACTAATATGTAGCGATTTCTTTAAAGTGTACGAAGACTTTTGTGAGGTAACTTTTTTGTTATTTTTTGATTATTGATTTCTACAAAATAAAGTTTTACTGTGTATTTAAAATATTTTATGTAGTTTTGTTAAGAATAAGTTATAGATCTTATTCTTGAATACCCATTCTGGAATATTAATTTTAATTAATGGATAGAGCACTATTTTATTGAAATATGTAAGTGTACGAACACTTTTCTGAGCCACTGTACGTATATATGAAAGATTGCAAAAAATATGCCTTTAAATTGGAACATCAAAAGCAAAACAAAAATTCTGGATTGCAGCAAAAATATGTTCTATAGAATGTATTGTTAAATAAAGACAGTACGTGATTTCAAGTTTTCAAAACCTATAAAATACATTATCAAATCAAATAATATTTTATAACATGTCACTGCATCACTGCTAACTTTCCACAAATTCTTTACTTTTGTAAGGAAAAAAAAAAGATACTGTAAATACTGTTCAATTTTCTGTTATTTTAATAATGCCTGCAAAATTTAATGCATTTTTAGAATTTAAAAAAAAATCTGACATTAATTTGTTACATTTCGTGAAATGATTGTGTCAAATTGAAGCTTTCCAAGCAATGAAATCGAAGTTGCCAAGAAAGCGATCACCGCAAAAACAGACATTTTTTAAAGCGCCAATCCGAGCTGATCCTGAAACCGGATTTTCAACAATATAACAAAGAGATGGGTCTCTAGTAGATTATTCCACTGAGATATATATGCAAATTGTATCTAAAAAACTACTCTAATGATTCTGACTAAATTTTGTATCCTACAGTTTTAGGATACGAGAAGACCATAGAGAATGCTCATTAATTTGTTTCGTGCAATCCATTTTAATCTCAATTAAGTTCATTATTTTTGTATATGTATTATTTCGTACATGTTTAATCTCTTTGCAAAAATTAATTTGCGTTGGTATTTTCGTTGTAGAAAATATAGTTGGTTGAAATTAGAAATATATGTTTCTGCAGCTTTCATTAATTTTTTTATTATTTAAGCTTTTATGATATGTGGCATATGTTTATATTTTCAGTTCTTTTTAATTAGTGCGACTTCTTTAAACGTATTTTTATTCTAATAATTACAGAATAACATTTGGTTATTATTTGTTTACATTCTTATCCATTCGATGCTCCACAATTTTAAAATTCTCATGTTATAGTTCACATACTTAAAGAATCGTCAAAAATTTCGATTGTTTAATAATAATAATTTGTTTTATATAATATTTGAAATTTAACTTAATCAAAGATATTAATTCATTTATTTTCAAAATTATTTAAGCATTATTTTTTTTTAGTATCCTAATTTTTTTATGCTGTATATTTTTTCATTTAACATTACTATTCAACAGAGATAATTTTGTATGTGCAATATTTAATTTATTAAATTTTTGTTGTACAAGTTGCTTGAATTTTAAAGTATTATTATTATTAAACTTTTATAATACCTTTTATTTCTATGAAATAAAAATATATAAATTAATTATTACATTAGAAATATAAATTAATTTTGATTAAATCACTCTAGTTAAATATTTGACATTTTAAATATACATAATAATATATATTAAAAAAATTTGAAAATGTATAATTATATTTTAAAAGGAAAGATTTGGAAAAAAATTAAGAGTAAAATGTAAAGTTACTAGATTTAAATAAAAATGAAATTATGGAGCAGAAAGTTAGATATAATGTAAGATGCAAATGATTCTCAAAACTATTGCCCTTCTGTATAAATGAAAATATATTTAAAGAATTTAATAAAAACTAAAAATAAGAAAATATGTAACATGTAGATCATATAAAAATAATTTTTAATAATGCTATAGAAATATATTTTTCTGATTTTTTGCAGAAACTATATAAACTCTAAATTTTGTTTATATATTTCTTGAAAGGAGATTAATTTTTTACGAAATAAAATTATCCAGAAATATTTAACTTGCTTCAGATTTTATGGGTTCAATGAAACTTAAACAAATGAGCATATTTTAACAGACTTGCCAGCATTTTAAGAGACATTGAAAAAAAAAAAGAATTTATCAAAATCACCAAAAATTATTGCATGTGTACAAGCAAACATGGTGCAGAATACACTTTTAACTAATTTAACAAAATTTTCGTTATTTCGCGGCAGTAACTTCAATCAGAAATTTTCAATCCTGTCATTGAACAAACTCGCTGAGTGATGAAATATTTTAATTTTTAATGAAAAGTAATCCGATTATGTATTTCTTTAAATGTTTAATCCTATTTTCTGTTCACTTCTTATAATTTAAAATTACGAATGTTTTTGTAAAAACTATTTGTTGTAAATATTTACCTCATATAATAAATATTCAATTAAATAACACTGTTGAACACATTACATTCCATATTTAAAAAAATATATCCACTGTTTCAGAAAATCATCTCTTTTAAAATATTCATATTCTTCATGCCATTATAAATTATAAGAAGTAAAAGAAAATAACAAAGATTAAAAATTAAAATAAATACATAATCTGATTGGTTTCATTAAAAATTAACATATTTCATCACTCTGAGTTTATTTAATGACAGGATTGAAGCTGGCGCCGTCTGGAGGGAGGAAGTAGAACACACAGCATGGTTGCGATAAGATTGCAGCATTTGGCATTTTATCGCTCTTTTGACGACATTTTTAATATGACGGTTAAAACAAAGGGGGGGGGGGGGGGTATGGAGGAGATTGTTTGTAAATATTGGGATTTATTTGCCGCGGCTCACGGCCTACTCAACAGCTGCGCATTTTTGACTTGGTGAAAAAGCAATAGTTCAAACTTCAATTTTTATTAATGTTAATAAATTTTCCAAAAATTTTAAAAGATTAAATAAATATTTTTAAATTAAAAATGAATATATAATAAAATATGTCAATTTTTAATTATAGCTGAATCAAGCTTTTTTTTTTTTTTTTTTTAACGATTTAGTTACTTTTTTTATTAAGAGATATTTTGATTTGTGATATATTTTTCTTATTCCCATGTACTTTTTTTTTTACACATATTTTTCGCCCTGAGATTATTAATTTTCAAAGTTACAATGGTTTTATTTAAAAAAAAATTATTCCCATGTGCCATAACTATTATATATACATAGATTTCTCAATATCGCAATTAAAATGTGGGTTGTGTACAAAAAATTATTAGGCACAATATGTTCTTAACATTTATCTAAAGAAAAGTAATACAGAAATTTTTTTGCATCAAAAATCTATAAATGCAGAACTTTTATTGCACTTTTTTTTTTTAATTTCTCATTTCATAAAAATGTTTACTTAGTGTGAATTAACAATAAATTTGTGTGCCAATTATAAATCTAAACGATAGGTACTACATATCTCGATTTTTAATTGATACATTAAATAAAAACTTAATTTGGTTTAAAATGAAACTTTTTTTTCTTTTTAGATCTATACAATTATTTTGAAGTTTTTCTCCTCTCCATACACTTATTTTTAATGTACACTTCCAGTATTTTATTCATATTTATGTTCAGTATAGTGAAAATAGTTGAAGCCAACCTTTAACAAAATTCCAGTCAATTCTGCATTTTTGAAATATCTTTCTTATTCTTTATTCTTATAGGTTCTTTTTCTTCAATTCTATTTCATGAAATGTTTACAGAGTGATTTTCGATAAATTTGTATGCAGTTTGTTAAGTAATTTGCAAATTCTTTAAGTTGTAATCTAAAATTTATTTTAGTTATGGAAATTTTTTTTTTAACTCTCAATCCTTTAAAATGTTCACTTCTATAACCATTATTAAAATTGTACAGTTAAATAAATGGTTTTCTTTCTTGATAAATATTTATGAAAACTTTTTTCAATATTCATATTTTTTACATATATTAATTTTAAAATTTGACGATATTTTCAAGGCATATTTTGCACCCTTTTTATTTTGTATGAATTTTAATATTAATAACTATACTCAGTTTATTTAATTTATTAAGAAAAGGTCTCACTATTTACAAATTAATTAAATTACCTTTTTTTAACTAACCAAAATGTAAAAAGTTTATGAAAGAAACATGCTAAAAAAATATTTATTTTAATTATAAATTATACTGACAATCACTTCTACACTGAAAAAAACTTGTACCGCCATCATCTAGAACGAATAAGTAGTTATTTTCTAAATCCCTAAACTAGAAATATAGATTTCCGAGTTATGCAAATAAGGTAAACAAATAAACTGGATAGACGAAATGATTGAGGTAGGTGATGAAACGATACATTATATTATGAACCGTTTGAATTTTGAGAAATTATGCTGTGGGACCGTGTACGTTAATGGGAGCTGGTGCACGTTAAATCTGTTCGTGGCTCTAATGTCCTCCAAGTTTTATATATTAAACCCTCTTATACCTGGACCTGACAGACCACGCAGACCTGATAGGCCTGATAAGCCATAGTGTAAACGCAGCATTAGCGTTACCTCTGGGGGTGCCAATCCAGATGCAGGTCTATCATCTGGATTTGGTTCAAAATTAGGAGACTAGTTTCACAGTTATATAGATCATGTCAGCTGCATAGAAATAGAAAGCTGCTCACCAGGCCCTTGGGCCAAACCAACAACAATCACTTTAAATATACATATATGTAATAATGATTAAATATACATCTGTGTAATATATTTAATCTGTGATGGAAGTGTCCTATCTGGTGTAATATATTTAATCTGTGAGGTAAACAGCCTTCTTTTACTCATGTGTAAAAATGTGAAGGTGGGTTTAAAAAAAAAAAAAGTAGAAACACAAACTTTTTGATACGATAAAAAAGTAATAAAATCAGAGAAATATTTTTATAAATATGGAATTTTCTTTTCATGAATTACTAAAATTAATTTTTAACATAAACATAAAGTACAACACAACTCGCCAATGATTTCACATTGCCTTTTAATTATAATATTTTAAAAAGAAAAGTTGGCTGCACAAATCCGTGAGGTCTGCCGTGACTGTTTGTTTACATTTGGCGAAATCATGTTCAAGTTCAACTGAAGTCAGAAATCAAGTTGTGGTATTCTCTACAGAGAGTTTCTCAATTCATTGACCGACCCCGTCAATGTAACAAATGCTTCAAGTTCAATCACCCGTCGGGCAAATGCCAATCGCAGCAGTGCTGTGTGACTTGTGGCCTTGTTCACACAGGGCAGTGCTCCACCCCAGTCAAATGTGTGAATTGTGAAGGGGTTCACAGAGCGGATTTCCATCAGCGTCCCTCGTGGATTAAGGAAGCTGAATTCCTTCGGCTTAAGAGTCGACACTTTCTCTCCTTCACCGATGCCAGAAGGAATTTTTTTACACAAAAATCCGAGGCCAAGTCGTACGCCCAGGCAACCAGCATAAAAAACACTGAATACGAGGACCTTCAGAAACTGTTGGAACTTCGCACGAATCATTTGCTCAAAATCCTTGTGGATGTAATCTCCAAACAATCAGCCAATCTAACAGAGCAACTGAATGCCTTTAGTGTTAGTATCATGAATACCCTGGCTAAAATGAGCGACTCCTCCCCGGAGCGCAAACGCCCGCACAAAAAAGACGGAACATAAAAAAAAAGTTTCGCCTTTTTATTGTTTACACATTCTGTTTGCTTGCTGTACTGCCAGGGCAGTTTAGCGCTGTGTGTGTCTTGTGGTTTGTATTGTGTTCATTCCCTTTCTTTCAGCTTGTCTTTATGGGTATTTCATAGACCGGGAGGCGGCAGCACAGACAATCACCTCATCGAGTTCACGGCTGAAATTCCAGAATTAGTTAAAACTCGATTCGCATATTAAAACGCAATCGGTCTGCCAAGTCATATTTTGGTGGAAAACACGTGAAAACCCGATTTTAGCGGTTGGCTCGTAGGTTTACCATTGTGTTTTCCTGCACCCAAAAGTATGAAAACATGGAGAACTGGGTGCAGGAAAACACAATGGTAAACCTACGAGTCAACCGCTAAAACCAGGTTTTCACGTGTTTTCCACCAAGATATGACTTGGCAGACCGATTGCGTTTTAATATGCGAATCGAGTTTTCACTAATTCTGGAATTTCAGCCATGAACTCGATGAGGTGATTATCTGTGCTGCCGCCTCCCGGTCTATCAGTCTTGCAATGGAACTGTCGCAGTGTTCTAAACAAACTTCCCTGGCTACATAGCCCCCCTTTCGCATCTGCAGACATCCTGGTTTTGCAAGAAACGTTTTTAACTGCTGACAAGTCTTTGACCATTCCAGGAAAAGTGATCTATCGGCTGGACAGGTTGGGTCGCCCTGGTGGCGGGATTCTCGTTGCGATTAATGCTGTTTGGTCTTCCCTTCAATTAAACTTTGACTCTTTCAACCTCTTGAATGAGATATTGGGGATTCGCATATTTCTTGGTCCACAGCCTCTGAACATAATAAACCTTTACTCGTCTTCGGGTCTGGTGGTAGATAATCTTACGAATGTGACAAATGGTCTGTCAGGTAATACTCTCATCCTTGAAGACTTCAATCTCCATCAAATAATCGCTTTAAATCAAAAGAGCATAAAATACAAAATTTTTCATGTAAGTTGATGTATTTTTTCCATGCATTGACAGAAGTGAATAAAATTAAGTGAAGTAAAATTTATTCGATATTTAAATGATGCTATACAACGTATTTAAAAATTGCCTTGCATTAAAAAAAATTAGAAGCGACAATATATAATTAAAACCACTTTTTGAAATAATTTTATTCGATTTTTTTGCTTAGTATACTATATGTAAAACCTTTGATCACAAACTTTGCTTTCACAGAGTTCACTGTGTGTGCATTGTTGTTTTTAACTATGCATAGTGTTTTTTCTTTAAAGCCATCTTAACAGAGTTTAACATGGCAAACAATTTTGTTTTTACCAATCTCTTAGCTTTTCCTTTGAAATAAGGCGAGTGGGGAAAAGAATTATGCCAATTCTTATTAAAGTATTTTGAGAAAACTGAAATCTAATATTACAATTAATGTTATATAATTCTTACCCCACCATAAAAATTAAAAATTCACTTTTCAACATATTTTTTTTGTAAAACTCCCCCACCCTTAAAAGAAAAAAAAAGTTAATACTATGCTCAGTTTTCTTGTTTCATTTTGAAATATTTTTATCACTTTATGCTCCTAAAGATATCTTAATTATAGTTTAAGAAAAATGCTTTTTTACTTTGCTTTTTAAGCTTTATGTTTGATTTTTACACTCTGATTTGACTTAAATTTGTCCATGTATGTAAAGATGGAATTTTGTAATCTATAGTTTTCATTCACTTCCTGATATGCTAGAATCATAAAAAATTATGTAATCAGGTGTATTCCCAATGCTAATAGCGGAGATGGGGGATGAATGGGACAAGGGATGGATGGGACCTTCTCAATATTTCAGGCAATAAACTTTTTTTTTTAGTTGCTCCCTATCCTCATAGATTTCACTACCATAGTGTACTTCAGAACCAAAAGCAAGAGCACATGGCTGTTGTCATAATATAAACAATTAAGATATGTTAAGATATTAAGAATATAAACAATTAAGATATGTTGTAGTTTTTTATTTTAAGGCTCAATATTGGTATAATTAAAATGAATGCATATTAACCATTGTGACAAAATAATTTTTGAGACAAAATGGCTGACAATTGAATATATGCGTCATGGGGATGATTGGGACATTTCAAATGGGATGAAATGAATTGTCTCATTCATCCCTAGGGGATGCTGAAAATTATATTTATTAATAATATTATATAGGTTGATAAATTAATACTTTATGGTAATTATTCTTTTAACCATTTCATTCTTATTGTAGCCATCGTTTTCAGCCATTGAATGTTTATGGGCCTTTTAAGGCAAAGCTGAGATGAGTCCAAGATGATTGGCTAACAAATAATCCTGGAGATCATATTACAATTTATAATCTATCAGCTTCTGCCAAGGAAGCATTTTTGTCAGCTTTTAGTCCTTAACATTGAATACGGAGAGGAAAATGTTTGTATCCCATTCATCCCTGCTGTGGGGATTAGGGCTGGGCGATATATCGATAAAATCGATAAAACCGATATAAAATGCATACCGTGATACCGATATCAAAAAATCCTACCCAACGGTATACAGCAAATATCATAAATTTGACGAAAACCATGAAAACCACGATATTAAATCTCTTCCTCGTCTTCGAGTATTCATGAATACGAACGGTGTGAGCTCCCCCAGCCTAAACCATGATACACCGGATACAGCCTAACCATGATACAGCCATGATACTAAACCATGATACAGCCTAAACCATGATACAGCCTAAACCATGATACTAACGGTGTGGATTCTCGCAGCTGATAAGGTTTTTGAAAAGAGGAAGGGTGATTTTCTCCAGCTCTGAGCGCATGCGTGGGATATCGCCTATTCTTTCATTTCATTATGATATTCAGTGGCACCGGTGTGGATGAATATTCGAAGTTATTGAATGATGCGTAAATTTAGGGCGATATAGAAAGGAGATATTTTATTTGCAACAGTTGATTTAATGAGACAAATGAGCAAAGAATAATTCAGACATGTTTTTATTTGTTTTTTATAATTATTATTTTATGAAAAAAATATTAATTCCTTAGTAGTATTTATTAATGCATATTCTAGGGTAAAGAAGGATTTTTAAAAATGCAACTATTTTTACTTCTATACCGCGAGTTTTTTTCTCCCCAGAATTTATTTTAAAAATCGCGCTCGCGTGACAGAGAGAGAGAGATATGAGTATTTGGTATTTGATTGCCTCTGTATATATGACCACTGGTCACTGCCAAAAATCATTTGGTGGTAATTTTGCATTTAAAATTTTAAAACCATTAACCATTATTATATTTTATTTGCAACGGTGGAAATGAATATCATGCAATTTTAATTTTAATCGAATAAAATATGTTGAAATGTTTCTTCCCTATTTTTATGCGATTTATCCCCCCCCCCCTCTTCACAAATGAGATATTAAAAAACAGTTTAGGCGATGGCGCGGCAAACAAGAAAAAAATAATATATATTTATTTCTTCATAATTTTAGTTGTAAAATATTAATGTACTATCTGATAAAAAAATAATCGAACATGCAGATTATTCATTTTTTAATTATTTTTCATATTTCCATCCATTTTTTAAATTTTCTTCGTGTTTTTTAGGTGCGTTCGTAATTATATAAATACGTAGCACCTATTGTCGTCGTCTGGTCCGGCCGTCTGTCTGTCCGTCTGTCCGCATATAACAACGCAAAAACTACCCAAACGAATGGTTTGAAATTTGAAAGTTAAGATATATTATCTTTGCAGAATTTTGTCGAGACATTTCAAATTTTATGAAAATCGAATCAAAACTTTAGCAGATATTAATAAAAATATTTATTAAGAAATTTGATTTTTTTTTTTTATCGGTGCTTTCTTGTTATAGGAGTTTCCGAAGTTTAATTGTCAAGCGATCGAGATACTTATTTTATAACAGAAATGAATCTGCAGACGATGTAACTCATTTCACAGAATTAAAAATCATCAAGATCGGAATATTTATATAACTAGCTATAGTACGAACGCACCTCATTTGTCACGTTTGACGTACAATTTCCAACTTGTTTCCATTATCATGAAAAAAATGTGCTTGATGACCATTTAATACTCTAACCAGTCTTGAATTCCGATATTTTTCTCTAGGAGGTATTTCGAAGGTTCGGGATGGCGGGTAGCTGTGTTTGTGTGGAGGGGGACGGGGGGATTATCATGGGCGCCTGCAAGGGAGGACAATTGCCTCTCCCTGAATTTTGAAATTTAAATCTGTATTTTTTTATGTTGAATAAAATATATAATTTACTTATCCCCAAGTAGCATGATTAATTACGCACTGACAGAAGAAAGAACTATGAAATTTTGGTCACCGGGGATCTGCCCTCTAAAACTCTCATGGAACAAAGTTTTTATTATTATTTTTAATTTTTTTTTGAGTTTATGTGTTGAAAAATTATCTCATCTGACGAAAAAGAGATGTAAAAAAAATTGATATTTTTTATTTGTTAAATTTCTGTATTGCATGTTGAGGACTAGCAGCACAACTGTTTCAATATCTTACACCCCCCCTGTGTTTCGTCGGCGTCCATGGCATCAGCGTGTGTCTGAGAGGGGGGGGGGAAATTTGCACTTTCGGGACATCAATTAACGGAAAATGTGGAGACTCTAGGGACTCAGTATCACTCCTGAATTTCTCACTGACTGTAATGTTAAAGTAAAACAATTTCTGTTGAAATATTTTATATGATAGATAATGTTTCTCTGAAGTGTTTATTTAAGTTATTTGGGATTTTGAATATATCAGTACAGGAAATTGCTGATTGTTTTAATGTAATATATGCTGTTAAATTTATTATATTATAAATTGAGTGGAGGAGGGTGTGAAGCGAACCAATAATTACGACGAGCAAATCGAAAATTTTTGTTTGAATTGTTGTAATAATCAGTCTCATTACTTTGTTAGAGATTTCACAAGAAGCTAAAATTTCATAAAGCGCAAATTGGCGAATAATTTAGTAAAACTTATTTTATATTATTTATAGATTTTTTTATGCAAGTAATGCTCTTTAAAAGATGTTATATATAGCAATTGTTTTAATAATGGAATATGGAAGTATTTAAAATTTCCATGTTTGGTGCCAGATGCGGTTTTACTAGCCCGTGTCCCTTGAAGGCGAAATTTTTATTCATTGCTACGAATGATATCTTTTAAATATATTTAAGTTTTAACCAAATTTTTTGTCTATTTCCCGCTAGTTTGATTTTAGCGACTCAAACGGTCTCCTAAATTCGCTTTCGTCTAAAGCCAGCCCTATTGTGGAAATACGAGTAAAACTGATTTTTAGGTAGATTTCGTAAGAAATACTACCTATTATATTCTCCCCTAAGTTGGTATTTTTGAAACATTTTTGCAGATCTACGCCGATCATGACTCCCAAAACCCAAAACCACCCCCCAGTTCAAAACTTTATCTATCTATCTATCTATCTATCTATGTCATTTTTTATGGACACGATAACTGCAATAATTCTGCACGAATCTTTTCCAAACTGATACATAAAATCAAGGGGCATAAAATCTCGGTCAAGCTCGTTAATGGGCAAAATCGAACCACGAGGGGGAGGGGGAGTGCTTTTTGTGAAAACAGAAAACACCCCATAACTTCTTAATTATGATTCTTAATATTATCTAAAACTTTTATATTGACAAGTTTTTTTCATAAGACCAACCTTTATAGCAAAAAAAAACAAAACAAAATCCCTGCCGGCTCCGCCTGCAAACAAGTTGGGAAACAAGTCTGGAAACAAGTAAGATTGCGGGCGGTCCCAACTGCGGCATCATGGCAAAAAGGTCATTTCTTTCGCAATTCCCAACAAACAGGCGCCCCGCGGTCTGCGTCTTTGAAATCTACCTGTGCCTGTAGGCCAAGCCGTCAGGGATTTTTTTCTTTCTTTCTTCTTCTCAAAATATTCTTTTATTTATTCTGTATATTTAGTGTTAATATCACGATATATCGTCATATCGCGATATTTAGCTGACGATATACCACGATATTGAAATTGAGATATCGCCCAGCCCTAGTGGGGATGATTTGGACATAGAAGAACGTTTTTTTAAATGTCATTTATATTTCTGTATACTAATAATCTTGAACAAATATTGTGCATAAGATGTAGTCAAACACTTAATGTATGATATGTGATACATAATATTGATAATAACTTAAATAAAATACTTAAAATAAATATTTTTGTGTAAATGTCCCATTCATCCCCCATCTCCCCTACTGTATTTTAATACTTTTAGATCTTGGTTATAATTTAATACTAAAGCATTTTTTTGTTCGCTGGGTAGCGAACAGATTTAAGTGATAAATTGCAAAATATTCTTTATGGTTCGTACAACTGTATAATACAAAACAATAGTTAATTATAATGTGCCATACCACACTCTGAAATATGTCTACTAGCTGTGAAACTGCAATAAATATTTTAAATATTAAAAATTAGTATACAGGGTTATGTGATATATATCAATTTATATATACTATAATATATATATTCGATATTTATTTTCAAAATAGCATGAAGTTTGATATTTGCGATATTTTTACATATTTGATATTTATTTTCAAAATATTGTGTATAATATTTTTGATAATTTCAGTCAAAACAAGTATAAAGGAATTTTATAACTGTTATTAGCAGTGTCGTTCTGTAGATAAAGAATTTTTGCTCTTATAGTGGCTCCCCCCCCCCCCCCATCCAAAAAAAAAGAGAAAATCTTTTTCAAGCTTTATGTTTGAAGATTTATAAATGTAGAATCAATAATTATGTGGGACAAAATTTACGTAGAACAGCTACTGAAAGAAAACTTATCAAATTTAGATAAACTTGCAGCTTCATTAGAAATAAGTTTTTACCGTTTTGATTTTATTCAGTTGTGCAGGCAAAGCTTACTATATTTATGCAGGGGCCGCGCTTGTTATTTGCCTATGCGCCAAATACGAATACATCATAAAATTGGCGAATCAAAATTATGGCGAAAAGACTGGTGAATGATTTATCGGAGCTTTTTGTTCTCGTAATCATGTTTTGAAACGTGGATGAATTATTTTTTTTTTTTTTTTTTTTTTTTTTTTTTTAAGTTTGTAGTGAAATATATGTATGCTATGCCCATAAAAGTAGCAGTAATAAAACGCTATTGAGTTCAATGTTAATCAGCAGCTTTTTGGTTTTTTTAGTTGGCGTGGCGGTACACTAATAAAATATAGGCAATGATATGAATGATTAATACACACGGCTTTTAAAAAAGTATGTTTACATGAGTGTCAATTAGAGTTCCTTGATCAAAATTTCCCTTAGAGATTTAGAGTAGACGTTCTCATAACATGGGAGTTTTAAAAGAGTTGAAATATTTTTCCAACTTCTTGGGTTAAAAGGTGATTTTTATTCTACTTATAAGATTTTGTCTTATTCCGTCTTATGAACTAATGTTGTTGTTTTTTCTCATATGATGTTCTTTATCTAATAAAAGAAATACCTAAAATATTAACTTATTAATATTTCATACGAAAATACTTTTTTCAATTTTAGAAAAAGCCATTGTTTTCAAAAACGCTACAGCCAATTTCATGAAATCGAAATATATTGTGAAATTACAAAAGACTAATATTTGGTAGATTTTCATAGTCTTTTTTTTCAGTTACAAACGTGACAAATAATCATGATAGTTTTTACTCTAATATTCAACATGTTCGCATTTATACTATATACTTTTAAAATGTTTTATTATCTCCATAAATATTTACAAATGTATGCATTAAAAAGGATTAAAGAAAAATGAAATTTAGGGCGGAACTACTCAGATCCGAAAATTGAAGCTTCAAGAAACACTGCCCGAAAAATTGGCATTTTTGTATCTACGATCATATATATATATATTTTTTTTAACTAGATTTTCCAATACATTATAATGGGTTGTCCGGAATGTTCCTGTCGGTTGGGAAAATCAATTGTACCATAAAATTCTGCCTGTTAATTATTAGACATTAGATATAGGAATAAAAGTCTAATAATTAAATGATAGAATTTTCCGTTACGAATTGATTTTTCCAACCTCCACGAACTTTCCCGACAACCCAATACAATTTAAAGTCATTCCTATTTTTATATGTCTTTATTTGTATGTAAACTTTATACAGTATTCAAGAAACATTATTGCCTTAGAACGATATTTTAAAACCGTTTTGGATTACATGAAATTTAAATTGAGTAAAATCGTAGCATCTAATGTGACAGTAGAGTTAGATGTAAACAGAACTTCACAAAAATTGTGAATCCGATATATTACCAATTCTAGAAATAATTTTTAGGTATTGCCCTTTTTACATTTTACACGACTATTTAACAGAAACTGGAGAATATGCTTCATTCACAACTTTTTTTTAAAAAGTATTTTGTATTAATGTTTAGTTTATAAATAATGTATAGCATACTAACGATGGGCGGAGTTTAGAAAAAATGAACAGTGAAAAGCGGAGTAAAGATGTAAAAAAAAAAACGAAATAAATTTAATTCCGGTGTTCAATGCTTTAAGAAAATGCATGTAAAATAAAAAATTAAAAAGTTACAGTCAAAAAAATTTCTGTCAGGTAAAAAAAGATATATCTTAAATAGATAGGTAACTGAAATTTATAAAAAAAAACTGCATTATGTGTGATAAGTACCAAACAATTGTGTTAATTTTTTTTATATGTATTACTCAGGTAACACAAAGATACTGCCCAATGTCCTACTCGGTATTCGCCAATAATTCGAGAGTCGCTGAATGTCATACGCCAAATTTAAACATCTGCCGATATTCACTGATATAACTTAAATTTAGTTTTTAAAAGAAAGTATTGAAAAGAGTTTTTTGCATTCTTTGTAACATTATAATATAGAAATAGTTTTCTAAACAATGAAATTTAATAAGCTTGCCGTTTTTAAAATATGAATTTTATATTGCCTTATCTTTTATGTTTGGTTTACATTGGGAAATATCGTAAAAATGATATTACTACCACCAATAAATCAATGTCCTTTTTCGGAAATTTCCGGATCTATGACAACATTCAGTATATCTGACAAAGTTTGTAATCTTAACCGAAGTGAACAGGAAGTTCTGAAGGACCGCCCATTTGTATAGATTTCGTCGAAGAGCATTTGATTGAGATGTCTTTCGTGAAATTCGCTAAGAAAGAAAATGCCCATATAAATATTTTCTCTAGGAATCTATAGTTATTTATACATAAAAAATATATTTGAAAAAATTATATAGAAATCTATAACGATTGCTATAGAAAATTTCCTTTATAATAATTTATATAGAAATTTATAGAGATTGCAATAGCAAAATACTTTTAGAAGCATTTCGTATTAAAACGTTTTATTTCTATATGGTTTTATTGTTAGGATTGTTGTAAAGAAAACAAAAAAACAATGTTTTGATAAAAATTATATGACGTAAACAATTGCTAAAAATATTAAATTGTAAATAATTTAAATTTATCCCAGATTACTGCGGTACATTCGCTTCATTTGAAGAACTGTATTTTTATGGTGGAGGGATTTGTATGCTAATACATTGGGGGTCAAAAGTCCCTAGCAAATTTTTGAATTTAATATAAAATCAAGTATCTAGATTACGATGCGTGCGGTTCAAAAAACTGTCAATTTAATAAATAATTTCTAACTGTCCATGTAACTGGATCAGATTCGGGAAAAATAATCAAAAATTTCGATTCTTTGAATTTTGAAAAAAAAAAAAAAAAAACACTTGTAAACGAACTAAAATTTTTATATTTCAGTTATTATTAATTAAAATTCAAGAAAAACTTAATGTTTTGTTAAATGGTTTTGAGATGTATGTGTTAGAAGTTAACGTAATAAATTTTGTATGATTTTGGAACCTCAATATCTCAATACTGTTTGTTTAAAAAAATTTTAATTTACTATTTTTCTTATTTCTAATAGTAGAATAATTGTGCAAAAAAATTATCAAAATATGAGATATCAAGGTCCAGTCCATTAGTTGATTTCACACGAAATGACCCATCTGCCTAACATATATACAATCATGTAAAACTAAAAATAGACATTATTTAAAGGCGGGATTTGAAAGTGAAATTGTGAAAAGTACGATTGAAAAATGATTGTGAAACGAAAATAAGAATTATTTACTGTTACATTCATTTTCTTATATTAATAAGATGATGCTTTATGAAGAAGTAATGAAAAGAACCTTTTTAGAATGAATATAATATTGTGCTGTTCAAAAAATGAATAACTCATACCATAAATATTTTAAGAAGAAAGTTTTATACAATAATCAACTGATTCTGATGTATGCGCGAAATGTTTCATAGCTTAGGCATTTATATCAAGTACATACCACTGCCTGTGGTATAGTAATTAAATATAGGGAATGATATGAAATAGTATTGTTTTTTTTTAACTATGAACTATTTTTACTTTTATACTTTAACTAGTAAATTTTCATTATTTTATAGAGATACTTAACACTATCCTATTTTATGTAGTCAATTGGACTACGGCTAGACATTTCATATGGCTCTCTCAGGATTTGATATACACCTACTCAAAGCCAGGGTGTGCAGTTGCTTCGCAACTTGGAAGCCCATTGAAATTGAACCTATCACAAGTTCAAGTTCAAGTGATGTATGCGTCAAATGTTGTATAATTCAGGCATTTATATCAAGTATATACCACTGGCGCCTTCTCGGCCCGCGGTATAGTAATTCATCATCATCCCAAAACATGATTTAAGCCTGTTCCGGCCTCAATCGGTACAGTAATTAAATATAGGTAATGATACGAATTAGTATTACACATGGCTTTTACAAAAGTATGTTTGTATGAGTGGCAATCATTTCGTTGACACCACTTCGTCGACAGGTACACTTCTTACCTTTCGTAATCTGAACGGGATATTAGGCTGAAGTTCAAACTACATCTATGCAACAGGAGATTTTTAGGATTTTTAGTCTTCTTTGATGTGGGGCTACTTTTGACTCACTCTAAGAGAATACGACGAATAGTGGAGGAGGATCCCTGGCATGTTTATCCCCTCCATGGGAAGAGTTTCTCTTGTTGATTTTGTACACTTAGCTTCCAAATCTTTCGAGAGCAACAAAAAAATTCACAATATTCGACAAAACCTTTGGAAAAGAAAGCTCAAAGAAATAATTTGTGATTCTCGTCGCAGAATTTGATGTGTACGCTACCTTCGGTGTGGTACTTTAATGTTGTTTTCAAGAAGATAAAAGCATAAAGTTTTCGGTAATTAGCGAGTATAAATAAACAATCGCACTATTAAGAAATAAAAATGATCTTTGAAAACAATAAGTAAAGTGCAAAGGATTTAAATCTGAATGCGTATATCAAAATGAAGTTAATGTATACAGGGCAAGAAACAAAATTTTTGAAACTTTTAGGGAGGAATTATGAAGAATTTTTCCTATAAATTAAAAATGTTTAAATATTTTTTAAGTTTTTCATGCAGCTAGGAGGGGGGAGAAGGAGGATATTTGGAAGGAAATATTTAAAACGCTGATTTTTTTTAATATTTACTACAGATAAGGCAGAAAGATTTTCAAAAAGATAAAAATGTTTTAAATATTTAAGCTGCCTCACGCTGGCGCTATGCCTGTGTTCATGAATGGTCTTGTATATTGATCATTTTTTTCTAAGAAAAAGACTACTTGTCAGAGTGAAGATACAGTAATAACGATATCGTTTCTCACGCGTGTATCCATACAAACATCCTGGAATGAAAGAAGAAAAATAAGTCTTTCTACGTTCTAAAAAGAGAAAAAAAAATAAGCAAAATATTTTCACTTGAATTGTGATTACGGCATAAGATTTTTAAACAAGAATTACTTATGTCAACGGGAAAAACGTTAATTCTGATTATTTTGATTTTCAGTCATCCAATTTCAGTCATCCACTCTAGTTCACACCCAAGATAGTATATATAAATTGTTAAACTAAAAAAGAAAGGAAGACAGATATATAAAAATGGGTATTTACTAAACAGCAACACAAAGTACTGGAGGGTCAAAAAGATGTCTTATAGGAAAATGAAGGCCTCCCCCTCCCTCCTGCCTCTTTGCCAGATTACGCCCATGATCATACGGCAGCGAATTTTCTAAATAAGGAGCTTGGAGCCAAATTTGGTCCCATAGTTCATTGTACCCATTTCATTTCATAGCATATGAGCGTTTTGTCATCGCTAATTATCCGTAGTTGAACCCATATCTCCGCCTATAACCCTAGGTTTTATCTCTGCGGGGTTTTTTACACAATGCTAAATATGCTCAATAATTCGTGAGTCTTTAGCTGTGCAAATATATGTAATAATGTGACATCCGTCTCACTGACTTCTTGCAAAGATGCCATAATAATGTAGGACAGCGGTTCTCAAATTATATTGTGTACTGTAGCCTAAGAATAAGCCGAATTTTTGTACAAAACATATACACAAAATCATAATAGGTATCCCATCCCTAATATGAAAAATTACAATGTTAATAATGCGGTATAGTTATACAGCATAACTTACTTTTAGTAAGAGTATAAAAATACTTTTATAAATAATTATCTTATAAGAAAATACCGTTTAAAAGCCAATGCGATTTCTAACATTTTTTTTTTTTTTTTTTTTTTTTTTTTGCCACAACGGGGTAGCATATATCAAGGTAGAACTCTTTAATTTTCACCTCAATTCTCTCTTTACACAAAGTTTAATAAAATACTGTCAATTCAGGAATAGCTTGTCTATATTATTATTATTATTATTACTTTTAAGTATAACATATTGTATTCGTTATACTTTTACAGTACTTGAAATTTATAATATAGAATGTGGCGATCATTTCGCGACTCACATTTTGAGAATCCCAAATGTAGTAACATTGATCATCATAAAATATATTAACATCAAAATTTGAAATAAATAAACCACTTAAAGAAAATTTTTATTTGCTAATTATTCCATTAGTCGTTGTTTAAAATGAAGAATGATTAAACTACTGTTTGAAGTGAAAATGACACTTCACGCAGCATATTTTAAATAGTATTAGTTTTACAATGTAAATTATTCTACGTTTTTCTCAAAAGTATAAATACAAGAATAGACAATGCATTACTATGCATTATCTCAGGTCTTGAAGAGTAAGATTAATGACAAATTCTGCAACATAATACATTTTATTCAAAATCTCACACCACATTAATTTTGTGAAATACTTTTATTAAGAAAAAAATCATGTTTCTGTGAGACGTTCTTGTACATCATATTTGTCAGATGTTCTTGATAAAAGTTATTCCACAGAATAGCTAAAAATAATGAAAGAATAAAAAGTAAACTTACAGGTGATTTATTATAATACGAGCAAGTCTTGTGTGTGTGTATATATATCTTAGACCATACAATAAACTAGACCCCACATTGGTAACCTTTTCGATTACCGGCATCAGAGGTGGAGGTGGTAGATTTATTCCGCCAAACTGGTTTTTCTCCCGCCAAAATCTACTTGGAGGAATTTTTCCCTTTTCCCTCCGAAACTTTATATTGCGTCTGTGCCTGTCTGTGCTCTTGTTGTTTTTCTAGAGATTGACTAAAATTTGTTTGAGCAAGAGCTTAATTGTCTGCCATTTTGTAACAAAGTGATAAAATGTAAAATACTCAATATTAAGATCATCGAACAAGCTGTAAAAATTTAGCTATGTTTAATTTTTAAAATTCTTTATTATACTTTATATAAAGAAAATTTCAAAATTTATTTTTTTAAGAGGACAGTACAATAAGTGATTCCTGTCATGTGACAACATTTTTCTTCTTTCAAGTGCTGCGGCATCAGAAATTCGGTTCAAAATGCTGACGGACTTTTCTGAAATATCTTCTGCTTTTATTGAAAGCATCTTTTGATTACAAACTTTCTAAAGAAGAACACCTGCCAATTTCATACATTTCCTATCACAAATTAATGAAACAATTTCCTGACGGCTCGGCCTACAGGCACAGGTAGATTTTGAAAATACAGATAGTGGGGCACCTGTTTATTGGGAATTGCAGAAGAAATGATCTTTTTGCCATGATGCGGCAGTTTAGATCACCCACTTCAAAATCTACCTGTGTCTGTAGACAAGAATTTTTTTTTCTTTTTTTTTTCTTTCGGGCTATAAGAGTTGGTCTTATAAAAAAAACTTGTCAAAGTAAAAGTTGTAGCTACTATTAAGAGGATTTATAATAAATTTAAGCAGATTTGATATCTTGTGAATTGACGAAGTTTTGAATTCTTTTCTTCTTAAACCCTATCCCCCCCCCCCCTTGAGGTCATTTTTAATGATATCAAAAATCTGACATGCATAAATTTTCGGCCCTTTTTCTAGAGTATTAATAACTTTAAACGGATTCGATACGTATCATAATTAAGAAGTTATGGGGATTTTTCTGTTTTCATCCCCCCCCCTTTGGTTCGATTTTGCCCATTATCGAACTTGACCAAGATTTTATGCCCCTTAATTTTGTGTATCAGTTTGGAAGAGATTTGTGCAGAATTATTGAAGTTATCGTGTCCATAAAAAAGTGATCTAGATAGATAGATAAAAGTTTTGAATTGGGGGTGGTTTTGGGTTCTGGAAGTGATGATCGGCGTAGATCTGCAAAAACTTTTCAGAAATTCCAACATAGGGGAGAATGTAATAGGTAGTATTTCTAACGAAATCTACCTAAAATCATAAAGTAGCCATTTTGTATTTGAGAAGGTTTTATAGCATCTAATTATGACAGCAAGTATTGTTTAGAAGTCAACATCTTCAGTAGTTGCCTGTGGTTATTATTTTCAATAATTGTAAAGAAAAAAAAACACTCGAGAGTTAAACTTAATTTTTTACAGCATTCAAAAGTTGCAAATTATTTCTTCTCAGAAACTTATGCAAAATAATAGTTATTTTAACAGAGAAACAATTACACAAGTTCTAACTTAGTAGATATGAAATATCCTGAAATTTTTATTTTTCATACAAAAAAAAAAAAAAAAAAAAAAAAAAATACTCTGCATTTATATATTTTTTTTTTATATACGTGCGTATATGTTATCTATCGATGTTTTCCTTTTGATTAAAAATATTGTAGTACATTTATACTTTCAATTAATATATATATATATATATACAGTGGCTCACAAAAGTGTTCGTACACTTTAAAACTTTGCAGTAAAAATGATTTTCCCTGGAAGTGATTCATAATATGAAGTCCAATATTTTTTCACACCATCTCTATGTTATTCCAAATAACACCCAGCATTTTTTTTAATATTGACTGTTTTCTTTTTTATCTAAAAATAAAAATAGAAGGAGGGAGAGAAGAAACACGCCACAAAAGTCTTCGTACACTGAAACATTTTCGGATAAATTCATAATTAAAATTATCGTCTGTCATTCTATTTTTATTTTTGCATTTTGGTGACATTAAAAAATAGTTTGGCTTTATATTTTGCTTGATTGGTCCGTAATATTCTATTTATTATTAAAAATAGCTCGTAATCGTAAAGAAACAACTAACAGCATTAGAAAATTAATTATCTTTCATCATAATAGTGGTAAATCAGTTAGAAATTTTGCTAAATTAGTTAATTTATCAAATTCTACAGTGCAGTATGTGACAAAACGCTTTAAAGAAGAAAATCGGATAGAAAACAAAGTAAGAAAAGGTCGTCCGTCAAAGTTAACACAACGTGATCAAAGAATTATAATTAGAAAAATTGTAAAAAATCCACGTTTAAGTACTGGAAAAGTTGCTACTGAATTTAATGAAAAATATTCTACTTCATTTTCACCTGAAACTGTTCGACGCGCTCTGAGATCAGCTGGATTAAATGGGCGTTCTGCCCGTAGAAAATTTTTTGTTAGTGCGAAAACCAGAAAGCTCTGGCTTTCCTTCGCAAAATCAATGATAAATAAACCCGAATCGTATTGGAATAATGTCTTATTTGCAGACGAAAGCAAATTTAGCGTTTTTGGCTCCGATGGGCGTATAATTGTATGGAGAAGAAAAAATGAAGAACTTAATTCCAAGAACTTAGATGGAACAGTTAAGCATTGTGGTGGAGGTGTCCTTGTGTGGGGGTGCATGGCAGCATCAGGACTAGGTAATTTAGTATTTATTGATGATATAATGTATCATGCTCTTTAGTTAAATATTTTTAAAGACAATTTAAAATTATCAGCCCAAAATTTGGGTATTGGAAACAACTTTGTTTTTTATCAGGGTAACGATCCTAAGCACACGGCTCTCAACGCTCACCTCTGGTGTCTTTATAATTGTCCACAAGTTCTGAAAACACCACCTCAATCGCCGGATTTAAACCCAATAGAACATATTTGGAGAGAACTGGAGGTTAGAATACGAAAACACGATATTAAAACGAAAAACGAAATAAAAACTGTAATGTTCGATGAATGGATGAACATTGATGCAAAAATTACAAAAAAACTTGTGAAATCTATTCCCAGGCGTTTAAAAGCTGTTGTGGATGCTAAAGGATACCCTACTAAGTACTAATTTAACAAAATGTTACAATATTTACTAATATGTAGCGATTTCTTTAAAGTGTACGAAGACTTTTGTGAGGTAACTTTTTTGTTATTTTTTGATTATTGATTTCTACAAAATAAAGTTTTACTGTGTATTTAAAATATTTTATGTAGTTTTGTTAAGAATAAGTTATAGATCTTATTCTTGAATACCCATTCTGGAATATTAATTTTAATTAATGGATAGAGCACTATTTTATTGAAATATGTAAGTGTACGAACACTTTTCTGAGCCACTGTACGTATATATGAAAGATTGCAAAAAATATGCCTTTAAATTGGAACATCAAAAGCAAAACAAAAATTCTGGATTGCAGCAAAAATATGTTCTATAGAATGTATTGTTAAATAAAGACAGTACGTGATTTCAAGTTTTCAAAACCTATAAAATACATTATCAAATCAAATAATATTTTATAACATGTCACTGCATCACTGCTAACTTTCCACAAATTCTTTACTTTTGTAAGGAAAAAAAAAAGATACTGTAAATACTGTTCAATTTTCTGTTATTTTAATAATGCCTGCAAAATTTAATGCATTTTTAGAATTTAAAAAAAAATCTGACATTAATTTGTTACATTTCGTGAAATGATTGTGTCAAATTGAAGCTTTCCAAGCAATGAAATCGAAGTTGCCAAGAAAGCGATCACCGCAAAAACAGACATTTTTTAAAGCGCCAATCCGAGCTGATCCTGAAACCGGATTTTCAACAATATAACAAAGAGATGGGTCTCTAGTAGATTATTCCACTGAGATATATATGCAAATTGTATCTAAAAAACTACTCTAATGATTCTGACTAAATTTTGTATCCTACAGTTTTAGGATACGAGAAGACCATAGAGAATGCTCATTAATTTGTTTCGTGCAATCCATTTTAATCTCAATTAAGTTCATTATTTTTGTATATGTATTATTTCGTACATGTTTAATCTCTTTGCAAAAATTAATTTGCGTTGGTATTTTCGTTGTAGAAAATATAGTTGGTTGAAATTAGAAATATATGTTTCTGCAGCTTTCATTAATTTTTTTATTATTTAAGCTTTTATGATATGTGGCATATGTTTATATTTTCAGTTCTTTTTAATTAGTGCGACTTCTTTAAACGTATTTTTATTCTAATAATTACAGAATAACAT
This sequence comes from Maratus michaelseni, assembly GCA_963931845.1. Classification (NCBI taxonomy): domain Eukaryota; kingdom Metazoa; phylum Arthropoda; class Arachnida; order Araneae; family Salticidae; genus Maratus; species Maratus michaelseni. The sequence continues at coordinate 22,648,923 of OZ007599.1, read as the reverse complement.
TTGGTTATTATTTGTTTACATTCTTATCCATTCGATGCTCCACAATTTTAAAATTCTCATGTTATAGTTCACATACTTAAAGAATCGTCAAAAATTTCGATTGTTTAATAATAATAATTTGTTTTATATAATATTTGAAATTTAACTTAATCAAAGATATTAATTCATTTATTTTCAAAATTATTTAAGCATTATTTTTTTTTAGTATCCTAATTTTTTTATGCTGTATATTTTTTCATTTAACATTACTATTCAACAGAGATAATTTTGTATGTGCAATATTTAATTTATTAAATTTTTGTTGTACAAGTTGCTTGAATTTTAAAGTATTATTATTATTAAACTTTTATAATACCTTTTATTTCTATGAAATAAAAATATATAAATTAATTATTACATTAGAAATATAAATTAATTTTGATTAAATCACTCTAGTTAAATATTTGACATTTTAAATATACATAATAATATATATTAAAAAAATTTGAAAATGTATAATTATATTTTAAAAGGAAAGATTTGGAAAAAAATTAAGAGTAAAATGTAAAGTTACTAGATTTAAATAAAAATGAAATTATGGAGCAGAAAGTTAGATATAATGTAAGATGCAAATGATTCTCAAAACTATTGCCCTTCTGTATAAATGAAAATATATTTAAAGAATTTAATAAAAACTAAAAATAAGAAAATATGTAACATGTAGATCATATAAAAATAATTTTTAATAATGCTATAGAAATATATTTTTCTGATTTTTTGCAGAAACTATATAAACTCTAAATTTTGTTTATATATTTCTTGAAAGGAGATTAATTTTTTACGAAATAAAATTATACAGAAATATTTAACTTGCTTCAGATTTTATGGGTTCAATGAAACTTAAACAAATGAGCATATTTTAACAGACTTGCCAGCATTTTAAGAGACATTGAAAAAAAAAAAGAATTTATCAAAATCACCAAAAATTATTGCATGTGTACAAGCAAACATGGTGCAGAATACACTTTTAACTAATTTAACAAAATTTTCGTTATTTCGCGGCAGTAACTTCAATCAGAAATTTTCAATCCTGTCATTGAACAAACTCGCTGAGTGATGAAATATTTTAATTTTTAATGAAAAGTAATCCGATTATGTATTTCTTTAAATGTTTAATCCTATTTTCTGTTCACTTCTTATAATTTAAAATTACGAATGTTTTTGTAAAAACTATTTGTTGTAAATATTTACCTCATATAATAAATATTCAATTAAATAACACTGTTGAACACATTACATTCCATATTTAAAAAAATATATCCACTGTTTCAGAAAATCATCTCTTTTAAAATATTCATATTCTTCATGCCATTATAAATTATAAGAAGTAAAAGAAAATAACAAAGATTAAAAATTAAAATAAATACATAATCTGATTGGTTTCATTAAAAATTAACATATTTCATCACTCTGAGTTTATTTAATGACAGGATTGAAGCTGGCGCCGTCTGGAAGGAGGAAGTAGAACACACAGCATGGTTGCGATAAGATTGCAGCATTTGGCATTTTATCGCTCTTTTGACGACATTTTTAATATGACGGTTAAAACAAAGGGGGGGGGGGGTATGGAGGAGATTGTTTGTAAATATTGGGATTTATTTGCCGCGGCTCACGGCCTACTCAACAGCTGCGCATTTTTGACTTGGTGAAAAAGCAATAGTTCAAACTTCAATTTTTATTAATGTTAATAAATTTTCCAAAAATTTTAAAAGATTAAATAAATATTTTTAAATTAAAAATGAATATATAATAAAATATGTCAATTTTTAATTATAGCTGAATCAAGCTTTTTTTTTTTTTTTTTTTTAACGATTTAGTTACTTTTTTTATTAAGAGATATTTTGATTTGTGATATATTTTTCTTATTCCCATGTACTTTTTTTTTTACACATATTTTTCGCCCTGAGATTATTAATTTTCAAAGTTACAATGGTTTTATTTAAAAAAAAATTATTCCCATGTGCCATAACTATTATATATACATAGATTTCTCAATATCGCAATTAAAATGTGGGTTGTGTACAAAAAATTATTAGGCACAATATGTTCTTAACATTTATCTAAAGAAAAGTAATACAGAAATTTTTTTGCATCAAAAATCTATAAATGCAGAACTTTTATTGCACTTTTTTTTTTTAATTTCTCATTTCATAAAAATGTTTACTTAGTGTGAATTAACAATAAATTTGTGTGCCAATTATAAATCTAAACGATAGGTACTACATATCTCGATTTTTAATTGATACATTAAATAAAAACTTAATTTGGTTTAAAATGAAACTTTTTTTTTCTTTTTAGATCTATACAATTATTTTGAAGTTTTTCTCCTCTCCATACACTTATTTTTAATGTACACTTCCAGTATTTTATTCATATTTATGTTCAGTATAGTGAAAATAGTTGAAGCCAACCTTTAACAAAATTCCAGTCAATTCTGCATTTTTGAAATATCTTTCTCATTCTTTATTCTTATAGGTTCTTTTTCTTCAATTCTATTTCATGAAATGTTTACAGAGTGATTTTCGATAAATTTGTATGCAGTTTGTTAAGTAATTTGCAAATTCTTTAAGTTGTAATCTAAAATTTATTTTAGTTATGGAAATTTTTTTTTTAACTCTCAATCCTTTAAAATGTTCACTTCTATAACCATTATTAAAATTGTACAGTTAAATAAATGGTTTTCTTTCTTGATAAATATTTATGAAAACTTTTTTCAATATTCATATTTTTTACATATATTAATTTTAAAATTTGACGATATTTTCAAGGCATATTTTGCACCCTTTTTATTTTGTATGAATTTTAATATTAATAACTATACTCAGTTTATTTAATTTATTAAGAAAAGGTCTCACTATTTACAAATTAATTAAATTACCTTTTTTTAACTAACCAAAATGTAAAAAGTTTATGAAAGAAACATGCTAAAAAAATATTTATTTTAATTATAAATTATACTGACAATCACTTCTACACTGAAAAAAACTTGTACCGCCATCATCTAGAACGAATAAGTAGTTATTTTCTAAATCCCTAAACTAGAAATATAGATTTCCGAGTTATGCAAATAAGGTAAACAAATAAACTGGATAGACGAAATGATTGAGGTAGGTGATGAAACGATACATTATATTATGAACCGTTTGAATTTTGAGAAATTATGCTGTGGGACCGTGTACGTTAATGGGAGCTGGTGCACGTTAAATCTGTTCGTGGCTCTAATGTCCTCCAAGTTTTATATATTAAACCCTCTTATACCTGGACCTGACAGACCACGCAGACCTGATAGGCCTGATAAGCCATAGTGTAAACGCAGCATTAGCGTTACCTCTGGGGGTGCCAATCCAGATGCAGGTCTATCATCTGGATTTGGTTCAAAATTAGGAGACTAGTTTCACAGTTATATAGATCATGTCAGCTGCATAGAAATAGAAAGCTGCTCACCAGGCCCTTGGGCCAAACCAACAACAATCACTTTAAATATACATATATGTAATAATGATTAAATATACATCTGTGTAATATATTTAATCTGTGATGGAAGTGTCCTATCTGGTGTAATATATTTAATCTGTGAGGTAAACAGCCTTCTTTTACTCATGTGTAAAAATGTGAAGGTGGGTTTAAAAAAAAAAAAAGTAGAAACACAAACTTTTTGATACGATAAAAAAGTAATAAAATCAGAGAAATATTTTTATAAATATGGAATTTTCTTTTCATGAATTACTAAAATTAATTTTTAACATAAACATAAAGTACAACACAACTCGCCAATGATTTCACATTGCCTTTTAATTATAATATTTTAAAAAGAAAAGTTGGCTGCACAAATCCGTGAGGTCTGCCGTGACTGTTTGTTTACATTTGGCGAAATCATGTTCAAGTTCAACTGAAGTCAGAAATCAAGTTGTGGTATTCTCTACAGAGAGTTTCTCAATTCATTGACCGACCCCGTCAATGTAACAAATGCTTCAAGTTCAATCACCCGTCGGGCAAATGCCAATCGCAGCAGTGCTGTGTGACTTGTGGCCTTGTTCACACAGGGCAGTGCTCCACCCCAGTCAAATGTGTGAATTGTGAAGGGGTTCACAGAGCGGATTTCCATCAGCGTCCCTCGTGGATTAAGGAAGCTGAATTCCTTCGGCTTAAGAGTCGACACTTTCTCTCCTTCACCGATGCCAGAAGGAATTTTTTTACACAAAAATCCGAGGCCAAGTCGTACGCCCAGGCAACCAGCATAAAAAACACTGAATACGAGGACCTTCAGAAACTGTTGGAACTTCGCACGAATCATTTGCTCAAAATCCTTGTGGATGTAATCTCCAAACAATCAGCCAATCTAACAGAGCAACTGAATGCCTTTAGTGTTAGTATCATGAATACCCTGGCTAAAATGAGCGACTCCTCCCCGGAGCGCAAACGCCCGCACAAAAAAGACGGAACATAAAAAAAAAGTTTCGCCTTTTTATTGTTTACACATTCTGTTTGCTTGCTGTACTGCCAGGGCAGTTTAGCGCTGTGTGTGTCTTGTGGTTTGTATTGTGTTCATTCCCTTTCTTTCAGCTTGTCTTTATGGGTATTTCATAGACCGGGAGGCGGCAGCACAGACAATCACCTCATCGAGTTCACGGCTGAAATTCCAGAATTAGTTAAAACTCGATTCGCATATTAAAACGCAATCGGTCTGCCAAGTCATATTTTGGTGGAAAACACGTGAAAACCCGATTTTAGCGGTTGGCTCGTAGGTTTACCATTGTGTTTTCCTGCACCCAAAAGTATGAAAACATGGAGAACTGGGTGCAGGAAAACACAATGGTAAACCTACGAGTCAACCGCTAAAACCAGGTTTTCACGTGTTTTCCACCAAGATATGACTTGGCAGACCGATTGCGTTTTAATATGCGAATCGAGTTTTCACTAATTCTGGAATTTCAGCCATGAACTCGATGAGGTGATTATCTGTGCTGCCGCCTCCCGGTCTATCAGTCTTGCAATGGAACTGTCGCAGTGTTCTAAACAAACTTCCCTGGCTACATAGCCCCCCTTTCGCATCTGCAGACATCCTGGTTTTGCAAGAAACGTTTTTAACTGCTGACAAGTCTTTGACCATTCCAGGAAAAGTGATCTATCGGCTGGACAGGTTGGGTCGCCCTGGTGGCGGGATTCTCGTTGCGATTAATGCTGTTTGGTCTTCCCTTCAATTAAACTTTGACTCTTTCAACCTCTTGAATGAGATATTGGGGATTCGCATATTTCTTGGTCCACAGCCTCTGAACATAATAAACCTTTACTCGTCTTCGGGTCTGGTGGTAGATAATCTTACGAATGTGACAAATGGTCTGTCAGGTAATACTCTCATCCTTGAAGACTTCAATCTCCATCATCATCTATGGGGAGCCCCGGTGTCCTCGCGGGCAGGCGAAATGTTTGTTGATTGGCTTTTGGACAGCCCTTACTGTATTATGAATCTTGACACTCCCACTCATGTCTCCCCTAGTGGTTCTTGTTCTTTGTTAGATTTGTCTCTTTGTTCGTCAGAGATTTTCGCTCAGTCCACAATTCATGTGGAGGAGGATCTTTTTGATAGTGATCACTTCCCAATTATCATTTCTGTTGAGCTATGTACTCCAACCCAACCTAGCCCTGTCCTTTACAAGTGGCCGAACATATGTCGGGAGGTTGATGACAGGATACAACGGGTTTCTGCCATGGATTACGACTCTTTTTACCGGTTGGTTCAAAGTGCGATGCACAAATACAGTTTCACCCGCATTATGCCTGAGAAATGCCTTCCAGCCTGGTGGAATGCGCGATGCAGCAATCTTCGCAAGCAAAAAAATTTTTTTCTAAAGAAAGCCCGGGGTTTGATTTTCAGCGAGTACTGGATTAAATACAAGAGGGCATCGGCCAAGCTTAGAAAAGTCATCAAAGAGGCAAAGCAGCGCTTCTGGGACTCGATTTGTACAGATGCGAAGGATCCCAGGCTTTTGCACAAGGTCTTCCGCAAGATCCGCAATCGCTCCAACCCTCTCATAGATACACACTTTTGTCTACAGGTAGGGGACACGTCCAGCACAGATGCAGCTTTCCAGGCGGAAGTTTTCGCAGACTGCTTCACCGAGGAGGGTGGTCACGAACCCATTCCTTTCACATTTGGCATTGATACCAGTGCCCAGCTAAACAATCCTTTTACTATCGCTGAGCTAAAAGATGCTATCCGCCGAACAAAAATCTCGACCCCAGGTGAAGACAAAATCAGCGCAGCACTCTTTAAAGGCCTAAATGAGCACTCGCTTGGAGTTTTGCTCCAATTGTATAATGACATATGGCTCACGGGAGACATCCCATCTTCCTGGACCGCTGCTATCATCCTGCCAATCCTCAAGCCCGGTAGAATAAAGAAATTAGCTGCTTCTTACCGACCCATCGCACTTACTTCCGTGGTCTGCAAAATTTGTGAAAGGATGATATCTACTCGCATCAACTATCACCTCCTCGCTAAAAGTTAACTGAACCGCAGACATCTTGGCTTTCAACCATTCAGAGATAGTCAGGTCACACTCACCCGGCTTCATCATGACCTCTTACTTGCAAGGAGAGAGAAAAAATATATTTTGGGCATATCTCTAGATCTACAAGCTGCATATGACTCTATCTACGTGGACGGACTCATCTACAAATGCGCACAAATTGGAATCACTGGCCGCATCTTACGCCTGGCTCCATCGCTTCCTTTCAGGGAGGACCATCAAGGTGGCCTGGAGGAATGTCACCTCGTCACTCAGGTATAACAGTAGAGGGGTCCCGCAGGGAGCAGTGTTGAGCCTGACCCTGTTTACCATATTTTTGGCTGATTTTTTCGAGGTTCTAGAGGGTCTTGGTGTTAAATTTTTAATTTATGCAGATGATATTTTTCTATACTGTGACAACAGCTCTTTGGAGAGTTGCAGAGTTAAATTACAAGAAGCGCTCCGGCTAGTCGCTCAGTGGTGCTCGCATTGGAAGCTTTCCATTAGGCCGGATAAATGCCATGTCATCAACCTGTCCAGACGCTCCGCGGATTGTTATTTTGACTTTAGTGTCAACGGTGGATTAATCGACTGGTGTACGGAGATAAAGTTCCTAGGTTTTTACATTGCACGCCGTGGTGGTTTTCGGAAGCACACAGAATACCTCCGGGGAAAAGTCTTCACCAGAATTTGTTAGAAGTACATTTTTAACAGACAATAATGCAAAAGATGGGGAAAAAAACTCACACCTGGCGAAGCACGTCAAACTGTTAACATACTTTATTTTGAGAATAATGAAAAACTGGTTGCCATTCAGCGATTACAAACTCAAGATATTGTTGAGTTGAAATGAATTTTAGCAGAGCTTTGGCATAAATACAATTACAAGAAAAAATTAATTTTAACACTCCTCCTTGCCAAAGCATGGCTTAAAAGAAACATACACACTAACCTGGTAATATAATCTACACAGCTTAGCTACTTCACAAACACATAAAAAAAAAACATTATGTACTCAGGCTATTCAAATGAAAAAAAATTGTACACACTATAAACATATCAGTTATAAATGTCAATAGTTAAAACCTAGGTTTTTCCTTAAGTTAACTAAAGTTTTCTTTGAGATGTTTTTAGTGAAAAGGTCAGCAACATTTTTTGCTGAGGCTACATACTCTAAACAAATAACACTCTGTTCGATATAGTCCCTGATAAAAGGGTGTCTTATGTCAATATGTTTACTGCGCTCAGATGTTGTTTGATTTTTAGCAATAAACATAGCTGCTTGGCTGTCGATTTTTATTGATACAGGTTTAGGGATAAATTTCTCTACACCAAGTTCCTGCATTAGACTTCTCATCCATAGCACTTCCTTTGTAGTATGTGCTAAGGCCAAATATTCAGATTCAGCAGAAGATAATGCAGTACAACACTGCTTTTTACTAGACCAGGAAACTGCAGCACCACCAATAATGACCACATATCCACTGAAGAACTTTCTGTCCACATGATCTGCACCCCAATCTGCATCAGAGAAAAATTCTACTGCTTTTCCAGTTTTTCTGAAGGTGAGGGATAGGTGCTTGGTCTCCTTGAGGTATCGAAACATGTGCTTAATGCTTCTCCAATGCAATTCGGTTGGTCTTTCGTTGAATTGGCTCATTTAGGTGGAACTGAATGCTGTGTCAGGACGTGTTCCACATGCAACATACAGCAGACTACCAATAGCTTGCGTATAAGGAATTTTGTCACTCTTCTCTTTTATATTGGTCCATTCTGCATCATTTACTTTGTAGTGTTTTACGCTTGGGTCTCAAGGGGTTGATGCACCCTTAGCTGAACTTGCCTCAAATGTTTCCAGGATATCCTCAATGTAGGTTGTTTGATCTAGTGTTAGTGAACCATCAGCTTGCCTCTGGATTCTCATGGATAAAATTTCACTTGCTTCTCCAAGGTCCTTTGCTTGAAATTTCTGCATAACTTTATGCTTAAAGGTGCTTATGGTTTCTGAGGTTCCTACAATGAGCATGTCATCAACATAGAGGCCAAGATACAGTGTTTTCTTTGGATGATAATAAATGCATGGATCACTTTTTGAACGCAACAATCCGAGTTCTTTCTGGAAGGTGTTAAAACATTCATTCCATTCTCTTCCAGCTTGCTTTAGGCCATACAAACTTCTTTTGAGGTGACAAACAAGATGTTCTTTACCTTGTTGTTTCATTCCTTCAGGTTGCAACATGTAAATATCTTCTTTCAATGTTCCATTCAGGTAAGCCGCTGTGATATCCATTTGATGAATTTCCATGTCTAGTTCCATTGCAAGTGCTAGAAGGATTCGTATAGACTTAATTTTTATAACAGGGAGAAAGTCTCTGAGAAATCTTTACCTGGCACTTGTGAATAGCCCTTTGCAACCAAACGAGCTTTAAATTTAATCACTTCTCCTTCTGCATTTAATTTTTTTTGAATACCCACTTGCACTCGATATGTTTGGTATCTGCAGGTTTTGGAACCAATTCCCACGTTTGGTTGCTGTGAAGATTGTTTAATTCTTCCCCCATAGCTTCCCTCCACATTTCAGAGTGAGGCGACTTCAGAGCTTCTTCCAAGGTAATTGGATCTTCAATATTTTGGGTGGGAGCTTGCTCTTCACTGACAACTTTGTATAATATTGGATCACCAAAGTAAGTTTTAGGTCTCCTTACTCTATTGCTTCTTCTGACTTCAAGAGATTCTTCTACACTTACTGCTGATTTTCCAGGACTATTATCTTCGAAGTTTTGTTCAGTATACTCAGCTTCAGTTGTTATATTTGCTGCTGATTTTCCGGGACTAGGATCTTCCAAGATCTGCTCAGTGTACTCTGCTTCAGTTCTTGCAACATCTGCTGGAATTTCATGGGGAATTATGCTGACTTCAGGAGCATTGGAGCTAATGATGAGTTCATATTTTCTTTCTAACTGACTCCTCCTGAATGGGAAATTATTTCATCAAACTTTACATTCCTACTAATAAAAAACTTGTCTTCTTCTACATTCCACAACTTGTAACCTTTTATACCTTCGGGATAACCAATAAAGACACATTCTTGAGCACGTTTTCCCAATTTTCCTTTTTGCTGTGTTTTGTCAATTTGTGCATATGCCTTACAGCCAAAAATTCTTAAGTTGTCGATTTCAACAGGCTTTTGTTTCCAAAGTTCTTCTGGTATTCTTCCCTGGATAGCTTGTGATGGACATTTATTGCGTAAATAACAAGCAGTAGCCACAGCATCTGCCCACAGTACATTTGGAAGGTTTGAGTCGAACAAAAGACATCTAGTCATATCGAATAATGTATGATTCATCTTTTCGCAACACCATTTTGCTGTGGAGTTCTAGGAACAGTGAGCAGTCTTGATATTCCATTTTTAACTAAGGAATCATCAAATTCAGTACTTGAATATTCCCTACCATTATCACTTCGTTAACTGGTAATCTTAAGTTCATGTAAGTTTTCAACATTATTTTTAAATTCGATGAATTTTTCAAGGGCTTGGTCTTTTGACTTCATTGGTTTCACCACAACATACCTTGAGTAGTCATCAACAAAGGTAATAATATATTTGGAACCCCCTTTTGACGTAGGTGTTATGGGTCCTGAGACATCGCTGTGTATTACTTCTAGTAACCTTGTGACATTTTTATTTTCCCTAATTGGAAATGGTGTTTTCTTCATCTTTCCTAGAATGCATGTTGAGCAAATGTCACTTTCTGTTTCTTCACAATCATCATTCGAACCATCTTTCTTGATAAGTTTCTTCACTGCATTTTTGTGAAAGTGTCCTAAACGTCTGTGCATGAGTTCTTCATGTTTGGAGAGGCATGCTTTATGGATCTGATGTTGTTCAATTTTATATAATCTTCCACATTTATGGGCAGTAAGGATGATTTTGTTCTGTTAGGTGGGATTTCTGATAGTAGCCTTACCATTTTGAAAGGAAATGGTCATTCCCATGTCTTCGATTCTTCCAAGTGAGAGGAAATTACTGTCAAGATTAGGTACATACAACACATTTGCTAAGAAAAGAGTTTCTGTCCCGCACTCTTCTGTGGGCCTCAAAATGATATTACCAGTTCCTATAGCTTCAATTTTTTTCAGAGTTTGCTATTTCAACTTGTGATTTTATTGGTACCAAATTGACAAATTTTTCTCTTTGTGAGTACATATGTTCAGTAGCACCACTATCAAGATACCAATCACAAACAGGTTTATCACCATAGGTATCAGCGAGTAATGCTTGGTGTACATACTTGAAAATCTTTGACCATGCGAAGTTGTCTTATGGGCAGGACATTTTTTGGCAATATGTCCCCATTGACCATAGCTAAAACATCGAGTTTTTCTTTCGTTATCTCTGACATACTTCTTGGATGTCTCGTTTCCTCGTTGTTTTCCACTGTCTTTGATTTTTAGTGCTCTTTCACCAACAGCTTCTTGTTCACTTTCTGCACTGTGTCGGAGCAATTTCTTCTCTTCTACCATTAGGCGTGACTTAACAGTTTTTGTGGACAAGGCATCTTCATCTCGTTCTAAGTTTAATATCAAAGTTTCATATTCTTTAGGCAAACCCATCAACATGACAAGGACTACTTCTCTGTCCGTGAAGCCGTATCCGCAAGATGAAACCTTGCGATGTAATTCCATAAGTCTTCTTAAATAGGAGCTCACATTTTCACTAGAATTCATTCTTACATTAAAAAATTCTCTAAGTAGTAGAAGCGTGTGCAGCAATCCAAACTTCGTATGAATATCTTTCAGAATTGTCCATGCATCTTTCGCTTTTGTACAATCGGCGATATCGTCCAAGAAATTATTGTCTACAACAAGGAACAAAAACGTGAGAGCCTTTTCGTTAGTTTTTCTCTCATTATCTTCCAATTCTGGGCCGTAACCAGGATCAATTGCTTCCCAACAGTTCCTTTGAACTAGTGCAGCACGCCTACGGATACCAGTGTTGAATTCAGATACTTTTCCCCGGGAGGGATTGCTGGGGCTCCGGGGGAGACATTATAGACTTCCAGGGGGGAAATTGCACTTTTGACCATTGAAAGTATAAAATCTCAAATCTTCCGGGGGGACATTTCAATGCTCCGGGGGGGGGAATGTCCCCCTCGGACCACCCCCTGAATTCAACACTGACGGATAATCCATGCTTTATAATTATTTCCATCTAGCTTAGGGATCTTCAATTCGTCCATGCTGTCGTTAGGCCTAGCAGCGCGCGGAGAGTTTTTCGCTTCTTCTATTTTTCGCAGTTATCTGTTATCAACTATAACTCACGTATAAACTGCTTCTTCAGAGCAAATTCGGGCTGATAACGTGTTAGAAATACATTTTTAACAGACAATAATGCAAAAGATGGGGGGAAAAAACTCACACCTGGTGAAGCACGTCAAACTGTTTACATACTTTATTTTGAGAATAAAGAAAAACTGGTTGCCATTCAGCGATTACAAACTCAAGATATTGTTGAGTTGAAATGAATTTTAACATAGCTTTGGCATAAATACAATTACAAGAAAAAATTAATTTTAACAGAATTAACATTCTCAAGGCTCTGGCACAGAAACGGTATGGCGCACACTCTCATCATCTTTTAACTTTGGCTTCCTCTTCCATTCGGAGCGTGATTGAGTATGGAGCGACAATTCTCAACTCGGCTTGCGTCTCTCTTTTCCGAAAATTAGAAGTTCTCCAGACCAGTGCTCTCAGAATTGCGCTGGGTCTTCCGAAATGGACCCCGAACGTCGTATTAAGAAGACATGCCTGTGCTGTCACGCTTGCTGACAGGATCAAATCTTTAGCATTCAACTTCTGGGTTAAACAACTTTTACTGGGTAGTTGGTCCCCCCTCTGGGACATTCGTGCGGATGGTCTAGACCTGTTTGTTAAAGATATACCTTGTGTTTCTGAGATGTTGACAAAGCTAATGATTACTCCATATCATCTTCTTCGGTTTCAAGTCCCTTTACCCCAGAAGTCTGCAGCCATCGGGTTTTTTTAACGCTGGGCTCACTTTCCAAAATAAAGATCTTGACGCGGGTATTATCGCTCCATATTTTGCTGATTTCATCCAAGACTACAATACATGGAACATCATCGCAACAGATGCTTCGAAGACGACTTTCCTCACCTCTATTGCGGGTTGTTCTTCAACGAATCAGTTTGCGTATGAAGTCCATCATGTAAATTCCATCTTTACAGCGGAAGCTCTAGCAATTGGTATAGCGCTGAACGAACTGGCTCACTCGTCGTCGCATGCCATCATTTTGACTGACAGCTTATCTGTACTGTCTGCGTTGCAGTCCATAAATCTAAAATCTGCTATGGTCATCCTCTGGCTTCACAACAAAATCATTCGTACTGCTGAAATTCTTTCGAGTATTCTCTTCTTTTGGGTTCCGGGTCACCGGGGAGTCCCTTTGAATGAAAAAGCGGACAGTCTGGCTAAGGGCGTCACTTATTCAGATGTTCTGGTTGAATGGATTTCTCCAGAGGACATTATCAGCGCTCACAAACGGGAAGTGGCAAGTCAGTTTGAACAAGATTATAATGCTAGCAAATACAGTGTCTCGCATGGGAATATTCCCTCGGTTAGAGGCCTGGGCTTCGTCCTGGGCTTGGAACAGACGGGAAGATGTGTTGATTTCCCGGCTTCTCTGTCGGATGTTGATTACCCCTGAGGTCTTAGCACGTTTTCACTTGATTCCGGATGGCAGTTGTAGTATGTGTGGTAGTATAGACTCCTTGGAACACATTTTGTTTACTTGCTTTACAAGTAGTCTCATCGCAGAAGTTGCTGTGATTATAGGTTGTAGGTTTTTTTGGCTGCTCGGCTGCCGTGTGTGTAGGTTGTGTGCTCCCCACAGTACACGTGGTGGGCGTTTACCGACTGTGCGGCAGGCTGGTGTTGTCTTCGGTTTTGTTGGTGGGTTATTTTTGTTAATTTGTCTCCTATTGAGATAAGCGTTTTAAATTATTTCATTGATAGTAGCCTTGTACATTTCCCAAGTGTTGATAGTATTTTTTGACTGCTTCGTGCAGGTTTCAATTTTGGTTCGCTATTATGGCGAGCACAGTAATTAAAGTTGTATCGGACGAGTTTCCTGATATTTCACCATATGACGGATATAGAAGAAAATAGCGAAGAATCTAGTGACCATTTTATTGAAATAAATTCGCATTTCGCGCGTTCTGCTATGCCGATAGACTCATTGCTACAATTGGCTGCGGAAAATGGGGGTAGAGAATTCAACATTTTCATTATGAGTTCTGAGTCATCAAGTATACCTAGGAAGGACCCACGGGTGGTACAAGCTGCTCTTAAAGATATAACTGTACACTCTAACCATATTTCAAATGTCCGATATACCCGTACGGGTACAGTTATAATCTGCACCCAGGATTTAATGTGTGCTATTGATATCTCCAAAATTTCTTCTTTTTTTGGGAGTTAACGTGAAAACCAGAGTTATCTGGGATAACATCACAAACAGGTTCTTGTTGTTCAATGTTCCAGTAAATATTCCCCTAAGTGAAATTGGCCAGTAAATCTCGGCTGAAAACAATCTCAACATTTTTTAACTGCGACGATTCCATCGACAGGGAAGTTCTAACGAAGTGTCTCCAGTCTTAATAACTATATTAGGCACATTTCTCCCCAAAGACGTAAAGATTTGGTTCTCCGTTCAGCAAGTGCGCCAATTCATTGACCGGCCACGCCAATGCAAACAGTGTTATAAATTCAACCATGCTACCCCAAAATGCAAGTCTGCACAGCTATGCGTGACCTGTGGCTGCCAACATGCAGGCCCATGCACTAATCCCGTAAAATGCATTAATTGTAACGGGGATCACAGATCTGACTATAATCAATGTCCGTCTCGTCTTAAAGAAGTAGAACTGTTGCAATTTAAATGTCACAATTTCTTGACTTTTGTTGAAGCCCGCAGGCAGTTCTCAAAAAGAGCGGAACCGCAGTCTTTTGCGAAAGTCACAAGTAAACGCGTCTCTGACTTAGATCAGTTTCAAAAGTTAATAGAAACTCGTACAAATGCCATGCTTAAAGTGATCATTGACTATATCAAAAAATATTCTGAAAAAATTGGTGAATCTATAGCTACCTTAAGTAACACCATAATGAACTGCCTTGCTAAGCTTAGCGATGTGTCGCCTGACAGACGCAAGCGCCACCACCATGGTGCGAGTTCTCAAGTAACGTAAGTGTCACATAATATGAATGCCTTTTTTTCCTTTTCTTTTGTTGTTGGTGGCTGCCAGTGCCAGTTTACCTGGAACTCTTTTTTGTGCAGATAATTTGATTTCTTTGTGTTCCTAATTGTTTCGTACTTTATCGGTTTTTATGGGTCTGAACATTATCCAGTGGAATTGTAGAGGTATCATGAACAAACTGGCCTGGCTCAACTTTCCCCCTCTCTCCACAGCGAACATTCTCGGGTTTCAAAAAACCTTCTGGTCTGCCGACAAAACTTTTCACATCCCTCAGAAAATAGTTTATCGCCTTGAAAGGTCTGGTCGCCCTGGCGGTGGCCCCATTATTGCGGTCGACTCCTCAATTTCTTCCTCACGGATTGACTTTCACGACTTCAATCCTAGTTTAGAATTCATGGGTCAAAATTTTTTTTGTTGCTCTTTCCATTAATATTATTAATATCTACTCAAGCTCTGGACTCGCAGTCAAGGATATTTCTGAAGTATGTCAGCGCCTTTCAGGCCCCTCACTGCTATTGGGGGATTATAATCTGCATCACCCACTTTGGGGCTCCCCTTCTGCTACTCGCACCAGTGAATGCTTCGTAGATTGGTTGGCTAATAGCCCCTTCTGTCTACTCAATTCCACCGATCCAACTCATGTGTCTCCCAACGGTACATGTTCTCTCCTCGATCTTTCGCTTTGCTCCGCTGATCTTTATGCTCTATCTTCCCTGCACGTTGAAGATGAACTCTTTGCTAGCGACCACTTCCCTATCTCCATTACTCTTGATGTCAGTCCTCCTGTCCAGGCTAATCGCATCTACTACAGATGGCATCTTATCTGTCAAGACTTCAACAATGCTATTTCTGATTGCCATTGTCCGGATTATAACAGCCTCTTCGATATGATCAAACCAATAATGAATTAACACAAGTATTCCCGGAGCTCTTCCATCAGAAGCTCCCCGGTCTGGTGGTCGGCCAGGTGCACCAATCTGCGTAAGCAAAGAAATTTTCTATTGAGAAAAGCTCGGCAGTCGGTCTCGATGGTCTTCTGGATGAGATACAAAAAAGTGGCCGCTAAACTTCGACAGGTGATTAGGAATTCGAAGCGACAGTTCTGGTATTCCGTTTGTCAAAATGCTCGTGACCCGCACATCCTACACAAAACCTTCCGAAAGATTAAGAACCAGTCCAGTTCTTCTCCGGATGCCCACCTCTGTATCGTGCATGATGATGCCCTAATTCCAGATGCAAGTTCACAAGCGGAAATTTTCGCAGACCTCTTTAGCCAGGAAGCTGCTCATGTGCCTCTCCCTTTGAGCTACGGCTCCGCTGAAAATGAAACGCTCAATGGTCCTCTCCAGCTGTCGGAGCTAAAAGATGCAATTCATCAAACCAAGACTACGTCTCCGGGCGAGGATGGTATTAGTGCCCTGCATTTTAAACGGTTAAATGAAAACTCGCTTACTCACCTGCTCCGCATTTGCAACCATATCTGGAGTTCCGGTAACATCCCCAAGTCGTGGACCTCTGCCACTATTTTGCCGATCCTGAAGCCAGGGAAACAGAGAAAAGTTGTCACTTCATACCGTCCCATTGCACTAACATCTGTTCCTTGTAAGATTTTTGAACGTATAATAACCAGACGAATCAGCACCCATATCCTTGCCAACAATATCCTGGATCATCGCCACCTCGGATTTCAACCTTTTAGAGATAGCCACACCACCCTCTCAATGCTCCATCAGGACATCTTCCAAACTAAAAAAGTTAAGAAGTACATCTTAGGAATTTCTCTGGATCTTCAGGCGGCATACGACTCAGTGTATGTTGACGGGTTAATATGGAAGTGCACGCAGACAGGCATCACTGGACCAATTCTCCGCTGGCTCCATCGATTTTTATCCTGCAGAAGCATCAAAGCTTACTGGAGAGGCCGGTTATCTGCGTCTCGCTCCACTGGTCGAGGGGTTCCACAAGTGGCTGTTCTGAGCCCAATCCTTTTTACTATTTTTATGCATGATTTTTTTGAAGCCCTGGATGGTCTAGGGGTAAAATATCTCTTATACGCAGATGACATATTTGTATATTGTACAGGTCTCTCGATAAGTGCATGCCGAGACAGATTACAAGAATCCCTTAGGCTAATCGCTCGGTGGTGCTAATACTGGAAACTATCGATTCGCCCAGACAAATGTTCGGCCATAAACCTATCAAGAAGGAAGGGCGACTACGAATTTGATTTTAGTATAAACGGAAGGTTAATTGAATGGACGAACGAAATCAAGTTTCTCGGCTTTTATGTAACAAGACGTGGCGGTTTCCGTACGCATGTAGATTACTTGAGGCAGAAAGGGTTCAAGAGTCTCAACATCCTAAAGGCACTTTCTCAGACAAGATATGGAGCTCGTTCTTACCATCTTTTGATCTTGGCAAATTCTTCCATTCGCAGCATTATAGAGTATGGAGCAGCAACTCTAAACACAGCTTGTGAATCCCTTTTCAAAAAACTGGAAGTACTACAGACCTCAGCCATCAGGACGGCCCTTGGGCTGCCTAGGTGGGTTCCGAACATTGTGTTACGGATGCATGCTGGTCTTCCCCCTCTCCATAGAAGAATAGACTCCCTTGCCTTCGGCTTCTGGATCAAACATTGTGCACTTAACAAGTGGTCACCGCTTTGGGATTTCTACGAAGGCAATTTACACAGGGGTACGGGCAGTGTCCCCGGTTTCGTCGATTTCTTTGAGGAGATTGATGGCCGCCCGGAGTACCTTATTGATTTTCAGCTACCTCTGCCGAGCAATACAGTAGCCATCCAGTTCCATCTTGACGACCTACCATTCCAGCGTGAAGATTTAGACAGCTGCATTATAGTTCCTCTCTACCATGACTTCATTCAGCAGTTCACCGACCCTTGGATTATTATAGCTACAGATGCTTTGAAGTCTCCCTCCAGTATGTCCATAGCAGGGTGCACAGCCACGTCAATGTTCAGCTACAGAGTTCAGACAGTAAAGTTAATCTTCACTGTAGAAGCGCTTGCCATCGGAACTGCTCTCGATGAACTATGCATTTGGAACCAACCTTCTGTCATTCTTACGGACAGCCTATCTGTCCTCCAGGCACTTCAAACTGTTACTATCAAGTCACCCAGGGTTATCCTGTGGCTACACAACAAGCTTCAGAGGACCGCTTCGTCTCGGTGCGAGATTTGGATCTGTTGGGTTCCGGGCCATCGGGGTATTCCCCTAAACGAACAGGCCGATCGTCTAGCTAAAAATGTGTCAGACTCTGATGTGCTGCTCAACTGGATCTCCCCTGATGACCTTGTTCGATACCAAAAACAGAGAACCCTTCTGGTATCGAATCAACAGTATAAGACGAGCAAGTATTTCATGGCCCTCGGAGACATCCCATCTGCCATGCAAACCTTTAATTGGGCTATTAACAGACGCGAGGATGTGCTGATCACACGCCTGCTTTGCAAGATCGAGGCTAACGAAAAAGAAAGGCTACCGCGGTGCTTTACGCATATCTTTTTTTACAGACCGCCGGAGTCACGTGTTGCTCGAATGCACCAATGAAGGAGCAACGAAAAGAGCATCACATCACTCTAGCGGTCTGTAAAAAAAGATAAGTGGAATGTACCGCGGTAGCCTGTCTTTTTCGTTAGCCTCGTGCAAGATGCTGATTACGCCTGCGATCCTTTTCCGTTTCGGGCTGATAGACGATGCGATGTGTAGTAGCTGCATGGTTACAGACTCCATGGATACTGACTCCGCCTGTGATAATGAGTAATGGATACAAATAAAACGGTAACAGTAACAAACTGTCACGGTCACAAATCTGAAATTTGTTACCGGCATGAAAAGAGCGAAACAAAAGAAACACTTGTGACCGTCACAAATGAAGACAGCGGGGTCACAAAGTTGTTACCGCTTATTCGATTATTTTTACGATACGCTTCAATGATTGGTTCAGAAGTATTATAATGGCAGATTCGCGGATGTTGAAAAGCTCGGAAAATATGGAGATAATTTCCATTTTTTTTAGATTTGAACCGATACAATTTATTTTTAATAATATTGAATTAACATATGCGAGTTTTAACGCTAAATTTTTGATAGAATTCTAATCTAATATCAAGTAAAACTTGTTTAGCGTAATATTTATTTATAATTTATGTTATATCAGTTTGTTGTCAAAAAATTCCTTATTTATTCTTTATCTATAATATATTTTTCTCCAATCCTCCCCCTCCCCAAAACATTATTTAAAAAATGAATTTGTCGATTACTGTGACCTTTTTGTCACCTATTATTTCTAATCAGTATTTCTTAAAATTAATGTTTAAATAAATTTGTGCTTTGTAACAAAATTGTAACTATAACATAGCTGATTGTTTAGCAAAAAAAAAAAAAAAAAAAAAAAACTTTTCATCTCTCCAAACTTTCATATATACAATTTCCTTTAACTTTATATTAATCTCATTTATATGGCCCCTTTTATTATTTATAATTGCAATATGTCTGTGTCATCTACATAAGATGTGTTGCATATTTAAAATACTCCCCCCCCCCCTCCTGGTTCTTTTATATACTAAATCTTCTACTGTTATGTGACTACTGGAATCTATTTTACTATTGCTGCTATTTGTATTGGCCCGTTGGAATGCGTTTAGGAGGCTAGAAAGATTTATAATCAATCTTCGGTCTCTTAAATGCATACTTGCAGGCTAAATCACATTCTGAATTTTAAAAAAGCTGCTCATGACTTGTGCACATTGAAACTTGTCAAAAGTAAGTAGTTTTCTTTCTTTCTTTTTTTTAAAAAAAATAATTAATGTGTTCCTATAAAATTTTATTTCTTGCTCTAAAATAGAAATTGTATTATTTTTCTTTTTTTCACAATATTATGCTGTAAAAACTGTTTCTTTATATTTTTATACTCTGAATTACAAATATCAAATTTAAAAATAAGATAAGCATGCATCTTAAAGGATTTTTTTAATTTAATTTATAGTTATATTTAATATATTACAGATTTTCTTTTTTTTTTTTAATGTATTAATCTGGGGTTACATTTTTTAACTTCTTCAACATTAATATATAATAAATTTCAGTCATATTTTCCATTGTAAATCAAAACACCCAAAAATTCATTACTGTTCAGGAAAATGTTAGTAGTAAACAGAAAAACCCTACATTAATAAACTGAAACACTCTACACATTGTAATATATAAATTTTTTTCTGTATGTGTGTTTGTTAGAACCAAAACTTCATGAAAGCTAACTAATAAAACAAAATATTGAGATTACAGATAAAAAGTTTTTACATCATAACATTTATGATCAGGGTTGGGAAATCACACCAATTTATTCATTAGTGGCAAGTAGATTTTTTTAATGAGGATAGCGAATTTCTAGATAGTCTTTTAAAAACTAAAGGTATAGAAAATATATCAAGTTATATTTCATGTTTCTCCCAAATGCAGTAATGTGAACATGACATTGTGTTTTGTTATACCTTAAACCTTTCCCTTTTATGTATTTTTTCCATGGTAATAGAATACCTCAGGTAGGGGAACGCCGTGTTAGGTTTTTGACTCCGAAATGAAGTTTGGTAATGCGCGAAATCTCGTGTAATGTCCGGAGCGCCATCTGTGTCAGCAATCGAAGTTCAGCAAATCGAAAACTTTTTTTTTTTTTTTTTCAAGCTGCATTTCAAAAGAAATTCTGTGATGTTTTTTAATTAATAAAACAGAAAACGAACTATTTTAGGAGTTTGTAAAATATTTATATTAAATTTTACAAACTGCAAATCATATATATTTTCACTGTAATACTAAAAAGGAACAAAAAATATTCATTCTTATTCAAAACAAGCCTGGAACTCAAATATATCTTTTTTTTTTTTTTTTTTTTTTTTTTTTTAATTTTATTGTACTTCGATATCCGGGATTTATCACGTAATTCTCGTAAATATTTTATAGAATAATTTTTTTTTTCTAATTAAAACAAATGATGATGTTTTTATATGCTTTTATTTATTTTTTAAAATAAATAAAATATGAAAACCAGGACTATTTAGTTTAAGAATTTGTTAAATATTCATACTAAATTTTACAAACTGCAAATAACTAAAAATTTTATATATATATATATATATATGTGTATAATATAAGAATATATATTATATATATATATATAATAAGAAAAATATCAATTCCTATTCAAAACAAGTATTGGAATAAAGTAAATTTTGTTAGGATTAATTTTATTGTACTCAAACTCTAGATTTAAAAAATATTTATGCCTACTGCAAATGTAAAATAAATTTGAAGTTTGTAACAATTGGGCCCAAGGCCCCCAAATTTAGCATGTAATTTTCATTAGAGATGATATTTTATACTATTAGAGTAGGATAATAATAAATATATTTATCTAAATATTTATTTACATACTCCCATCTATACTTTGAGGCATCGGAAATGCTCAAATTTTTGTGACAATACAGGAAAGGGGACCCTAAAAAAGAAAAATAGTGTTTCCTATACTGCTGGATTATTGTAATTTTATTCTTATATTTAATGTAATATAAATTCAAATACAACTAGCTTTTTCAGTAAATTAATACTCCTGTATGATATGAATCATTTTCTACATTCAAGACTTGCTGTCAATAACTTCCTATTTGAAATACTTTTTTTTTTTTCAAATCAAAAAATAATTTGATGTCTATGTATTTATTGCATATGATCAAGATATTTTGATAAAATAAAAAACTTTTGTGCCTATGTGTGTATATTTAAATAAAGATTACACAAGAAAAATTACATATCTTTATTTAAGGAACAAACATTATTTAACAGAAATAATTAACAAACATTTATTTAACAAAGAAAAATACAAAAAATATAATTTCAAGAATTACTCGGCTACAAACATTTAAAAATCACAGCATTCACCTTAGATTAAAAAAAAAACTATATATATATATATATATATATATATATATATATATATATATATATATATATATAATTTCAAAAAGAAGCACAAAGGCCATCCATTTCATTCAGTTAATTTATCTGTTGCCCCCCCCCCCCCCTCCCTTTTTTTTTATTCCCGGAAGGAGTGGATTCATTTTTTGAATTGGGGAAAAGACAATTTTTAACTGTGTTTCCTATCTGAACTAAATTTTTGGCATTTTTTACTGTGCTAGACGAGCTATGCTCACGGAAACAACGATGGATTTCTTATACCCAGTTCTTTATTCTGTCTTTCGACTTTCTTATAACCTGTGTCACATCCATATACAAAACAGTTCCGAGCCATATTAAAATATAATGTAAAATTAATATTTTATTAAAGAAATAATAACGCACTCCTATAGCAAACAATGTTATTTTGACTCAGCTAAAGATCGCAGCGCCACATGCGGCCACCTCGGCGTTAGGCTCAAGTTTGCAAGGAAGATGCCATAGGGGAAAATTCTCCTAATCTATTTATATCTCCCTGATTTTTTCTTAATTTTGTACAAAAAAATATATATAAATGTATTGTAGAAATGAATTATTTTTCGAGTCGTGTAAATTTTGCCACACCAATTTCATTGCGTATTGCATCTTGCTAGATATTAAAACATCCTTGGTGGTAAGATTTTCTGAAAACACATCCTTGTTTATCATGAAAAGTTTTACAATAAGCAGGGGTCGATATTGATACAGACAAAATTTGGACCTATTTAGGGCTCCTTCACAAAATCCTTTAAAAAAAATAGGGCCCTTTTCAAAATTCCTCTTAACAAAATAGGTCCTTCACAAAATTCTATTCCATGAAAGCACACTCTTTAATTATTTTTATTTTCTTCAGTTTTAAAATGTAATATTTGCAAACAAAACAAGTTCACCTGAAAGGAAAAACTTTAACAGAATGACTTAAAAAAGTTACGCTTGGTTTGAATTTGAGTAACTGGATTTAATATCTCGTTACAAAATGTTATTTTTCTCAAAAAGTGAGGTTATAAAGTTCTACTGCATTCTGTTAAGTGAAGGTAAAATTAATTAAAATACCTAATAAATTTGCTTTGGGTACTTGAAAAAAAAAATCTGCTGTTAATAACAAAGCTAAAATTTATTTTAATAGTGAATTTTTATTTTTTTAAAAACAAGATAATTTCAAATTACAAAAATTGGGAGAGGGGGGGGGGGGGGGCATACAAAAAGTATGCTGCTCTGTGCTATTTTTATTGATGCAGGAAGGAGGGCGGGGGAGCCTAACCTTCCTTTTCTTGAATTCAACTTTGTGTGGCTGTTTTTGATACAGGATAGTTCATTATGAATGTTTTTCTGAGTGTTTGATTAAGAAATTGACTCTTATCTGCTCAAAAACATTTAATTATTGAAAAACCGTATTTTATAACAATGAAAATGAACAAATATCTTACAGTTAAGAAAAAATTTGTATGAATTTTAGATATAAACTGAATTACAAATTCATTCAATGCTTTTTCATTCTAGATTTATAACAAAATCTTTGGTATGGATTTATTGGCCGGATAGATTTATTTATTCAAGTACAGTGAGACAACATTTATACATTTCTCATTAATATGAATTTACTTTTATACATCATTTCATTATGATTTCAATCATGGGAGCCCACAAGGAAGGAAGGCAACTGCCCCTCCTCAGATTTTAAAATGTAATTAACTAAATTTTCTTTTTCTTGTATGATTTTCGAAAAAAAAATGAAAATTTATTATTCTCAATTTGCTTAAAATAATTTAATTTAAAAAATATTTCCCTTTCTAATTGCTATTTTTAATTTTTTTTAAAAAAAACATATTTTTGTATCTGCTACATCTTGAAAATTTTATTTTATTTTTTAAAGTAAATTATTAAACAGATTTCATATCTTATACTTGTGGGGTTTTTTTTTAATGAAATATTTATAAATATAGATTTGTGAAATCAATATAAACTATCAATATTAATTATTTTTATTTTCTTCAGTTTTAAAATGTATAATTTGCAAACAAAACAAGCTCACAAGACAGGAAAAACTTTAACAGAATGACTTAAAGTTATGCTTGGTTTAAATATGAGTAACAGGATTTAATCTCTTGCTACAAAATGTTATTTTTTACAAAAAGTGTATTTATAAAGTTCTACTGAATTCTGTAAAGTGGAGATAAAATTAATTAAAACACCTAATAAATTTGCTTTGGGTACTTGAAAAAAAATTCTGCTGTTAATAACAAAGCTAAAATTTATTTTTACAGTGAATTTTTATTTAAAAAAATTCAAGATAATTTCAAATAAAAAAATTGCGGAGGGGGGGGGGGGGGGGGTGCATACAAAAAGTATGCTGCTCTGTGCTATTTTTATGGATAGAGGAAGGAGGGGGGGGGACTAACCTTCCTTTTCTGAGATGATCCACACCTTTAAGTGGTTGTTTTTGATACAGGATAGTTCATTATAAATGTTTTTCTGAGTATTTGATTAAAAAATTGACTTTCATCTGCTCAAAAACATTTAATTATTGAAAAACAGTATTTTATAAAAATGAAAATGAACAAATATCTTACAGTTAAGAAAAAAATTGCATGAATTTTAGATATAAACTGAATTACAAATTCATTCAATATTGCTATTAAACACGAATTTAATGATAGCGTTTCAATTATTCTTTTTTTTGATAAATGAAATCTTTAATGCAGTTTTTATTGTTGAAAACATGTTTAAAAGTGTGATTCAATATATGCATGAAATTTGAAAAATCTATACTGAATGTATTATTTTTTTATAAATGATATCTTAAAAATTACTGAAAATATGTTACAAACATTAATTTTTTGGAATGTATGATATTAAACTTTTTCACAATTTTAAATAAATATGATTATTTTTTTTTTTTAAATATCAAGATCATATATGAATTATTCACATTTATAAAACTGATATAATATTATTTAAAAATAGTTTTCTTTCAACAGTCATTATAATGCTGAAATAATTGTATTGAAAAAATATTTTCCTTTCTAATTACTTTTTTTTAATTTAAAAAAAAAACCTTTTTGTATCTGTTACATCTTGAATGTTTTATTTTATTTTTTTAAGTAAATTACTAAACAGATCTCATATCTTATATTTGTGGGGTTTTTTTAATGAAATATTTATAAATATAGATTTGTGAAATCAATATAAACTATCATTTATTGATAAGAAATGATAAATAAAATCTTTAATGAAGTTTTTAGTGTTGAAAACATTTTTAAAAGTATGATTCAATATATCCATTAAATTTGAAAAGTCTATACTAAATGTATTATTTTTTTATAAATGATATCTTAAAAATTACTGAAAATATGTTACATGTATTAATTTGTTGGAATGTATGATATTAAACTTTTTCACAATTATAAATAAATATGATTAATTTTTTTTTAAATATCAAGATCATATATGAATTATATGTTATTTAAAAATAGTTTTCTTTCTACAGTCACTATACTGCTGAAATAATTTTAATAAAATATATTTTTCTTTCTAATTACTTTTCTTTTAATTAAAAAAAAAACATTTTTGTATCTGTTACATCTTAAATGTTTTATTTTATTTTTTAAAGTAAATTATTAAACAGACCTTATATTTTATACTTGTGGGGTTTTTTAAATGAAATATTTATAAATATAGATTTGTGAAATCAATAGAAACTATCATTTATTGGTAAGAAATGGAAAATTGTGTATTTTTTCCCTGTCTGTTTAGAGTTTAGTTAACAATTTTTTATTGGTAAATTAAAATGAAAAAAAAAATCTAAAGTTGTGAATTACATATATTATATATTTCAATTTCCGTATCTAAAAAACTTTCTTTCTATCTTTTTTTTTACTTTTATATAATATAACTTTTACTTAATATACTTTTCATATAATATACTTTTAAATAATATATGGATGAAATTTTTCGAAAATAAAATCGATCGCATTTTAACATGGTTTAATGGGGGGAAAAAAACATAATATTGACAATAGTTTTAGTTGGCGCTGTTTAAATACGATTATTTCTTGAATATTTGGTGCTATTTGTTAAAAAAAAAAGCCGCATTACGTGTTATGCTGCTTTATTTACGTTTCGGAGAGTTGTTACCAGGCTTGTGACAGCTCCCGACCGCTTCCAAGCAGTAACAAATTTTTATGACAACAGTCACAACTTTGTGACGCCTGAAGCAGGATGGCGTTTCATTTGTATCACGCATGAACCTAGAAGAGTATCTAGGTTCATGGTATCACGTTTGGCAGGATTTGTGACTGCAACCTGAGTTGTTACTGAAACCGTTTCATTTGTATCCACGCCATATTCTCTTCTCATGTGCAGGGAGATATAAATAGATTAGGAGAATTTTCCCTGGAAAGGGCATCTGACGTCACTGTTGGTTAAATTACTGTTGGTTTGGGAGAAAAACCTGTTCGTTCTTTACGACTCCTACAGTACACATGAGATGGAGCGATTTGATTGGTCTACGTTAAACTTGCCTATGATATAATTGGCCTACGTCGCTATGACGATTCCTGTAATGATAGCTGCGACAAAAATGCAATGGTACAGGGAGATAGAGAGAAGGAGAACAAAGATAATGTTTCTACTTATGGAACTAAAAGTGGTACCTAGTATGGCGGCGTTTCTGGTCTTTTGGGCCTTTAGGAAGTGTAGCGCCCTCTATCGCTTTACCATGCTCGAAACCAAAATGCAGGAAGAGCAGACGACAATTTGTCATGTTTGACAGGTCACATGACCGGCCTTTGGAAGCACCAGCGCCACAAACTGGGTACTAATTCCCGGTCCATGTTGTGATCTTGAAAGCCTATCTTCACTGTTCTCCTTCTTATTTCTATCTCCATGCAATGGTAGATTGGTTGATGAACTGTTTGTTTGTAAACATGCTCTTTCCTTATGGCATCTTCCTTACAAACTTGAGCCTAACGCCGAAGGTGGCGCTGCGATCTTTAGCTGAGTCAAAATAACATTGTTTGCTATAGGAGTGCGTTATTATTTCTTTAATAAAATATTAATTTTACATTATATTTTAATATGGCTCGGAACTGTTTTGTATATAGATGTGACACATGTTATAAGAAAGTCGAAAGAGAGAATAAAGAACTGGGTATAGGAAATTCATCGTTGTTTCCGTGAGCATAGCTCGTCTAGCACAGTAAAAAATGCCAAAAATTTAGTTCACACACACAAGGAAACACAGTTACAGTGGCGCTTCCACGGGGGGGGGTGTTTAGGGGTTAACCCCCCCCCCCCCAGGATCAGAGGCTTCTTTTTTCGTCGTTTATTCGATTTTTTTTCTTTCTTTCTCTGAAGGAAAGAAAACCACCCGTTCAAACAAATTATCATAAGCATTCGTCCACGTCCAGCAGAAATCTCCCCTCTCTCCTCCGTATTATTGAGAAAGAGAGGCATTTCACAGGCGTGTGTGTGTGAGGGGGGGGGGTTGGTAACTGAATTGCCTTCTAGGGGAAACAAGCTTCTTCACATTATTTCATTGATCACTGAAGATGACCGTATGTCTCAAGCTGTTAAACGTGTCTAAAAGAACAAGCACGTTATAGCACGTAAGTAGCATACTGTTGTCACACAGAGAACGCACCCTACTCGCTCAGATAAAATATCCCTCTCGGCAGGGCTTAATTTGTAAGAAAAATGTACCGGAGTCCTACTATTCTGAAGTACTAACACCGGTAGCGTACCACTCCCCCCACCCCCCTCCGCCGTAACTCCAATCTGCATATTTATATTTCATACAGTATTTTCAAAATTTAACAATGTTTTTTTATTTAACAAAATAAAATTTTAAATACATCTACCTGCGTATACTTAGCTATCCACTATTCCACTTTTTTAATTATTACTACTTCCAAATAGAAACCGTTACAATTATGAATCGGAAATAGTGTTAATACAAAAGATGCAGCTACGCAGTTCGCAGCTACGTAGAATAGAAAAAAAATCACTGACGGCTCGGCCTACAGGCACAGGTAGATTTCGAAGACGCAGACCGTGGGGCGCCTGTTTGTCGGGAATTGCGGAAGAAATTACCTTTTTTACGATGATGCGGCAGTTGGAACCGCCTACTTCGAAACCTAATTTGTTTGCAGGCGGAGACAGCAGGGATTTTTTTTTTAGCTAAAAGAGTTGGTCCTATAAAAAACTTGTCAATATAAAAGTTTTAGATAATATTAAGAGGATTTATAATAAATCAAAGCGGATTTGAAATCTTGGGAATTGACGAAGTTATGATTTTTTTTCTTCTAACCCCCCCTTCCCCCCCTTAAGGCAATTTTTAATTATATCAAAAATCTGTCATACATAAATTTTCGGCCCTTCTCCTAGAAGTAATAATAACTTCAAACGGATTCGATACGTATCATAATCAAGAAATTATGGGGTTTTTTCTATTTTCACAAAAAGCCGCCCCACCCCCCTTGGTTCGATTTTGCTCATTAACGAACTTGACCGAGATTTTATGCCCCTTGATTTTATGTATCAGTTTCGAAAAGATGCGGGAGTTGGAACCGCCTACTTCGAAAAATAACTTGTTTGCAGGCGGAACCGCCAGGGATTTGTTTGTTTTTAATTTTTTTTTTTTTTTTTGCTATAACGGTTGGTCCTATAAAAAACTTGTCAATATAAAAGTTTTAGATAATATTAAGAGGATTAATAATAAATTTACGCGGATTTGATATCTTGTGAATTGACGAAGCTATGATTTTTTTTTCTTCTAAAATCCCCCTTTCCCCCCCCCCTTGGGGCCATTTTTAATTATATCAAAAATCTGTCATACATAAATTTTCAGCCCTTTTCCTAGAAGTAATAATAACTTTAAACGGATTCGATACGTATAATAATTAAGAAATTATGGGTTTTTTTCTGTTTTCACAAAAAGCCCCCCCATTCCCCCCACCTCCCCCACTTGGTTCGATTTTGCCCATTAACGAACTTGACCGAGATTTTATGCCCCTTGATTTTATGTATCAGTTTGGAAGAGATTTATGCAGAATTTGTCCAGTTATCGTGTCCATAAAAAAGTGACATAGATAGATAGATTGATAGATAGATAGATATATAAAGTTTTGAACTGGGGGTGTTTTTGGGTTCTGGGAGTCATGATCGGCGTAGATCTGCAAAAAATTTTCAAAATTTCCAACTTAGGTGAGAATGTAATAGGTAGTATTTCTTACGAAATCTACCTAATACTATTTCTGTTTACTCTTTATTCTGATCAAAATAGCATTAAAATGATTTGAAATGGAAATAAATAAAATTTTGAATTTAAGACAGATTGAGCTTTCTGCCCAAACCCGAAGACTGATATAAAAATCGAGCCCATTTCATCTCCATCTCTTACGTGAGCGACACAGTCATTACGTCACTTATAAGAAGTGTTTTGATACAAAAGATTGGAGATGGGACATGGGAGGGAAAAGAAAGGGTAATTTAGGATTCATTTTTCGGTAGCGTTATTGCACTGGGCTCCGGTTCCGGAGCGCAGTGTTTATGAGCTCCGGTGAATTCTGGCTAATATTTAAAATTTTTACTAAAAACAGATAAGCACCGGAGCTGCTCCGGTGGTCTCCGGCTCAAATTAAGCCCTGCCTCTCGGACAGAGCTACCTTCCCTAGTGATGGGGGTATTTGAATTCAAAATGTCTGAGGTGTCGATTCAGCCACGCTCTCAAGTGGTCTCGATTCAGAAAAGTGTATTCAAGCTACCTGACATTCGTATAGGCGCGCGGCGACGAAAACTGTGGTTATCTGTTCTCATAGTTCCGCTTTGCTTTCAATCCTCCAGCGAATAAATGCGAGTATTCAAATAGGACTATTGGCGCTGAAGTATACGAATTTACCTTTGTAAAAAATCTATTTTTGGATGTCTCCAGCCTTTCTAATTTTTCAAGTTCATTTTAGCAATAACAATAATTGCTTTGTTGGCGGATAGCCTAGTGTGCCTTCTAAAAAACTATAATAATAAAGATAGAAGTTTGTGTGTGTGTGTTTGTCTGCCTGTGTACTGTATTCTAAAGAGACTGCTGCACGCAGAGTTACGAAATTTGACAGGAAGATACCTATATATCATCTCAAGTTATGCACCTCAAAGCCAATTTTTAAACTTTTTTGCAATTTTTAACGTTTTGTATCGAATTTCGCAGCGATTTTTTAGCATTAGTAAAAGGAATCCGGTTTCAATCTTTTACTCCAATTTAGTAAATTTTGTCCTGTTTTCAATAAAGTTTATTCGGAATTCCTGCAGAGATTTTTAAACATCCAACCCTGGGTACGTTTGGAGGGATTTTCGTTTAAAAATATAAAATCAGGGCTTAATTTGCGCCAGAGCCCAAATAAGCTCAGAATTATGCTTCTCTGTTTTTAGTAAAAATTTAAATATTTGCCAGAATTCACCGGAGCTTATAAACACTGCGCTCCGAAGACCAGTGCAATAACACTTCCGGAAAACGAATCCTAAATTACTCTTTCCTTTCCCTCTCATCTCCAATCTTTTGTATCAAAACACTTCTTACGAGGCTAGCGAAAAAGAAAGGCTACCGCGGTGCTTTACGCGTATCTTTTTTTACAGACCGCGGGAATCACGTGAGGCTCGAATCCACCAATGCAGGTGTACGAAAAGAGCATCACGTCACTCTAGCGGTCTGTAAAAAAAGATAAGTGGAACGCACCGCGGTAGCCTGTCTTTTTCGTTATACCCTGTTCACATCGGACATTTAAGATAACTTAGACGGCCATTTTTGAGGTGGTACCTCCCCGGAATTGAATACCTGTCCACACCGCCAAACGCATTTAAGATAACTCACTCAACATCACCGTGTCCAGTGCGCATGCGCATATGTTAAAAGCAAACGCAACAGCCAATCGGCCTCCAGAGCCAATCAGAGTGAGCGGTACTGACTGTATCTAGCAATGGAAAGTTCGAACTCACTAAGTGAGTTTCTGGAACTCACTCAGTGAGTTCAGCGGTCTAAGATATCTTAACTATCCGATCTGAACGTAGTATTAGCCTCGACTTCTTATAAGTGACGTAATGTGTCGCTCACGCCTCACGCAAGAGATGGAGATGAAACGGTCTCGATTTTTATGTCTTCGGGTTTGGGCAGGCTCGAGCTGTTTTAAATTCAAAATTGTATTTATTTCCATTTCAAATCCTTTTAATGCTATTTTGATAAGAATAAAGAGTAAACAGAAATAGTCTTTTTCTATTCTGCATAGCTGCGAACTATTCTTTTTTTCATCCTGAACTTATTTAATCGCAGAATTCTGCGATTAATTAACATTAAGATTAGGCAAAGGTTTCTATTTGGAAGGAGTAATAACTGAAAAGTGGAGTAGTTTATACGCAGATAGATGTATTTAAAAATTTTATTTTGCTAAATAAAAAAACAATGCTTTAAATTTTAAAAATAATGTATGAAATATAAATATGCAGATTGGAGTGACGGCGGATGGGGGTGGGAGGGGGGAGAGTGCGCTACGGGTGTTAGCACTGCAGAATATTAGGGCTACCTTTTTTCTTAGAAATTTAGCCCTGTATAAAATCATACAAATTCTAGGGTGTACATTGCCGAAGCATGTGGGGCCCCAAAAATCAGGTTCGTTTTGAAGCATTTTTGTTTAAAAATATAAAACCCAAGCAGACCGGAGCGTGCCACAGCATGTTCAGTGTACAGTGCTTTCCCAACTCTATGTTCGTTTGGATTGATTTTCGTTTAAAAATGTAAAATCATACAGATTTTAGGTTCGTTTTGTTTAAAGCCAAACCGGAAGAGGGTGGAAGGGTGAGATTATGGGGATAGAGCCCCTCTGATGAAAAATTCTTAGTTATAAAGTATAGGAAACAGCCCTCCCTGCACCCTTTCTTGTGCTTGTGATAAAAGAATGTACCAACTAGGTAATCAACCCCCACCCCCCACCCTCCCTCAAAAAAAATAAATTACAATTAAATTAAAATTAATAAATAAATGAATGAATTCTGCTTACGCTCATAGTGACTTTTCTAGAATATACATACTTAAGGTTATCAAGTATAAAGGGCATGAAGTATCAAATTAAATAGCAAGGTTTTTTACAGGGTTCCCACTATCTTTGAATTTCAGATATCATTAAATAAGACTAATATTGCTATTTGGAAATAGTGGTACCCATTTGAACCCTATATGATACCCATTTGAAAAATGGACTTTTTAAAAAAATAGAAATATTCAAATGTTATATTTCATACATAAAAACAATAGTAAAACAATCGATTTCGTATACTGGAAAGTAAAATTGTACATTTTGAAATAAGAAATTTTGTGTTGATTTTGTCAACATTTAAACAAAAACTGCTTCCTGTTCTGGATTATTCATAAAGTCTGGGGTCTTCATTAAAGGGTTACCATTTAAATTTCTAAAGAAAATTTCTCCATTCAAAAATTTATGCGAAAAAGAAAATATTATGATAATCTAAATCTTCATCAGAACTAAACAACATTAAAAAATATATATTGTTTTCAGAGCTGTAATGTATGCATAGAATAAACATTTGATGGGTGAAACAACAGACGAAATGTCGCCCCTCATCTCATTTGAACGTAGTTCTCAGTGCTACAGCATTTGAATACAAAGTATTCGAAAACTAAGTATGATTTTGCATCATATATATATATCTTAAATTAAATTTATATTCTAAATTATATTTTATTTTTCATCCTTTCTTTCCAAAATTAAAATCCCATGATTCTTAAAATAACAAGATCATTTTATTTAAACTCATTTTATTCCTTTAGGCAATCTCTCAGATCTATTCTTCTATCAAAAGGCGACCACATATTATAATAAAAAATAATAATAATGGGAAAGAAAAGCGCAATAGTCATAAAGTATTGATATCGGCATTCACATATGTCTGTGCTCAGCGTTCAGAATGAAATAATTTAAAAACAAAGGGTGTTGTGGTATCTCACTTAGATGATAAAGCCTAAACATTAAAGATAGCAGACGCCTTCTTTCAATAAACTTTCATGTATATGCAGATGTTCTTACGGCCTTTCCCATAAGGGTTAATGTTATAAAATTCATGGTTTTTAGCACTTCTGGTAGCTCAACGTCGCGCCAAGCAAATTCAAACCACCCCCATTGGATTAACATTAACGAATATTTTTCTATTGTTCTTTGGCCTATTTTACAACACGCCATAACTGTATTCCAATCTTGGCTGTAAAAAATGTAACCGCGATTTTTAATCACTTCATCGCCTCTGCTCATAGAAATAAGACTTAATTAAAAATCGATTGCGAGGCCATCCCATGTCTACGGCATAAGGAAGCCTTTCAGTCTCAGAATTTTCAAAGTAGCTTTTCTTGCTTAATTTAACGCCATTGTTTGTACTACATCATTCTCTGTTGAAATGATTTTTCATTTGCATTTGTTCAATTACCAGTAGAGAAAATTAAAAAAAAATAACAAAAAAAGAAATCTTCAACCAGTATCACTACAATTTGAAAGCAAATTTAAATCCCTTTATAGTATTGTTTTGTATATAAATGACGCAATTTTAAAGAAACAAATTATTGTATAGTTGTGACATTATAAATATTATCATTTTTATATCTTCTATTGCTTAAAAATTGATAATAATTTACAATATTAGAATTTTATTTTCGTACAGTTAGAATTTTCATTTATTCATGTATTTAGTTTTGGTATAGCTTTCCAGTCTAAACCTAAACCAACTCTATGTTTTGGTTTTAGTATAAGTTTTAGATCCCTAATATGAAAGTGATACATAGATGTATGTATATTTCTTTAATGAATTTATATTGATTTAAAAGACTGATTCCATTAACCGGTGATTCATATAACCGGCGACTACCTTTATCAGAAACTCAACCCCCCCCCCCCCCCCCCTAGAACCGAATTCTGGCTGCGCCACTACACAGTTAAAAATTATCTTTTCACCAATTCAAAAAATGAATCCACCCCTTCCAGGAAAAAAGAAAAGGGGAGGGGGGGGGGGGGGTGCAACACATAAATTAACTGAATAAAATGGATGGCCTTTGTGCTTCTTTTTGAAATTATATATATATAGTTTTTTTTTTAAATCTAAGGTAAATGCTGTGATTTTTAAATGTTTGTAGCCGAGTAATTCTTGAAATTATATTTTTTTGTATTTTTCTTTGTTAAATAAATGTTTGTTAATTATTTCTGTTAAATAATGTTTGTTTCTTAAATAAAGATATGTAATTTTTCTTGTGTAATCTTTATTTAAATATACACACATAGGCACAAAAGTTTTTTAATTTATCAAAATATCTTGATCATATGCAATAAATACATAGACATCAAATTATTTTTTGATTTGAAAAAAAAAAAAAAAAAAAAAAAAAAGTATTTCAAATAGGAAGTTATTGACAGCAAGTCTTGAATGTAGAAAATGATTCATATTATACATGTGTATTAATTTACAGAAAAAGCTAGTTGTATTTGAATTTATATTACATTAAATATAAGAATAAAATTACAATAATCCAGCAGTATAGGAAACACTATTTTTCTTTTCTAGGGTCCCCTTTCCTGTATTGTCACAAAAATTTGAGCATTTCCGATGCCTCAAAGTATAGATGGGAGTATGTAAATAAATATTTAGATAAATATATTTATTATTATCCTACTCTAATAGTATAAAATATCATTTCTAATGAAAATTACATGCTAAATTTGTGGGCCTAGGGCCCAATTGCTACAAATTTCAAATTTACTTTACATTTGTAGTAGGCATAAATATTTTTTTAATCTAGAGTTTGAGTACAATAAAATTAATCCTATCAAAATTTACCTTATTCCAATACTTGTTTTGAATAGGAATTGATATTTTTTGCTCATTTTAAATAATACAGCTGGGAAGAAAATATATATAATTTTTAGTTATTTGCAGTTTGTAAAATTTAGTATGAATATTTAACAAATTCTTAAACTAAATAGTCCTGGATTTCATATTTTATTTATTTTAAAAAATAAATAAAAGCATATAAAAACATCATCATTTGTTTTAATTAGAAAAAAAGTTATTCTATAAAATATTTACGAGAATTACGTGATAAATCCCGGATATCGAAGTACAATAAAATTTAAAAGAAAAAAAAAGATATATTTGAGTTCCAGGCTTGTTTTGAATAAGAATGAATATTTTTTGTTCCTTTTTAATATTACAGTGAAAATATATTTTATTTGCAGTTTGTAAAATTTAATATAAATATTTTACAAACTCTTAAAATAGTTCGTTTTCTGTTTTATTAATTAAAAAACATCACAGAATTTCTTTTTAAATGCAGCTTGAGAAAAAAAAAAGTTTTCGATTTGCTGAACTTCGATTGCTGACACAGATGGCGCTCCGTCCAGTATACGAGATTTCGCGCATTACCAAACTTCATTTCGGAGTCAAAAACCTAACACAGCGTACCCCTACCTGCTAAATACCACAGACAATAGAATCCTACAGACGAATAAGAAGGAGCCTGCTTTGAGCGCCGTCTGGAGGGGTCAGTAAAACTAGCACTGCTCTAGAGCAGTTTGGCACCAGACTGGCGGGCGGCTAATTTCCAAACCCTCAACCTTTGGACACCCTTGGCGAAAAGGGAATATAGCCAAATAATTTGGCGCAGCGCGCTGCTTGTTTGGAGTTGCCGTTGGCATATTCGCCGTTCCCAACCGTCAGGGAAAAAAAGACAAATTGCGCATGCGTCAAAACTTAGAGATTGAAAATCTTAGGCTACAAAACGTGAATA
This sequence comes from Maratus michaelseni, assembly GCA_963931845.1. Lineage (NCBI taxonomy): Eukaryota > Metazoa > Arthropoda > Arachnida > Araneae > Salticidae > Maratus > Maratus michaelseni. Next base: position 22,613,266 of record OZ007599.1, on the reverse strand, counting down.
AGGTTGCCAGATTGGCGCTTTTAGCGTATCAGGAGTGACATTTCGATCAACATTTATTATTTTTTTTTTTCTGTGGACATATATCATTTATATATAGGTGTTTTTTAATAAGCCAATTAAATTTTTTTCTCTTAGTGTTTATTATTTTAAATTATCTGCAAACTATTTATTTTTTAAATAATTAAACGTAATTTAGCGAAATTTGACCACCTTTACCCATGTAGAAAGATATTGATTTTAACAGAAGGCAAATAATACAAAACTTATTTAAAATTGTATTTTTATTTATTTTATAATTTCCTGAGTTTATTATTTTATTTATTTTTTACCTCTGCTGTGGGAAAGTAGTATGATATTCTTAAAATATTTAGTACCAACGCTTATGAAATTATTTTTTATTCAATAGATGAAGATATAAATTTATGCAAATGAGCTTATCAGTAAATAACTTAAATGTATTGTTTAAACTTTATTGTTATTTAATAATAATAATGTTAGTTTTTTAAATCTTGTATGTTCTAATTGCCAATTGGTATTGCTTTAAATTAACATTAAAAAAAATTAAACAATGCATATAATTTAAATTAAATTGAAATTGTAATTTTTACAAAATTAATTGTTATTTGTTTATTTTTTGCATTCTATCTTTAATATATATTTTATTACCTATTAAATACAATTTATTGAATATTTTACTATTGTCTTCTTTTTCGATATAACATGTAGGAAATGATTCTTTTGATTGTCTTATAAACAATTAAAATCTCTATTTAGATAATTATAAGATCCTTTTAATAATCACTTCTCTTTTGATCATTGAACACAGGTGGTAGCACAAAAGACACTTTATGGATATATATATAATTCCATATTCCATTTTGATCTTATTTAATTCTTAAATGGTAAAATATATTTATTTTAAAAAAATTATTTAGACTTTGTAGGGTTTAATCTAGAGCTAGCCAAATAGCCAAAAAACTAACTGAAAGCACCTTTTGCCCCCAAAGCATTTAGTGGATTAGCCAAATAGCAACAGCCAAAAATATATATATCATTTCCATTTTGTTGTTCCTGCCTTTCGTAAACCTGCAACTGCCACGTGTAAAGAAATCTCAAACCGCCTCTGACACGGCAACTCACTTAAAAAGATGTCTCGTCCTCTCTGTACAAGCCTCTTACAAATAGTATGACGTCATTTGCATTAAACAAGTATTGAGAAAATTAAAAGGGTTTGGTTATTTTTTTGTTGATGATCCAAAGTTAGGAAATGAAACCAAAACGGTTCATGAATGGTAGTTATTCAGGCAGGTTCTGGCTACAAGGGGCAAATGAAACCTGCTGATTGTATTCTTTTTCCATAAAAATGGCTGACATGATTAATTACAAAATTACTGAAAAATTACTGACATGTTTCCCAATGTGACTTCTTTGTATGAATTTGTAGCAACAATTCTGTTGTCTACAGCAGATTGTGAAAGGGGATTGAGTCTCATGAATATAACAAAAACTGACTTAAAAATTAGACTGATAATCAAAAATTTAAGTAACTTACTGGTGATTAATTTGGAAGGGGAAATTTGAAAAGAATTTCCATTTAAAAAAGCATTTGATGTATGGCCAAATCTCGAGAGGGTCAATTTTACAGAGTGGTGTACTGTTTGTATATTGTATAATTACAAATAATACTCATTTATATAGAAATTTTGTATAAATAAAAGTTTTTTTTCTTGGCTAAAGCTATTTTTATTTGGCTAACAGTTATTGGCTGCAATTAGCCAAAACGCTACAAATCTTTTTTTCCTAGATTAAACTCTACTTTGTAACATTTTCCAACATAGTTGAAAAGCGTTTATGAATTTGGTTTGTCTGTCCGTTAACTCGCCTAAATATAGTATAGTAGGATTGGTAATGTAATTGATATACATTACTGAGGTTTATCATAGCATGTTTGGTATTGAAAATGAAGCATGTAGCATTTATAGTTCCTTTACAGGGGCACCCAAAATTATTGCGTTACATTATGGTCTATGTGGGAAAATAATTCATGTTGTATTTTTATAAGTGTTACACTATTTTAAACATAATGAAATTTGTATATATTATTAAGGTGCACTAGAAGAAGGTTACTATAGAATATGTTATGTGTAGCATTTAGAATACGTTTACAGGGAAGCTCAAAAGTATTTCTTTATTTACCAAGTTAAAGAATTTACAAGTGTATATGCAGCCGAAGTAAGTTTATTTATTTAGATACAGTTTCTGGAATTTCAGTCTATTTGAATGAAGTTTATTAGATTATGTATTTCAAAGTTTAAGCATAGTAATATTAAATGCAAAAAACATTTAAAAAAGAGTCAACAAAAGTACTAAAACTTTAAGAGATCAAAATGCCAAGTAATAAGTTGTCTGCTGTACATAAAAACTTAATTTTCTAAAGCAAGCAAACTTTAAAAATGGAAAACAAAAAATATTTAAGCAGAAAACATTTTAT